>JANHMN010000023.1:10232493-10248149 GCA_030674055.1 Rhabdomys pumilio
CAGGTATTACATGTATGTATGTGGGTGTGTGCATGTGAGTGCAGGTACTCCAAGAGGTAAAGAGGAACCTGATTCCCAAAAAGCAGGAACATAGGTGGCCATGAGATGCCTGACGTGGGTCTGGGGATGCAGCCCAGGTTCTCTGCAAGAGCAGTATTTAATTTCAAAGCTCAGCCATCCCTCCAGAATTTCATTTTTTAAAAAGTTATATTAAGCCTTCTTCATAGCCATAATTCATTTCTTTCTTTGCTTAGGCACCATACCTTATTTTCAAACTTCCGAACTTCAAGGTTTGCCTGATATCTGGGGTCATGTACTAACTTGATCCCATAAGAATGTAGTCAGCTGCCAAACAGCTCCTGCGGTAGTAAATTCCACTTCTCAAACCCACAGGGGAGACGGACCACAGAGTGCACAGACACAGTCTTCAGCTGGCAGCAGAAGTCACAGACACAAACTTAACCTCTGCGTTTGAACCCTCTCTCTGAAGTACAGAGACAAAGCCAGCCGCAAGACTCTCTGCCCGCAGCCCAGTGCCCTGGTTTGCTAAGCACTCCAGGTTACCTGGATAACAGGCTAATATTAAAATATCGTGGCCTGCAGTGGCCTGATCTTGAGTATAGACTTAGGGAGGGGAGACTGTAGAGGAAAGAAGAAAGCAGAATGATGATCTGAGGCCCACTATAATGGGCTAACAAATATATAAATGAGGTCCCACATGTTTTCAACTGGAGTCAGCCGGCTGGTGCTCCAAATTCTACGGACCAGACCGCTCTACAGCATTTGCCGGGGCTCTTCCTGGAATGTCAGAGAGCACAGCAACCCACATAATTCTCACTTTGATTCATGTGGAAAAACAGGGGCAAGAGAGTGACAGGCCTGAGAGAGTGAGTACCTTTTGGACTTATTGCTTGTTCGTGGCCTGTACTCGTGTGATTCGTCCTCAATGCCGTTTTGTCTTTTGTACCAGTCGAATAGTGTTCGCAGGATGGAGGGCAGGCAGTACTCGGAGAGGGAACTCATGGAGCTAATGACCTTAGGGAAAGAGAGATGCAGGCCATCAGAAGGCTTGTTGGCAAGGCCAGTCCCTGAGACACTGGCGGTTGCATAAATAATCAACCACAAGCAGTATGCACCACCGAGTTTCCTACACATGCCCAGACATCTCCTTCATAAATTAGTATGCCACATTCCTTAGCATGGCAGACATTTTTCACATAATAAAAATCCTGTGGCTCACGACACCCTTGGCCCCCGATCGCCTTTCACTGCAGCAATCTGGTGGTCACTGCACCTGAGTTCTTAGTGAAGCCACCACCATTATTTGATCATGTCATCCACCATAATAACAAACACTGTGCAGTTTTGGTCTTGAAAAGTCTGTAGAGTGTGAATGAACAGAATTCAAGCATATTAATCATTCAAGCAAAGCAGGTAAACCAGTTTCCCAAACAAATAACCTTCATGACAACAACAATAATTAATTTCTCCCAATAAGCATTGGAACTATGCCTCCAGTCAGGCTCCAGGTACCAATGAGTAGAAATAGTTAATTTTATTGCTTTAAACGAAAAGCTATTTTTTTTTTTTTAAAAAAAATGTATTTATTGATTGTTTGGAACCCTCAATAACCTACTTCTGCAGCCAACAAGCTAGGCATAGCTTCCTTTTAAAGTGAAGCGGTCTTGTGAGCAGACTCTCCCCACGTCACTTCTAAAGCCTTTCGTGTGAGCAAGCAGGGCTTTCCCCTCAGAGTCTATTACTCAATACCTTAGTCTCGTTCTCTACAATGGTTGTAAGGGCACATACGTAGTTGTAACGTCATCTTTAGTCATGGGTTAGTAGAAGTGAAAAAAATCAACAGGATGTTGTATTTAGACCATTCTGTGAATCTGGTTATCAGCTTTTCCAAATCAAAACCCATCTGTTATTCCAATATAAGATAGAATATTTTGGGTCTGGAGAGACGGCTCAGTGGTTAAGAGCACTGGTTGCTCTTGCAGAGGACCTGCATTTAGTTCCCAGCACACACATGGTGGCTCACAACTATCTGTGTATAACTTCAGTTCCAGGGGATCTGACGCCCTCTTCTGGCCCCTATGGGCTCTGCACACATGTGGTGCACATACACCCATGCAAGTAAACACTCATACACAACCTTTTAAAAGTAAGGAAAATTTAGCCAGGTACAGTGGTGCATTCCTTTAACCCCAGCACAGAGGCAGGGGGCAATAGATCTCTGAATTCAAGGTTAGTATTGTCTACCCAGTGAGTTCCAAAACAGCCGGGGCTACACAGAGAAACCCTGTCTCAACAAAACAAAACAAAACATACACACATACAAACAAACAAAATAAAAACCTCCCCCCAAAAAAAATTAGAAAGAAAAGAGATAGAGATAGATTTATAAATTGATAGACAGACAGATAAAGAGATAATTTAGTAAACATTTTAAAACAATGATAAATCAAACCAATCTTGCACGGATACGCTGTTACTGCTGCAAACTTATAAAGGCGATAGACAGACTTACACCTGATTCCCAAACATCTCTGGGTGGAGCTTACTGTCCTCAGCTGGTTAGGTTTTCTTTTTAAACTGTATGTATTAATTGTTGTTTTGTTAACTGGACACAAGCAATGGTCATTTGGGATTACAGAACTTGAACTGAGTAACTGCCTCCATTTGATTGGCCTGTGGGTTGGTATGTGGGGCATTTTCTTGAGTAATGATAGGTGTAGGATGCTCCAGCCCACTGTGGGCGGAGTCGTCCCTGGGCTGGTGGTCCTGGAATTCCGTAAGAGACCCGGCTGAACAAGCCACAAGGAGCAAACTAGTGAGCAGCTTTTCCACATGGTCTCCGCAAAAGTTTCTGCCTCAGAGTTCCTGCCTTGGCTTGCCTCAGTGATGAAGTATGATCTAGAAGCATAAGCCAAATAAACCTTTCCTCCCTACGCTGCTTTGATCATGGCCTTTATCATAGCAACAAAGAGGCAGGGATTCCACAGATTGCCTATAAAAATTAAGAGAAAAATTCTCTGCTTGTTAAAAAAAAATGATCACAAAGCCCGTCTCATCTGTAGGCACTTTCGTTAGCACAGGCGCTGAGAGTATCTCAGAGGGAATGACACGTCAGCAGGGTGACAGATGTGCCTCTTCCATCTCTTTGTCCCTGCCCTTTGGGAACCAGGCTTTTCAGGAGGAAGGGTGGGATCTGCAGAGGCCTGACCCTCAAAGCCAGGAAGGGAGGAAGGTCTTGCTGGCTTGGCTTCTGGACACCTCCCTTTATGGGAAGTGAAGCCAATGGCCACATGAATCCCAGTTCTGTACTGCTGCCGAAAACAGGCAGGCCCGGCACAAAGATGGCCTTGTTTCCTTTAAATAGTCATGCTCTTCTACCGTGGATGGGCAGAGACGGGACAGCAGGTGGAGATGGAACATGTGGAATCCCAGGCCCATTTCAAAGGGTGTTTTCTTTTTAGGGGTGTATATAAGAGAACTAAATGTACTTTGCAAATGTTCTAATATTTGCTTTGGCTTTCTGTGTGTGAGTAGGCTAAAAGACACTGTCCACTATGCTGCAGCAAAGACAGTGGCTTTCCTGAAACTCTTGCCGAACACAAAGAGGGAAACTTCACACATAGATGTGAGAATACTTACTTCATGAGGTCATTTTGCATTTTATGGTCAGGAGACAGATTTGTCACGAGTGGCACACTTAATGGTCAATTTAAAGTCGCCCTAGTGATGGTTCGTTTTTGTGAGTTCAAGTGCCAAGTGACACTGGTCTCACGGTACCTACCATGTAAATTCTGAAAATACTGACACTGCACTCCTGCTTAAGTGGTAACAGCCTTAAACATTTAATTTAATACCTTTTTTTTCCCTAGAAGATCAGCAATTATTTCGCTGTTGTTGTTTTAATACCTTGGTTTTATGGCACATACCGTTCTACTAGAGAATTATTTCAGTAATGCCGAATAACACTAATAATGTACAAATGCAACATTGTTTTTTTTGTCCTTAATTGCTTATTCATTTTCACTTAGACATTTTTAAAGACTTAGTAATTTTCCTTATTTTGTGTGTTTGCCTCAATGAATGGACACCATATGCATGCAGTACCTACAGGGACCAGAAGAGGGCGTCAGAACTACTGGGCCTGGAGTTACAGATGATTGTGAGCCACCATTTAGGTATTGAGAATGGGACCCAGGTCCTCTGTAAGAACAGCCAGTGCTCTAACCACTGAGCAACTTATCCAGCCCGCCTTATCAACTTTAAACAGGTGTTCACTGCATTGGACACTATAGTGACTGCTGAAACACCACAGGCTCATAGCTCCTTTTTTGAGACAGTTCATGTATTAACAACCTAAGCTGTGTACAAGATAGACAGTACCTATAGGAAACCCAAGGAAGAAGTTACTCAGAAGGTCTGAGTACGTTGTCTGGAAATTACAGCAATAACAGAAGCAATGGATGTAATACTCTGAGCAAACGCTTGCAACTGAAGGTCCTCAGAGCCCAGCTCGAGATGTCTGAGCCTTCCCCTGGCATGTTTCCATAATTTCCCAAGGGCACCGAGAAGCTCGGAAGGTCTTGGCTTCACATTACAGCTCTACGGGCTGGTACAGCACCGGTTCTCTGGAGCTCTGAGTCGTAAACCTAGACAGGGAATACTTAATCTCACTGGGTTTTAAAATGAGGACAAAACGAGACGCTATAAAACGCAGGGCACATAACAACCCTTCTGGAATACCGGTCTCATTCTCCTGCTTCTAAATATTGAAATGAAACTTCAGACATAAAACACATCTGATTTCTGCACAGCAGAAGAAATTATGGGGAAGCCAGAGAACTGTTGTTAACTATCCTCAGACAAGGAGTTAGTGTCCAGATCACAAAAAGACCTGCAAAAATTCAACACTCCAAACCCCATACTTCTGAACAATATTAAGCTAATGACCTCGGCTGACAGTTCACATGAGAAGAAAGGCGAGTGGCTAATAAGCATTTGTAAAAGTGTTCACTGCACAGCAGGAGTGGTGATCTGCACTTGATTCTGTGCCACCAACAGTGTGTCATAGGGGGAAGGGCTGAAGTCCCACACCTCCCTGAAGAACTATAGGCTAATGGCTGCTGGAGGAGGGGGTCCTATTCCTGGGAAGTGTAGTTGCCCTTGCAGGAATAAATGACAATCCAATCAAGTTCACACGTGCAACTCAAAGTAAATGCAGTGGGGCACAGGCAGGCAGGCAGGCAGACAGACAGACAGACAGACAGACAGACATAGTCAGACAGACAGACAGACAGACAGACAGACAGACAGACAGACAGACATAGTCAGACATGAACCCAGGAAGGGGACTTGGTGGGAATGGGCTGACAATAAAGACCAGAATCAAAATCAGTCACATATATGCATAAAACTGAAAAAATTTTAAAAAGTGTTCAACATCCTTGAACACTTGAGGAAACTACCTAGAGCAGCCACTACACTCCAGTGAGGACAGCTGTCAACAGGAAAACTAAAGGAGGGGAGGGCATAGGGTGAGGGTGTGGGGCTGAGGGTGTCGGGTAAGGGCATGGGGAAAGAAGAACACTTAGACATGGCAGGAACAGACACTGGTGTGTGCCTATGGAAACCAGGGTGGAGGCTTCTGCTGTGGAAGGGAGGTGATCCCTGAGGCAGAGGGAGAAACGCTTGTCTTCAGTGGTCTAACCTCCGGTAAGGTACCCCTGTTCCTGTAAATACCTCCCCCTCCAACACACCACACTTCTGGAAAAAAAAAACTAATGAAAACCCTGAGTCTCTTCCTCTTCTTCTTCATCCCCATCTTCTCTTCTTCCTCCCCTTCTTCCTTTTTCATTTCTTCCTCCTCTTCCTTCTCCTTCCTCATCTTCCTTCCCTCCTTTTCTTCCTCTCCAATCTCTTCTTCCTCCTCCCCTTCTCTCCCTCCCCTTTCTCTTCTTCATACTCTCCTTCCTCATCTGCTTCTTCCTTCTCCCCTTCCACATCTTCTTTCTCCTCCTTTTTTCCTGTCTTTCTCAGGTACACACACACACATAGACAAACTTACACACTCACACACATTCACATACATATACTCACATACTCACATATATACTTACATACACACACACACACACACACACCACACATACACTGGCATACAAACAGACATGAATGCAGATAGGGGCATTAGCTGGGAAGAGGCAGGGAATTAAAAAGAGTGTGAGGGGGAGAAGAATAATGGTGGGAAAATGTGATCAAGATACACTACGTACACCTATGAAAAGGTTGTTATGAAGCCAATTATTATATGACACTAATTAAAAAAACATTTTCAGGAACTGAAAATAGACCCAGCTATACGTCTTTGGAGCATATACCTAACAACCTCTCTGTCCTGCCCCAGAGATACACTCTCGTGTCTCTTGTCACAATAGCAAGGAAATGGGAACAGCTTAGAGTCCATCAATGGACAAATGGATAATGAATATATGTGGTACATATTGTGGTGGCTTGAGTAAGCTTGGCTCATGGGAAATGACACCATTAGGAGGTGTAGCTTTGCTGGAATAGGTGTGGCTTTGCTGGAGGAAATGTATCACGGGATAGGCTGGCTTTGAGGTCCGATACTCAGGCTCCTCTCTGTGCAGAGAAGACCCTTTTCCTAGCGGCCTTCAGATCAAGATGTAGAACTCTCAGCTCCTCCAGTGCCATGCCTGCCGGGACACTGCCATGTTCCTGCCTTGATGATAATGGACTGAACCTCTAAACCTATAAGCCAGCCCCAATGAAATGTTGTCCTTCTAAGAGTTGCCTTGGTCAGGATGTCTCTTCACAGCAATGTTAATCCTAACTAAGACATATATCAACAATGGAGTTTTATTCAGCCATGAATGAAATCACGAAACATGCAGGAAAATGGACAGAACTGGAAGGTATTATATTGACCGAGGCAATACAGACACCTAAAGACCCACAGTGTATGTTCTCTCTCAGATGTGGAGCCAGATTTACATTTTTATCTGTGTGCATTCCTGTGGAAGTGAGAGAGCAGGGGCTGAGAAACTAGAAAGGGCTCTATGAGCCAGGAGTGGGGGTGGGCTCTAAGGGAGGGGTGAGGAGGGTAACAGAGGCATTTGGTATGAGAGGGAACAGGGAACGCTGTGGAAGGGGGAGTGGAAGTGGTCAAGGGGGCCAGGGCAGGAGTGTAAGGTCAATCAACCAAAAATATGCATGTAGGAAATTGCAGTAAAAAAGCCTGTTGCCTTATATGCTAATTAATACCAGTCAGACAACTCTGACGAGATTATTGGCCGAGTGACCAAAGAAAATGATGGAATTTTATCTACCAGAGCCAGACAAATGCATTTCAAGGGCAACGGCAGTGGGGATAGCCTTAACTACTCCCTGTCCAAGCACTGGCTTTCAGGGCCTCTTGGGGAATTCATGGGGGCTTAGCTTATGCTCCACGCTTCTGACTCCAGCACATAAGCACTGTCAAGCACCTGCCAGCTTCCCGTGGCTTGATTCAGAGGACGCTGAGCGAGGTATGCTTGTCATTAGACTCGGAGGGAGGGAGAGAACGCCTGATCCCCAAGTTTGCTTTGGGCTATGACTCACTCTTAAGCCAACAAGAAATGACTCTGAGAATCGTAGCTGGAACCATCCTGGATTCAGAATCTGTTATTGGATGAAGCCTGTTGCTACAGTGTCCATCTTACCCAGAAGTCTCAGGACAGCAAGTGAAAAATGAACACAGCCATTGGCCAGGCACTCACTCAGTCTGGGTGGGTATGTGAGAGCCAAACAGGCCTCACCTGACTCCACTCTCCTCTGTTCACCCACCCCCACATCTTTGTCCTTTATTCAAGTATTCTCAATCTCTCTCACACACCAGAGATGCCCCCTCCCCCTGCCTCACTGTCGGCTCTCTCCTTAGTCCTCAAAATCTAATATCTATTGTGGCCACACTCTGCCACTTCTTATCTGACACATCAGGTGCAAAATGCAGAAGCTAAGGGGTAGCCTTGTCTATAGTCTTATCTGCTGAAGGTTCTTCCTGAAGGGCTTTCCTCTCTAGGGTTCCATGCCAATGCCCTGACCCAGTTGGGTTCTAGCACATTCTCTTAGCTCCTGTGTTCATCCTTATGCAATGGGCAAAGCAGAGTGAGACAATTTACCTCAGACAATTAAGGTCTGGTTCTGATATTTGGACTTTCATCTGATGCTCCAGCCATAAGTCCTTTGAGGAATAATAAAACAAAAAAGGAAATGACCTCCACTCCCCAGCAGAGGCTGTTCCAAAACACTAAGTTTGGGTGAGGATGGGGATGGTCCAGCTAGTGAAACAGAGAGAATATCTGAATTATAAATTAAACAACTCTAAATATCCCAAATCTGAAAGTTTAAGGTTCATTGACACCTCAGATGAAAACCTGTACAAATCTGAATCACTAACCCATAAAATTATTTAAAAAAATTTTTTTTTGCATCAAATCCCCTTTGGGCTACAGGTAGAAAGTGCAAATGCCACAACACCAATCTCAGACCTAGGTGCATCCTTCTAGTGTGTATGTAAAAAATCAGAAATCCAAGCCCACTCTGGCTTTAAGTATTTTGTCTGAGGGCCATTCAGTCTGCATTTCAGTCTTGTTTGCCCACTATTAGACAACACATAAGCTACAGTCTAAAAGCTAAGGTCAGAGAACACATATGTGCACAGCTGGAAAGCACATGCAAGGATGTTTAGTGCTTGTTCAGCAGCTGTCTCTTTGGCGTATGTGTTAAGTGCCTGTCATGTATCCATCCTCCGTAAAGAAAGCACTGACATCTTCCCCAGTAAAGGGGCATTTCTAAACGTTAGCATTTAGTTCTCTTTATCTGCATTTGCTCACCCATCCAGGTCCACCCTTCACATGTCAGCAGCTGTTTGACTGAGGAGGTGGCTCAGCAGTTATGAGCATGGGTTGTCTTCCAGAGGACCTGAGTTTTGCTTACAGAGCCCACACTCTGTGGCTCACAACATACAACTCCAGTTCCATGCCCTCTTCTGGAGTCCCTGTGCTCCTGCACACACAGGGTGCCCATATTTGCACTCAGGAATAACATACATATATACATACATACATACATACATACATACATACATACAAACATACATACATACATACATACATACATACATACATACATACATAAAATGAATTTTCAAAAAGAAATATCTTTAAAAACAAACAGAAAAGGAATGTCTGTCAAATATGATAACAGAAGAGAGATGTTTGAAGGTAAAATAGTTACCCCACAGTACATAGCAAATTCTCCACAAAAATCCACCCCATCATGGGCACTGTGGTCCTGCCCTGGCACACTGGCTGCTCTTTGAGTATTGCCAGGCATCGTGAAGGACAAAAGCTTAAGAGTGAAAGTGAGGCCTTTAGGTCACTTAACATGGATTTGATCAGCCATGCAAAATGTATTCAACAGCTGTGCACAGTCATACACATCTGTGCACATCTGGAGTCCTAGCATTGGGAAGAAGTGAGAGTCTAGAGGGAGAATTCGAGGTGAGCCAAGGCTTCATAGGAAGGCTCGATCTCAAGCATCTAACTCCAATACTCTAACAGATAGCTCTGCAGCCAAGATTTCCCTCACATGCCCGGAGCTGTTGAATCCAGTCTACCCCCTGCCTTTTCTGTTGTGGTCATGTCCCTTTACTTGTGTCCTGGACAGCTGCACCTTCCTAGGCTTCTCCCCGGTTCCAGCACACTTTTCTCTGGTGGGTTTTTCCTTGAAAGGATTTTCCCCCTAGGACCTTATGACACTACTCCATTCCAGTCACCTCCCAGCACTTTTAATACGAACCCTTTAAGGTTTCCCGTAATCTTCTTCATTGTTTGCTCTCCCTTTCAGATCTGTTTGTTGAGTGACTATATAAATGAATGATCTTGTTATTTCTCTAGATTCTCCTATCCCTGACCTAAAACTAATCCATAGTCTTTCCCATTGTCCGCTCCATACGCATAGCTTTCCTCTTCTTGATAATCCTAATCTATAGAACACAGTCGGAGCCCTCTGGGGTGGCTCCTGTGACCGACTGAAATGGAACATCCTCCCAACTTCCCAGTGCCACGCCTGCCACGATACTCTTCTCTCCAAAACCTTTGTCCATGGGTTAACCTGGCCCATCTTGTTCATCTAGAGGATGGGATCATTACTCCTTGGTGACTCTCTGTGACATTCATGAGCTGCTCTCATCTCTAAACCTCTTCGTAACCTGACATATACCTCTAGCTTTCCTAGGGTGGAACTCTAAGCATAAGATACACTCTTCTGGGCCTGAGAATTTCTTGAGGATGGGACGTGCATCAGATCTGTACCCTTACACCGTGTCCCAGGTAGACTCCCCTTGTTGTCATAAAACACTGACTTAAACCAAGTTGTGGAGGAAAAGGTTGGTTTGTAGCTTACAGCCCATCAATAAAGAGCCCAAAGGCTCAAGGCACAAACACAGCAGCATGGACTGATGGAGAGGCCATGGAGCAACGTTACTTACTGGCTTGCAATCTTTATTATACAGCCAACCTGCCCAAGGGTGGTACCACCCAAAGTGGGCTGGCCTCTCCTGCATCAATTAAAAAAATGCCCCCACAGATGTGCCAATACACCATTCTGATAGAAGTGATTCTTCATGAAGTTTTCTCTTCCCCAGTGTGTCAAGCTGACACCAGGATTAGCCACCACACACATTCCAGACACTCTTTGTTGAAACAAGTGCAAATTACCTCAAAAGTCGGTCTGCATTGGCCTACCCCGTTTCTACCTCTTTCATTATTCTTAAATTATATTAGTACTAATCATCCTTTGTATGAGTTTCCTTGCCTCTAATTTATTTAATGTCAAATTTTCATCAATGCCAAGCCCGCCCCCAACATTTCTATTCTTCAAAGGTCTCCCATGGCCCCTTCATGAGCACAGTCTCCTGGCATTTACATGAGATTGTCACTTAGGCCATTTTGATTCTGGGAAGTGTAGGATGAAGAGGCATCCCACTGGCACTAGGGACTTATGTGTCTTATGTGTCTTAGGGATCTGGGTAACTATCTCACCATTTGCTCCCACTCGAGGCATCTTTACAGACAGCAATAGTACAGAATGTGCTGGCTCAAGCTTTTAATGAATGTGTGTAGGGAGCAAAAGGCTATAAGAGCCAGTTTATGCTTAGACAATATGGTGTTGCCATAGATATCCACTACAAGTTAGCTAAAACATGACTGACACTAGAAATGTTGGGGGGGTTGGTGCGGGGGAGGGGTCAGGGTTAGCATAAAATCACTGACACCAGATGTCTGGGGACCCAAATTAACAGTGATGTAATCTAGCATATAACTACCTTTAGCAAGTGACACTTTTGTATGGGTTTTATATGAACATGGCCTTGAGGGCAGAGTAGCAGCCTTAGGCAGCCTGCCTGTGTGTGGTTTTCTATAAGCTCATGTGCCTGCTACCATGCAGCCCATGAGTGCCAGCATGTGTCTGGGTGCCTGCTGGTGACTGCCTGGTCAGCAGCCTTCTTCTGGAGTGAAAGAAATATGTCTCATGAGTCTACAACTGAAGAGTCAGAAATCCCTTTAACCTCCCAGCCTTCTGTTAGCCCCCTCAGATCCTGGACCTGACAACATGAGGTTGTGGTTGGGTTGTAGCTCTGGATCGCCAGGTGATGGTCACAACACAGGTCCGTGGGTTACGCTATGTGTCACAAGGTTAACAATAATCTAATGAATTCAGTGCACAAGCTGAGATTTAAGCCTAGGTCTGCCTAGCTCCAAACGGTAGTGTGTTTCTAGCACGTTGAATGAAAAGCTAAATGAAAGAACAAAGTGTATTTAAGTCAGATGATTTGGGATAAGTACTCCTCACTGCTGTGCTACAAGCTCAATGATTTGGGATAAGTACTCCTCGCAGCAGCGTTAATTTAGATGAATTGAGAGAATAAAGAAGGAGATATATTTAGCTAGAAAAATTTGTTTTCCCAAGAAAGGGTAGTGACGGTAGGATAAAGAGACTAAGAATATGAAATTTAATGAGAAAAATCACACAAAGTGAATGATAAATAATGAAGAGAGCAGAAAGAACCCACACCCGCCACTTACAAAATGGCGGCACCAAACACCACGGACACCTCCACCAAGGGTCTCTGACAGATCGAGCAATGGTCACAGCTACAACTGACAACACTGGGCTGAAGGGTGGGGGTCCACCCTCGGTCTATTAGAATCCAGGTAAATGGCTATGGCTGCCAGCCCCAGGGCAAGGCCAGGGCCATAGCAGCTCAGGAAGCACGACTGAGTATCACCCTCGACTGTCAGGGAGCACCATGGATCGCAGAGAATGGCATCTCTGTGGTGGATGTTGCTGCAACACTCCAGACTCGTGAGGCCTGAGGTGTCTCCCTGTGTTGTAAACACGAAGCTCTCCAGCTTCCTCCTGTAGGGTCCCCAGACCATAAAGCCTGGCCTTTCATTAGGACGTAGGCCATTGAGCACTATTTGGCCTCAGACACCGGCACCCACTAAGAGGTTTTGAAGACACTGTTTGTCCTTATGTCATATACTGCCAGGGCAGCACCATGACACCTGTCCAGCTTCCTCAAACATCCTGGTACACATCATTGCTAGAGACCTCTAAAGCCCCTCTGAAGTGACAGACCAGGCTCTCTCCCATCCAGTGTCCCATGCTCAGCACATGCTATTGCACGCTGATGGCCTTTTCTAGGCTTGATTTTCTTTGCTTTTTTTTCTACTAACTTTTTTTTTTTTCAATTTACTATTTTCTCCACTGGAGTCTAGGGTTCCATGTTTTTATAATGATTGTTGAGGCCATTTTTTCTCTTTCAGACTTGTCAATTCAACTCTTGTTAATTGTATTTTGTCTCTCTGTCTCCTCCACCCCACCCCACCCTGCTCCCCAATCTCTCTCCAGTATTACAGATTAAAACTAGGACATGCTGGGCAAGCATTCTACCACTGACTGTATCTGCATCTCTCTATCTGTTCTAGTGGCAGGGTTTTCCTCTGTAGCTCACACTTGTCTCCACCACGCAAGGGCTGGGGTTACAGTTATGTGCCATGAATATTGGCGGCCTGGAAATGAGTGGACGACATTAAAACCAAGCCCTAGTGTAGAGATCCGGTCATCACAGACTACAACTAATTTAGAGGAAGTTGATCTTCCTGTGGGATTCTGTTGTGGATTTGGTCTAATGCTGCTTGTATTATGTTAATTTGCCCCCCACTCCCCACCAAATCACACAGGAATCAGCAGGTAAGGAGCTGAGGGTCCCTGTCCTCAGTTGGTTTTGATTGGTAAATAAAGTTTCGGGCAGCCAATGGCTGGGCAGGGAGACAGAGGGAGGAGCCCAGGAGGGCTGCAGGTCTGGGTCCAGGGCAGCCAAACTAGAATATAGGTTTTAGTAGGGGATGAGTTGGGATTATCGGAAACTACGTCAGCCACGTGGAGGTCAGGAAGTGGCCCAGCCATTGAGCTGTTTAAGGGATATTAAAATATAAGACTGCGTTTGTGCGTGTGTAGCTTTAATTCAGGAACCCCGAATATTGGGGCAGGTAACAAAGATCGCATTCCGCAGCCACCACTAGGGTGGTTTTGAGTAGAGATTAATTGGCTACTACAACAGGATTCTCTGTAATCACTTTTTCTTAGTCTCTAATTTTGGCATACAAAGATTTAGGACAACAAAACAAACCACCAGGGGCCTACTTATATTCTTCTTTGGCTTTCCAGTCCTCTCTAACTCAAACCACAGGGCACCCCCCCGAATGTCTCTAATACCCAGCTTCAGATGCTGAGGGGACAATATTTTTTTGAAAGATTTAATTTGCTTTTATTTTATGTGTATGTTTTTGCTTAATGCATGTGTATGCACCACAGGCATGCTCTGACTGCCGAAGCCAGAAAGCATTGTTGGGTCCCCTGGAACTGGTATGTACTGGGAACCAAGTCTGGGTCCTCTTAACCTCTGAACCATATCTTCCGTCTCCAAAGGCATAATATTAAAACCACACACCTATGGCTTTGAGGGAGTTCCTCAGCGTCACAGTGAGCATCCCTGCCTCCCTGTCTGTATCTTAAGTTCCTTGTAGCTCCACTTGAGGCAAGCCCTCTGCCACTCAATTACAGCCCCAGCTTCTGTTTTGTCCGTTTGATATAAATAAAAAAAAAATCACACAACGTGCACAGCAGCAGCCTCATACCTGATCAAACTGGGGGTCTTCTCCACGCTGCAGAGATTTCGTCAGTGGCTTTTCCTACAGGGGAAAAACACATATAGGGAAGTAATTATGTAGGTTCGTAAACACTGCGAGGGAAATGTCATTACTGTTATAATTTTCTCATTCATTTTTCCCTTTATAGAACAAGGGAGTGCTGGGTTTTTAAGTTAAAAAGTATTCCTTTGCTAGTCTGACTTTAACCTTTCTTCTTTGGATTTTTTAGAATTATGAATATATATGTGTGAATCTGTATACCTGAGTGCAGTGCCCACAGAGGCCAGAAGAAGGTGCTGAATCCCCTGGAAGTGGAGTTACAAGCAGTTGTGAGGTGCTCTTAACCAAACTGGGGTCCTCTGTAAGACCAGGGCATGCTCTTAACCGCTGAGCCATCTCTTCAGCCTCATTTCTATCCCAACTCTCTTTGCTGTTTCTGGTTCTTTGAAACAAGGCCTCCTTAGGCTAGCCTTGGCCCCTCTAGCTTCTACGGTGATGGGATTGCAGGTGTGTACCTGTTGGGCTCTCAACTGTCTCCTTAGTCTACACCTCTCTGCTCAACATGAAGAACTGACATTCAGGAAAACGTAGACTAAATTCAAAATGAAATCTCCCCTCATATAGGCTGAAATGAAATTTGTCAAAAAGACAAAAAGATAAGCTTTGGTAGACCTAGAGAAACAATGCCCCTTGTAAATGGCGAGCAAAAAAAATGTGAATTGTTAGAGACTTTAAGGAAAATGGTATGGTGGCTGCTCAAAAACCCAAAACCAAACCAAACCAAAACCAAAACCATACAAGCTGACATAAAGCAGCAATTCTGCTTCTGAGACTATATTGTAAAGAAGAGAATTTCATTATGAACATCTGCACGGCCATGTTCCCCGAGGCACTGTCCATGACACCGATTCAAGGATACCCTCGATGACTATCAGTGAATACATGGACAAAGGAGATGAGACACTCTACACAGTGGGATATTAGTCAGCCTGAAAGGAAGAAGATAAGCCTGTCCTCCAGGACAGCATGTATGAACCCGAAAGATGCTATGCCAAGTCATGAAAGCCAGGCACAGAGAGAAAATTCTATGTGTATGCAATAAATAAATATTTACAAATTATACAAAAAAGCTGATGCTATAAGCAGTCCTGTGTTTTTGGTGGAAACCTCAGACTAACAACTAAGATATTTATTTCTAAATTTTACTATATAAGAGCTGAGGCATAGATCAGTGGCAGAGCACATGACTAGCATGCTCAAGGCCCTAAGTTCAATTGCTAATAATATAGAGGAAAGAAAACAAACAAAAAAGAAAGAAAGAGAAAGGAAGGAAGGAAGGAAGGAAGGAAGGAAAGAAAGAAA
>JANHMN010000023.1:10248159-10289190 GCA_030674055.1 Rhabdomys pumilio
GGCTTACTAGACCATTGTGGAGGACAGTTTTCTAGTTACCTACTTGCCAGGTGGAACTGGTGAACTGGGTCATGTGATTTGACTGTCACAAGACACTGCAAAAATGGTCTCAGCAGTGACAAGGGTCTGCAGACTGCCACTCTCTGCCATCAAGCTGTGATTTCTCCAGGAAGCCATGGCATTATGGAGTTACTTATCTTTGTACTTTTGGGTTTTTGTTTGTTTGTTTGTTTGTTTTTGTTGGTGTGTGTGTGTGTGTGTGTGTGTGTGTGTGTGTGTGTTTTGTTTTTGCTATGGCAGGTAAAACAGGTTTTAAAGACTGAAGGCTCATCTTGAAAATTGTCTTAGTTTGGCTTTTATTACTGTGAAGAGATATCTTGACCATGGCAACTCTTGCAAAGGAAAACATTTAGTTGGAACTGGCTTACAACCTCAGAGGTTTAGTCCATTATCATCATGGCAGGAAGCATGACAGTGTTCAGGCAGATATGGTGCTGGAGAATAAACTGAGAGTTCTACATCTTGATCCAAAGGCAGCCAGGAGACTGTGTGCCACACTGGGCATAGCTTGAGCATAGAAGACCTCAAAGCCCTGCCCCCCACCCCCCAATGATGTACTTCCTCTAACAAGGCCATATCTCCTAAAAGTGCCATTCCCAATGGGCCGAGCACTTAAACACAAGTCTCTGGGGGCCATACCTATTCAAACCAGCACAGAAATCAACTTGACACACTTGGAAAGAGGGAACCTCAAATAAGGAATTGGCTCCATCAGACTGGCCTGAGAGCATGTGTATGGGATATTTTCTCAATTGCTAAACGATGGAGGAGAGAGGGCCTGGTCCAGTATGGGCAGTGCTATTGGCTGGGCAGAGCCTAGATGCTAGAGGAAAGGTACAGAAAGCCATGAGGACCATGAGGGAAAGCAGCATTCCTCTGGGGTCTGTTCCAGTTCCTGCTATGGCTTTCTTTGATGTTGGACTTCTTCTTTCCCCAAGTTGGTTTCCATCAGTGCTTTATCACAACAAGAGAAGGCAAACTAGTACAGGGATTTTAAAAAAATATAAAAGATATACATATATGTATGCACACACATACACGAATGAATGGATGTAAGTAAAATTTCATTTGGCCAGTGTACATAAATGTCCATGAAAAACTTCATATATATTTAGCCTATCACACAGACCCATGGCTCCCCACTTCTCCAGTCACAAAGATAACACATACTCAAGGTTGATGCAATCCCCATCCCTGCTCTGACTGGCTTTGAACTTGTGCCAGCTGTCTAAAGCACCAGCCTGACAGATATCATCATAGTCTCAGTCCACACCCCTGAGGTCTCCCCCCTGTCCCCCCCCCAACTTAGGAATTAGCTTCCCTCTCTCATTTGGGGACTACACTGTGTTCTTATTGGCAGAGTGAGCCTTTCTGCACTTCTTTGTAAATCCAGCTAAAATGCCAACATTAACATCAAAAGAGGTGGCCATCAGGTCCCACAGCATCCTTGGAGAAACTGTAAGTGACTATTTCTGCTTGGAATTTTCTCTGTTCATCCAGGAGTGAGAGGTCACTTTGTGCCCAAACTACAGGCTGGGTGGAGGGCTGGGTAGCATGTGGTTGCTGCCACCTCGGGAGAAATTGGGTCAGTGGTCCCCTCTGCCTCATCACTGCCCAGAGCTCTGCCTCAGGGAGATCTTTGGAGCCAGCCTCCAATACCAGCTCCCTGTCCCAGCTTTCAAGCTTGCAAAGGCCCAAGATTCTTCCTTTTCCTAACCCACTGCATGGTGCAAAGTCACTTTACACTGAGACATGCACATGAACGACGCTCCACATGCTGCTCCTACGTGTCCGAGGCGCCAGAAAGGCTGCAACCTCTACCTGTTTTAATATTTAAAGGTCCTGGGGTAGAGTAGGGCTTGGTGCAGGGTTAGACACAAGACCCTCCACCTTGTGTGTGCGTGTGTGAGCTAAAAATTAAAATGTATATATGAATATTAATATACGTGGTACTTTGAATATGCTTGGCCCAGGGAGTGGCAATATTTGGAGGTGTGGCCTGCTGGAGGAAGTCTGTCACTGAGTTTGGGCTTTAAGACTCTCTTCCTAGCTGCTTGGAAGCCAGTCTTCTCCTAGCTGCCTACGGAACAAAAGGTGGAACTCTCAGCTCTTCCAGTCCCATGTCTGCCTGGATGCTGCATGCTTCCTGCCTTGATGATAATGGATGGAACCTCTGAACCTGTAAGCCAGCCCCAATGAAATGTTGTCCTTATAAGAGTTGCCTTGGTCATAGTGTCTCTTCACAGCAGTAAAAGGCTAACTATTCATGGCAGGTGTGGTGGTGCACACTTTTAATCCCAGCATTTGGGAGGCAGAGGTATGAAGAGTTCTGTGAGTTCTCAACCAGTCTGGTTTATATTCAAGTTCCAGGACAGCCAGGGCTACACAGTGAGAGCCCATCTTAATAAATAAACAAATAATAAAATTTTATTGTGGAAAATTCTGACAAGATTTACCATTTTAAATGGATAATTCTGTGCCATTAAGTACACTTATGGTACTACCAGTCACCTCTCCTGTCAATTTTATGAGCTCTTTTCATGTTGGGAGCTTTTATTTCAACCACGATAGACACTGAGACCCACAAATATGCAAGCCAGTGATTCTTAGTATCTATGCCTTAAAGTCATACATGATGACAGAGTTGGCACCCTGGTTTCTGTGATAGTTTTCTGTAACTTGGTACTACAGCAACACAAATACTTATACATAAGTTCAAAAATTGGGAATGCACCGATGTGTGAGACCCAAGGTCAACCCAGAGCAAATGCTGTCACATGTCACAGGCCACACCTACAGAGGAATTCCCTTCTCATTCCTACTCAAAAGAGAATTCAGCTGCTGCTATGTGTGTGTGCACATGTGTGTGCATGTGTGTGTGCAAGTGTGTGTGTGTGTATATGTGTGTGTCCAGGCCAGCCACATTCCAAAGTAATTCTTTACTGCATATGGCAGAGAGCTCATACACGCTGAGCTTCATGCTGACACATTTGCACACACATGTAGGTGGAGGTACATAGGCAGGAAGTATGTCAGGATGTATGCATGTCCATGTCCCTGATTGGATGAAGGTGGGAAGCACATAGCCTTATGGGTTTTGCCTTTATAAGCCTCTGATTAATGTAATTTGGAGCCATACTCTGGGAATCCTGGGTATGGACCTGACCAGTGTCCATTGTCCTGGTGAGTAGTTAATAAAACTTGCTTCAAATCTGGTTCACAAACTGTGATGTTGGTCTTATGCTCACCGGCGGGATTAACATTACCTGCTCTTTCATACAAACTTTTGTTGGTACCTACTTTGGTCAGCAGACCCTCCCTCTCATCGCATGGCTCCCCCGACCCCTGACACACAGAAGTTACTACTGGGGGTGGGATGCTACTGGAGTGACTATGTCCCTGTGCACCTGGAAGATGGCTTTCCCAGTATCCTGGGGTCCTGAAAGAAAAGGACATGAAGATGGGAAGAAGATGTGTGAAGGACGGTCTGAGGCATGCGAGGCGATGTGTTTGGGGTTCTTGTAGAATGTAATGAGGGGCTTTGGGGAATGAGCGGTGGATGTGTTTGTTGGGGGGTGGGTCTTGGGGAAACAGAAAGGAATGTGATGGGGGCTGGAGGGAAGTGGAAAGTTCAGACAGGTATGATTAAAATATGTTTATTCATGTATAAATATTAAAGGGAAAAGAAAAATATTCTAAAAGAGAAAGAGTCCAAGACCAAACTGGGTTATGTAGTAGGAACCTGTCTCCAAGCAAAATAATAAAAGTATCCAGAAGACCATGTATCTCCTGTGCCCAAACTGGCTTGGGTCTCTGTGGAATTGGTATTTGCAGCTTTAAAAGGCTCCTGGAGCCAATCTCCTGTGAATCTAAGTTCAGAAAGTTGCCACAAATCAGCCACGTGTGTTTAAAAATGACCCTGTGGCCGGAGATGCTTCTCTGGTTCTCATAGTGTATGCTTGAATTCTTCATAATTAAACAAATGACTAAAATACAGTCATGACATGACCACTTTAAGATATATATATATGTGTATGTATATATATATATTTAAATCATACACTGCTTCACTTTGAAAGATGGTATCAGCTGTTCTCTAAGCCCACTTTAACAGCTGGCTTTCTGATGGAGCCTCAGTATACCTGCTCAACTCCTGGCTCCTTCCACTAACAGTAGGGCATGGGGGACAGGACCTGCCTGGTATATAGGCAGCTCTGCAGTTCACTGAAGCCAGCTTTTCTCCCCTTGAATCAAAGAGCAAGGCTCTCCCAGCCCCTCAGGGGAATTCTCTCCTGTCAGAAGGCTTCTGCAGAGGGACAGGGTGTGGCCTTGCTTGTGTACCTTATCAGCTATGTGTTCTAACTTCCTGTCATTTTACTGTCTTTTCACACCAAGTCCTCTCTCTGTAACGCCTAAGAAGAATGGTGGCCAATCATGCCAGATCAAACAGGCCAGATCTCAGCTAGAAGTCTCCAGAGGCCTACGGCTCAAAGGCAAGCTTCTCCTAGGAATTCAAGAAGCACACTAAATACATCACTTCCCACTTCTAGCTTCTTAGTGAGTCCCCCCAAATTACAACTGGGACCCACACAGATTAGATTTCAGGAAGCTAGAAGACTCAAGTTAAAACATCTGTGGTGTCATACCCACCGGCATGTTTAACCCAGCAGAGGTATGGGGCTCATAGGATTGATACTCAGACTGTCGGACGTGTCATCTGCCTGGCTCAGGACCATCCTAGTAGGCCTTAGGTAGGACAGGAGATGGAGGAATGTGTGAGGACACAGGATGGGGACCCCCAGCCTCCTGGATAACCTGGGAGCCTCTTATCCTCACTAAGATCTGGCTACTATCTAGGTAAGATGTGGAGGAAAAGAAATCTAGTCACAGCATTGAGACAATGAGTGGCACAGAATATTGATTGAGTGTCATCCTGTTAGTGGCCTGTAAGCATGGCTGTCACTCTCTTTCAGAAATTTCTTAGTGTCGTTACTATTTAAATCATGTTAAGATGGACCAGTGTCCTCCTGTATAACGAACATCCAGAAACTATAACCAAATCCCACATATCCTCTTGGGATCACGCATACTCCTAAAGTATTAATATACGTTAACTTCTTCGAATGTTCTATATATAACCAGAAAGTTCAATTATAAAAAATGCTGTGGAGGTGTATTATACAGCACAAACATCCTTCTGTCTTAAGAAAACAAAAAAGCCCACATTACTAGAAAAAAATTTAATATTTTTAATATAGATGTATTCATTTTTTACTTTATTAGTGTGAATGTCTGCCTGCCTATATGCTTGTGCACCATGTGTGTGCAATACCTGTGAGGCCCGAAGAGGATATTGAATTCCCTGGAACTGGAGCTATAGACAGTTGTGAGCACCGTATCGATGCTGAGAACTGACCCAGGTCCTCTGAAAGGCAGAAAGCACTCCTAAATGTGAGCCATCTTCAGCCCCAAGACATTAATCTTGATTGTTAATTTGACTATTAAAAAAAAAAAACACCGCAAAATAACAAACACTCAACTAACCATCAGATTTTGCAAGTCTTGAGACTTGAATGTTTGCTTCTAAGAATATGTTTTGTGGAAAATTCACATTGTATAAATTTATATCACACATTATATGTGAGTTGGCAAAAATGTCAAAACTCAGATCAACTCCTTCCCCCGCCCCCCACTTCTTTATTAGGCAGAAGAGGATTCTCAGTGGTGTGATATCCCATCACCATGGTGACAGTGTCTTTTAGAGTAGAGGTCTGGGGACCCAATTGTTGCAAATCCTATGAAGCATTTAGCCCAGACTGTGGGCTCCCCACAGCACCAGAAGTGCTCTCTCTGCCTGAACTAAAGAAAAGTGAGTACACGATATTTTCCTGATTATCGTACTTTTTCTCTTCATATCTTATTAGTGGCAGCTCAGGACTTGACTTTAAAAACATGCTCTGAATAACAATAACCTTTCACCCCAAGCAACTCCCCCTGTGTGGGGGATGGGACAGGCACCTGAGGGTAGGAACTGTCTTGATGACTATTGGTGTACGGACTGGCTGCTGCACAGATCGGAGGCATGCCTGTTTGTCCACAGTATTTATTGTTCTGTGACACCCTGAGCATGTCCTAGTAGTGACTACCTAGAACTAGTTAGAATCCTCAGCTTTATAGGGACTGTGCATGCAGCGGTGGACACATCTGCTTCCCTTTTTATTTCATTCAGAGAATAAAACAAGTTTCTGTAAGTCAAACAACATACACCGATTTTTACCCAAAGCATTGGGAAAAATAATTCAAGATCAAGACAATGATACTGACTGTCCCAAAGAAGTCAAAGGTACAGGCAGGCAGTTTTCTATCTGGTGGTGGTGGTGGTGGTGTGTGTGTGTGTGTGTGTGTATGTGTGTGTGTGTGCACACGGGCATGCGCGCCGTGAAGCATGATGGGAGACCCAAAGCCCTTAGGACTATCTGGGTACTCATTTTTTGAAATGAAACCTCTTGAGGCAATCTGTCCTATTTGTGGCTGGCTCTGCTCATGTCGGCGGAGCTTATTTCTCTGTCAAATTTAACAGTTCCAAGACCAAATCCATTATCTGAACAGTGGAGGGGAAACTTCAATTAAATTTGGCTACCAAATTAATCTTCGTTTTTAATTGAAGAAGAAAATGGCTCGGAGACACTCTTCTCCTTCTACAAGAGCCACCATGAAACGTGAGCTACGACCTTCACTCATTTTTTTCTGAATTATAGTCTCTATTGTTGATAACTGCTATTTTTGTTGCTCCAAACTTACTGCCCTATGGCCTCACTAAGAACCAGACTTTCAGTTCGTCTGGCTGGATCTTTGCGTATCCCTTCAGGTCCTTGCTCCATACAGGAGCTCTTCTCAGCCTCTAGGTTCATCTCCCCAGCTTGCCCCTGTCCCAGCCGGCCGTCACCATGCTTGCTCTTTCTGGTCACCTCTGGCACTCTTCTGTTTCCCAGCGAGTGGCCTGCACTTCTGTCTATTCCTGCCTTCTCTTCCCTGCTCCCTGCCCCTCTATCTTTGGTTTTGACACAGAGGGTTTCTCTTTGTATAGCTCTGGCTGTCTCTTTTTAAACCAGACTGGCCTCAAATTCCCAGAGATCTGCCTGTCTCTGCCTCCTAAGTGCTAGGACTAAAGGTGTGAGCCACCACTGCCAGGCATATGGTCTACTTTTTCTCTCAGCACAGAAAAATATCATCCCCAGAGGCCCCAGGAATCTCCAAAATGGTGGCCATTATTTGCGGTACCCTCTCTTTTGACCTCCAGTTGCACTGAGATGTCCCCGACAGTCCCTTTCTTTTCCACTAGAATCACCTCTCACCCCAGTCAGCTCTCATTTTTCTCCATGGCCTTCACAGGCTAGCCTTGACTCTAAAATATTTATAGTCTGTAGTGTAGCAGGGAGTATTTAGAAAACAGTGCCCGGTCCGGCTTGTTCCTGGGCAGCTACCATGTTCCTGCTGCTCCTTGGCTCTGACCTGGGCTCCGGCTAGCTAGATGTGCAGGCCCTGGCACCCACGAGACACCAGCATGGAGGATTGCTCTGCTAGTTCACCATGCTGCATCCATAAAGCTCAGTTGAACCCCAGATAATATCTTCCATCCTCTCAGTACTCGTAGAAATGAGACTTTTAAAGCTTAATGATTATCTAAAGGATTTATATATTTAGAAATGCTCAATCAACAAGATGCCCACACATTAGAGTTGTTACCCAATATCTAACCTTTTCATAGAAGTTGCTACCCAGGACAGCTTTCAACCCATCTGTGGTTTTCCATGGCTGATAGCCTCCTTCTTCTTCTCCCCTTCCTCTCTTTCTCCCCCTTCTTCTTTTTCTCCCCTCCCCTTCCTATTTTTCTCCCCTCCCCTTCCTCTCTTTATCTCAGCTCCACCTCCTCTTCTACTGCCTAATCACCGAGCTCCACTGCGAATACAATGTAACAGAATAAATATCCTGCTACACTGCAGTGCTGAAGCATCTTGGGGAAATCTCCTGGAATAGCCAAGCTTGCCTCCATTTGACCTAGGACTTGAGTAGAAAGAAATACCCAAAGGTATCAGGAACACCATGAAGTGAAGTATTGTGTGGCAAGAGATACAGGCATGAAGAGATACCAACAAGATATCGGATAACTGATCCTGTGACTAGTAGACAACAAGATTTGTGTGGGTTAAAGTTGCTACCAAGCCATAGCAAACATCTCTACTGCTCAAAATTATACTGATGGCTTTAGAAATGTTAAAACTTAAAATGCTATGTGGAAACACAGCCATGCTACACCTAAAGCCTCAAGACTTATTAGCATCCTGGATTCATTTGTTTATCTGTTTGTTTATTTTGATGCCGAGGCTAAAACCTAGGGTCCTGTTCGTGTAAGGCAAATTCTCTGCCACCGAATGACACCCCTAGTCCCTACAACTGAATGTTTGTGAATAGTTCTAGATCATATCCCTCTCTGCCATGGCTCAGGACAATCCCAGAAGCAGAGGCAGAAAGACTGTAAGAAAACCACAGGGAGTGGGTAACATGTTGAAAGAGTATTTGCTGGATAGGACAGGGCCATTGAGCACATGAAGTCACAAGACTGAGACTATGTCTACATAGCACAAGGTCAAGCCAGTCAAAAATCACAGCATGAATAGGGGGAAGGACTCGTGAGCTCCCCCCACTATCTGAGGAGCTATTGGCTGTTGACAGTCCCTGGGAGAGGGATAGTCAACTTTCAGACTGCCCATGCTCCAGTAGTTGTGCTCACACATACATGCATATAGACAACTTTAAACAGACTTGGTGGGTATTAGATTAAAATACTCTATTAAAATAGAGGGAGAAATGGCAGGAGTCTAGGGAAGAATTGAAGGGGAGGGACCAGGAAGTGGGTAAGATCCAAACATTCTATGCATGTGTGAATTTTATTAAATAAATATCTTTAGTTTATTAAATAAATTTATTAAATAAATTTTAATAAAATAAAATAAGTATATAATAATGTTTAATAAAACACCTTTTACATTGTGTATGTGTGTGTGTGTACACACCATGACCTTTGAAGGTCAGATGACACGCTAACAGAGTTGCTTCTCTTCTTCTATCAAATAGAATCTGGAGACTGGATCAGGTTGCAAGGCTTGCTGGCAAGCAAGCCTCTCTACCTGCTGAGCCATCTTGCTGGCCCTTAAATGAATTTATATTAGTATCTTTTTGTCCCTATAAAGCACAAAACACTTTCATATGATCTCTTACTTGTGTTAAAAAAAAATGATGCCTCCATCAGTTTCCAAAAGAAGGTACAGATGACAAAGACAGAGTTGAAATGGAGAAAAAAAATCAAACCAAAAGAAAATTGAAATTCCATCTCATCCCAGGCAGCATGGCTGTCATTAAGAAGAGATGCTGTGGGGACAAGGAGCCCCCCATTCGCTCGAGAATAGAGTAGCCACAGTGGAAACACAGTATGAGGGTTCTTCAAAAGGCTAAAAATAGAATTAGCTTGTGATTCATGTAGATTTCTCCCAGGTAGATACTTGAATCTAGGCCACCATACAGCAGAAACTCCTACCCACTTGTGATTGTGGCACTATTTACAGCAGCCAGCGTATGGGCCAGGATTAAGCACATCAACACAGGATGATAAAGAAAACCTGGCAGATACAGACAGTGGACTTTTACTGTTCACATTAATTATAAAGATGCACAGGGGTGTGTTATATGCACAAAAGTGAATGGAGTTGGATAGCGTCATTGCATATGACTTCTTCCATATGTAAAATAGAGATATCATAGGTGTGTGTGTGTACACACATACAGACACACACACACACACACACACACACACACTCATTTGATGCTTTCTTGGCACCAGAGTCACTGTTTTATTTATTGGGAGGGGTGGCCACTCCCAACACTCATGTGCATATGGGCAACACTAATTCAACCCAGTGGGTTATAAAAAAGGACATGAAGTTGAGAGGAGGGTAGGAGGTCCTGGCAGAAGCTGCAGAGAGGGAGTGGGGGGTGAATATGATGAACATACACTGTACGCATGTATGAAAATTTCAAGAACTCAGTAAGAATGTTAAAATAAGTAGATTCTCACCCAACCCATGGAGGAACTGAACACTGCTAAATAGGAACATTAAGCCCTTTGATCTTTTTTCCCCCCAATTTTGAGATAATTCTCACATGGTTTATTTGTTATAAGTTTCAATTGGACCACAGTGGGGCATTCCATTTCGTTTCACAGATGAGAAGTCTTACTTAGGAGCCACAAAAGAAATGGTTTTCACCTGCTTGATTCCAAGCATGAAAACCAACTTCAGGTTTAGCCACAGGCAGAGAAAAGCAACTCCGTGCACTCAGCTGGGAAAGCAGCTCAATCAGCCGCTCTGTGGACTCTTTCCTCAACTGTTATCTCCATGTTTAGCCAACACCAATTCTCTGGTCCTGAGTTACGGTGCGTCTACAGCAGTGGTTCCCAACCTTCCTAATGCTGCAATCTTTTAATACATATTCCTCATGTTGTGGTGACCCACAACTCTAAAATTATTTTCACTGTTACTTTGTAACTGTAAGTTTTGCCACTGTAATGAATCATAATGTAAATGTCTGATATGTAGAATACCTGATATGAGACCCACCCTGTGGTGTCACAACCCACAGGTTGAGAACTGCTGGTCTACAGGTTTCCTGGAAATGACTTGTGAGATTAAGGAGCAGTGCCAGCCAAAGCTGCCTCACTACCGGGCAGCTAGTTCAGAAATGACTGGTTTAATTATAAATTAAATTTATAATTTAATTGGCTGAAAAATAAGCCAATTCCTTGTCAAGCATGACATACGTATTCCCATATGACTGGCTGTTCTCCGGTCTCTTTTCTGAATAGTATCACTCCTGCCTTCATCCCTGCCCTCGGCAGGGAGCTCAATATAGCTTATTCTCTATGAACTTTTATCAGACACATTGAAGCAGCAGCAGCCGCCTCAGATTAAAGAGGATTTTGGTCAGAAAGGGAAGCAGATTTGAAACCACTGTGCAGAGAGATCTGAAGGCTCTATCTCCTCTGTTTACACATCCTCAGCCAACAAACACACGATGCTTTCTTAGCACAGAAGGATTGCCAGGTACAATGGTACAGAGAATCTCCCTCTTTCAGACTTGCCTGTCTTGATACCTATCAGGGTAATGTTCATGAAGCTTTAAACACAATTGAAATCAACAGAGTTAGGATCTGGCAGATAAAAATCCTGTCCCCCAGTACAGAAGGATTTCCCAACTCACGGACTCCTTAAATATTTAAGAGGGTTCCAGATGAAAGAATATGATGTTTATGATATCTGGAAGTTGGAGAGGACATAGGCCATCTGAGGGTGAAATGCAAAACAATGGCTAAATGTCTGATCTCTGGACTATATAAAAAGTAAAACTAACCTATAGAATTATTGTTTGACTGATTAATTGATAATTTTTGATTGATTGATTTATTTTAAAGATTTATTTTTATTTTACACGTACAGGTGTTTAGCCTGTGTGTGTGCGCGAGCATGTGTGTGCGTAACATGTGATTGCATGCAGTGCCTGAGGATGCCCATAGATGGCACTAGATCCTCAGGAACTGGAGTCACAGATGATTGTGAGACACCAAGTGGGTTCTGGGAATGGAATCCTGGTCTTCCAGAGGGTTAGCCAGTGTTTCGGCTGCCAAGTCATCTCTCCAGTCCTGATTAGTTCATTTACTTTGGGGTGGGGGTGGTACTGGGGACTGAACCAATGGACTGGTACAAACCAGGCAAGTATTCTACCATCGGGCTACTACATTCCTAGCCAAGAATGAAAAAGGTCTGTTGTGAATAGCAAACATCCCAACTGGCTCTGTTCTTGTCAGACAGGTTCTAAAGTCACGAGGGAAACCAGGGTGGGTGTGTTTTTACTTGCCCAAGACTTCACTGCTGAGAGCCACAATCAAGTTTAATGAGAACTAGAATCACTGGTCCCATATATATTGCCAGCAGTGGTCTCGGTTCTTATAGGACAGTATCCCACTTATGTCAGGTAAACACCAAATTGTCCCCATGCCAGTTCTAAAATCAGCTCCCAGGAGATGAAGCTGGAGGCAAGGGACAGAGGTTTGTCACAGACCCTTCTTCCAGCACCAGGAACTTTAGCGTGCTATAATGCCATCATTAACATTTTAATGAATTATTACAGCTTCCACCAGCCCACACCTGAGCTTCCAGCTGGGCACAGGGTCAGTATCTAAAAGACCCTGCCCAGGTCTGAGCCACTGTGTATCACATGAGGAAGTCACCCAGGCTCAGGCAAACCCCACCTTCACAAGATCTTCCATCCTGAAAATACTTGCAACTTGGCTCTCTCCCTCCATCTTGGTCTCTGCTGGAGGACAAGATGAAAGCTACATGAGCTGGCTGCTTTTGAAATCATGTGCACATTTGCCTTTTTGGAGACTCCAAATTCTCCAAAACCCACCACTCTTTCAGACTCTTTTATCAAGTGAGGTGAGATTTTTTTTCCTTCCTGTTGAATGTTCTAGGCTCAGGCATTGGCCAATGCCCCAAATATCATTTCCATGGCAGTTCTTTAAAGAAACAATGGAAAGTTCCAGAAATGCAAGAGCTAAAACATTTGTTGCACATATTAGGACTATGACTGTGCTTAATAGGGCTACAACTGGCTGCCTGAGTGCTCTCACCTTATAGTAGACAGAGCTGGGTCCTGACTGATCACCTGACGCATGAATCACCTGCAGTTTTGTGATGGAAAAGTAAGTTTCTTGCACATCAGCCAGACTATAGGAGAGGGATCAGAAAAAAGAGCCAGCCTGGGAAGATAAAAAATTTCTTGAAATTCTGGATTTACTGGAATATCCTATCTTTTCCCATGGTGGGTTGCCTGCCTGGCTTTTCAGAATGACCTGGCACTATGCTGTTTCTTGCTGTCTCTGTGTCTGCCTAGCCTCAGGTCTTTATGACAGTTGGTCTCCGAAAACCATCACTGCTGGACTCACTTCATATCCTGGTTACCCTGCCATGGTCCTCAACATTTACATATGTGGTGGTTCAAATGAGAAATGTTCCCCACAGGCTCATTGGTTTGAACACTTGGTCCCCAGTAGGTGGCGCTGTTCTAGAAGGTTATGAAATGTTTAGGAGTTGTAGCCTTACTGGAGGAAGTAGATCTCTGTGGGTAGGCTCTGGCAGTTTATAGCCCTGCCCCACCTCCAGTTCATTCTCTCTCAGCTTCATGTTTGTGGTTGATAATATACTCTATCAGGTTTCTGACCCACTGCCTGCTTTCAGGTTCCTGTCCCACTGCCTGCTGTCAGGTTCCTTCATCATAATGGACTCTCTCTCTAGATCCACAAGCTTGAATAGACTCTTTTTTTCCTTAAGTTGCTATTTTGTCAGGAAGCTCTCTCACAAACAGAAAGCATCTAATAGGACATCCATGGAAATCTAAGTACTTGTTGGAAACATAATGAGAGGATGGCCTTATCTTCAGTTGTGAATTTTTATTTGTTGGCCTCAGTCTTAGTTAGGGTTTCATTGCTGTGAAGAAACATCATAACCAAGGCAACTCTTATAAAGGTTTACTATCGTCATGGTCCGTAGCATGGCATTGTACAGGCAGACATGATGCTGGATATAAGTTCCTGCTGCTTTTTCAACCAAAAATTCAACCCCCATGAAAATACAGTTTGTACTATAGTCTGAGATGCACATACAGAAACAAAAGCCCCACAAAACAATGTCCATTCTTAAAAAAAAAACTTTAATATTCTCTATTTTACTCCACAGAAGTATTATAATTCAATGAGGACAATACCTTGTCTGAGAGGATAAGATGGTAGTTCTAATAAAGTATATGCGTGGTGTGTGTGTGTTCTGAGAAAGAGAGAGAGAGAGAGAGAGAGAGAGAGAGAGAGAGAGAGAGAGAGAATCATTGATGGGCAGGAGAGAAGCTAAGAATTACATGAAGTGGAATAGTCATCACTACATGGTGGTCAGAAAGAAATGGGTTTATACAGGTGCATGGTACAAGTAAGACAGATTGTGGCTGTGGCCAAATCAAGAGATAGAAAAATGTGAAATGAGGGCTTCAAACAAGATAAAAGAGACAAAGGTACACCTAGGACAAGTCATCAGACAGGATCAGAGGATAAAGAGTTATCACCCCTGTCACTCTCCACTATATCCATCTTGGGGACATGCTGCTCCACACTAGGCACTCCTGCTTGTACACCCAGGCATTTATTCTGCCTTTCATCAGCCTGGGGAGCAAACCAAAAATTCCAGGTACCAAAGGCAGAAAATTGGATAAAGAGGATCATGGAACTCCCATGCAACATCTGGAAATGCTGAGTGGAACACATGGATTTCTAAAACTCAGACCTGAGCTGAGGAGACACACAAAGGGCAAGGGATGAGATGGCATCCCAGCTGCCCAAAAGAGGGCTCTTTGTCTCAAGATCCTGGCAGTATTTCTGCTGTCTACAGGAAAATAACAAAGGAAGCCCTGACACCCCAGTGGTGGGACATTGGAAAGACAAAACCTTATATAAATTCACCTCCAAAACACTGAAGACAATCCATTGTTGGCAAACATTACTAGGCATAACAAACACAAACACAAACACGGACCTTTGGAAATTGTTATTATAGCACAGTCACTTACAGGAGGACAGAAAACATTCACTTAAGTTGACTAAATGCATAAAAGAAACCTGGGACTGTAAGGAACAAAATACAGCAAAGCCCCAGAAATCTTTAAATAAATATTAATAGAGAAATAAACAGGACCTCTAGGGGTTAAAAATGTAATTGCTCAAATTAAAATTCTGTTTAGAAGGATTAAGTAACATATCAGATAAAGCCCAAGTTCTCTTGAACACTAATGGAGTAAAATACAGGTCTGAGAAAATTACTCAGAAAGTATTCGAGATGAAGTGTTAGCAATGGGAGAAGAACAGCAAAAAGATGTGTGATATAATACATAAAGTGAGTAAAAAAATGTGTATAAGAGGAGCCTGGTGGTGGTGGCACACACCTTTAATCCCAGCACTCGGGAGGCAGAGGCAGGTGGATCTTTGAGTTTGAAGCCAGCCTGGTCTACAGAGTGAGTTCCAGAACACTCAGGGCTACACAGAGAAACCTCGTCTCAAATTAATAATTAATTAATTAATACTGGAAATGTATAAAAAGGACAAAAGGTGATAATTACATAATGAATGGTCAAGTATTTTCCAGACTTGGTGAAAGAATGAGTGATATAAGTCTGAATTCAAAACACTTAAGAGTCTCAAACATAAAAATAAAAATAAATTCACATGCAAACACAGAGTAATAAAAGCACAGAACTCCAAAGGTATGAAGAAAACCATAAAAACAAACAGAGAAAAAGTAAATCATCTACAAAGAAACAAACCAGGAGACTTTCAACAGGAACCACAGAGGCAACTGAGTGGAACAGAGCTCCAGAGGTCTAGTCTAAAGGTCTAGAGAATAAATGAGTTCCACCCAGAATTTTATATCCAGCTGAACTATCACCAGAGACTGGATGGGGAGGCTGAGCTGAGAATCAGTGAGCTCTTCCTTTGACTTTTATGCTTTAAGATAAAAATATAAAAATGACATAGATGACCTCACTTAGCTTGCTTAGCTCATAAGAAAGACAAAACAAAGATAACAATGAACAAGAACGTAGGCAATTAAATGTCCCCATGAAGGATTAGAAAATAGAATAAAATTATTGACTTTTCCATCAATATTAATGACTCTGACTTGAGCATCTTTTGGGTACAAATAGAAATACTGCTGAACAACTGACAGATGTTTATAAAGATATTAATGAGGAAGAAAACTGAAATCTGATTTCTGTAGGACATTTTTAGTGTTCATCATTTTTCCTCCACTAAGGATAGCTCTTTGGGTATTGAAAAGTCATCTATAGAATTTTAAACTTTAATGTGCCAAGGTACAGGTTCTACTGTTCACTGTCTATTGAACCGTTACAGTAACAGCCATTCTCCCTTGGGCATCATCAGAATTACTTTTTTCTCCTGTTTCTCCTTCTACAAGGTTCTCTTCTCTCCCTAAGTCTTTAGATAGGATTATACCCCATGTCTTTCATCCGTCAATCTTTATTTGAAATAGAAGTAACACCAAATTGACTAAGGTATTAAATAGAGCTGGGCATTACGATGCATGTCCATAATGCCAGTACTTGAGGAGAGACGGAGACATGAGTTCAAGGCAGGTTTGCTACAAATCCAGTCTGAGACCCTGTCTCAAAACAACAACAAAACCCAAAGAGAGTGTTACGAAAAGAATCAATGTCAACTGCTAAATAACCTTTCTTCAGATTTTAGAACTAAGGTGCCTACTGACTTTTAGAACATGAAAAACCTTTCCTTATAGTATTTAACCCTACATATCAATGAACAGAAGCATGTATGTTTCTATGAGGGTTAGCCTGAAAGAAAATAATATTCCTGTTCAGAAAAAAATCAGGAAATAACCCCAGGAGGTCAAGTTTATGACATTCTAACTACAGAAGAAAGTAAAAACAAAACACATGCCCCAGAAGACCCTGCTCAGTGTGTAGCCATATTACCCATATTGCTTTGCTTTCCATGTCACTAGTTCTTGGCTCTCCTGAGTTCCTCCACATGTAGCTTTGAGTATACCAGCCCCTTCATCACCTAAAGATATTTGCTTTTGAACAAACATGGGTCCTTCCCATTAACTGTCTTCTGGGCTTAAGGGAAGCAACCTAGGTCTTGGGCTCAAAGAAGAATGCTACATAGGGAGTCTCATCTTTAACAATAAGACCCTCAAATAGAAAGTCACAGTATGTCAAGCAATGAATATTTATCTCTGTATCTATCTATCTATCTATCTATCTATCTATCCATCCATCTATCCATCCATCTATCTATCTAAATATCTACAGTATGTACATGCCTTGTAGCTATATTTGAAAGCAGGCTGAACAAGTAAGTATCAATTCTCCATGTCCTCTGTTTCAGTTCCTGTTTCTGTATTCCTGCTTTTAAGTACTGCTGTGATTTCTACCAATGATGAACTATGCACTGAAATAAATCCCTGCCTTCCCAAGTTGCCTTTGGTCATAGTGTCTATCACAATGGGAAACCAAACCAAGATAACAATGTTTGCATATCATTTATGTATATCCTCCTGAGTAACTTAAAATCATCTCTAGGTAGCTTATAACATGCACTACAGTGTAAGTGCTAAGGGATAGTTGCTTTGATATCGTATTGTTCCAGGACTCATATCCTGTTCAGTATATGCAGTATACTCCACTACCCCAGCTCTCCATGTTTTGATCTGAGCTTGGTTGGGTCAACGGACCAGGAACCCATGGATCTAGGGTACCAGTCATGTTCAGAGCAGAGATGGATTTAAGAAGAGGTCCTTTCATGGTCTGTACTCACCAAAGGCTCTGCCATGATGATTCGAATCTTACGCTCAGCCTGAGTGGTGAAGTTCACAAATAAACTCTTGAGGACATACTCTCCTGGCTTGCTGTCTGGGTCCACATTGATCGGCAACATGGCCGGTGGTCCTTTCTCCCTGTGTGTGCCTGAAGCAGGTGGGACTGGAGGCTTGATGTAACCGTTGCCAACTGGAGAAGCTGAAAAAACAGAGTGAATTTTAATGGATGAAAAAACATCATAGATATTCAGACGGTGTATGTTAGTAAATCATAAATGTGAAAGTGAATCATAAAAAGGTTGCGCTGTAAGTCATAGCCTGGTCATAATCATTGGGAATGGCGTTAGAATTTAAATATTTTGATCATATGATGTTGGTTTTTACAATCGAATACACCATCCCAAAAATCATCTTTACCACATGGATATATCTTAAATTGTATAACATTTAAGATGTTCGGAACTTTTTAAAAAATAATCTAGGCAAGTAGATTAGGAAGAATCAGAAAAGTGATTTCTTGTCTAGGTTTTTAATGGCAGGCTCCTTCTTTTCCATGTTTCATAGCTGATGAAACTCATAACTCATTGCTTCCATAAATCTCTAAGAGCCAAGTTGCAAATGCTCAGCTGGCTGCCGCTCTCAAACCGATGCACTGCTAGAAAGACAAGTTTCAGCAGCTCATGCTTACAATCCTAACTTTGGGAGGCTGAGGCAAGACAATCTCTGTGAGTTCAAGGCCAACCTGGGCAACATAGGTGAGTTCAAGAACAGCTTGGTCTTCAGTAAGAGGAGGGGAAGGAGGTCCTGCCTGCTTTTTTTTATGCCTCTTTCTGCATACACTCACCTGAGAAGCTTCTAATTGCAGAATGTGGTGGTTTGAATATACTTGGCCCAAGGGAAGTAGAACTATTAGGAGGTGTGACCTTGTTGGAGAAAGTGCCTCACTGTGGAGGCGGGCTTTGTGGGCTCCTAGTGCTCAAACTCTGCCCAGTGAGGAAGAGACCCTCCTCCTAGCTGCCTGCAAAAGAGAGTCTCTTCTGTTTGCCTTCAGATTAACGTGTAGAACTCTCACCATGTCTGCCTGGACACAGCCATGCTTCCCACCATGATGATAATGGACTGAACTCTGAAACTGTAAGCCAGCCCCAATTAAATGGTTTTTTTTTTTTTTAGAAGACTCGCCTTGGTAATGGTGTCTCTTCACAGCAATAAAACCCTAAGACACAGTAGATGGTAGTTAACACAGAGACCCTCAACTGGCCAAGGTGCAGAGAACAAGAGACTACAGAGTGCTCAGCTCTAAATGGAATACCCGCCTTCCCACCAAGATTCAAAGATCAGAATGTAAGAGCCAGAGGCGGTGCATAACTACAAGAAAACAGTGTTTTCTGGAGGCAGCCAGCTATTTGCATGTATGATTCACAGTGGCTCTAACAGCATGCACACACAAGACCTGTGCAAGCCCACACCAGAACAAACCCCAGCACAGAGAGGGGGCTGCTGGGAAAGAAATATCCTGTTTCCTTGAAGAGCAATAGCCTCTAGCAAGTCAGCCATGGTTCAGTGGAGATCACACATCAAAGAATATTTTGGACAGCACAAGTTGGTCTTGAAGGGTTTTGTTTTGGAGTGGGGAATACAGAGTTGGGTGGATAAGAAGATGGGGTCTGGGTTGAACTGAAGAGTGAATATATTCAGGACACATTGCAAGACACTTGGGGTTCTCAAAGAACCAATATCAAAAGGAGATAAGAGGCTCTATTGATGACATCCAAGGTGTGGATTGAATTTTTGATCCTCATCACCATTGGGTCAAGTTACAGTGCCTGTTTTGAGTTTTACAAAATATATAAAGTCATATTTGTTTTGATTCCCAGCAGGGGTAGCCATCAAGGCTTCTGGAATGGGGGAGGGAGGGGGTTATAGTCTCCATACAGAACCCAATTTAATGGAAAAGTGTTTTTAATCAGATAGCTTCTAAAAATAATTTTATTTATGAATGCAAATGCTCTATCTGTTTTTAATGGAATTTTGCCGTGTAGAATTCTGAGTATAGAATATTTGAGTGTGGTGGCATAAGCCTATAACTCCAGATATTGGGGAGGCTGAGGCAGGAGGTTCATTTGAGCCTAGAGTTCAAGGCCAGCCAGGGCAACAAGTTGAATGCCTGTTTCTTTTTGTTTTGCTTTGTTTTACCTTTTAAAAAGAGTCTCACTCTATAGTCCAGATTGGCCTCAAACTCGGAGCCAATCCTCCTGCTTTAGCCTCTCAAATGTCGGGATCACAGCAATCTGTCACCATGACTGTCTAAGAGAACTGTGATTTTCTAAGAGAAAAATATTCTAAGCATCTACCAGCCAAATACTAACCAGGTGTCAATTATCCTGTGAAGAAACTGAGATCAAGTGAGCATTGGACAGAGATAGCAGGAACAAAGATGGTGGGACAAGGGTAAAATATAGCCTTTAAAGGGAACATGTGGTTTGGGGTGATGAGGTACAGGCATTAAGGGAAAGGATGACAGTAAGGCAGAAAGCCCAGCTTATGGAGAGTGTTTATTCTACAGGCAAATAGTCTAAGTCAGAGGATGGAGGTCTCTGTTGCTCATGCCTGCCTGGCCTCCAGTGTTCGTGGACATCTTGTGTAAATAGGGCACTGCCTCAGCTCAGAGGGACACCGTATCTGTACTATCTTCCTACTGTATCAAGGTCGCCATGCTTCAGAACCAGAGAACTGAATGTCAACCTAAAACCTTCCTTTGGAAACAATGCTCTATTATCCTGGTGTCTCACGGGGCTGAATGCAAGTCTGGAGGCCAGCAGTAACTGTGAAGACATAAGATCCCAAGATCACGAGATCCTAGGACTAAACTCACAATGATAGTGAGGAGCTGTTCAGGACAGTGACCCCTGGCACACCCCTGGCACACCCCTGGCAAGGTCACAGATAGCTGAGATCCAGGCACCAGAATACCTATTGTACAAACTCTCTGCTCATAAGCCCAAAGTACTCATCCACAGCTATCTTTAAAAAGAGTAGCCTCCTGTACCTCCAATCTGATGTCTTTGTATGTAGAGTCTACCCACATATCAAGCCAACTATGCCTGAGTCGAAGCAGAGAGTGAAGGGGAAGCAGTCTCTGGTTCAACAATGGTTCTGGGTTCACACAGTCCAGCCCTGAGAGATGGTGGCACAGTAAAGGTCATGGGGCTTCACCTTTGAGCTGAATCTACTCCCCAGTTTCAGAAAGCCTTCTTTATCTCACCATCATCAATTTCCAACAAGTACTAGCCTCTGTCTATATCATCCTCAGGAAGGAGTTCAACAAGGCTTTTAGTGAAGTCACTTCTCACTGGGGAACTGCGTATTTGAGAATCAGGAAATCTGCACAGCTTGGTCATCAAAATCGATGCCAGCTTCTCCCTAGTATAAGACTGGTGGTACATGACTGTAATCCCAACACTTAAGAAGGGGAGACAGGAACATAAGAAGTTTGAGGCTAGCCCAGGCTATAGAACATCCTATCTCAGACAACAAATAAACCAAAACACCTCTAAGAATAACAACATAAAGATCACCCTTTATTTCATCATACCATAGATAAAATCACCAGCCCTTCCTTCCCCTGGGCATTTGCTTGCTTTTAATCCACGCATCATTAATTTTATTTGTCCAAAAAGAGAGAAGAAAAGGGAAGTGAACAAGAAACTCTGTTGTTGAGATTCTAACTTTGCTACAATCTTCTCTTCTGCCCTCTCCTCTCCTCAGCTTTTCAAGACACCATGCGTAGCCCAGGATAGCCTCAAGTCATTCCTGTAGCTGAGGATCTTCCCGCCTGCTTTATCAACATTTCCAGGACCAATGCAAGCATCCCTCTATGATCAGTAGAGGACTACCTCAGCTACAGTTATAACGATGCTAAGAGGAAGAGAAAGGCAGCCTCTCTGTCCTCCCATGCGACCCCCAGAAGTTGAGAGCACAGCGGAATGGCAGGCAAACGGACCAGTCCTTGGTTGGAATTTGCCATAAGTAAATTCCACTTCTCACTGGACACAAACACTTACTCCTCACTCACTTCCAGACAGTAGGTGCTCAATGGGCATCTAGGTTTCAGGCCCTGATCTAGGTACTGGGAATATGTTGAAGAGAGACAGTGTTTATTATTACTGCCTACTTTGTGACAAAGCAGATTCATCACACACACAGACCACAGAGACACAAACATACACACAGATACACATGGACATACAGACACACACAAACACACAGATACACAGACACATAAACATATACATATAGACACACACAGGTACACAGACACACAGAGGTACAAACATACAGATACACACACACACACACAGAGTTAGATGACACACAAACTGTCAGATGATGAGTTCGAAATGGAAAGAGAATCTGAAGCGAAGCCCCTGTGGCCAGAAGCCTCTTTCTAGCTTGACAAGAGGCAGCCTGAGATGCTGGGACTCAGGCTGAGAGTCAGGGATGGAAACCAGGCATGTTTGTATGTGTGTCTAAGAAAGTCCAGACACACGTGGCCATCAGAATCCGCTTTTCCAGTTCATCCCTGTGCGCTGTCCTGTATCTGTGCCCCCATCTCCGGGGAAACAGGGGCTGTTGTACCCTGTGAAGGATGGAAGTCAAATGTCCAAAAGTACACAGCGCCTCTTCCTTGGTTCACAAAGTACGTGCCTCTGAAAAGAGGGCCAGTCCCCCTGGTTTTCCATCCAGTTGCAGGGATGGATAGAGCACACGGCCAGCTTTTTAAAGAACTGTGTGCTGTTTACAAACGTGCCCCTTCCAGAAGTAATACTGAGGGTTTGAAATAAGATACCCACCCTCAGTATCCGTACCCAGATAGGTAGCAAGCAACCCTCTGAAGTAGGTGCACTTCTTAGACATGGCGGGCTAGCTAACCCAACTACTCTCTAGAGACGGCGGACCTTATTTTTCAGCTAAGGAGTCGATGTGTTCAGGAGTCTGTCCATGCTTGGAGGGAATGTCTTTCTGTCGGTTCTCGGCGCCTTGTTCACTGTCAGGTGCCAGAGATTGTTCTTCAGAACTGAGACGCCCTTCGATCCCAAGTCTAGTGGTTCCCTAAGCCTCACTTTGTTTGCCAGCATTGCAGGGACGTCGCATAAAACACAACTGAAGATTATGCAGCTGCCTGGAGAATGTGCCTCACGGGGTGAGGGTGATAACAAATGGTACACTGTTGTATTTATGAGGGAGCTTAGGAAAGGTACCACAACTTCTCAGAAGGAGCAGAAGCTCTGGGAGTCAGGTAAAGTAAACCTGGGTAAGAAGAAAGAAAAAAAACAAACTCCTTCTAAACACAACAAGAATGATGTTAAGAAATTTGACAGTGTTGAAAATATTTTTAAAAAATCAGTTTCTTTGAGCATCAGCAGAAGATTGCTTAACAAAGTGTCAGGACAACAGCCAGAGAGACGGCTTAGAGACTGAGAACACTGGTAGCTCCTGCAAAGGACCTGGATTTGGTTCCAACACTTAAGGCACCAATACATTCCTCTACTCTGAGTTTCCCAGCCATTTTAAAATTGTTCCTGCACACGTAGGGGTCCACAAGAGACCCGTTGGATACCAGAAACTCTTAATCCTTATTATGATCCTAGAAGGCATGTTCCAGAATCTTTCACATCACTCAGTCTTTTATTTTCATTCTAGTGAAGTGTGAACATTTAACATAACTTTTGCTCTCTCCTCTTTTCAAAACAATTTTATGCTTGTTCGTTCGTTTGTTTGTTTAATGTATAGCTATGTGTGTGCAGGCACATGTGGAGGCCAGAAGAGGGCATCAGATCCCTAAAACTGAAGTTACACATGGTTGGGAGCCACCACGTAGGGGCTGGGAACTGGAGCCTGGTCCTCATAGCTTCTAAGGCATCTTAGCTTAGCCAGTGCTCTTAGCTTCTGAGGCATCTCTCCAGCCCCCACAGTTGCCTTATTGGGTCACCAGTCTCAGTCTCTAGCGTGATAGTATTTATTACGTACACGATTAACAGACAGGATTCTCACCTTGTCTTTTAAAATCAACTGGTATATTTTAGACCAAACCCTAAAATTAGAGATAGTTGGTTGCATTCTCAGCTAGGCCAATTGCTTTGCAAAGGCTAAAGCCCAAAGTTGGGCGTGACAGTGCATGGCTAAAATTCTAGCACTTGGGTGACTGAGGCAGGAGGATCACAAGCCTAAGCCAAGTCGTCATCATCATCATCATCATCCTCTTTTTCTCTTCCTCTTCCTCCTCCTACATCACACACACACACACACACACACACACACACACACACACAAAGACAGAAACACACACACACCTAGCATACACAGACGTATTAAAATTTAGATTTTGATTAATAGCCATATACGTCTACCTGTTGACCATCACAGTATTACATATTTTAATCTGCAAGGAGCAGTGTGTTGGGGGAACCTCCAGTCTAGCTCAACCTAATCCAGAATCCATGGTGACACCCCAGAGGACCCTGGGCTTATCATATTCTCAGTGAATGATTAAGCGTGCTCGTAGATGCCATAACAGAGCAATCATCTTATGTCAGGGGACATAAAAGGTGGCCCTGGTAAAAACCCAACCCCAGACCAGCTGGACCCTCCGTAACTTCAGGAGCACCTGATGCTTATGCTGAAGGTAGATAAGGCAAGTTTGCCAGTGTGGGTTCTGCTCTAGCACGAGCAGGGTTGGGACTTCAGAAGATGAATGATTTGGAAGATGAAGTTTCTTACTGACTTACGGTGTAAGTCAATTTCTAGACAGCTTCATATGTCTTCCGGCCATGGAGACGGCTTTGCCACACTGCATGGCCTCTTGAGCCACTATGCACTGGGAACTAGGCATGGAGGATCCAGGGGGCATCGGAAGTCTGACCAATGGCATACTTCAGAATGTGACAGCAGACATCACACTCCCGAGATTTACTGAGGACATGCAGCTCTCCCCTTCCTTCCTGTCCTTACAAAACCACCTCTGCCTTTGGTCACTCTGAAAACAAGGGAGAAAGGCAGGGAGTTCAATCCAGGAAAGTCAGCACCAAGTCTCTGCCCCGTTCTCCTCTCTCTGCTGTCCCTCCAGTATTTTATCTGAGGAAAATGACCGCAACACCTCTGTGGCTTCTCTTCTAGCTGTCTGTCACCCACTAAGATGCAATTACACAGACTTCCCCCTGGTTTTCAAAGTAGGCACTGTCACCAGAGCCTGAAGGAATGTCTGCCAAGACCTGCCAGCAAAGGAAGATGAGGTTACAGTGACCTTTCAAGGTCCCTTCTAGCCCTAAGGAGATCAAATAACCTGTGAGAGGCAGGATAATCCTGATTTTCAGCTTCCCTTTCTCTCCAAGAGAACTGACAAAAGACTCCTTCAGGAGTCATTTCCAAATGTGTTCTTTCTCCGGTCCCACCCCCACCACATAGGTCTCATATAGTCCAGGCTAGCCTAATAGCCCTGGCTGGCCTTGAACTCCAGATACTCTTGCCTGCACTTCAGGTCCTAAGGTTACAGATGTCTGTCACTCCGCCTGGCTTTTACCTGGGCCAGATGCTGCTGGAAATGCTGGGGTGGAGAGGAGGCTCAGCATTAACAGACAGCTGTTCTTTTAGAAAATTGGGGTTCCGCTCCTATAATGGCAACTCACAACTATCTGTAAGTCCAGTTCCAGGGGATCCAATGCCACCTGCCTGGTCTCCATGGGCATTGTACACACATGCAGGTGTATATACATATACATGTACATGTATATGTATGTATATATGCATATTTAAAAGGAGGTACTTTTTAAAACTTCCAAAATAAAAACTTAGTAATCAACACTCACCTTCTCTTGCGTTAACATGAGCTAATGAAGATCTGTGCCCTATCTTTTCTACAGAGAAAAGCTTTGCCAATACCCCAACTTTCCCAGGCACACCTCTACTCCGCTAAAGAGTCTATAGCCACAGGAGGATGTCTGGTATTTTTGGCTGTGACCTCAAGACTCATTTTAATATTTAACACTTAAGAAATACATATAATATGTTGAGTATCTGTGTTTCCGCAACCCTATGCTGCCATAGTCTCTGCTCTGGGCTACAGAAGGCAGACAGTACGGATAGTCACTCCCTCACCCTCGTCATCTTCTCACTGTCCATTCCTGCATATGCTCAGGTTCTGCCATCACCCAGTGGCTGGAGAGTCCTTAACACAGGAATGTCTTGTCTTTTTTTGTTTGTTTATATGGTTGCTTTGTTTTTTCAAGACAGGGTTCCTCCATTTATCCTTGGCTGTCCTGGAACTCTCTCCGTAGACCAGGCAGGCCTCTAACTCAGAGGTCTACCTGCCTCTGCCTCCTGAGTGCTGGAATAACAGACACATACCATTTTGTTTTTATTGTAAGCACTTGGCAACGTCCCTGGCACCATCAACTGAAAATCTGTGGTTATTCTGTATTTGTTGATGTGCCGTCGTCATCCAGTGTCACAACAATGGATCTGAGTGACTGAGATCATCAGAATATACTGATCAATTTAAACTCTAAAATTGGCTGCATAAAATGGAGGCTTTACATTTTCCCCATTATGGAAAGCCAATGAACACAGACTTGATTTATAGAGTGAATGGAAGCCAGTGGAATCCAGAGCAAACGTTGATCTGATGTTGGTGTGTAGGTCAGGGCACAAAAGAACTATTTAAAGCAACAACACACATGAAAAGATGATACGGTACATACAGTGGGGAAAGAATGAGGATGGGAACCAGGCAGGCACCTGCCGGAATCTGTATCTTAGACTGAGATCCTGCCACGTTGACTTTGCTTCATAAAGGGAATATCCAAGTTATTTTCCTGGCACAATGACATCGTGATTAAGGTGCTTAAGAAGTATATTTAGATTACTGTCTCACCGTTCTTTCTTAGCATTCTCTACCTTGCCAGGATGCTGGTTAGAATTCTTGTACCCAAACATTGACAACTGTTGGCTGTGTAACCTGGGGAGGATACTAGAGTCTTCAGTTTCTCAGTCAGAGAACAGGCATGACTCTGCCATTAGAGCACAGAGGGAATTGGGGATTCATCAAGACTGAGAAGCACTAGAGATAATACCCATACACAGTGTAACAGGATGCAGACACAAGTTCGATGTCATCATAAGAAAGCAGAGAGATCCTGCAGAGTCAGGATCATTCTATAGAAGTGTTCCGGTCTCTCTAGGTCAAGGAAGCAAGAAACACAGGAGGGTCCCAGGACACTCAAGATTTGTAACCAAATGGATACGGATTTGGTCTAAATCCTGATTCAACCAAACTAGCTGTCAGAAAACACACACTTTAATGGTAAGAAAAATATGAACATGAAATGCGTTAGGTGACAGCAAAGCATTATGGGTCACCTTGCTAGATACAATCATAGCATTTTGGGTAGCTAAGAAAATATCTGTGTTTTCTAGAATGGGTATTTAAAGGGTTTCAGCGACATGATGCTTACGTTTGATTAAAAATACTTTAGTAGAGAAAAACAAGGCCCTAAATAAACCTACATGGCTAAGTCTTGATAATTGTCAGATGGGAGTATGACAATACGTAGTATATCATACAATTGTTTCTCTTTTAAATTGGTTTAGACACTTCATAATAAGATGGTTTACCAAAAAAACACAACAAAAGGAAACAAACCAACCAACCACAGGAGCAGGAGGACATAAGGTAGATTCATGTAATACCAGCATTCATCAGGCGGAGGCAGGAGGAATAGAAGTCTGGTAGGAGCCAGAACGACAGTCAGTTCCAGGCTAGCCTGGGCTACACAGTGTACACAGTGAGTTCCACAGCCTCCTGAGCTGCATAGCAATAACCTGCCTCAAAAACAAAACAAAACCACAAACCCAAAACCAAAATGATAACAAAAATCAAAACAAAATAAAAGCTGGGCGGTGGTGGCACCCGCCTTTAATCCCAGCACTTGGGAGGCAGAGGCAGGTGGATTTCTGAGTTTGAGGCCAGCCTGGTCTACAGAGTGAGTTCCAGGACAGCCAGGACTACACAGAGAAACCCTGTCTCAAAAACAAACAAACAACACATAAATAAATAAATAAATAAATAAATAAATAAATAAGACTTACTTTTTCAATAACTGAGGGATTCTATGCTACAGCTTTAGTGCCAACAAACTGCTAATTTAAGAACCTGGACCCTATCATTCAGATCAGCTCACATCGGCTCACTAAGGGTTCAGCTCCTCTAGTGTGCTGCATAACCCAAAGTGTACTGAGTAGTGTGGCGTGGAAGCATTCAGGCGGAAAGACATGCACACACAAAGAGGGCAGGCTGTCACTCAGCCATTCCTTACCACACTCATGCTCCAACATGGTTTCCTTATGGAAATATTCTTTGTCTCCAAATACTAGTAAAATGATCAGTTAAGAAATTCATTAAAAGACACATTGTCATCAAGGTTCTGGTGTGCACATGGCACTACGGGAAGTTCTACAGAGACAACAAAGGTAAAATTTAAAAGACAGGTCCAAAGACACAAGCAAACGATGCTACAGGACCTCACAGCCGGTCTGAACCACCAGCGCAAGAGCACCAGACTTTAGGAAAGCATCCATTCACTCACGAGTTCATTCATTCATCAAATGTTTCCTGAATGCCCACTCCACACCACACACTACACTATCCACTGAGGAACAAGCCAGGCATGGCCCTTGCTCTCACATAGCCCAAAGCATGCTGGGAGACAGGCATTCCACATAAATGCACATAGATATATGGCTACACAGAGCTAAGTGCTGGCCAGGCAGCTACAATGGACCCAACGGGGACACACCTATGACTGGGGGTTGCTAGCACTGGCTTTTCTGGACTAGAGACACTGATACTGAGAACCAGCAATAACTAGTGATCAATCATGAAGGGGCTTCTGAGTGAGAAGAACAGGGGCCTGGGGCGGGGGGCGGGGCATAGGAATTGTACAATGCAACAAGACAGGTTCCGGCTATTCACCAGCCTTCTGCTGGGTTTACAAGGGGATGTTCTGGCCAATCACTTCTTGGTATTCCAACTCTGATACCCCTTATAGCTGCCATCTGACACTGTAAGCATAATTTTTTCTGTCCTCCAGACTGCTTCAGTGCCATGGGGTGAGGAATTTGTTTTATTCCTTTCCTGCTCCCACTTTGTGGCACAGTCCTAGGCTTTAAGGCTCAGTTTCCGATGGAGATTTGGTGCATTCGTGCCAGGGAAGCATTAAGAGGTACAAGGTCATGAGTTACTCCAACTGGACAGCCTCCATTCAACCTTGCAAGGCTCCCCTCAGGCCCATGAGGAGAGCTGTTTCTGCAGCCACACAACACTTTTATACGTCAAACACCAGGGTACCCGGGAGTAGAATAATGCAGGCCTATATTGTACAGCCTGTAGTCGCAGCGGAGAGTAAAATTTGTAGTGCATTGGGAATGCCTGAGTTACTGAATCTTGGAAGCCACGTTTGTCAAAACGCAGGCTGTGGCCCATTAGCTAGGAAGAGGGCCACATCTCAACTTAGCTCATCTTAACTTGGATGAAACAGAACGGAAAGTATAAGGGTGGCAGGCAGCATTCCGCTTGCTGTTGGTCTCTGGCTGTGTCTATAGGCAGGCGCGTGTGTGTTCCAGGTCTGTGTAGAATGTGTTTATGCTGCAGGTACCCGTCTAAAAGGCTCCAGATGCTGAGCGACCAGAGTGTCACAGACAGTCTGAGGCCTGCCAGAATGACCAAGTCGCTTTTGGAGGTATCTATTAGGCACATAAATCAAGGTTCAAGGGCAAGAAAAGAATCATCGCCGGGCGGTGGTGGCGCACGCCTTTAATCCCAGCACTTGGGAGGCAGAGGCAGGCAGATTTCTGAGTTCGAGGCCAGCCTGGTCTACCAAGTGAGTTCCAGGATAGCCAGGGCTACACAGAGAAACCCTGTCTCGAAAAACCAAAAAGAAAAAAAAAAAAAAAAAAGAAAGAAAGAAAAAGAAAAGAATCATCAGCGGTACATTACATAAACACACAAACATTGTGCACATGTCTCCGCATCTACACAGAATTTGTCAGCAGCTGTCACGTTTTGGCAAACAAAGGCTGTACATGAATGATACAGCAGTGGCTATACTAACAGAATACAGGCTAAGTATATAACTGTGTACAGGTACAACACACATCACAATGTGTATCGCGATACATGTTATATAAACACACCTATGTATGCAATAGCGTGCAGATGCAGATATGCTGGAGAAAGGTGCATGCACACCGTATAATGCATATGATAACAAAATCTACGTTCCAAACCTCTATAGCATATGACGTGTTTCCACTGCATTGGATACAATAGAAGCTCAACAAATGGGTCTGGGCAGAGATGGCCCAGTGGTTAGAACACTGGCTGCTCTTGCAGAGGACCTGGGTTTGTGTCCCAGCATCCATAAGATGGCTCACAACATCTGTAACTCCAGCCCCAGAAGATCCACTGCCCATCATTATAGGCTTCTTAGTGTTTCGTTTCTATCAACATTAAAATATTCAAGAAACAACTGGTTCATATGATCTTTTATCTCTTGGGGCACTGCACACATGTAGTCCACACCTAAACATACAGGCAAACATTCATATTCATTCATATATATATATTTGTGTAATAAAAATAAGTAATTTTAAAAACCATTTTAATCTCAATTAATTATACATTACTTTTTAATGTTTCAGTGATTATCAGATTCTCTCTTTTTTATTTTTGTTTTTTTTTTTGTTTGTTTGTTTGTTTTGGTTTTTCGAGACAGGGTTTCTCTGTGTAGCCCTGGCTGTCCTGGAACTCACTCTGTAGACCAGGCTTGCCTCAAAGTCAGAAATCCTCCTGCCTCTGCCTCCCAAGTGCTGGGATTAAAGGCATGCACCACCACTGCCCAGCCAGATTCTCTTACTATAGCGTAATAGACATTTATAATCTAAGATGAACCTAAATTTATCAAGCCACTGAAGAAGATTTGTTGATACTAAGTCCTTCTAAAAGTAAGTTTTATATATTATGACAAAAAAGACAGTTGAGCTTGGCATAGTGACGCATACATGTAAGACCAGCAATTCAAAAGCTGAGGCAGGGGGTTGGAAAGTTTGAGGCCTAGATGAGTTACATAAGTGAGATTGTGCTTCCATCAAATAACCAAAGTATTGAGCATGCTGGCTCATGCTTGCCTTCTTTGAGCTGGGGATACTGAGACAGGAGGATTGCTATGAGTTTGAAGTCAGTCTGGGCTACAGAGTGAGTTTCAGGCTAGCATGGGCTACAGTATGAAAACCTTTATCTCAACAAACCAGGACTACGACCAAAACCACCACCACCACCACAACAACAACAACAACAAAAAGAAAAAAAGAAAGAAAAAAAAGAAGGAAGGAAGGAAGACAGACAGACAGACAGACAGACAGAAGGAAAGAAAGATACACAGGCATGGCAAGACAAGGAGTGATGAGCAAAGAAGAGAGAAGCCAAGAAGACTGTGGGGAAAAGAACTGCCCTGTTAAAGCAAGAGCGTGCAGTACCACCAGGAAGACACGCCATAGAAACCTCAAGCAGTTCACACAAAGCCCTGTCAACATGGAGTGTTTTGGAGGGTTTGTTTTTAAAATTAAAATACTCCAAATTGTAAAGTTTATCCCTTAACGTATCCACTTATCATATATTGACAAAATTTTCAAAGGAAAACCTTCCCTAACTCAGACTCCAGAGACAATAAACTGAAGAGGCCAAGTAATGACGAGATGAGATTTTATTCCTGGAAATAGAAACATTAGCATCATATCCAGGCATCTAACAGCATCAGTATAGTCGAAATTGTGGAATAGTTAACCAGACATTCAGTCTCCCAAATCTTCCATAAGTCATTTTTAATAAACAAACCATTTCTCCTCTATTAGAAGCGATGTGCTAAGGTTTGCCATTTACAAATTAGCTTTCCCTACCGCCATGAGAGAGCCACACAGACGCTATCCAGGATGCATGTCAGTAACTTTGTCATGGGAGTTTCGTCTCACTAATCTTTTGAAACAGTTATATGACATTTAAATTTTTAGTCCAGGGATCCTAGAAGATGGCCTATCATATAAAAGTGCCTGACATCAAGTCTGATGACCTGAGTTCAATTCCTGGAATCCACATCACAGAAGAAAAGAATTAGCTCCACATACTATCCACCTGCATCTACATCAAGTATGCACGTGTTCTCTCTCTCTCTCTCTCTCTCTCTCTCTCTCTCTCTCACACACACACACACACACACACACACATTCACACAGACAAAGCAATAAATGTAATTTTTTAAAAGGCTCTTAGTGTTGGAGAGATGGCTCGGGGGTTAAGAGTGCTGGCTGCTTTTTTCAGAGGACCCAGGTTCAGTTCCCAGCACCCTTGTGGTGGCTCACAACCATCTGCAACTCCAGTTCCAGGGGATCTGATGGCCTCTTCTGATCTCCCCAGGAACCAAGCACGCGTGTGGTGCACATATATATTTGTAGATGAACAAACACTCAGACATGTATAGAAAAAGATACACTTTTAAAATCCAATCTAGAGAGAACATGTCTGACAAAGGAATGGTTGGCATGCAGTCTGGGCCTATTTAATGTTGACCAACACAAATCATATTTTAAATTCACTAACAAAAAAAAAAAAAAGAAAAAAGAAAAAGAAAGAAAAAGAAAAGCATTTTGTGTTTCAAATGTTAGAGAAGGCTAAATCAGAAAGCACATGAAACACGCTAAATTTAGGGCGCTTTCCACATTTAGAGCAAACCAGGGGGATTTACACAAGTGTTTAGAATATATCAAGCTTATACTGAAATATCAAATTCTGTAGCATCAACAATTTTCCAAATACTTGAAAGTTGTTCCCTTGGGTCAGCCATTTTCCAGAACAGCCATGTAAAACCTTTTAGTGTCATTTGTGTGTACAGAAAAAAAAAAAATCACATCCCAGCTGCTTGTCCATGGAGCCACACAAAAGTAGAACTCTTACTCGTGAGATGTGACAGACCCCAATAGAAGGCCTCAAAGGCTTTCGTTCCTGTCTGAACAGCCAAGTTCTAAGTCAGTCCCTAGGCCTACAGGAAAAGGCTCCCTTCCCCCACCCCTGCTCCCGCCACCCCACCCCCCAGTCTCCTGCTCTCAGTTTGGAAAAAAGTCCCACCACCAGACAGAACAGCCCTTCAAACCTACCCAGACCTTTGATGAGGCTGATCACACAGGATCTTCTCCAACAAGCCGTTGTCATCTCCATGGGCCTGAAGTGAAATCCAAACGGCCCAGAAGAGCAACTCAGACTACGTTTCAAAACCAAAAAGCATAACGATGGGTTCCATGGTCCCGCTGTTCACAGCTATCATAAGGTCCAAGGTGTATTTTTCGTCAGATGAGGAAAAACCTACAGTAGAATAAAACTAAAACAGGCCTTCCCTCCAGGGCGGGCTGTTCATACCAGCTGCACAGTAGACAGTGAGCTATAACTCACAGTGCCCCGTCTGTCTATATTTATCCACGAGAACACACTATACTGACAGATTAGCGAAGCCGCTCCGGGCACTCCAGGAACATGAGCCTGACCCGCAGCGTGTCCTAACAGTCCACGCAAACCAAACACACGTGCCGCCCCGCAGAGCCCACTGGCAGAGCCTGTGCTTCCCGGTGCTGGAGAAACCTCGGGGCACAGATAAGACAGTGTGGATGAGAAGCGGTTGCTCTGGGAACCAGGGCCTCTGGGCTACAAGTACAAACAGCTTTAAACAGCTTACATTCGTCCAGACAAAACTCAAAGTGGAGAATTCCTACTGGAAGCCAAGAGTCAGCGAGAAACCACGCGGCCCGGAGGGAAAACAGAACGCTGGACACCTGTTGATGTAACTTATAAATTTCATAGGTGATTGGTTTCAAATTTGATAATGATAATTTTTTAAAAAGGAAGCTGGTATTTACTAATATTAAGTGTGCTGCCTCAAAAGGAACCTGCAACAGGATAATGAGACAATGCATAAGGGAAGTCACTGTTTTTCAGACGGGTTTCCCCATGTAGCCCAGGCTGGCCTCAAACCCACAAAGTCTGTCTGCCTGAGCCTCTTGAATGCTGGGATTAAAGGCACAAACCACAACAACCCGGCTGTACAAGTTGATCTTTCAATAGCATTATTCTCAGAAAAATTCTCTAAGGTCAATGAAAATCTTCCCCAACACAGACACAGCTGCGAAGAGCCGGAATCCCAAGTCATTTTCTATTCTTGACTGGGACTAATTGAATGTTTTTCTTCAGTAATGGAGGCTGGAATTACAAAGAGCATGGGAGGAGAGGTGCCGGAAGAAGCAGACACATTCCCCAGGGAGGGGGAAGAATGTCCAATTACCCAAATACTTAAGTGTGATCTTGGAGAGGCCAATGCCAGCAAAGATGCCCCCGTGTCCCCCTGCAGCCTGCATGCTTGGGACTCAGAGTTTATTTTTACAGAGCTGACCATGATGGCAGATGTGGCATCGGTGACACCTGATTAAAGAATCCCAAATAATTCTAAGACAACACCGTGCCTGTGGAGGTGTCTGTGTTTGGGGGTCTGAAGTTTGAGTTTTATTCTTTCCGTTTCTAACTTGAGAATCCATTTTTTGTTTTGTTTTGTTTTTAGTGTTGTTTGTAAGCTTCGGGGCTCTTGTGTTATTAGCCTTACAAGTGTTAAGATCTGTAATTCAATTCACAGAACACTACTTAAAACAGTGGACATAGAGGAAAAATGATTTGTTTATGTGTTGGCTTGTTAGAGGCAGCTCCTCTAGAGTCGTGGAGCCAAGGAGCCTAGTTGGCCTTGGGCTCATTGTATAGCCCTTGATAGCTTTGTATTGAGGATTCTACCGAATTATCTTTTCAAGGGCCAACTTTTGGGTTTTGTTTTTGTGTTTTGTTTTGTTTTGTTTTGAGACAAAGTATGTAGCTGAGGTTAGGCCTGATCTTCCTGCCTTCCCTTTCCAAACTCTCAAGATTACAGCCATTCACGGCCAAGCCTGGATGTTGTTTTTTGAGACTGTCTCACTATGTAGGCTGATCTCAAACGGCTGATTCCCTGCTTCTGTCTAAGTGCTGGGTTTACAGTGTGGCACACAACTCTTGGCTTATCTTCCACTCCTTGTATAGGTGCTAATTACCCAATAAAATAAACCAAAAGTAGTTTAAAAACAGGCTGATCTCTGCCCCTCCCTCAGACTACCCTAGAATTCACAATCCTCCTGCCTCAGCTTCAAGATGGATGGTATCATAGGTATGTGCTACCATGTCCAGCAAAAACAATTTCTTTTATGATGTCCTCCAAACCCAACCTATTCCAACTTACCTCCCCTCTTCTGTCCTTCCTTCCTTCTGTTTGTTCTTCCTCTCTCCCTCCCTCCTTCTTTCCCTCCCTCCCCTCTCCCACCCATTGGCCTTCAGCTCACTATGTAGCTGAGTGTGGGCCTTCAGTGACTAAAGTTCCTGCCTGCATGTCTAAGCACTGACATCAGAAGTGTGACTCCCCCAGTTTGTGTTCTGCTGGGGATTGAACCCAGGGCTTCACGCAACTCAGACAAGCACTGTACCACCTGAGCCACATTCACAGTTCCATACAGCCCGTCTTCTCCTCTAGCAGAAAATACTAAGAAGCCTGTCCTCCAGCTGCAGTGGTTGTTGAACTAAACAACAAATTATGTGTGGGAGAAGGTGCTGACAGGTGAGGAGACAGCTGTCCAACTGTCAGCGGATGGCCAGCATTGATAATAAAATCATAAGACAGCAAAAAAAGCAGGAATAGCAACCTAAGTATATTTTAATAATCATAAAAAAGGCAGACCTTGCCAGTTCAAGAACCCTGGAGATAGCAATGCATAAAAAAAAAATCTTCAATAAAAAATGTGTCTGATGTCCTGAATTGTTTGGGCGTAGATGGTTTTCTACACTACTGATACATGGAAAAAACAGTGAAACAATCTAGAAAGAACGCTATTTTAAATCATTACTATAAATTGAAATGTTCTGACATTACAAGGGATAAACATCAGTAGTAGAAGAAACTAGGGTTGGAGAGTGATGGCTCAGAGGTTAAGAGCACTGGTTGTTCTTGCAAAGGACCTGGGTTCAAATCCCAGCACTCACAATGATGGCTCACAACCTTCTGTAACTCCAGTTCAAAGAAATCTGGCTCCCTCTCCTGCTCTCTAAGAGCACTGCACATAGGTGGCGTACATACAGGCAAACTGCCCATATACATAAAATGAAAATGAATACATTTTTAAGGCCTAGAGAAACGGCTCAGTGGCTAACAGTCCTTGCAGCTCTTTCAGAGGACCCCAGTTCGATTCCCAACACTCGTTCATATTGGGTAGTTCACAGATGCTTGTAACTCTAGTTCTAGGGAGGTCAACAACCTCTCCTGGCTTTCATGAGCACCCACATATGTGGGATAGACACATAACACGCATGCACAAAAACAGTAAAATTAAAAAATAGATCGTAAAATAAAAACAAATTTAAGAAGAGTAGAAGAAATTTACATCCAAGTTATTATTAATAATTCTACATCAATTCCATACACTTTAAAGTATGTTAGCATAGTTTACATTTAACTTGAACATTATTGAATTTACATTTTACATGAACTGGATTCCTGGCATGTTTAATAAATAGTTCCACAGTAGCCCTCACATATTGGGATGAATGGCTTTAAAGGTTATTTTTTTTTCTTTAATTCTTAATCTAATTTCATAAAATGTTTCCTTTCCAGCAGGCAACACGGTAATCCTGGCAGTAAAGAGACTGAGGCAGGAGGGAAGTGAGTTTCAGGCCAGCCTGGGAGGTAAGACCCCCATCTCAAAACACAAAACAAAAGCCAGGTAGCAATATCGCAAAGACTTCAGTTTAAAGTCAAAGGCCACGCCCCCACCATCACACGCCAGGAAGTTAGCGCACTTACAGGAAGGGGTGTGGCAACAGAAGTGTTTATCAGCCTGGAGCCGGATAGCTTGTATTGTCTATTCTCGAGTAACTACTTCCAATCCCCTTCTTGATGTAGTTTCCCCACCCAATTATATTATGAGAAGCAACAAAAGTAGTTAGACACCAGCTTAAGTACTGCTGGAAGAAATTACATTTAAGAAATACTGAATAGGGGCTAGAGAGATGGCTTAGAGGTTAAGAGCACTGGCTGTTCTTCCAGAGATCCTGAGTTCAATTCCCAGCACATGTGGTTATAAGCCATTGTCGATAACCATCGATAATGAGATCTGGTGCCCTCTTCTGGGATGCAGGCATACACACAGGCATTGTATACATAATAAATAAATTTGTATTTATTTATTGAATACATAATAAATATGTATTTATTTATTGAATACATAATAAATAAATATGCATTTATTTATTGAATACATAATAAATAAATACATTTTAACATTGAATACATAATAAGTAAATACATTTTAAAAAAAGCTGGGCAGTGGTGGCGCAGGCCTTTAATCCCAGCACTTGGGAGGCAGAGGCAGATGGATTCCTGAGTTCGAGGCCAGCCTGGTCTACAGAGTGAGTTCCAGGACAGCCCGGGCCACACAGAGAAACCCTGTCTCAAAAAACAAAAACAAAAACAAAAAACAAAAAAAAAGAAAGAAAGAAAGAAATACTGAATAGCTGAGTGCCTACGGGAAGGTCCACTTCTCCCTGAGGCTTTGGGTAGGAGTTAGACACCGGTAGAAGGGAGGTCAAACATGGTTGATACCAACAATAGGATAATAAGCTTTTTACTTCTTATTGTTGGCACTCTGGTATTAGCCGATAAATATGTGGAACGTTGACTTCCTAATTGACAGCTGTTAAACTCTTTCCTGGTGCACTGGGCTGTCCTAAGTAGAGGGCTGTCACTCAAACAGCTAGCCAGGCTGCGCTCAGTGCTGGCACCTGCTGCTTTACTACCCCGAGGAAGCCACGTGATATGGCTTCAGAATAAACCCCACTCTCAAAGACCCAGCCCGGGCGGGCCAGGGCCAGGACTGGTCAAATAATTTGTAGTGTGCACCAGCCTAAGGAGAAGCCTTAATGAACTCTAGATGTCCCGAAAGCCTTACCTGCCCAACCCCACTCCCCTTGAGGAGGGAGGGGACTACAGGGGACAAGGGGGAAGGGTTGAACAGAATAAAGTGACTCCTGCAAATAGGACAATGCTGTTACTGGTGTAAGCACAATTATTCATTTGCATGACTGGTGTAAACACTGTATTTGGATGAAGGGCAGGTGAAAGGTACAAGTCCCCTTCCCAGGCTACATTAACCAGCGGTTCTGGTCACCTCCTGAGCAGGCTAGGGAAACACTCTTTCCGGCTGACTTTCCTGGTATTGCAAAATTAGGCCCAATTTTTAAAAAAGGCTTATAATCCCAACACTCAGGAAACTCCTAGGTATGAGGCTAGCCTGGGCTACATAGTAAATTCCAGGCCAACCACTATACAATGAAACCTTGTCTGAGAAAAAAAAAAAGGTCTTTTCTCAAGAGGTTTTTCTTTATGTCCTCTTTCTCCCTCCCTCCCTCCCTTTCCCTCTCCTCTCCCTCTTTCTCTATCTTCCTTACCCCTCCCCCCTCTCTCTGAACCAGGGTCTCCTCTGTAGTTCCAGCTTGAGCCTCTTCAGTGTCAGAAGAGCAGGTATGGGCCACCACACCAGGTTTCCCAACGGTCATTTCTTTCAAAGTGTACAGTAGGCCAAGCTGGTAAAACAGTGAAAGGAACAGTGACCCGGAGACAGCAGAAGAGGCAGAGCCAGGGACAGCGGAGGCAAAGGAGATACAGTGGTGGCGGTCCAGCTGTGGCAGTAGCAAGGACAATGCCAGAGGACCAAAGGTCACAGCACCCTAGGCCCTATCGCTCCACTGCCAACTGCCACCAAAGGTCAAAGGTCGAGGAATCCTGATCTCCCAGGTCGACACCAAAGCTAAGAGCATTAGAGGTGGAGGTGGATGTCTGTGAGATCTATGCCAATAGAGTGCACCACCCGCTACTGCTTCTGCACACCGCTACCATCTGGTTATCAAAAGCGGAGGGTGGGAGGGGTGGTCGGGCACACAAGGTGCCGAGGGTCTGGCAGGACAGCTCAGTGAGTAGAGCTGTCTCAGTACAAGCCTGCGCTCCTGAGCGTGATCCTGGTGCAAAGGTAAAGGCGGCATCGAGAAGAGGCTCCGTAAAATTGGCCTATGACCTTCACATGCAGGTCACAGCATGTGCGTGCGCGTCCCTGCACCAATAACTTAAAAAACTGCCTCAGACGAGCGCCTAAGCGTCTCTTCTACCCGGATTTCTACTGAGAAAGGGTGACAGGGCGCTGGCCAGCTGTTGGTGCCATCACCTACACAATCGAAATCCTTAAAGTGAGAAGAAAGGTAATCAATGGGTCTATCGTGGATGCTTTCCTCGCTGGCCTTATAAACAACACGTCTCCAAAGCAAGGCTTCACAGTATAGGTCTCGCTGCATTGTAAATGCTTACTTTCCGCCCACAGATAAACAGGACTCTCTCCCTGCTCAACAGTTTCTTTTTGCAGCAGAGACCATTGCAGATAGTCACTACTGGTCGAAATGCAGGGAACAGTTAACCAGGGGGCTCCCCACTCCCCAGAATGCACCTGCAATCCAATCCCTACACCTAAGCCTCAGGGAACATCTGGGAGACAGGATGAAAGAGTATAAGAACCCGAGTAGCAGGATGTCTGATTCGAGATAGCGTCTTCCAGACATCACAGGGGAGCCACACAGCCGTGAAATCTCAACAATATGGCTGCCTGCAGAAACTCTACACAACAAAGCCGGTTAACGGGCCAGCATTTGGGAATGGGGCGGATCTCCTAAGGCCTCATCTATGCCATTCTATGGCAGCCTAGTAGAGAATACATTCATTCAGTCTAGTTAAGAAAGATTTCTGGGCCAAAAGACCTCTGAGGCATGTTGACAAGGCCTTGTAAGAACGTTTGGGTCACGTGAGCAAACATCACCTGCAGCCTGGCCTCAGCCCTGCAGAAACGGAAGCAAGGGCAAACAACCCCGGGAAGACAATGTATCATTGTGCCTGAGAAGAGAGTCTTTCAACAGACTGCCAGCATTGGTCTAAAGACACACTCTGAGAACAAAGGCAAGCGAGAACAGTCAACCAGGAGAGCCTCTAGGAAACACTGGCATGTGTTGTCACAAGGTGTGTGCCTCTGGACCCTAGCCACTGGTAAGGTAATGTTCTTCCGACCAGGTGTGCCTCACCCACTCACTCAAAGATGCTCTGTGGTCTTCCAAGGATCCAGCCTTCTCTGGGAAATGAGCAGGCCTGCTAGCCCCACCCCAGTGAGGAGACAATGGTGGGAGTCTGTGTTAGCAAGAAGGAAAGGGTAACAGAATGAAATGTAAATGGAAATTCCTTTACAAAATTTTAAGCATATTTTATGCATTTGGGTGTTCTGAAGGCACGTATGTCTGTGAGCCACAGGCATGCAGTGCCCTTGGAGGCCAGAAGAGACTGTCGAATCTCCTGGAACTAGAGTTACAAACAGTGAACTGCCTTATGAGTGCCTAGGATTGAACTCAGGTTCTCTCTGCAAGAGCAGCCAGTACTCTTTAACTACTGAGCCATCTTGCCAACCCCTAGAAATTGCTTTGTTGAAAGCACTGACTCCTAAGTTGGGCCCACAAAGTGACTAAAAGCAACATGAAAAATTGACAGCTCCATATGCATTGCGTGCTTGTACTGTACCTGAAGACACAGGCATAACGCTGTGTCCTTAAAGGGTTAAAAGGTGACTCTGAGTCATCTGGGAACCCAGGAATAGCAAACCTTCACAGGGCAAAGAGGGCAGCTGTCCATGAGCTCAAGGTGTCCCCTAAAGCAGAAGCACCCATCTTCTAACAGCCACCTTGACCCTCAAGCAATGAGGGCTCCTTTGGGTCACCTCACAGGACCACAGCAGAAACAGTACCGAACAGAGAGCTACATCCGCATCTAGATTCCTCCATATGCATAACCTTGCCCTTTGCCACAATTCTTCCTCTATGTAAGCCTATAGCGTAAGTCATCAACCTAAAGCCGGCCTTGGGGCTCCGTGGGAGATCATCGTAGAAGACGAGGCAGTGAGAGTCTGAGGGAGCAGGTGTCTGGAGACAGAGAGCATTTGCCAGAAATGGCTGCAGTGCAGTTGGACACACAAATTTGGAGCTGTTCAGATTGCATGCGTAAGGCCTGCATAAGATGAAGGCACCTAAATCCCCAGTGTAAGTGCGTGGGGGATGGACTCATGGACTCCCACACCTGTCTGAGGAGATACTGGCCATAGATGGCTGCTGGGGGAGGAAAACTAAGGTTTCTTCAGAGACATGGCTCCTGAGCCACATCTGTCCCATACC
>JANHMN010000023.1:10289200-10306662 GCA_030674055.1 Rhabdomys pumilio
AAACATTTTAAAAAGGGGTCACTAGGGTCCTTTATCTCTTCCAAATGTCACCACATAAAACAAATCTCACTCTGCCTTTTATGATTGTCTGCTTAATCCGCCTGTCAGAATGGGCAGCTTGTTAGGATTGCTGGAGCCTAGGGTTTTCTTCGTTTGTTTGTTTGTTTTGTTTTTTACCCTAAGAAACTTCTGTTACAAAATCACACAGCGTGCTTTTCCTCTCATTTTCTCTGGTGGTTTCCATTGGTTAGCTCACAGACCTCCGTCAGTTCCACAGTGTCTGTGTGACCCCTGCTGTGACCTTTCCCATGCTCCTGTCTTAAGGTCAGTATTTTGGCATGACTATTGCCCTGATTCTTAACTGCTGAGCCGTCTCCCTCCGGTCCCAGATGCACCATTTTTAAGGATTCTGTTAGTGAGTATAAGGGAAGCCAGGTTTGAAAGCTGCTGGTATCCTGTGGGGGATGTTCACTAAAAATGGTTAATTGAGTTACTAGGTGATTGTCTCCCATTGCTAAGGAATGTGTAAGAGAAGTTAAAACAGTCCTCCTTTGAACAGAGCTATCTACCTGCAAATTCTAACACACACACACACACACACACACACACACACACACACACTAAAGAGAACAAGAACAAAAAAAACCCATGAGGTTTGCTCAGACTTCCCCTATTCTCCCCATCATAGAGCCATGCAGAGTTTGTGCCTCAAACTGTCACAGAATCCAGGTGCTGTACAAAAATCTATGTACTATATATGCATAGATTAATACACACGTTAAGGTAAAGTGTCACGGCATGCAAGCCAAACAAGTCTGTTTAGTTGTTAAACTCTCAGCAAACTGGATACACCAAGCCCAAAGAATAGTTAAGCAAGCCCACTTGACAGAAGGCATTCACACAGTGAATGACAAAAGTGGACAATACTGTTGAGTTTAGAGCATACTTTCTAGTACCCCTTAACAGCTAAGGATAGCTCTCAGATAGCAGCAAAAAACATGTGTTCGAAGGACATTCTGCTAAAAGTAAAGGGTAAACACCTCTGTAGAGGTTTCATTTAAAATTTCTACATACATGAACACCTCACAGTGGGCAACAAGCCCTGATTGGCCCTTCACTGGAGTCCAGGTCAGCACAGTTAGGGATTGAACAAATCAGCATCTAACAAAGCATCGTTTGAACCAGGACTTGCAAATCTAAAATTTTGGCTGGTCTTTATAATATTAAACCTTTTTTTAAAGTATAAATTCGGATGGAATGGTTTCTCTTTGCTGTTAACTTGACGCAACCTAAGATTACCTGGGAAGAGAGTCTTAGTAAGAAATCATCTAGATCTAGGTAGCCTGTGGGCATGTCCGTGGGAGGTTTGTCTTGACTAATTAATGAGGGAAGAACCAGCCCACTGTGGGCAGCACTATTCCCTAGACAGGGGGTCCTTGGCTATTTAAGTAAAAAAACCAAATTCTAGTTAGAAAGTAAGCAGGCAGCAAAGGGTCCATGTATTTATTTGGAGAAGGCTATTTCTCCCTATTTTTCCCACACTCACATCATCCGGGATCCTGTGTTACCCACCTGCCCTGCTAGACTTCACTCCTTCCAGTCTGCCCTGGTGCACACAGTGCCTGGATACTCTTGAGGGGAGAAGCAGACCCCAGTGAGCACTGAATCTTGTTAACTATAGTGGTTTGAACAAAAATGGTCCCCATAGGCTTATATTTGAATGCTTACTTTGGTGGAAATATTTGGGAAGGATCCAGAGGTGAGGCCATGTTAGATACAGCATGTCACTGAGAGTAAGCTTCATGGTTTTGAAGGCCCAGGCCAGGACAAGTTAGCCCTCTAGAATCTGTCCCTTACTCCTCTATGCCTCTTTCTGCCTCTCGGTTGCTGTCTTAAGATGTGAGCTCTCAGCTGCTGCTCCAGTACCAGTTGCCTGCTTGCTGCTAGGCTCCTCTCTTGAAAGTTATAACTCACCCTCAGAAACTGGAAGGCCCTCAATAAACTCCTTTTGTATAAGTTGCCTTAGTCATGGTGCCTTTTAACAGCAATAGAAAAAGGATCAAGATAGGAAGCATTCATTTCTATAGAGTGACACCCTATGAAGGGTTGGATTCAAAGAGGCTGTAGGTGAAATCTAGGAAGCTATGGAACCTCATATGTACCACAGTCTTTTCATACACATATATAGGCTAAAATCTAACTTCTCTACTAGGCTCATTATAAAGTTAATAACAAGGATTAATAAAGAAATAAGTCTCAGTTGTAGTGTATACAGTAGGCCCCTGCTAGAAAGGGTGAGTCATGTGATGGGATTTCATCATACTATTCTGAGCAGCAACTTAAAATTTATGAATTGCTTCTGGAACTGTCTGCTTATAGTTCCAAACAGCAGTTAACTGGTGTCTGAACCCGCAGTATATGAAAGTATAGATAGAAACTCTTCCCACAATGAACATTCTCACACCACTGAAACCTGACACTTAGGAGCCATCTTTGCTGGTTTGATTTAGAAGCAAATCTAAGTGAGAAATTTACACATAGAAATGGACTGAGAAAAAAAAAAGGACCAATATTGCCTTTAACAATATCAAATATCAATTTTTCTATTAAGTTACATTTTGTCTTTTTGGTATTCAAGACAGAATCTCATTCAGTTCAGACTGGCCTTGAATTCCCTATGCAGCCAAGATGAGCCTGAACTACCGATTTTTCTATATGTGTGCCACTACACATGGCTTTTAAGTTTGTTTTTATTATTTTTCACTGTCTATATGTGTGTATGAGCGTGTGTGTAAGTTTGTGTTTGCATTAGTTATTAATTTTAAATATCATTAATTAATTGTTATACTTAATACTAATAAAGTATTAACTGAAATAGGAAGACCCACCCTAACATGGGTGGCACCATTCCTTGGAACCCTGGACTGAATTAAAAGGGGGAGGAGAAACAACATTCACTCTCTGCTTCCGGAACACCTGCCGCAAGCTCCCACAGTCCTGCTGGTGCTGCCTGAGTTAAGCCTGTTCCTCCTTTCCTTACATTTCTTTTATCACGTGTTTTTTTTTTCACAGAGACAACCCAAGTAGCTAATATAATCCTCAGTCTCACTCTATTGGTTCCTTGTCTGCTGCTGGGATAAAAGACGGTGACCAGGGCAACTGGAGGAAGGAAGTGTGGGCTTCCCGGTCAAGAGGGGTTACGTGCCCATCATGGCCACAAGGCATAGCAACAAGCTACAGGCATGATTACAGGAACAAGACTCCGAGAGCTTATGGAAGTACAAACATCAGAGTAACCTGAAAGTAGGCAGGGCTTTTTACTCTCAAAGGCCATCCCCAGGTACATATATCCTCCGGCAAGGCCAAACCAAAACCTCCCCAAACAGCGCCTCAACTGAGGACCAATAATTCAAATATTTCAGCCTATGGGGGACATGTCTCACCCAAAGCTTCTCCCTTACCCTGCTCTCAAAGGATTGTGTGAATAGATCAGTCTGCTTGTTTTTCCCCTAACTACACTGTCACAGTCAGTTTTTGTCAATTGACACAAAACCTAGACAGCCTGGAAAGAGAGAGTCTCAACTGAGGAATCACCTCCATAACACTGGCATGTGGCCACAACTGTGGGGTATTTCATGACTGCAGAGTGCTGAAGCAGAACCCAGCTCACCCTGGGCACTGCCATCCCTGAGCGAGAGGTCCTGGGCTGAGAAAGGCAGAGACGACAAGCACTGACCAGCATTCCTCTGTGGTCTCTGCTTCAGTTTCTGCCTTAGCATCCCTCAGTGATGGACTGTAACCCATAAGCCAAATAAGCCCTCTCTTTCTCGTTACTTTTGGTCTGTGCTTTATCAAAACAAGAAAAAACACACTGGGAAATCCACCTTGTATTTGGGGTTTGCTGATGTTTTTTTAGAACTGAAACAAACAAACAAACAAACAAATCCAAACTCAAGCCAAAACCCAAACCCATTTTGCAAAAGGGTCCTTCTTCTGGTAAGACTCCAGCTAACCAAAGCAGAATATCAGGGATATAACTGAACCCAGTAAGCAAACTGTGGATTCCAGGTTGGCATGGTCCCATAAATCCATGGTCAAAGGCAAGTTTTTTCACTAATTAGCCATGGGACTGTGAAAACAGCCTAAGACCAGTATTGTTTTACAAAGGTGATGAATTCACATGCAGCACATGGAAAACAAATTGTTCAGCATCATTTAGAAATAAATATATACTCCTTCAGCTAAAGTAGAAAGCTTTGCTCAAAGGAGATCTTGTAGGGTCTAGACAGATGGGTTAGCAGTTAAGAGCACTTGCTGCTCTTGCAGAGAACACAGGTTCTCTTTCTCTCTCTGTCTCTCTCCCTCTCCCTCCCCCTTCCCCTCCCCCTCTTCCTCTCTCTCTTTCTCTGTAAGCACCCACATGGCAGCTTACAACCATCTGTAACTCCAGTTCTACTGGTTATGGCGCCCTCTTCTGGCCTCCACGGGCACTGCACTCATGTGGTGCACATATCCCAGGCAAGCACTCATACACATAAAGTTTTAATTTTTTTGAATGAGAAAAAAGGAAGTTTTGTAAGAGTCTGGTGGGCAGAATGATAGCCAGAGTGTCAGTCATTGCTAAGCATGACCAGAAAGAACCAATTCCCAGATGAAATCCAGACTGTGAAGTTCAGAATCCTACATTAGGAAATGACTCCAATATCTAAAAGTCTAGAAACTACTTAGAAAAACAATTAGCCAAAAAAAAAAAAATAAAATAAAATCCACCTGCTTGTTGTTCCTCATCACATAACACTTGGAACGTGGCTAGTGAGAGGAAGGAACAGACTCTGTTGTAATTAATATAAATCCTAATTTAAAATTCATATTTGGTTCAGTTACATAAAAAGCTCTATAAGTAGGCTCAGAACAATTTGCATATATGTTTCAACTACATATTCTATGAACTTTAATATAGATGTTTTAGACTCACTTAAATTTGCCTGTGCTGATAGAGCAAAGTAAGTCTGAAATTCTTTTTTATTGTTGTTTTGTTTTTGTTTTTCCGAGACAGGGTTTCTCTGTGTAGCCCTGGCTGTCCTGGAACTCACTTTGTAAACCAGGCTGGCCTCAAACTTACAGAGATCTGCCTGCTTCTGCCTGCTTCTGCCTGCTTCTGCCAAAACGCTAGAATTAAAGATATGTAGCACCGTGCCCAGAAAGTCTAAAATTTTTACATAAAGAAGAAATGTAAAATACTTTCTATTCAGATTTTTATATATTAAAATGATAATATTTTAGATATTTAATTTCTGTTGAGTAGGACTACTGAAAAGCAAGTGGGGAAGGATTTCTGTGGGTGTAGCCACAAGGCTTTTGTGGAAGAGCTGCCGCATTGTGTATCTGTCCTCACCTGGATTGCTCTAAGTCTTCGTGAATGATCCTAGCTAAGAAGGGTTTCGAGAAGAGACAGAAAGCTGTAGTGTAAAGGTCACATGGACACAGTGTCCTGAAAGGTTACCATTGATGAGCACCTACTGAAAAAGTGAGCCTCTCCAGTTTGCCCGATCACTCTGAGGACTGAGATGATTCCTCCCGACACAGATACAAAGTTTCCAGTCTAGTGTTTACTTTTGCTATTAGTTGCATCTACGCTTTCCTTCCTCTTGTGGTAACTGATCAATGGTCACTACTTGGTACCTAGGACCAGAGTACTCTGTGGCCATCTGACATTGATAAAGTTAGGCCTGGCAGATGGAGTTACTGCTGTTTCTAAAGTTTCCTCCAATCAAGGAACAGAGGAGGCGCTGGAAATCTAGCCTGGCAGGATGGCACGTGACCTGCGTGAAAAGACAAACATAAGCTTTCTTTTGTTTCCCATGAGTAACTTCCATAAGTCCTGGCTCTGGAAAGCACAATGCTGTCCCTAGGGGGAAAGCACAGTGGAATGTGCCCAACTCGAGGACCAAACTACATTGCCCACAAATATAATAAAAGCCGTTGACAAGATCACCTCCATCTTGTTTGTTAAGAGTGGTGTCTTTGGCAGGGCAGTGGCACACACCTTTAATCCCAGCACTTGGGAGGCAGAGGCAGGCGGATTTCTGAGTTCGAGGCCAGCCTGGTCTACAGAGTGAGTTCCAGGACAGCCAGGACTACACAGAGAAACCCTGTCTTGAAAAACCAAAAAACCCCAAACAACAACAACAACAAAAGAGTGGTGTCTTTGGGGTCCTTCCTGATTCTGTGCGTGCGTGCTTGTGTGTTTGTGCACATGTGTGTGTGTAAACCTAAGGTTGATATTGATTGCCTTCTTCTCACTCCACCTTATGTGTGAGCCAGGGTCTCTCAGTGAACCCAGAACTCATCACTGCATCTAGTGTGTCTCGCCAGAGTCTTTTGCACACTGGGATCACGGGTGGATCATCACACAAGCAAGCTTTTTCCACAAGTTCTGGGAATCTGAACTCAAGCTCAAGGCTTCTGCCACAGCACGTTGCCTGCTGAGCCACCTCCCTAGGCCACAATTGTACGTTTAAAAAAATTCATGTTAATATAAAATATAGGTTGGACCCAGAAAAGATACAACCCTGGGAGTTCTGCTGCCTCAAACAAGAGCCTTGTATCTGCTCTCTTCCCTCCTCTCCCACCATTACCCTGTTCTGAGTCCCTGTCATTATTTCCTGGGACATCCTGGCCATTGATTCTTCCCCTCTCTATTCTTAGCCAAGACTCGGAGACGGAGTAGGAATGAGGCCAAACTGATCTGTGTTTAAAACCCACATGAACTGCCCAGCGACTTCAGGCTGGACTGGATAAAACAAGACCCTTTGACAGGATTGTTGATGCTCTTGTTACCGGATGGAGCGCGTGTCTCTCTCTCTCTCCTCTCTCTCTCTCTCTGGAACTCCCTGCACCAGGCAGCTTCTCGCCTCCGGCACTTGGTCATACTCTCTCCTTTGTCCTGAAGTCTTCTCAGGTTCATTTGTCACAGAGTTTTTAAAAAGCATATTTATCTATTTTATTTATAGGAATACACTATAGCTGTCTTCAGACACATCAGAACACGGTATCGGATCTCATTACAGAAGGTTGTGAGCCACCACGTGGTCGCTGGGAATTGAACTCAGGACCTCTGGAAGAGCAGTCAGTGCTCTTAACCCCTGAGCCACCTCTCCAGCCCATCACAGGTTTTATTAGATATTCTTCAACCCATTCCCTCCCTCTTGAGATGATGAATTGAGTCTTCCTCTGAACACTCCTCAGGCCAGTGAACCTGGGTCCAGCAAAGGCCTGCCACAGGCAGGACATTTCTTTAAACAGAATTTGTTTTCTCTCTACAAATTCTCCATATCTCCTCTTTCATCAAAGCTGTCTGATTGTGAAGCCCACAGAAGGCAGGAGCCTTCTGCTCACTTGATGTGGACCACACATGTAAGCAAGCGTTTAAGGATGGGAAAGGAACGATCACACAGCCACGTCCATCTTGAATAGATGCTCGGGACACGTGCACCTTACCTATTGATAAAATCTCTGGGTTCAGAGTTTATTTGGTTTTTCTAGGAAGGCAACCCGTTTCTCCAAGTAAATAGAGCCGACAGCATCCTCCACATGGGAAAGAGACTTTGATCAGTCAGGAAAGAATTAGATTAGTTCAGTGGGAGCTCTCTCCAAGCCTGGTTTTCTTCCAATTTGGCCAAAGTGGTTGAAAGGTTTGGGAGTAAATTAAATCCATGGATTATAAATGACATGTAGGAAAAGTTAATATTTTTACAGAGAACAGTTCTTGGTGGTGCCAACTCATCAAGAAACAAACAAAAAGACTGATCTCAGAAACGCTCTTTCATGTTGGGTGACTGTGACACGCATAAACGATTCACTCCAAGTTCATTTTGAGTCTCACGGACAAGCAAACGGGGATTTCCATGAGCATAATGATAAAGTGTAGCTTGTTGAATCCATGCAGAGAAGTCAGGTGAGGGGAGACTCCATACTTGAGTTTAGATGTTGAGTTTCTGCTTAGAGCAAGAGATAGAAAGAACCACAGAGATAAAGCAATGGTGTCATTCAGGGGTGACAAGAATGCCAGCTATGTTTCTATAAACCTTTCATACTCGTTCACAGGATTATTCTCATTTAGCTGACTACTAAGAAAACCAGCACAAGCTGAAATGCGCTATGGAGTGGAAAAATGATGGTTGTGCTTCAGTGCAGACAAACTTGGGCAAAGCATGATTACCCAACCACATCACTGTTGCTCTAATGGAGGTATGTAGAAAAGGTATGTAGAAAGAATAAGGAAGGCATGACCCTGGAGGTGACATTTGAACTCATGTTTGAGAGAAGAGCATGGTCCAGGTCCCAAATGTCCATGTTCTAGGTCTACTGTGTAAGCTCTGGAACACAGCCCTTATGGATGCCATGCTAGATTACCTGTCCTAGCCACATGGGTGACTTCAGCTGGGCTTGGCAGCAGGTACCTATAATCGCAGCACTTGGGAGCGTGAGTGAGGAGCCAGGAGTTTGAGTTCACCTTGGGCTACACAGTATGGGACTAGTTCAAAACAACAACAATGGCAACAACAAGAAAAATGGCACCAAAAACACTAACAATGACAGCAACAATGACATAACAATAACAATGATGACAACAAAAATGACAACAACAGTGGAGACAATAATAACAATGACAGCAACAACAATGGTGACAACAACAATGACAATGACAACAGTAACAGCAGCAATAACAATGACAACAACAATGGAGACAACAATAATGACAACAGTGACAGCAACTAACATTGACAACAACAATGGGGACAACAATAACAATGTCAATGACAACAGTGACAGCAGCAGTAGCGATGACAACAACAATGGAGACAACAATAATAATGACAACAACAGTGACAGCAACTATAACAATGACAACAATGGAGACAACACTAACAATGACAACAACTGAGAACAACAACAAAGCCCCAAACAAACCAATAAAAAAACACACCTAAACAACAACCACACTGAGTTAGAATTTTGGAGAGGGGTATTCTATCTTGTACCTTGTTGGATGGTTTACTTTCTAAGGTTCTAGAAACATCTCTCTACCAAAATGTCCTCGATGAAAAGCCTATATTCACTTGCTAATAGGTCATGAATTCATTGGGAGGTTAGTGTTAATCCCTGTTAACAAGTATTGATTTAGTAAACTAAACTAATAACAGCTACTGTTCAGCAGTCACAACAAAGAATACCACACACTTCATAAACATTGACTCATTTAATTATTATGGCTTATTTTATAGCTATGTTTATAATTGTATCACACCTATAAGACATAGATATCATATATTATAAGTATATAAAATGTACATTATTTAGGCTTTTAATATTATAGTATTAAATTCTAAAAAAGATTTATTTTTATTTTATGTATATGAGTATTTGCCTGTCTGTATATATGTGTGTACAATGTGCATGCAGTGCCAGTGGAGTCCAGAAGGGATCATTTGATCCCCTGGAACTACGGTTACAGATGATTGTGGCTGGGACTCGAACCCTGATCCTCTGGAAGAGCAACCAGTGCTCTCAGCTGCTGAGACGTTTCTCCAGCCCTTTATATTATTAACTTTTATCAGGACAAGAACTTTCTTAGAGTCACCCGTGGCTGAGGCAAAGCACATATTTCTAAGTGTTCCAAACCAGGCAACGGAATTCCTGTTTAGCCAAAAGAGTTAATCAAACAACCCTAGTAAATTCTTTCCACATTTTATATCACAATAAAAATTAATAGCTATAGCTGTGGAGTAGGTTTACCTGGCATGGGCAAGGCCTCGGGTTTGATCAAAAAGAACAGTCTTGTGACCAAAAGATCATAAAAATAAAAAGAATGACAGAAGGACGGTAACGTGCATAACTGGCCCTTCTAGAGAAAGATACGAGACTCAGAAGCAGAACTCTGGTGTGCAGATTGAGGGCTCCTGGCCCTGGGTTTGGTCTCCAGTGCTGAAAGGAAGACAAGCCAGGCCTCTGAGTGGGCCCCAGCGCATTGGATCTCCTCACACCAGAACACAGTGCAAAACCCAACTGGCCTTTCTTGTTCTCACCATGTGACTCCAGATTCGTCACTCCCCTACGCAGCAGGGCTCAGTGCCCTGAGTCACCTCTGTTATGAGCAAGAAAGAATAAAGGTGACTCCCACAAATGGAATGACAGTCCTGGCTGAGTCTTCTGCTTACTCTGAGGGAGATAGAGGCTCTGTTTCAAGCTTGGCCCTCACAGCAGATCCAGACAGGGGGGTATATCTTTTGGTATCAATTTAAGATTGTCCATAATGAACATTCCTGTCATCCCTCCCTCGTGTGGACCTGTAACAGAACCCCCAGGAAATCATGAAGCTGACTGGACCAGCTGGGTGGCCATCTTTGATGTAATCCAGTCACATGCTTCCATGGGAAGGGCCATTTGAGGAACAAGGTCAGCAGTTTATTGGTGTCAGACGCGCGGGACATTTTTATTCTCCTGGCCCAAGGAGTGACAGTCTCTTAGTCACCCCCTACAGCAAAACCCTTGTCTGGCAGGACAATATGACTTTAATGAGCTCAGTGGGCCGGTTTGAGGGCTGCTATTCTGTGTCCGAGGGACACTTGCGAACTGCTGACTGTGTCCTTTGTTGTTAGAGGACACACACTTCATGAGCTGTTCTCTCTTCGCCCTTGACCATTCGTTCATCAGAAAATTACATCTAGCTTTTCACTTGAAATGCTTTATTTATTCATTTGTTTGCATGCTCGCATTCACATGTGCACACCCATGGCCCATGTATGGAGGAGGTCCCAGGATGATTTGTGGAAGGTTTTTTTTTTTCTTTTTCTTTCCGTAGGTCCTTGGGATCAAACTCAGGTTGTCTGGCAAGGTGGCTCTGTTGTCTGATCCACGGAACCATCCTGTCGTGATTTCCTTGCAAGTGTGATCATCTTTAACTTGCTCAACCTGCTTTCATATACAGCCCAGGACGACCCACTGCCCAGACATAGCACCGCCCACAGTGGGCTGGGCCTCGCATACCAACCATTAAGCAAGAAAATGGCGAGCGGGCAATCTGACAGAGGCAATTATTCGACTGAGGGTCTCCTCAGATATGTCTTTGATGATGTGAGGTGGCCCAACACCAACCAGCAGAGGGGCGAGGTAAGTATGGTTCACGTATATCATCCGCTTGAATGAAAATGCTTTTCTGAAACCGATCATGTTGTACATTGTGTAGACTATAATCAGAAAGGCTAAGTAAGGACCGGAGGTGTGGTGTGAGTGCACACTCGTGTGCATGTTCACACTGAGAACAGCTTCCGGCTCCACCAAGCCCACCATGAGGCAAGTGAACCCTTGGCGTGTGGCTACGAAGGATGCAGGAAGCTCGTTAGAAAAATAGCAGGTTAGTTTTAGAGGTGCTGAGGTAGAAAAGGTACTCTGGGTAAGCCCGTATTGACATTTAATTTCTCGGCTTCATTCTTAAGGGAGATTTATTTTAAAAATCTGATCTTCAGAAAGTACAATTTGAAAAGTAAACTTATTACAACACACACACACACACACACACACACACACACACGAGTAATTTTTTTTTTTTTTTTGGCTGTCCTGGAACTCACTCTGTAGACCAGGCTGGCCTCGAACTCAGAAATCCACCTTCTCTGCCTCCCAAGTGCTGGGATTAAAGGTGTGTGCCACCACCGCCCAGCAGTAATTGGCTTCCTATTAGAAGTTCATAACTGTGTCCAATTCAGGGATCATAGGTTGCACTCACTCAGAACACCTTTTTCTCATTTTCAGTTGTTTTAATACTTGCTGCTGGTGTAAAGCACACAATGCTTCAGACTTTCAGCACGCATCCTTCTGGCCTTCTGGATACTGACTGTGGTTTATAAAACTGAATGGTGACCATATGCTGGGTGAGTACATATCAGCTACATGGTTCATATCTCAAAGTCTCTAGAATGCCAGCAATTTTCTTAATCACCATATTTTAAGTTGTAGGGAAGAGAAGAAAAAAAAAAGCATCTTCAGACCAAGAGACCAAGGCTGCTGCCACCTCACGCTGGAGACAACCATGGCTGCTGCCACCTCATGCTGGAGACAACCCCATCAGATTTACTGTTACACACATAGTCGTCACTCCATTGTATATAGACACACACACACGTGTATTTACATATGCACATGTATTATTTCATATGTATGTGTGTATATATATATATATATATATATATATGGACTATTAACACATGTATATGCATGTGCATATGTATACAGACAATAGAATCTGATAGTCTGTACAGGGTGAGTTCTTCTCTTATTCCAGTTACAGAGCAGCAAGCCCTACCAGGGAGCTGTGTAGGTCCGAGATTCCATCTCCTTTTGATCAGTAAAGTTCAACACCCACCCCACTAAACCTCTTTCAGCTTAGCATTCACAGAGTTGCAGAAATAGCAGACAAATGCAAGGTTTACAGCGTGTCATTTTTCAGTGGGAATATTAAAACCACTTCATGTTCAAAAGCAAGAGACAACGGGCCAGGTTTGTTCTATCTTCATAAGGAAGTAAGAAGAAACAGCCATGTGGGACCCCCCCCTCTCTCTCTCTCTCACACACACACACACACACACACCACACACTACACACCATAAATACACAGAAACCACACACACCACACACACATAGACGCTCACAGAGTTGGGGGGGAGGGGTACAGAGAACAAACACAAGACCTTACCCAGAAGTAGAATCATTTGACTGATTTATCTCTTAAATCCATCAATAAATGGAGTAAACCATTTTATTGATGACCAAGCCCCACCTACATAAATACAATGTTCAAATGGAATTTTACTATAGTGTCACGCTAGTTAATCTAATACCCTGTCCTCTCCCTGGCTGCCAAAATACATATTTACCTGTTTGAGACTAAACTCAAAAGAGGTCGGGCTAGTGTGTCTGATGCTCTGGCAAGAAGTCTCAGATGTGGATTTAATCCTACATTTCCATAGTCTCACTCACTCTTGTGGCATTGGCTGAGAAATCCTGGGCTTTCAAAGCCGTGCTAAATTACTTCACACTCTGTCATTGATTAAGAACGACAGAAGCCTTACGAGTTGTTTATCAAATTAAGGTTGATAAACAGCAGTCCGTGAAGCTCTGGACGCCTTCCTGAAAAAGATCTCAACTCCCTTAAATTGACACGTCAACAAACTCTTACAGCCTCGTGAAAAGCATTCGCCAAAATGGTGCGGGTTTGGCTTAAACTTCCATCTGCAGCTCAGCAAATGACGGCACGGCACGGTAGAAAGGAATTAAGCCAAATCAGAGTCATTACAGAGTTGACGTGCTGGTAGAATATAAACTTCCCCTACTTAGCATCTGGAATTCTGGGTGACTAGCATTGTAAATGCTTGTGCTGGTGTGTTCCAAGAAAGAGAGAGCGTGACTGTAAGGTTATAGGTGAGTGGTGAGATCTGAAGGTTAACTTACGGAAATAAGTAAGTCAGGCTCCTGGTGATAGGTGCGCATGCGCACACAGCTCTTTACTCCCCAAGACACACCGAAGAGGAGCAGAGCCACTCAAAACGAAAGGGTAACTGCCTCTGATTTTGTCCTGTGGACAAACATTTTCCTAAGCATGGCAGTATGCCGTGTGCCCCCCATGATCCCGGCTGCTGGGAGAATAATCAGGGGGAAGGAACTGGGACCTGAGAGGACAAGACCAGCCTGGGGGGCGTCGGGGACAGGCTGTGGAGTGGGAGACTTTGAAACTTGGAACCAACCAGACTCAGAATGCCACCACTCACGCAGAGCAAGAAACAAAACACGGAAGTGGAACTTCGTGATTTCAGGAATCAGAAAGCAGAGGCAGGAGGATTGCCACTAGTTCAAGGTCAGCATCATCTATGTAGTGAGTGAGCTATAAGGCTGTCGGTGAGGGCTACAAAGCAAGACCGTGATGAAACAAAGAAGATAATGAAAAGAAGGGAGTGGGAGAGGGGGATGGGGGAGGTGAACTGCAGACACAATCCAAAGGAAGCTGACATGTCTCTTATTGCTTTAGTGTAAAGAGTGCGTATCTGAAAACTTCTGCACCTAGGAAAATCTAAGCAAGTGTTGCTTCATGGATTAGGCAAAACAAACAAACAAAAAAACAAACAAACAAAAAAAAAACCTACGTACATTTCTTCTCCTTTAGTTATCTTGCTAGGAGAAGGATTTCAAAATGTTCTTACAAAGCCAGCCCCATAAACACCAGGCTTCCTTCCAAATGTCCTCTGAAGTGAAGGACGTAAAAATATACAAAGCTGGCATCAACAGACAATCAAACACATTCTCCAAAATGATGTTTCCCGAGGCCTGCGTGCCACACTGTCTTTGGGTCATGGGGCACTTCTCCCCGGGGTTCTGAAAGTCAAAGAGACTTCTGCATGGAAATACCTAAACCCAGGTGTACTGCGTCTGTGATGTCCCAGAAACAATGCACGTCTGTCCATAGTTGATTAATAAAGAGGAATTGAATAGTGTTCGCCATGAATGTCTCACACTAATGAGATAGCAAGACACATCGGTGGTGTATTACCGGCCTTAGTGTTTCCATTGCTGTGAAGAGACACCATGACCAAGGCGACTCTTATAAAGGACAACATTTAATTGGGGGTGGCTTAAACAGAGATTCAGTCTAATATCATCATGGCGGGAAGCATGGCGGTGTCCAGGCAGGCATGAGGCTGGAGGAACTGAGAGTTCTACATCTTGTTCTGAAGACAAACAGGAGAGACTGTCTCCCAGGCATCTAGGAGGAGGGACTCAAAGCCCAACCGCACAATGACACACTTCCTCTAACAAGGCCATACCTCCTAATAGAGCCACTCCCTGGGCCAAGCATATTTAAACCACAAGACCCAAGAAGAACTCAGGGTCCAATAGGAAGTTATGGAACAATCAGGAATGGAAGAGTAGAAAATGGTTCTACAGATGTTCCTATAGAAAAGGAAACTCTGATTGTTCTTCCAGTCTTCCTGAGAGATGCAACCTTTCAGCCCACATAACTGGGCTGGAGAGATGGCTCAGTGGTTAAGGCCACGGGCTGCTCTCCCAGCAGACTCAGGTGTGATTCTCAGTATCCCCCATGGCAGCTCGCAAGCATCTGTAGCTCCAGTTTCAGGTGATCTGACGCCCTTTTCTGGCCTCCTCTGGTACTGCATGCATATGGCATAGACAAACATAGGCAGGCAAACACTTATACATACAAAATAAAAAATAAGCAATTCTAACGGGGTTGGGGGGACTATCTTTTCATATAGCCCAGCCAATCTAGGATAAAGTAATATATTTTATATAAATAAATAATTTTAAACAGCCGGATGGGATCTATGAAGTAAGAGAAAATTGCTCCACCAACGACATTCACATTTCCCGGAGGTTTTAGAGTTCAGAAAGTAAAGCTAATAAATTCAGAAAAGTTTATCACATTTATTAGAAGTCAGACTTTTTGATCTACTTAAGTGACAAATACCAACATACATTGCAATTTTAATTTTTTTTTTTTATTTTGTGTGTAGGGGTGTTTTGCCTACATATATGTCTATGCACCACTTGCATGCCTGGAGCCCACAGAGGTCAGAAGAGGCTATCAGATCCCCTGTAACTGGAGTTACAGATGGTAAGTCATCAAGTGGTGCTGGGACTGGAACCTGGGTCCTCTGGAAGAGCAGCCAGTTCCCTTAACCACTGAACCATCTCTCCAGCCCTACCCTGCAGTTTTAAAGTCTTAATCAGAAGTAAGTATTTAACTAAGACCATTATTTATTCATACAAATCTGGCCTGGAATGTTACAAAATGGATCTTCATGATGTTATATGAAGATCCCCTAAGACAGACATTCTACACAGGAAGAACTAAATGCCATCACCCTTATCCAGTCGGTGGAAGGAGGTCAGTTTGGTCACAATAGGTTCATTGACACAGGTGAGATACCCGTAGTGGATAATCAGGCCACTGGGGATTAAGCCGTACAGAGGACAGAGAACGGCCCCCACCAAGGCCCCTCACTCCTCAGTGGCTCCAGCTCACACTGAATATTACAGAAGGCCGAAAAATGTAGATACTACTAATACGATGCTCACATGTAACCCCTCAGTTGCTTAAACTGTGCCCTGAGGTAAATGAATGAGTCGCAGGCAGCGTTCAAATGTCTTGAAACAGAAGTCTCTCTTCAAGGGTATTTCTTATCATTCGAAGTATCTAACCCCTGGCGACTTTCTCAAATATCCTGGACTGATCCCAATGTGGGAAATTACTCAGGTCACTCTTTTTACTGTCTATTGATGTTCGCCTGTCAGAAAGGTAATTCAGTTCCTTTTTATGTATGTATGTATGTATGTATGTATGTATGTATGTATGTATTTAATGTGTATGAGTACTTTTCCCCCCGAATGTATAACTGTGCATTGTGTGGCAGTGCCCAGGGCCAGTAGTGGGAACATCCCCTCCTCTAAATACTAATGACAATTAGGAGCTTGCTACTGGTTTCTAAACAGAAATACAACCTAGCAGAAAAACATCAATGATGTGGGCCAATGACCATCCTAAAAAAGAGTTAAAGGCATACATACATTTATACTTAATCCATTTAATTCAATTTACTTTAACTGGAGATCTGTGTATGTATGTATGTGTGTGTGTGTGTGTGTGTGTGTCTGTCTGTCTGTCTGTCTGTCTACAAACATAGTAGTATCGATGCTGAAGCTCAAATCTAGGGTCTTATAAATGCCAGACAAGCACTGTACTGCTGAACTACACTGCCAGCCCTGGTGACAGTCAAGTCGCAGATTTGCATACACCTTTCAGAGTAGGAACAAATCAACATAAAAGAAGTAATCTTGTTACATGTGTGCAGTGTGCTTTGTGTGTTTGATGTGAAGATGAGCGTGGGGGGAGGTGCGGGGAGGTGGGGGAGGTGGGAGAGGTGGGGAGAGGTGGAGGAGGTGGGGGGAGGTGGGGGAGACTGCCCTGGAGAATTTGAAAAACACATGGAGAACAGTTGCATATGCTTAGCTCAAGCCCTTCAAAGAGGCTCATCCTAAAGAGAAGGCCCTCTGCAGCAAGAAGAGAAAAAATGTGTGTGTGTCTGTGTGTGTGTGTGTGTGTGTACGTGTGTGTGTGTGTGTGTGTGTGTGTGAGAGAGAGAGAGAGAGAGAGAGAGAGAGAGAAAGAGAGAGATGAAGAGGAAGAGGAGGAGGAAGGGAGGAGGGCAGGGTGTGCCAGAGGCTAAGAACTGGCAGAAAGTATTAAGCAATAAAACTTTAAATAGCTATAAAACACCAAGTTCCCAACAGTGCCCTTGATCCTTTGATCCTTTTGGCAAATATAAAAACAATGCAGGAGACTGGAGAGACCACAAGGCTGTTAAGAGCACTGGCTGCTCTTTCAGAGGTCC
>JANHMN010000023.1:10306672-10350528 GCA_030674055.1 Rhabdomys pumilio
TACATATATACATATATACATATATACATATATACATATATATATCTCCCACAGAGTTGTTGGAAGGAACAAAGAATCAATCATTTAGTCTCTTTTACCCAAGGTAGTCTCAGAAGACAGCATTCCTGTGTCACCATTAACTTTCACTCTCAAAAGTGTCCCAGTTTGGATGAATAATTATGTGACTGCCCTATATAGAAGTCATTGGGCATGGAATTGGACACAGAACGGCTGTGTCTGTTATTCAAGGGCTGCACGGGCACGGCCTGCCTCGATGTTAATGAAGTGTGCCTTAAATTCAAAACAAACAAATAACAATAACTCGGTATAAACTGAAGGCTTCGGCACCATATGTGTTCAGTGGGACGTGACTGCTACAAAGTATCATTGAGGGGAAGGATTTTATGGTAAACTCAAGGGAAAGCACAGCCAGTGCCCAGAGCAGGGAGAGAAAGTAGGAGACTGAAACGTGGTCAGCAGGATGGACCTGGCCCTGGGAGGGGCTGTGAGAGAGGAAGAAGAGAGAATGCAGGCAAAGCAGACCAGGAGAGAGGAGCAAGTTGGGGGGGTTGGCAGGGGAGGTAAGGTGGGGGGAGAGAACACACAGCTGAAATAGCACAGCTACAAGGAAGTGAGAAGCTGGGAAGATTAGCCTATGGGCTAGACAGAATTAGGGTGGGGCATGGTAAGAAGGGCTGGGAAGAGCCAGGATGCCAGCATGGACTCTAGCAGGTACATGTATATCTGAGAGGGCCTGGAGGCTGCATGCTCTTTGGTACACAAGAAGGCAAAACAAGTAGCCGTTTGTCCCAAATTTCTTTTGAACCTGACAACTACCACCTCCAATCTAGTCTTAACAACAAAGCCAGCAAGCGATAGGTTCCTTGCTGCTGGAGAACGTGGATGCTGGCACAGGGTATTGTTTCCCTGTGGCCTCTAAGGGTGTGCCATCACCAAATAGCTATGAGGGACAGGGACATGCAGCCTCTACCCTGCTGAACGCAGACAGTACTGCTTGGTCATTCCTCCACCGAAAGGATCCGATGCTGGGATGGAACTCAGTGACAGAGAACATGTGCCACTTGTATGAGGCCCTGAGTTCTAACCTCAGCACGTGCACGTGCGCGCGTGTGCACACACACACACACACACACACACACACTCACACAGACACACACTCCCCAAAATGTGTCTGTAACTGAATTGTACCTATCGATAGGTTCCAGAAACTCTAGTAATATTAATTTTCCACATCTATAAAAGGTCTTTCTCTTGGAGCCTTTGAGGCGCATCTGCATAAATCTAAGCACCAAGAGTAAGTACAGGTTCACAGCTCATTGTACTTTCTAGCCCATGGTTTCTTTGGCCCAGCAACTAATGTCCTCAAGCCAGTATTTCTGTGCTGAATGGTTTCTCTGTCTCTGTCTCTCTCTCTGTGTGTCTCTCTCTCTGTCTGTCTCTGTCTGTCTCTGTCTCTCTCTCTCTCTCTCTCTCTCTCTCTCTGAGGGTCTCACACAGATGAGGGTAACCTTGAACTCCCTACCTACCTGCCTCTCCTTCTGAAGTGCTGGGATTACAACCGTGAGCCACCAAGCTCAATGGATATCGTCTTTATCCACAGAATTAACTCACTACGACTCAGAACCCTGACTCCGGTTCTGCCGACGCATACAAGTTTCCTTAGAACAAGCTTAGCCGTGTTGGGGGCACACACCAATCTCTGTGCAAAGAGCACATTGATATTTGGCTCTTCCAGAGCTGTTCCTTGTGTAGGGAGTTCTAAGGCCCTAAAAGGATTAGTGAACATAAAGATGTCCTCAGTGGGTAGCAAAGACTGGCTAGATCCCACAGGGAGGGTGTGCCCTGCCCTGGAAGGAGCCAGGTGATTCTGAATATGCTTTAATACTGAATATTCCAAATACTCGTCTCATTGGGCCAGTGTTCCCTGGGCGTCATAGGGTGGTTAGCAGCACAAGGAAGCCATTTAGACTTTTCAGACGATGGTGAAGCCCACACACTCACTCTCTCTGTGTAAACTCTCCTCCCTTGCAAGGGAGCTTGAAGCTAGCTAGCCATTCCAAACTTTGTCTGGAGAGATGCTAAAGGCCAGAGCAACTTCCTGCCACAGAGAAACTCCCAAGCCAACTCCACAGAGCTCCACGTTTAAAGAAAGTTGGGTTGGGGGCAGTTTGATAGTGGTTGAGATAAAAAAAAGGGGGTGGGAAGGGGAGGGGGATGAGGTGGAGGGAGGCGGGTAACGTTTAAAAGTGAATTTAAATTCTTTTCTCTCCTTAGACTTTGCTTGCCCAGGAGTGAAGTAAGTGTTGACTCTTCATAAAATAATCCACTGAGGATGCCAAGGTGAAGGGAAGAAGACTATCTAGGCCGTGCACGTTTTAAATTTAGGTTCAGAAGGCAGAGGAGCACCAGAACACATCCGTATTATTTTAACATCTATCAAACATTCACAGTGTGTTAGATGTTGTCCCAAGTGCTGTGTCCGAGCACCCCATGCCTATGAGGCACCCAATACTTCTGCTTGCTTTTCACAGACGAGGAAACAGAGTCATTGGGTAATTCATGGCCACCCAAGCACAGGACTTAGAAGATTGGCAGCAAGCCCCTCTGGGTATGTGACTGTGGTGAGGGCCTGCCAGATTATGGGGTGGAGATGCGGAACAGCTGGGGATGTGGGAACAAGTCCCCGAACTGCAGAAGACAGAGAGAGGAAAAGAGGAGAGAAGACAGGAGTGGGGGGCAGCATGGAAGATATTGCCCTGAGAAAGATGGGTAACAGAGTTTGAAATTAGAAGACCAAAGAATACTCCCAGTGAGGCTGAGAAGACCGTGGGGTGGCTGTGACGATAGACACCAGGGGCAACAGATGATCACTTCGGGAAGGTCTGGATACAGTGGGAGGAACACCAGGACAGTTGCCCAAGAAAGTTAAGGAAAAAGCTGCTTGGTGAGTCTGTATAAGAGGAAGTGACATTTCCAGACATCAGGCTACTGCAAGTCCTCGCTTCATTCAAACTGAAGGGCAGCCTGACAGGATGGGTGTGGTGTGTGTGGTGCCACGGGGGAAAAAAAGTGTCGAGGCCACCAAGTAGAAACTAATTCATCTCACCAGGCAGCAACCAGTTTGCTTAATTGGCTTGTTAATTCTTCTGATGAGACAAAGATGTATGTATGTATGTTTGTATGTATGTATGTATGTATGTACGTACGTATATAAAATGACATTTTGCCCCACAACATGCCCTTTCTCTATCAAATGGAAACCTTAACCCATAAAAGTTTATGACGTCATCTTTCACTTTACTACTGCCCAGCAAAGTAGTCAGCTGTAGCTGCAAAGTTTGTTTTATTGCTTTTTAATTGCTGCGCTTGTGGAAATAAGCACTGCCATATAATTAGGGGGCTGGTTCTCCATTCAGGTATGTGGGCGGGCACCCTCGGCTTTCCAACCTGGGAAGCTGGGCATGCGCCAGCACGCGGTTAGTTAGCTGCTTGCCCCGCGGTACATCCTTTCAGCCAAGGTTACACTCACAGTCGAAGCCCCGAGGCTGCTGTTTTCTACTCTGTGTTTTGTACAGGCAAATTCCTCTCTCTGTTTGCTACTGGAAACAGGTAAAACTCAGAGACTAGAACTGTCTCTAAGGCTGGACTCAGGTAAGAGTTGTAACACGCTCAAAGGGGATAGGCAGCTAGTGCTTTTCCCTTTCCTCTTTTAAGAAAGGGGTATAAGCCATCCAGACCTGCCCCGCCCCCAAGAACACTGGGATAATTACCACCTTTATTCACTCTCTTGAAATAAAGGAATTGGGACACACACACTCCAGGCTCTGTTGTAACCGTCTTTTCCACATACCCCACAGCCTGGCATGTAGCAGGGTACTCAGTAAATCTTCGCTGAATGAACCGGGAGGATTTGAAATTATGTCACAGATAGTCCCAAAGTTGAGATGAACAATAATTTAGAATCATTTCCTGGGATGAGGATGCAGGGAGGAAGTAAGGAGTTTAAAGAAGGTAAAGCAGTTATCTGTCCTGTCATTCGAAGACAGACAAGAGGAGAGGATTTTTAAAGAAATCCCTTCAGGTATTATACAGCATAATTTGCCATCGTAAGGCATGGTAAAAACCGATGGAAAGAGGCAGACGGCTGTGGGATAAGCAAACAAAGCTTAAAATCCACACCCCAATGTCACCCTTGGAAGTGGGGTATTTCGTTGTTGGTTGGTTGGGTTTTTTCCATCGAGATAATGTCTCCAGTCTGTCTGATTTATTTTCATTAATCAGAGGGTCACCAGACAAAGGAAGATTCGACTGTGAGTCTGGAATATCCAGAAAATGAACCCAAGTTAAAAGATTTATGGCGTCAACAAAGCAGCAGCATTGCTCCCAAATGGCCTCCTGCTTGCACAGAAACACTCAGACAAGCCCCCCAGTGCACCCTGAGCTGGGGAAAATGGCTTCTGTGGAGATCATTCAGAGATGCAACCCCTAAATATTTTGGGGCAGGCGCTTCAGCCTTCTCAAAACAATCCAGCCCAAGTTCTCCTGCCTAGGTTTGTTTACATAAAAAGGATTTTTGGCTACAGGTCATTCGTAGAGGATATGTTTGGTACCTCTCAGGACTCCAGGCAGGTTAATTAGTATATACCCAATAAAATATAGAAAATAATTTTTAGAAACAATTTTTTAATTCAAAACAGTCGAGAGCGTCTATAAGATCTGTCAGTCTTTTGGCACAAAATCAGTACAAAAGCCGATGCATCAAGAAGACTCTGTTTTTAAACTGTGCAGAAAAATACAAGATATCCCTGAACAGCTGAAGGCCTCCTTCTGATTTTAACCCAGACCCAGGGTGGCTTAGAGGTTCCCTTTTTGAAATAGTGAATTGTTATCAATTTTTATGGAGGTCTGAAATGCAACTTCAGAACCATGATATTTTTATAGCCTAATGAACCATCTGGGTCAGAACCACACTTGTTTACATTGCAGTAGCATGCTTGTTTGTACTGGAGCCACTGAGCTCTCTAGAAGCTGGAACGGATAAATAGCATTCTGAACACCATCCACAGGGACGAGCAAATGGATCTGCAGATGGGTCTATGCCTAACAAAGATGAGCCTTAGGCTTTGGACTTCCAAGTAGTTTTCCCTCTTCAGACAATACCCTAATAGGACAATTACAAAGTACTCGCTACCCCGCCACACCCCTTCGGCTAAACTGCACCTCACAATATATTTAGATGAAGCCTGAAGCCTGAACACAGCAAATAAACACCAGGCAGGCAGTGCTGCCTGGCATGCTGAACCTGCCCTCCTCAGAATCGGAAGGACTGTATCTCTGGAACTGTTAAGCAAGAAAAACCAAAAACAAACAACAACAACAAAAACTACTATAATTCTATTGCAGCTTTCAAAGTTGAACAGGGATAGTTCAGACACTGACGTTTTTGATTTTCACAGCAGATGGAGAGAGAGAGAGAGAGAGAGAGAGAGAGAGAGAGAGAGAGAAACTTCTCAGCTCACAAACATATGTGTCCAGTTGAGATCTGATTTCTCCAACCTTAGCAGCATCCACAAAACAAACCGACAAAAAGCTTATTTTCTGCCACTCACCGTTACTCCAGGATTTCAGTAAATATTTGATACTGATTTCAAAGAAGCCGGAATCCTGCTGGCTGGCCATGTCTGCCGCATACAAAGAGGCTCCTAAGACTGGAAGCTGCTGTTGGAGGAGCAGGTACCGGGCGTGGAGATGTGCCTGTCACAGGTTAGTGATGTAAGCGAGGGTCAGAAGCAACCGGCCACGCTCCTCATTTAAAGGACACCGGGAGAGGGATGCTCAACCTCTCCTCCTCTTCCTCCTCCTCCGGGGCCAGGGCTGACTTCTTATTTGCTGGGTGCTGATCTCCCTTGCAAGCCTTCAGAGGCAGAGGCCTCAGCCGCTTTCATTTCAGAGCTGACATAAGCAGCAATGCCTGCCTACTGCCTGAGGCCGCCCACATGCTCAGCCACAGCCAGGTATGGTGGCAGAGTCCCCACCTGCACCGTGAGCTGCTGCACTGGGTGGACGGATGTCTGGGCCTCCTGGCTGCCCACTCTGCAGCCCCCCGCTGAGGGATGGACTGAAGCCCCGCCCCCAGCCCCTGTCTTTCTCAACCTGAGCTCCCACCCAACCTCCACCTCCCGGCTTGAGGACGAGGAATTTGCCAGCTGCCTGAGGCTTCTCGGTGCAGAAAGGTTGGCAGGCGGCGGCCCCGGGTGTGCTCAGGCTGCGATTTCCCCTTGTGTCTGTCCCTGAAAACACTCAACTGCGGCACTCTGCGGTAAGCCAGCTGCACCCTTGCAGCGGCGTTTGGGGAGGAGTGTGTGAGTGTGTGTGTGTGTGTGTGTGTGTGCGCGCGTGTGCGTGTGTGTGTGTGTGTGTGTGTATGTGCGTGTGTGTGTGTAGGGGGGGGGAATCAGTCAGCCTCGCTGCAACCGAGAAGCCAGACGTCTGCCTGGCCTTTCCTTCTCTGTGATGCACAGACGGGCAATTCTGTGCAATACAGGCTTTTTGAGGGGCACCCAAGCCCCAATGCCTAAAGGGAAGATACACATGGTTAGTCGGCTTGCCAGGCGAACACCCAGATTCCATCATGACTGGTTTCTTCATGTTGTCATTTCTAAGAATCACACAGACCAATACACCGTATTTCATAAGCATGAAGAAGCTAGGATGCAAAGGCATTAGGCGCCTGCCATTTCCTTCGTTAATTCTTGGCATCATGTGTCCTGATTCCAGTCGGCTTTGTCTGACACAACTCTTATGGTTAGTGGAGGGATTAAATAAGAGAATTGTATTTTAATAAGGACAGGCAGCACTCTGTCAGGTGAGGTTTGACCAGCCATCTCAAAGCCACTGGGTCCTCTTCTCAGCACATTTATGACTGAATGTTTCCAACAGAATGAATCATAATGTAGTAATTATTAAAAAAAAAAAAAACCACACACACACAAATGTGCAAATTCCGTCCTCCAACCAACACACAAACTAGAAGACTTCCTAGCTCCTGTCCTAATTCACTCGAGAAACAAAAGAGGACAGCACACTTTTTATTTATTTAACAAAGAACTTTTAAAACCAAATTAAAACGCCACTTCTAGAAACGTCCTGGTTTACCTGCACATTTTCAAATGCAGGTACACTACAAGATACATGTCCAGGAAGGCCTTCAGCTTCCTGAATCCCTCGTTAGACTGCGGTCTCTAACTCCTGTGCATACTTCAGTGATGAGCTCATGTTCTTTTATCAGCTGTACTGGGAATGTGTGAGCTCTATGTAAAAGATGATTGGAAGGCTTTCCTTCAAAAATATCCATTAATAACTGGGTTGGCACTCCCCCATCTTACACGGCACCGAAAGAACAGGCTGCAGGGGTACTGAGGAAACGCTACGTTGACTCCCCAGAGGTCCCAGTCCTACCTGGCACCAGCTAGCTTCACTAGCATTGAAGCCCAAGGAAAATTATTAATTTTGCTAAGCCTTGGATCCTTATTTACACAGTGGGCATACTCAATGTACCCATTTATACAGTGGGCATAATCAAGGCACCATTTCCTTGCACACAGCACTCTCACATTTTGTTATTTACTGAACCAATTTATTATTCTACTCATTGCTTTTATTATACAGAACTCACTTTTTTTCTGAGGTGACCCCATTTTAAAACCATTTCTGTGTATAGAAGGTTTATGTTTTTGAACACCGATAGGAGTTACGGAGGGAGAACAGGTTGGAGTCGTTAAGATAAGCAAACAAGTTATTCTGTATCGCCACTATAAAGGTTTATTGTGTGTTTGTTTTTGAGACAGGGTCTCTCTATGTCTTCCTGACTGTCCTGGAACTCACCGTGTAGACCACCTGCCTCTGCCTCCTAAGTGCAGAGATTGAGGGTGTGTGCCAACACACCACGCCACCACACCCAGACTTAAACATATAAACGTTTTACATCCTAATTTGGGACTTAAGAAAGGGCTCAGCTGTTCTTCAGGAGGACCCAGGTACAGTACCCAGCACCCCTCAACCGTCAGTAACTCCAGTTCCAGGGTGCAGCGCCTTCTTCTGGCCTCCAGAGGCATTGCATGCATGGTGCACAAATACATATGTGGACAAAATATTCATATACATAAAGTAGAAATGAATAAATCCTTTAAAAAAATCTCAACAGATTTTTAAAAAAAAGTTTCCAGTGGTACTATAAACATTCTTCCTAGTCAAGAGCTCCACTCATATGTATTTCAAAGGAACGATGACTAAGACTTAAAGCTAGTTAGGAGGAAAAAATAGCATTCGTTTTCCCTGTAAAGAATGAATTGGTTGTTCTGTATCAGGCCTCACACTTATATTTTAGCAAGAGGACATGCATCCTAAAGAATCAGGAGAGGCCTTTTGCTCTGCTCAAAGCCTGGCCAATCAAAGGGAAAGAAACCTGCTGCAAGCTGGGACAAAACCAGCTTCCTCTGTCGGTTTCTCTTGGGGAGGGGCTTATTTAAAAAAACAAAACAAAACTATAGGCACCTAAACTACTTTGAAGTATAACAATAAAATCAGAATGTGTTCCTGGCTTGCTCCCTGACTTCCTTTGTCATCTAAGACCTCTAGCTGTCTCAGTTCTCACGTCCCTAAAAGTCCTCAGCCTTCTCTGGAGATGAGGCAGTGAACTCATCTCATTGGGGCTGAAGGAAAGATAAGAGGGGAAATGGAGAGTGGCCAGAAATAGTATCAAAGTGTGTGTGTGTGTGTGTGTGTGTGTGTGTGTGTGTCAGAGAGACAGAGACAGAGGAGAGACAGAGATTGAGACAGAGGCAGAGACAGAGGAGAGAGAGAGGGAGACAGAGGGGAGAGAGACAGAGAAAAAGAGATAGAGGCAGAAGAGAGAGAGGGGGAGACAGAAACAGACAAAGACAGAGAGAGACAGTGGCATATGCAGAGGAGAGAGATAGAGAAAGAGACAGGAGAGAGACAGAGACGGAGGAGAAAGAGAGGGAGAGAGACAGAGAGACAGAGGGGAGAGAGAGGAGAGAGTAGAGACAGACAGAGACAGAGGAGACAGAGACAGAAAGTATCCTGTGACGGGGGCTAGCAATCGATGAGAGCACATACATCTATAGAATATAAATTCTGTGCTAAAATACACGTTTTAAAATCACATTTAACCCTTACTTCAAACCTGCAAGATGGAAACTATGAGCAGTCGCCTTTCTAGATAAGAAAATGGAGGTTTAAAGCAATATAAGGTGAAAGTCACACAGCTAATGTATGTCTAGCTCATTTAGTCACTCACTGTTAAATCGTTATTATCATCATCATCATCACCACCACCACCACCATCATCACCATCATCACCATCACTACCACCACCATCATCACCACCACCATCATCACCATCATCACCATCATCACCATCACCACCATCATCACCACCATCATCATCACCGTCATCCCATCTCATTCAGTTGTAAACCAGATGAGAGTCAGCTTCCTTAGAGAATGTTCAGGGAAGAGATGCCCAGAATCCCTGAGAGCTGACACTTTTCCTGGCTTTTTCCTGAATGAAGAATTGTTCCCTGGGGCTTTGCAGTACCCTGAGGAGCCTAGGGAAAGATGCCACTATTTTTCACAGTAATCTGTTCCCACTGTACAGGTAGAAGGGCTCTTCCCACCCTGCTGTGGGGTGGAGTCAGCTGAGGACTCAGTCCAGGGGCAGTGCGTCTATTTTATGATCAAGACACAAGGTCTGGACCAGTGGGTGTGCTGGGTGGCACAGAAGGAACCAGTTCTCCGAGAACGGGGTGATCAACATGTCCCAGCTTCCCCAGTGCAGGATGACGGTGTAGGATAAGGCTGGTAGAGCGTGCTCGAGCTGAATCTCAGAATCGACACCATTTGCCTTTTTCTCCATTAGAACCATCGGCTTCTCTCTCCCTCCCTCCTCAAGAGCTGTGTCTCCCTACTGGTCATCCCTACTGAGGGTTATCTGCTACCTCTAGGGGGAGATATGCATCAGAAGCACAATCAGGGGCCACCAAGATGGTTCTGCTGGTAAAGGTGACCTGCCACCAAGCCCGAGGACTTTGATCTCTGGGACTCACGTCGTGGAAGAGAGAACCAAGCTGTCTTCTGACCTTCACACATGTGCATGGCATACATTCACACACAGGCACACAGACAGACAGACAGACAGACAGTCAGTCAGACAGACAGGCAGACAGAGAGACAGACACAGCTACACACACACACACACACACACACACACAAATAAATATTACAAAAGCGTAGTGTGTTTGTATTTTAATTCATATTTTATTTGTGTTTTTCTAGCATTTTTTTTGAACAATTTCTTGAGGATGAAATGTGTAGTCTTAAGAAGCAAAATAAAATAAAATAAAATAAAATAAAGCTAGGCCATTTGGATGCTTATTTACCCAGTGTTTTCAAGCTTCTGAGATATAACTGGGCTGGGGTGGAGTATGCCCCCTTTCCCTGTGGACGGGTATAGGTGAGGACCATGAGCTGTCACCATCATAGAGTGTACACTCACAGGAGCAGCGTTAGGCAGAGGAACCCAAAGAAGCCAAACCACAAAGGCTAGCTACATCGACAAACCTGAAGAAGCCGTGAGTATGCTTTAGTTCCACAATGGCACATCATCTAAGAGCTCCTCTGAGGGGCCAGCATCATGGCTCACTGAGTGAGAGGGCTTGCCACTAACCCTTGTAACACAGGATGCAACCTCAGAACCCACACGGCTGAAGGAAAGAACCAACTCTTGCAGGTTGATGCCTGACCACCGAACATACTATAGCATGTGTGTGTCCACACAAACCAACAAATATATGCACTTTAAAAAAATGGGGGCTGGAGAGATGGCTCGGTGATTAAGAGCACTGACTGCTCTTCCAGAGATCCTGAGTTCAATTCCAAGCACCCACATGGTGGCTCACAACCATCTGTAATGGGATCTGATGTCCTCTTCTGGTGTGTCTGAAGACAGCTGCAGTGTACTCACAGACATCAATAAATCTTAAAAACAAACACTGGATCTGTTCTGAGGCAAATTAAACATCACCTAGATTGAGTTAAAACATTGTGAGCCGAAGTCAGTGACAACAATTTCAGGTTTCATTTTGCTGAGCTAGGGATCAAACTCAGGGCCTTGGAAGTGTTGGACACGTGGTCCCCAACTGAGACATATGCTATCATCTTTCTTTACAGTGGGAGATGAAAAAGAAATCTCACAAAGAGAAAACCTAAGAGTCAAGTGTTACAATAAACAATACCATTTTCTCTGACCTATTTTAAACGCAGCATTTGCTCATCTATCCCAGACCTTGACTGGGAGGAAGCCGGTGAAAGTATCCACAGGGTCAGCACCAGGAGCAGGGACCTGCTCCTCAAACCCCCATCCCTCAGGCAGAGCCGCTCGCTGCTCGCTCGCTCCTAGATTTGTGAGTGTTAAAAACACTGACCTCATTCCTCTCCACAGCAAATAATTTTCTTCCCCCAGTGGATTGAAATACATTTAACGTTTTGAATGCAACAGAATTTCATTAAGGCAGAGTTAGTTGTTGAATGGATTCAGACACAAACAAGGAAAAAAAATCATGTTTCCTAAAACAGCTTTCATTTAAAAGATAGCAGTTTTAAATCCCTTTTTACCCAGCTCCCCTGCAAAGGCGGTTTTAGAAGGAACCAGGCTCCGGAACAAATGAACTAGGTATGGGTCTCCCATGCAGGGAAGTCTTCCTAAGCATAAAGCAACAAGGGACCCTTGGAAATGCCACCTTATCCCCTGCTCAGCACAGGTCCCAGCCTTCCATGTGCCCATTGCCACCCAAGGTGACAAGGGACAGTTATTGAGCACTTAACAGCCTCAGAACACATTAGGTCACAGAAACAAAGCTGAATTAAACTCGGTTGCTGGACTGGCCTGGGAATAGCAATAGAACAAACTGGCGCTGTGGTACCAGCTACCTCAGGCTTCTACCCTTGGAAAGGAGAATTGGGCCTCTCCATAGACTCTGCTCCAGATACTGAACTGTGACTTTAAGAGAAGATACCCACAATCTATGAATTAGAAAGAGGGAGAGAGGCACCATATGCCAGAGCTGAGTCTGTGCAGTAAAGCGGATACACAGACCTGCTAGCCAGTGAGCATTTAGGTACGTGACAAGTTTCAGGTACAAAATGTCCCTGTAAACCCAGAGTCAGAGAAAGAAAAGCAAGAGAAAGGAATGCTGTTTGTTGCAGACAGAGGAAGCCCTGACAGTTTCCCCTTCTTCGCCCCTTTCCTGCTGGCTACCGAGGTAACTTTCGTGTACCAACCTACACCTGTGTCTCTGCAACTTTTTATTTTCTTAGGATTTTATTTTGTATGTATAAGTATTTTATCTGCATGTATGTATGCATGGTATGCACGATCACTATGTATATCCAGAGTCCAAGGAGTCCCAGAGAGGTCATTGGATCCTCTGGAACTGTGGTTACAGACGGTTGTGAGCCACCATGTGGGTGCTGAGAACCGAACCTGGATCCTTGGCAAAAGCAGCCAGTCTCTCCCAGCTCAGGTATTTGAACATGGAGTTCTGATTGGTGGTGCTTTTTAGGGCGGTTTCGGAACCTTCAGGAGGTGCAGTTTTGCTGGAGGAAGTACGTCTCCGTAGGCAGGCTTTGCGAGCTCGTAGTTCCGCCCACTTCCGTTTCCTTCTCTGTTACCTGTTGTGGCCTCAAATGTGACCTGCTTCCTGCTCTGGCCACGTGGTCCCCACCATTCTGGTCTCTAACCCTCTGGAACCATAGTGTTATTTAAATAAGCTTTTTTCCTTAAGATGCTTTCGGCTCTGGTGTTTTATCACAGCAGCAGAAAAGGAATCAATACATGCTTACATTACACACGCACGGTGACGCTTTCCTTCTGCACGCAATCGCTTGTTTACAGTGACCTAGCAACAAAGGCTGAAAAACCAGGGATTAGGAAGGTTTACTCTGCTTCTGATTTGAACCTGGCGCTACGATCCTGGGCAAATTATTTCTCCAAAGTCATCCAGCAGTTTCTGTTTACGGGCTGACATTTGATTGTTTGTTTGGTTTTTTTCCATATTTAGGGGGAGGAGCCAGAATCAGAGGAAAACAGAGTACTCTGTTAAATGGCATCAACCCACCTTCTCGAAGCCTTCTGGATAAGGCAAGGGTTAAAGGTACACACCCGCTTGGTGGTGTCTGGAGAAATGCAAAGCTGGGGGTCCGGTGGGGGCAGGGCGTGAGAAAGATAAGTCAATACTGAAGCAAACAAGTGGTCTACTCGCCTCATGACTGAGGCGGTATGAGAACACTACTCGGCTTGGAGGAAATGATAGAACTAGACACCACAGAACTCCGATAAACCCAGGGTAGAGAGAAAGAGCTAAAGACAGGCTATCCTCACTGACTTTAAGGATAGTGACTAAAGAAACTGAAAGGGCAGCAGACAGTGTCACTTCAGCTGGAAACAGCACTCTAAAAAGAGCTATGGCCACCTCTCTAAGCACTGACTCCACCTTCAGAGTCTCCTACTCCATCACGTCTACATGAGGCTTTCTGGTACTGAACCCCAGTTCTCACCTTTTAGGCCATGGGTGTTGAGCCTTAGGACAGTGGGTAACAGAAAGGCTCAGACATCAGCGTCTACTTTAAGCAGGGTTTGGACACACTGAGGAGCATATGTTTCTTGAAAGCCAGCTCCGGAGGACAGAAAGTCTTAGACGGCATGTTTTTAGAAAGGGTGGGACATCCTCAACCTATGTGAGTAGACAGGCAAGGCTTTGTGTAGGAGGGTGGAGCTGTCAGAAGCTAGACCAGGGAAGGCTGCTGAGTAGAGAGGTTCCAACTGCCAAGCTCGGTGGCGACAGAGTCAGAGGGGGAGAGAGAGAAATGGGCTTTGCAGACAGGCAGGCTGGGTGAGGTCACCCAGAGAGGCCCAAGGAAATGCCAGGGTAGGGCCATGATTCTAACTCTCAGAGGCATTAACTAGAAGAAAACGCATTTGCCCCACAAGCCACAGCATCTTCCACTTACTCTTTCTAATGCCCCCCTTTACATGAGGGTGTTTCAGCATCTCAAAGGAGAGTTTGTGGGTGAGAAGGCTTGCACTCCCGGGTGCTAGTGTATGATGCTCAATGCTCCATCAGGAAAAGTACCAGACTTGGGAGAGGGGGTGGGGGTGGGGAGAGTCAGCGGGGTTTTGGGGGATGGGAAGTCAGTAGGGTTGTGGTGGTGAGCACCTTTAATCCGAGCACTTGGGAGGCAGAGGCAGACAGATGTCTGAGTTCGAGGCCATCCTGATGTACAGAGTGAGCTCCAGGGCAGCCGGGGCTACACAGAAAGACCCTGTCTTGAAAAACCAGAGTGAGAAAGAGAGAGAAAGAGAGAGAGAGAGAGAGAGAGAGAGAGAGAGAGAGAGAGAGAGAGAGAGGATGTTCTCTTTCACACCTGGTCACAGTACTAGCCTCTAGCCTAGTGGACTTTCAGTGTTCAGTTTAGGGACAGGCTATGGGGTGCCCTGCTCTGTAAACAGCCATCCACCAACTCCAGGAATGCGTTAGCGGTTTGCCTGAGTTTTACCCAAATGTCATTCCCACCCCTGAATAAATACAGGATGGGTGGTGACTGCAGCCGGAGAAATACTCCACCCTGCCTCAAGACCTAGTTTCCACCTTCTTTTTTTCTCCAATTAGCTTTTTTTCCTCTCCTTTGAAATTCTGTTTAGACATGAGCCTTGTCTAGATCCCTTCCCTCCGCAGAGCACTCTGTGTACAGTTTACATCGTGTTGATTAAAACAGACAGTAGCTAAAGACTAAGAAAAGGTCGTAGATGCGGCTTCTGAGTAGATTTTCGGGAGGAAATCCTATGGCAAGCCTTTCTCATAATGAGAGACTTATTAATTATAAGGTGAGTTTGCAACAAACACAGCAGCCCTCCCTCCGCTGTCTTTTAATCTGGTGTAACTGATAAGGAAACCAGCAATGGCCGTCATTGCCATGGATACCATTCAAACCAGCCCTCAGCCCTGATGTGACCAGTGATACCCAACGTAGCAGCAAATGCCACTCTAAAATCCGAGCAACTACATCTGAATAGCTAAGCATAAGTGGGAAATTGATTTCGATACTATTGTTTTCTTTAACCCAATATGCTACATTACCACCCCAGTATGGCAATAGGTATAAAAATTATTAGCGTGACATTTAATTTTTCTTAGCGTTAAATATTTAAATATGCTGTGCGGCGTTTTATGGCCCATCTAAACCACATCCCAGGGGCACATGTATCAGTGGCTAATGGCTCCCTGCTTTGACAGAGCAGTTCTAGAAGGCTCCCAACTATTCTTGTGCTGCAAACCTTTGTGTGTGTATAAGAGTGAGGGTAAGGTGGTCTATGGATGTTTTTGTGTGGTTGTGTGCATACATGTGTGTATACGTGTACAAAGGCCAGAGGTTGACATCAGGTGTCATCCTCTATGGCTCTCCAGTTTATTTTCAGAGTGAGAGACAGGGTCTGTCATCAAGTCTGAAGCTCACTGCTGGCCAGTGAACTCCAGTGATCTGTTGGTCTCCGATCCTGTAATGTTGAGGAACCTAGAGGCAGGAGCTGAGGCAGAGACCACAGAAGATCGGTGCTTACTGGCTTGCTCAACTTCCTTCCTTGTGCAGCCCAGGCCCACCTACCCAGAGATACAGTGCTCACAGTAGACTGTTCCATATCAATCAGCAACTAAGGAAATGCCCCACTGACTCGCCCACAAGCCAGAGTGATGGAGGCAGCACCTCTCCTTCTGAGTATGTCTGGGCTTGTGCCAACTTGATAAAAACCAACCAGCGCAGTCACAGGTCTCATGAACTCATTTATAAGACATGTATGTACAGAACAGGTGAAGCCAGAGACAGAGTGTGGACTGGTTATTGCCAGGGCGACAGGGAAGGACGTACGGAATCTGGTTTGTAGGTTATGGGGATTTTTTTCCAGAATGATGGAAATGTGTGGGTTATGTGGCGCTGGGGACACATAATGAACTGCGGACATGCCGCTTTGACACGGTCAACTATGCTACTTCACCTCACTAAGGTACTTCTCTCTGGGGAAGGCCGGTCACCAGCAGCCTTGCCATTTGCATCCTGCCCTGAGGCGCTGTTCCATCCCCACCTAGTGGCAAAACCACCTTGTGTTAGGCTCCAAGACAAATGCCTGTCTGTCACACCGCAGGGGAGGACCATTATCTAAAGTAGTGGATCTCAACCTGTGGGTTGTGTCATGACTCCTTGGGGAATGGGGGATGGGTGCATATCAGATATCCTGCATATCAAATATTTACAACACAACTTATAACAGTAGCAAAATTACAGTTATAAAGTAGCAGTGAAAATAATTTTATGGGGGGGGGGGTCACCACAACACGAGGGATCCTATTAAAGGGTCATCATTAGGAAGAGTGAGAACCACTGATCTAACGTCAAGCCAAAGCCAGATCGGCTGATCTGGCAGGACAGAAAGGTGGTTTCCAGTGCTGCTGCTCACACAGACTCAACACTCACTGAGAACTTCTGGGATTGATTGAGCTGCCTGTATTAAAACGCACACCATTAGCACAAGGATAATAAAGGACAGACCAAGAAACACAGCTAATACATGTGCGTGTTTTTCTTTTCTTCAGAATTTTTAGGACACCAGGGATTTACAAACTCCATACAAAATGGTTTGTTCCTCCAAAAGGGCTCCTCTTGCTCCAGTCTGTTGATCAATGACAAAGATAGTGGGATACTTGAGCAAACTGCCAGAGTTCCGAGGTTATCATGGGAAGGGGTGGGGGATGGAAGCATCAGGTGTGGGGCAGAACTCAGACTTCTATCTCCCCAGTGAACTGTGTGCTCCTCACAAGAAAGCAGAATGCTGCACTCCTCCTTTCTCAATTACCACCATCTAGGGTGATACCCAGCACATAGCAGAATCTACAACACGCTAGCTGAAAAAGTAATTAATATGTAATTATAAGACGTAGTCTACAGGTGAACCCCAAAGTAGCAGTCACTGAAGCTTCTCTCTCAGGACTCTAAGTGCACAGACTGTATTTGTTTGGGGGTCCAACTTTCAGATGACCTTTCCAGAGGTCTACAGAAACAACAGAAAGCTGAACTGTTTGCTATAAACCAAGTGCTTAAAATAGTTGCACAACAGAAAGGGATATGTTGTTATTAAAATGTCGACCCAACAGGTTTCCAAAAATTAACCTTAAAATTTATACTCGCCTTAAATGACACATATCCAATCCTTGGAAATAAGGAAGCTGGAACCTGCGAACCCCCAGAATGTTCTCTCAACACTTGTAAGCTCAGTGCTCAGCCTTACTGGAACACATTATCTAGCTGGGCATTTGTAAAGAAACGTCTTAAACGGATGCTTTCCTTCCCAATAATCAGGCAGCTAGTTAATACACCGCAGTGAATTTCATAGACAGAGAATCTGAGGTAGTTAAATGGGATGACCATCTACTGTATGTGTGCAGTACCTAGGGAGACCAGAAGAGGGCATCAGATTCCCCCAGAGTTGGAATCATACGTGAATATTGAGAACAAAAAGAGGGTCCTTGCAAGAGCAGCCTGATGTCTTGACCACTGAGCCATCTCCGAAGCCCGAGTGCTGACTATTTTTCAACCACAAGTCTCTGGTGTCCTCTGTGGTACCTGGCAGGATGGTGGACAACCTGTGCCATGCTGGGCTGGCACCAGTCAAGCCTACTCCCTTTGCACACTCCTCCTCCCCAGGTGATCTTGTCGCTCTTGGCGCACATAAACACTCTGTAAACACTGAACTCTTGTAACTGAGGGAAAAAAAAACAAAAGATCAGAAAAACATGTCAAACATGTCTGTCATGTCTGCAGCTGTCATGTCTGCGGATGCTCGGTGCCCAGACATGCACCCAGAGAAGCTGAGGGGCGGGGAGGGGGCAGCTAAAACGTTGAAAAGAAACCTGGCCATGGGAGGGAAGCTCACCCAGTTCTTGCTTTATCTCATCACCTGGTTCCTACCTTGGGATAGCTCCTGAGTAGGGAACAGCAGCTGTGGGGAAATCTGCAAGAGCCAGAGCCCCTTCCCAGCAAGCCAACCCTTATCTTATCTACAGTCTTCGCTTGACTTGAGGAATGTAAACAACAGTCCCAGTATCCGAATAACAAGCTAAGTGAGAGACTGGGAAGAGAGGACTGAACAGAGCTGTCCCAAACTTCTACATGAAAACATTTGTCTACTTTCCTCTTTGGATTTCATAAAAATAAGCCTTGTATTCACATGCACACTTGTGTATACACACACACACACACCCAGAGCAAGAGAGAGAGAGAGAGAAACAGACAGAGAGACAGAGACAGAGACAGAGAGAGACACAGAGAGAGAGACAGAGGCGCGCACAGAGAGAGAGGGAACAACCCAGCCAAGAGACTTTTTTCTCATATGCTTTTAGTTGATGACAATTTGTTGTCGAGTGAAGAAAGTTCCGTTTGGATTCCACCGGGAGACTTTCTGAGCCCCCAGCGCTGATGGGTGGGTGAGCCCTGGCCTCAGGCACTGTAGTCTTCTTGCTTCCCTTAAAGGAGCTGAGTCCAGGAGCTCTACGAGTTACAGGAGGTTGTGAGCCACCAGATGTGGGCTAAGAACACTGGTTGCTCTTCCTGGAGGACTAGCACAGTAGTATGCAGATTTGCTGTATCCTTTAAAACTGGTAGACTTGAATGTTTATCAAAGCACGCCTTTCAAATAAATTCCTTCACGATCTCTTGTCAGCCAGTGTTTGACTTCCACAGCTATTTTCATATACCTACACACCTGAAGCTGTTTAAAAGTTTCTCCTTTAGGAGTTTGGGGTGGACAAAGTTTTAAAAACCCAAGCTGCTAATACTAAAGGAAAGGTCAAATAGAACCGTCTCTCCTGATGTGGCATCTGCCCGTGAGAAGGCTGATATGATGGTCTAATGATCTATTTACATTCAAGGTTTCTGAATTGGATGAAACTCCCTTTCTCTGAGTTAGAAAGGTCGTTTCTGTGTGCACGCAGTCAAGAGATCTGAGGTGCCGTTTGTAAAGCACTGGGTACACCAGAAAATGGGCGTGGGTCTGTTTCTGCAGGGCAGGCAGGGAAAGGGTGGTGAGTGGAGGCTGGTCACAAGCAGAGCAGAGGGCAGGGTACCTGAAGCTGGACCAGGTCCATCACGGAAGCCTAGGACCACACAGAAGGAGCTGCCGGGCACCCTGGGAACCTTGGTAGTGTTAAATAAAACAAAACAAACAAACAAAAAAAAAAAACCAAGCAGTGAAAAAAAAAACCCGCATGTGTTGTGTTTTGCAAATAGACTTTTATCTGGTTAAGCCTGAAAACGACTTCCTTTTCCAACCTGATGAAAAGGACGCTTGAAATGCATCTGACCTTTTAAGAGTGAAGCAGATGACAAGAAAGGCCTTTGTAATAAATGAAACAGCCAGAGGAGAACCGAGTTCAAGATGCAGTGAGACACAGGAAACAGCCACGGGCGGCATTACTCTGATAATATTTCTAATGAGGGTCCCTTTGCACAGGGTGACTAAGCCTTCGGCTGTGCGCACAGGAGGGATATAAATGCTACTTCCGCAACAACGGTGGTGCTGTTCCGACCTGTTAGATGTTCCCACCGATAAACTGGAGGAGGGCAGAGGTTTCACATCTATCACAGCTGGGAACGAGGCAAGAGTAGAGGGCACTAAAAATAGCAAATGACCTTTGGTCTCTCTAATAGACAGACAGCTGAGGTCTAGAGAAACAAGGTCAAATAAAAAAAAAAACCGTTATTTCAGAAGAAATGGCAAACTATTATTTTGGCCACACCTCCTTGCAAACTTCCCCCCCCCAACAAACAAACAAACAAACAAACAAACAGAAAAAGCACAGAGAACCAAAAAACCTAAACAAAACACCGTGGTAATTTACCTCTTAGGTTACTGATTGCAAAAAGAATTGTGTATCTGGCCGGGCGGTGGTGGCGCACGCCTTTAATCCCAACACTTGGGAGGCAGAGGCAGGCGGATTTCTGAGTTCGAGGCCAGCCTGGTCTACAGAGTGAGTTCCAGGACAGCCAGGGCTACACAGAGAAACCCTGTCTCGAAAAAAAAAGAACAAAACAAAAAAAAGAATTGTGTATCTGTTATTCGATTGCTTACTGACAGCATCCGTTCACTCACTTATTTTAATTTTTATCAAAATTTTATTATAAAGGACTTTCAAATAAAAACTTCTATGCAGCGAGATTAGTCAGACTTTAAGTCTGTACATCAATAAATTCCGCTACAGTTAGAACAGCCGTAGAGGGAATCTGTTGTGCACTGTGTGGAAGCTTCACCTGTCAATAAAAGTGTTAGTATTCTGTCTAAACTCCACCTCTACAGTTACCTGGCAACAGCCAGGTATGCTCCGCCCCACAGTTACCTGGCAACTGCCAGGTAGGCCTGGCCCACTATAAAAGGGGCTGCTTGCCCCCTCCTCTCTCTCTTAATCTCTTACTCTTTTACCCTCTCTCTTACCCTCTTGCCTCTCTGTCCCCTCCCCCCTTCCTCTCTCTCCACGTGGTCATAGCCGGCCCCTACCTCTACTTCTCTTCTCTCTTCTTCTTCCACCTTCTTTCCCCCACCTTCGCCCTATCTCCTGAATAAACCTCCTCCCCCTTGGAACCCTGTGGTCTGGAGTGGTCTGTTCTGAGCTGCGGTCAGTCCGACTTCTTAGAACAACTAACAAAAAGGCTGTTGGCCAATGGGCTTAGGTGATAAACAAGGGGGTGGAAGTTCTGGTATAGAGAGGATTTCTGGGATAAGAGTGGGAGGTGCAAGGGAGATTCGTCCCAGACGCAGAGGAAGATGGTCTGATGAAACTGAGGACCAGGTAAACAACCATGTGGCATTCACAGAATAAAATGTACGGAATACTAAATTATGAGCTAGTCAGGGAAGAGGCCCAAGCTATTGGCCTAGGAACTTATTCGTGCGTTAGTCTCAAAATCGTTATTTCGGGGAATTTGTGGAGTGGAAAGCCCAAGGTTACAAACAGCCGTTCTGAAGCTGGGGGGCCTTCACACTGGATTTTACACTTTCAGTATCAACTCCACTTTTAAGTACTTATCCATCACACACGCACACACATGTGCACTCACACGTGGCACACACGCACACACATGCATGTATGAACACATGCACATACACTTGCACGCGCGCGCACACACACACACACATGCACGTACACACACAAAATGAAAAAGCAACAACAGTGTTAAACTAGAAAATCAGTTAGCTTTATATCTTCTTTCGTGATTTGTATTTGTGCAACCTCAGGAAGAAAGAAAACTGCATGCTCTCCCTCTTAAGCAAATCGTAGCCTATAATAGATCTTGTATACATGTAAACAAGTGTGCATGTGTGTGTACAGTATAACATGTGCAAAGGCGAGCCAGAAAGCATCAGTGTTAGATAGTGATGAAGTCCAGGCATCAAACACTGATTTTAAGCTCCAAGGGAGGTGGGGACAGGCTGGCCCCCTTGCTGAGCCTCCAGTTCCTGTCGGGAAGGAGGTGGGTTCCTGAATGCGTGAAGCATATAAAGAGGGGACACAGCATTGAGGAACAAGAGTGCTTGAAGACGCAGGTTTCTCCTCGACTGCAGACTCCTTGTCAGTCAATGGGGCTGCGCTTCTAGAGGGTAACATGGCCAGAAAATATGGCTGGGACCGTCCCTGCTTGGCTCCTCCCATGATTCCATGTGCCGAAGTGTAGGCACTTGTGCTTTCTCCCTGGATTCATATTCCGACTGAGGTCATAAACTCCATCCTCAGAACGTGACTGGAACTGAGGACAGGGTCTTTAAAGAGCTATTTACGTTAAAATGGGAAGGAAACTTTTCGACTTAAGACATCTGAAAGCCGGTTGAAAGCTTATTCAGTGAATTTGTTGTCTGGCACCTCAGGCTGGGGGCCAACCCATAGTATCAGGCACACAGTAGGTGTTTAGTACCTATGCTGACTGAATTAATTTCCTCAGGATAATGAGTCTCTTATCACAGAGGTATTTAAGCTAATGGAAATGCCATTAGGAATGTCTTACTTCTCAGTGGGCTGGTGTTTAGCTTACTTCAAGGACTGTGCTCGCTCTCTCTCTCTCTCTCTCTCTCTCTCTCTCTCTCTCTCTCTCTCTCTTTCCCAGCCCCCTCAAGACAGGGTTTCTCTGTGTAGCCCTGCCTGTCCTGGAGCTCACTCTGTAGACTAGACTGGCCTTGAACTCAGAAATCCACCTTCTCTGCCTCCCAAGTGCTGGGATTAAAGGTGTGCACCACCACCACCACCACCACTGCTGCTGCCTGGATCAAGAACCTTTTCAAAGTTTAATGTTGTTAATTGGATTTTACTTTGATGATGAAGAACACAGCTATTCCTTATAGGGAAGGTCTGTATTAAAATACTGCTCTCAAAAAAAAATATGTTCTCTTTGAGGGTCCGTTTTTTGCATTTCCCCAACTGGAAAATCCATTCGTTGCATCAAGAGCAAAATTAAATTTTAAGTTATATCCAATGTTAACTGTTTTCTTTTTTAAAATATTCATTTATGTAATGTGTGTGTGTGTGTGTGTGTGTGTGTGTGTGTGTGTGTGTAGTGTCTGTGGAGGCCATAAGGCGACATCAGATTCCCTGGACCTGTCTTTACAGGCTAATATAAACTGCCTATGGGTTCCAGGTGCTGGGAATTGAATCTGAGTCCTCCAGAAGAGCAGCCGGTGCTGCGAAGCCACCGTTCCAGTCCTGTAAAATATTTGCTTAAAAGCCTGTCTTCTTCATTCTTTTATAAGAAGGGGCTATGCATTCTCCTGGCTCCAGTGCAGTCTCTGATGACTGCGTAATTCCCAGCACGAGCTCCTTCCGAGGGTGGAAGTCTGGGGAGTGTTAATAAATGTCCAATGATGAATAATTAATCACATTAAAAGTTACCATCACCCCCATCGCCTCACTCCCAAGAGCAGCGGCAGATGGTGAGACCTGGCTGTGCCTGTGGCTGCCTGTGGATCTCAAAAGAAGCCAGTGTTCACAGAACAGCGACTCATGGGAGTCTCATGCATTTTTATGGCTGTGATTTCAAAGGTTCTTTTTGGCATAGACTTGGACGGCAGATGAGCTTGTATCCTTTCTCACAGGAATTCACTTTTAAAGCAACAAACAACTACAAAAATCCAACCAAACCAGACAACATTACAGGCCCGTCTTTGAATGCAAAGGAAAGGGAGGGGTGGGGCAGAGCTTCCTCCTGTTTCCATGCCTTGTCAACGTGATCTCCAGTGTGAATGACACATCTGTAACCGCAGGCTGGAGAGATAGCTCAGTTGTTAAGAGCACAGGGGCGCCCCAGAGGACCCAAGTTCAATTCCCAGCACCTACATAGCAGTTTACAACCATATACCTGCAGATAAAATACTTGTATACATAAAATAAAAACAGATTAATTTTTAAAAGTAAAATTGCATCATTCCATGCATAGCCATGTGTAGGTAATTAAACAGCATGGCCATTCTCTCTCTCTCCCTCTATCTCTCTCTATCTCTATATATCTCTATATATATATGTATATACATATATTTTCACATATCATATACTATCTCTTTATATATATATAATATGTTGCCATCATATGTATATTGAATCTATATTTAATATATATATTGTCATGATATGTGTGTCTTAGTCAGGGTTTCTATTCCTGCACAAACATCATGACCAAGAAGCAAGTTGGGGAGAAAGAGTTTATTCAGCTTACACTTCCATTGCTAAGTCAAGACAAGAACTCACACAGAGCAGGAAGCAGGAGCTGATGCAGAGACCATGGAGGGATAATCCTTAGTGGTTTGCTTCCCCTGGGCTGCTCAGCTTGCTCTCTTATAGAACCCAAAACTACCAGCCCAGGGATGACACCACCCACAATGGGTCCTCCCACCCTTGATCACTAATTGAGAAAATGCCTTACAGCTGGATCTCATGGAGGCATTTCCTCAAGGGAGGCTCCTTTCTCTGTGATAACTCCAGCTTGTGTCAAGATGATGCACAAAACCAGCCGGTACAATTCGTATATTGTATCCATATGTAATACAGACGTATATATTGCTTCATTATTTACTTTGGCAGATGTTGGACATGTATCTGCTCCCATAAACTTTATTTTCAGCTTGCTGAAATTCTGCCACTGGCCAAGAGTGATACTACATACGAACGTAAGACAGTAGCTTTGGCAACCAACATGTACCCAGGTTTCTTTACAGCACCTTTGATTTTCTTCTTTACAGAATATGTATCTTCAGGGATGGCTGTTTGATACTCATGGCGACAGCAGAGAGCCTATTAATATTGTGTGGCAATCAGATTTAAAAAAAAAATCACCCAGAAAAATAAATGGTGATAAATCAATCACGTTTATAATCCCAGGAGGCACTGAGCAGGACTCAAGGGCAGACTATGTTAAATAAATGCTGTCACGTTCCTGCCCAGTCCGCAAGTTTCCGGGGTGGGCATGAAAGGATTGGGAGATGTGCTCCTTTAAAAGGGAGAACCCACAGACAGTGGATCTGCTTTGCACGTTCAATTCATCATCAAACCGGAAGCTCCAGGAGGACTGGTACGCGGCGCTGTTTCCAAACGGTTGGGTGACTCATTTCACAAAGCAATATTTGAAAGAAAGGAGTGTCCAGACCCACTGCAAAGGCCAACATCCAAGTGGTGGAAAAAACCATATCTGGTTGGGATTCCGGTCCAACCTCATCAACTAACCAGTTGGAAACCTCGAGCCCTGGAGCAAGTGGGTTCCCATCCCTGTACCGCAGGCAGCTCCTGCCCAGGTGAAAATGGAGTGTGGATAACAGCTACCACTCCGGACTGCAGCCGAGATGGACACTCCCTCTCCACACGATCTTGGCATGCTGTCCTTATTATCCAGACGGAGAGGCTGAGGTTTGGAATTCCATGTCACTCGTAATACATGCTTGCCTGGTGAAATGCGTTTTTTTTTATAAGGTGCAATGGTTCCATGACTAAATGTCTTTTTTGAAGCCAATAAAAACCGTACCTTTATGTTTTTCTCCATGGTTTCCAGGCTGCCTCTTGCCTTTGCAACAGGCCAAGACAGCCCCTCCCTTTGTCCCTGACATAATGATTTTGGAAATTATTGAGTAGTACCATAAACAAACAAATAAATAAATAAGTGTCATGGTTTGAATATGCCTCTCCAGGGAGTTGGCACTATTTGGAGGTGTGGCCTTGTTGGAATGGGTGTGTCGCTGTGGGCGTGGACCACACATAAGAGCCTCATCCTAGCTGCCTGGAAGTCAGTATTCTGCTAGCAGCCTTCAGGTGAAGATGTAGAACTCTCAGCTCAGCCTGTACTATGCCTGCCTGGACGCTGCCATGCTTGATGATAATAGACTGAACCTCAGATCCTGTAAGCCAGGCACTATAAGCCAGCCCCAATTAAATGTTGCTCTTATAAGAGTTGCTTTGGTCACGGTGTCTGTTCACAGGAGTAAAACCCTAACAAGCAAGCAAAACCATCAAAAAAAAAAAAATCACTTGAGAATCACAGCTTCAAAACTCAGCTGCCTGATCAACAGAGCAGATATGTACTAAAGACCTTTCATATGCACCACACCAAGGGCATTTACATCTGTGGCTGAGCTCAGGCTACAGACTTGAATGTCTGTGTTTATGAATAAGGCACTGTGCTCTTTTTAAAGATGAGAAAATTCAAATTCATCGTTCAGGTTACTCATGAAGGCAGTGTGGTTCTTTGTGATTTATTATTCCAATTCTAATCTGGCTCAGCACCCAGCCTCCCTCTTTGTGTTCTTGTTGGTTCTAGCACATGAAGGAAGGTGACAAAAATCACAGTCAGAAACACATGGACATTTACAGATAATTTAAAAGTAACATTTTACTAAAAATTTTTGAATTTTGTAACAGTAGAATGATAGAATAAATATTGAAAGATCATATATTCTCTTACTCAAAACATAATATATTCTTTTTGAACCCTTCACTTAAAATAAGTACTTGCTGACAAAAATATATTTAAAAAACATAACCTCTGAATAGAATACTTATTTTAAATGTGGTATACAATTGACATCTCATCTTTTAAAGTAATTCTGACCAATTACTTTTCTCCTCTATGATTATTAAAATTCTCCCCTTCAAGTGCTCAAATTCCACAGGCCTTCTGGCTCTCCTGGTGACTTACCATCTCCTCCTGAGTCTTCTACTGTGCTTAATGACGTCACCACCCCACACAGTAGTCGAGGTTAGCAATAACTGCTGTGCTTAGTGACGTCATCACTCCATACGGCACCGGAGTTAGCGATAACTGCTCTTAATGATGTCATCACTCCATTTGGTACTCAGGGCTGACAATGACTGATTTCAATGACGTCGGCACACCATGTGGAACTCGGGGTTAGCAATGACGGCTCTAGATGCACATGCCATTTACCCCAATTGGTAACGGCAGCCTTGGAGATAGCAATCCTCTTTACCGACTTTATTATGTATAACTGCACCCAAGACCACAATAGTGTTATAATATTGGAGGAGATCTTTTTTTAAATTTTTTTTTATTTTTTGGTTTTCGAGACAGGGTTTCTCTGTGTAGCCCTGGCTGTCCTGGAACTCACTCTGTAGACCAGGCTGGCCTCGAACTCAGAAATCTGCCTGCCTCTGCCTCCCAAGTGCTGGGATTAAAGGCGTGCGCCACCACCGCCCGGCTGGAGAACTTTTAAAGATTTATTTTTATTTATGTTTATGTGTGCTTCTGTGTGAATGTGTCCCAAGTGTGTGTGGGCGCCCACGGAAGCCAGATGAGAATACAGGACCCCCTGGAGCTGAAGTTGTGAGCTGTCTGATCCAGATGCTGGGAATCAGACTCAAGTCCTCTGGAACTACTAAACCAGGTAGTTAACCACTGAGCCACCAGTCCAGCCCCTGAAGAATTTTTTTTTTTAATGAGAAAAAAACCACAGAGGGTAAAATGTTGCTGGCATTCTCTTTCTTACATTAATAATAATAATAATAATAATAATAATAATAATAATAATAATAATAATAATAATGTCAACAAAAACCTGGTTCCAATTAATAAAAGTGTTACTCGTTCTTTTGGAAATAAGGTGGGTATCTAGAAGACTTTTTTCACTCAGCACACTGGCTTGACTGCCCGACACTGGGTTGAAACTTATGGATCTTGGAAGATGTGGTCTTGGCTTCAGAAGGATTACAGCAAGGTGCAAGCTAAAGGATCACTACCAGCATGACGTATTTACCATGTAGGTTTCTGTAAGACTCACACTCTTTGATAAGGTAGAATCAGATCTATTCGCATCCTCGATGCACATTCTCACTGGGTGAGCGTCTTCAGATTTTGGTTTGATCATTCGGTGATGGGCCAAAGCCGTACTGCTCTTTCATAGGCAGGTGGCGGAATTACTTGAGACTCTGCAGGTGTGGAGTTTCCCTGAAACTGGCTTTTGCGTAAGACTACTATTCTCTACATCTCCTTGGTTTATTTGGAATGTTAGCGGGAATCAGTTCACGATTCAGAAAATTATAATGTTGAAAGCAATGCCCTATCTGCCTGTACTTTGTCAGTGTGCACAGTCAGGGCTGCTCTGCAAAAAAAAAAAAAAAAAGTCACATCTGCTTGTCAGATCTTCCCAGGTGCAGGAGGAAGAGCAGGAGCATGCTAGCATCTGAATGCTGGATGACTGTCCTAATCTGTCAGGGGCTGGAGAGATGGCTCATGGACCCTCACAAACTCTAGTTCCGGGGGAATCTACTGCCCTCTTGTGGCTTCTGCTGGTACTAAGGAATGTGGTGCACAAGCACACGCAGAAATGCATTATACAAACATTTTAAGATCCTCACTGTATAAAATATAAAAGAAGAAACTGTCGTCTTAAGCGAGTATTCTATACACTGATTCTTTCATGGTGTATAATTTTGGGCTTTAGGGAGGCTTCAGTAGGAGCTGAGTCACGTGGGCTTCCATGGAATTTTAAGAAGGTCATGTAAGAACATGATGGTTGGGCGTATGGTTAGAAAAGTTATCTGAACAAAACTTATAGCTAACAAAATTTTATCGGAACAATGCAAGTTCCCAAACATATCAGTAGCTAAAATAATTTTAACTCTGCTTTGTCTTCCGAACCCTATCTCTGAAGTGGGAAACACGTTGCTTTTGAGAAGCAAATACAGTTTCAGTTTCTTCCTTTAGTAGAAAACAAAAAGATTTCACAGAGTTTAAGAAAGACAACGCATTCTCATTGGTGGTCGTTTTAAAGGCTCAGTACATGTGAGTTTGGCTGCTCTGAAAATGGACAAGATCCTGGCCTCCTGTCTGTTTCTGGAGTGACACCTGATCGTCCCCGTGGCTACCAGGTGGAGACACTCAGCAGGCTTTTGCATGTAACTAGGTCACTCTGTCACGGAGCTACTGCCACTTTCCCCGAGATTTGATATACTGCATTTTCAAACTCAACTGTGTAACCCACATTCTCAGAGGAAAAGGGGAGTCTACAAGGGGATTTAGAAATAAAGCAGAATTAAGACCAAGAAGCATATTTTCCCTTGGGCCCTGCTCTGAAAATAATTTATTTTAAATGGTTAAGATTATATATATCTCAAGGGGCTGGAGAGATGGCTCAGCAGTTAAGAGCAGTGGCTGCTCTTGCAGAAGACTCAGGTTCAATTCCCAGCACCCACATGTCGGCTCACAACCGTGTGTAACTCTAGTTCAGGATATCAGACATTTATATGGTACACAGACGTACAAGCAGGCAAAATACTCATAAAATAAGTTTAAAGGAATGTATCCTAGAATGCTCTTATACACCAGGCTAAGGCAAGATGCTTACACACGGATGGTAGCAGAGCCTGCCAATTCCATGGCATCTTTGGGAGGAGCAAGCAAGTGCGGGGGTGGGGTGGGGGTGTGTGCGATTGGCTTGACCTGCTGCCCCTCCCCCTCCCCAGGAAACAACTCAGAAAACTTCTGCCAGATAGCAAAAAAACCCCGACATTTCTTAAGACTAAAAGGAATTGATTTGTTATCAGAATATGCCTGGGGAACTTGAAGGATAAGACAGAGTTAAAGCTTTGCTGATACAGTAAGGAGAAAATTTAATTTCATATATATATATATATGAATTGTATATAATTGTATAATTAATTGTATTCATAACAGCATCTGCTAGGGCAGTGCTCCTCAGTCTGTGAGTCTTGATTCCTTGGAGATCGATCACATGTCAGATATCCTGCATATCAGATATTTACATTACAATTCATGAAAGTAACAAAATTACAGTTCTGAAACAGTAACGAAAATAATTTTCTGGTTGGGGATCACCATTGTTGGGACTCAGACCTGGGACAAACAGCTGAGGTACATATTTTACATACCAGAGAGGACCTGGCCTCCAGGTTCTCCCAGCATCCCGCAGTCCCTACCTGTTTGTTACAGGGTATGCTGCCCTGAACTTTCCAGCCCAGGGGCTGAGCTTTTCCCCACTCCCCAAGCTCTTCCCTATATAATCTAGACATTTTGGTCTCTGCCTCTCTCCTTTCCGTCTATGGGCACACCTTCTCTCTTTCTCTCTTCCTTCCCCTATCTCCCTCCCTCTGCATGGCTTCACTGACCCCCTCCTGTGTGGTCAGTGAACTTGCCTGAGAGGTGCCCCCAATAAGCCTACCTTTATACTTTAATTTGGCTGCTCACGTTTCCTAATCATACTCATAGTCTCTGCAGCTGCAGATGGTGCCACCTAGTGGCGGCAATTAGTACACAAGGAGAAGGATGCTTGAAGCCACTGAGGCACCTAACATCACTCAGCCTGTCTTACTGGATGTAAGCTTGGTCTTAGTCCTTCCACCTTCCCTATACCAGGATTCTTCCTTAAAGGGATGAATGCCTATCTACTGTGAGGTTTCTTTCTGTCTCTTACATCTGATAACCGTACTGTGATACGGCTGCACAATAAAATTAGATCTTCAGAGAAATCTCTTTGAGTCTCTCTTTCTCATTAGAAGGGATGATGCAGTAAGCAGAAATCACAGAAATGTCTTCCAAAGATGCCCCACCACAGCCTTCCGACCTCTGGGAAGCATCACCCCTGACTGACATTAGTCAACAGAAGTGAACTTCAACCTGGACTGTCCAGGTGGTCAGGAAGTAATCACACGAACCTCCAGAGACAGACAATGCCCTCTGCCTGGGAAAGACATGCAAGGCCCTGGGGTGCAGGGGTGTGGGGGGTGGGATTTGGTATGCCTCTGTGATGTCATGGTGAAGGTGTCAGGAGAGAAGGGAGGAAATGCCTGTTAGGAACCAAATAGCACTTTCTCAAACTAGTTTGTATTGAAAGGACAAACCCCCAGAGTGGTGGTGTTTTGAGATGGGGGCCTTGGAGGGTTATTAGAATTAGATGACGTCATGGGGTGGGGTGCTGGTCTCAGAATTAGTGTCCTCAGAAAGAAGAGCTGGCAGGAATCTTCTACATGTTTCTCTCTCTGTTTAGACAGTGAAAAAGTTGCTATCTACCTAACTATGCTGGCACACTTCAGAATGGCCAGAAAATAATCGTTTTGTAAGCCACCTAGCCTGCGGTTGATAGTTGGTTACAACATCCAAAGTGATAGCCAATAATAGGAACCACCTCTTTTAAGTACTGGCAGTGCTTGGCATGAGCCAGGAAACAGTCTTCCCAGAGTCTCTAGGGGAGAGTTCAGGTTGGTCAAGGCCTTGGTTCTGACCTTGAGCAAAGGGTCAAGCTTCCCAAGCCGTGAAGAGAGGAGTGCACAGTGTGCTGTTCAACAACAGAAAAGCAGTACAGGGCCGGGCGGTGGTGGCGCACGCCTTTAATCCCAGCACTTGGGAGGCAGAGGCAGGCGGATTTCTGAGTTCGAGGCCAGCCTGGTCTACTGAGTGAGTTCCAGGACAGCCAGAGCTATACAGAGAAACCCTGTCTTGAAAAAACCAAAAAGAAAAAAGAAAAGAAAAGCAGTATAGGCAGTTATCAAATTAAGGGGTAGGTAGAATTAGGACTCTCTCTCTCTCTCTCTCTTTCTCTCTCTCTCTCTCTGTCTCTCTCACGCGCGCGCACACACACACACCCCCCACACACCACTTTTTCCTGGTGCTAACCTCTGTTCCCTGTTCCATCCTCTCCGTCCTAGTTGTTCCAGGGCCCGCCCACTCATCCACCTCGCGCCTCCCCTGCCTTTCTTCTGGACTTCATCCAGTCTCCTCAGTGGAGCCCCGCCCTTTTTTGCAAACACAGGCAGTTTTGCCAGACTTTCTCCACACCACAGAAGACAGAATTCTGTCCTCTAGAAAAATGTTCCTAGAAAGGACACGATCACTAGCTCAGGGTACTAGGTAATTTTTTGTTTGTGTGTTTGTTTGGGTTTTTGGTTTTATTTTTTCCTCCATCCTAGCTACATTATTATATTTGAGGAAATTTTATTCTTATATTTTTTGGGTAAGGCGCTCTTTGTGAAATGGCATTTATGACGAGAGTAGTTGGCAGCACGGACGTCATAAAACATCTCCACTTGCATATCCTTTGCAATGTTACTTAGATTATCCTTGTATCAGGAAGAAGAATTTACTTATCTACCAGAATCTGAGATTGCCTGAGTAACTTGTCATTGCAAGGCATGGGGACGGTGCCACCAGAGGAATTAGCATCAAACAGGTGAAGCTGAGCATGTCCAAACCCTGGAAATCTCAAACGTTGAGGTTAGAATCTCCCCGAGACCTGCAGGAGTGGGATAGCTCCCTCCCTGCTCCCACGGCTGCCTAGGAGCATGTGACCAGGCAAGCCCAGCCACGTGATCACAAGTCGTCAGTCCCATCGCTCAGCACCTGAAACTCTTCCACATGCAAATGAGGCAGCTCAGTAGCCCTAGCCTTCAGCCAGTGACCTTTCCCTTCCCTGGATCTTCTCACACCTTTCCCCAAAACTATATAACCCTCTGTTCACCCTGAATAAAGCGTATGTCTTCAAGCCTACCCCCAATAAATAAATATGAACAAGCTAAGACTGTCTTAGGGAGCTGCTTCATTAAAGATAGCCAGAGAAAGCCTTCTTTCTCCTCTCACAGAGGAAGAAGTGATGTGTCCCAGATGTGTCCCAGGCACTCACTACCAACCAAACGGGGATCCTGCTCAACCTGGACTTAGCTTCCCTGCTCCAGCCTGGCAGAGAGTGGCATCTGATCTGCTGGAGGGAGAGGTGGACTGCATACCCCACCCCTTCGGACTTAACCCTGTCCTCTCTGAGCAATGTACCAGCGGTACCATAGCCATAAATAATGGGACACAAGCAAAGGCCAATTTAGGGCATGATGGCTTTCTCTCTTGCTTCTGGCAACCTTGGCCACTCCATGGACAAACCAGTTCAGCACCCTGAGGTTAGAGACCTGTGGAGACAGGCCTGCTACTCTCATTGCGTACTGAGGGTCCAGGAATGTGAAAAAACAGCTTTGTATCCAAGCCAAGGCTGTGTGCCTGCGCATGCGTGCACACACACACCACACACCTACTCGTACACATATATAACACACACACTCATACACATACACAACACACACACTCATGCAACACACACATACTCATACACATACTTAACACACACATTCTTACACACACTCATACATAACACACATGCATGCACAAACATACAGAAGCATTCATGCCCACACATATACCCACACACATATACACAACACACACACTATTACACACACAACACACATGCACATACAAACACATACACTCATGCACACACACAGAGTCTGGGATCGTGGTACTGTGGAGACAGAAGCAATTACTGCGGAGGCCTTGGACTCACAAGTCAGTCTGCATTTGAACCTGAAGTTCATTTCACACCACTTACTCCAAAATACAATGGGCCTTAGATCTGATTTTGAGTGAATCTTGGCTGAGAAGGTCCTCAGGTAGTGTCCTGATGGAGGGACAAGCAAAATGCCACCAAGGGAACACAGCTTTGTCTTTGCTCCAAAGAATTCCCATAAAATTTTCTAAGGAAAATAATTGATGAAAAGAGTAAAATCTACCTCTAAGGAGGTAAGAAGCTAAATATTCACGGAAAAGGGGGATGTAAAGGTCACTTCTAGAGGCGACAGAGAAGTGAGGAGAACTACATGTTTGTCTTGGTTTTTGTTGTTGTTGTTTTTTGTTTGTTTGTTTGTTTGTTTGTTTTGTTTTTGAGACAAGGTTTCTTTGTGTAGTCCTGGCTGTTCTGTAACTCTGTAAACCAAGCTGGCCTTGGACTCACAGAGATCCTCCTGCCTCTGCCTCCTAAGTGCTGGGATTAAAGGCATTCTTACAGAGAACTTGTGTTCAGTTCCCAGCACTTATGTGGCAGCTCACAACCATCTCTAACTCTAGTTCCAGGGGATCTGTTGCCCTCTTCTGGCCTCCACAGGTACTGTGCACAGGAGGTACACATACATACATATATACATACATACATACGGGCAAGTAATTTTTAAAACTATAATGTGAAGCTAGAGAGATGGCTCAGTGGTTAAGAGCACTGACAGCTCTTCCAGAGGTCCTGATTCAATTCCCAGCAAACACATGGTGGCTCACAGCCATCTGTAATGAGATCTGGCGCCCTCTACTTGTGTGCATGCAGATAAAGTACACATACATTAAGTAAATAAATCTTTAAAAAAAATATATATATAGTATGTATAAAAAGAAGAGAGCAGAACTAGACCTTCCCCAAGATACTCAATGAAAGAATTAAGAAATATAGACTACAAAATAACCATAAATAGAAGAGGTGTTTTAAATGGTATGACCCAAGCCAAAAATATTAGGAATATACAAATACATTAAAGAAAAAGATAAATTTTAGACATAAGGGAAATCGAATCTTTGAAATCAGAAATAAACAGATGGACTGAAAGGCAAATTCAACAGATCTCAAGGAAAGAATCAGTGAACTGAGAGAGATTGTCTGGAGAAATGGCCTAGAATCTAGCCTAGAGAGAAGAAAGGAGAAGCGACCCGACCCGGTTAAGAGAAAAGACAGCTAGACCTGGGAAATTCTGACACAGCGGCTAATTACAGATCCGGGAGAGCTGGCATGACATTTGAGTTATTACTTGCAAATTCTCCCAACTGTGCCTATCAATTAAATTGAATCGCAAGCAGTGGAAATCCATGCTGAGAAAGAAATAGAAAAAGAGACAGAGAGACACTCTGTGTGAGAATGGGTAAAGGCGTGTTGCTAAGAGAAGGACCAAAGAGACACAGCGTTTGAGGGGGACCTGGGGACTTTTTTATTATCTTTTTCTTCTTGGATAAAGAAGATTAATGACAGGAACTAATAAGAGACAAGACTGAAGACCTGGGCACTGCAGACGATCTGCAGCCTGATGGCTAAAACCACAGAGAACGTTAAGATTTTAGATTTGCTTCAGGAATACATCAGAGCAGGGAGCCGACTCAGGTGTGATCCCATGGGATCCAGACTGCTCACAGAGCAGCTGTCACACGCGCATGCCCCTAGGGCTTGTGGTCTTGTCCAGCTTGTGAAAACCCCATCGCACTCTGAGGGAGGGCTTACAGCCCTGGAGATGGTCCATTCGGAGTCCAGTGGGAGCCCATGAAGTGGGTGGAGTCGGGGCCCTGAAATAATGAGGAAGGAGAGAAAGGGACAGAGAGCTGAGGTTAGCACCAGGAAAAAGCGAAATGTGTGTATGAGGAAGAGAGAGAGAGAGAGAGAGAGAGAGAGAGAGAGAGAGAGAGAGAGAGAGAGAGATATTTAATAACTGCCTGTATTGCTTTTCTACCGTTCGGTAACACTGTGTACGGTGGGGGAAGCTTGACCCTTTGCCCAAGGTCAGAACAGAGGTCTGACCAACCTGAACTCTTCCCTAGAGACTCTCTCTGGGTTAAGGAGGCATCTGACTGCCACAGCACCTGAGCCCATACACACTACTAGAACAAAGCTTACATTTCCCCAAAACAGAGGCAAGCTCAGCGTCTGTGTCCTGCCCTGCCACATGGTGGCTTTCCGGAGCAGGAACAAGAGTAGAATCATGGTTTCCTCTGTTCTCCATTAGATGCTGGAACTCTTCAAAGGGGAGGCACAGTTGCAACTGGAACTCAACAGGAGGCTGGAGTCCTGGCTTTCACACAGGTTCACACGCCGGTTCACTTCCTGAAACCTTCCAGAATCATCCACCGGGACCATCTTTCAACAGGGCCTTCCTTTTCCAATAGAATCCATTTCTCTAAGCTTGTTTTCTTTCTGTAAGTGGCATACTGCAAAGGTTTGTGTGTGTGTGTGGGGGGGGGGAATAGAAAGTCTCTAGTAAGATTTTTAAAATAGTATCTCAGGGACTGGACAGATGGCTCAGAAATTAAGAGTACTTGTTAGTTTTGCGGAAGACCTGGGTTTGAGTCTCAGGACCCACGGGTGGCTCACAACTGTCTTTAACTTCAGCTGAAAAGGATCCTATGCCCTCTTCTGACCTCTCATAGCCATCTGCATGACTCTTTCTGTACTGGGATTAAAGGCATGCCCAACAGCCATCACCACTGCCAGCAGGTTGCCGTGGTACATCTTGAGGATCCTGGCCTCGAGGCAAACCGCATTAGGTTGTTGTAAAGATGAGGGACCAGGAAATCACAGGGTTTTAACATACCCAGGGTACAGAGTCTTATCACAGATTTTCTAAAAGGCAAAATGACTATGAAGACAGAGGGTTTGGGTTGAAACTGAACCAGAATTTACTCCATCTATGCCACAGACTCAAGTTGCCATTCCTGGCTCTAGTTTTAGGTTTCCTAAGAGTCACCAGTGCCTTTAATCCCAGTTCTCAGGAGGCAGAGGCAGGCAGATCTCTGAGTTCTAGACCAGCCTAGACTACAGAGTGAGTTCCAGGTTAGCTAGGGCTATACAGAGAAATCCTGTCTTAAAAAACAAATGAGTCAGTAGCCTTCCAACAGCTGACAGTGTTGTGTTGAAGTATGCAATGTATGATTATACAGACCACTGTACCCACTATCCCTAGAACAAAGGACAAACAGGACGCCTATCAACTGTACTCTCTCTATTTTGTGTCAGATTAATTTTCTAAAAATAACCCAAAATTTCCAGAAAGCGCTTTCAACTCATGAGAGAACGTCAAACCAATTTTCAGGAACTAGCTGACCTCACTCAGCCAGATTCTAAGATAATTAAGATTTTAAGATATTAATGTGGATTTTCTCTCTAGCTCCATCCATTCACCTGCAAATGTCATGATTTCAGTTTTCCCCAGAGCTGAATAAAACCCCATTGCGTACATGAACCACGTCTTCATTACCCATTCACCAGCTCATGGACATTGTCTTAGGGTTTTACTGCTGTGAACAGACACCATGACCAAGGCAACTCTTATAAGGACAACATTTCATTGGGGCTAGCTTACAGGTTCAGAGATTCAGTCCATTATCATCAAGGTGGGAACATGACAGTGTCCAGGCAGACATTCTGCTAGCAGAATACTGGCTTCCAGGTAGCTAGGATCAGAGTCTTATAGCCTATACCCACAGTGACACACCTACTCCAACAAGGCCACACCCTATTCCAACAAGGCCACACCTTCTAATCATGCCACTCCCTGGGCCAAGTATACACAAACCTTAACAGACATCTAGGTGGTTTCTGTATCCCAGTTATTTATGAAAAGAGCAACAATGAACATGGATGCACATGTGTCTCTGTGATGGGGAAACACAGTTCTTTGGCTATACGCCTGAGGGTACCATAGTATGGTAGTTCTCTCTCAGGTTTCTTCTCTCCTCCCCCGCCCTGAGGAACCAGATCACACCAGTCAAACACTAACTTGGAGGAGGAAGGGAGTCCCCACCCACTACATGAGGTGCTAAGGACAGACAGTTGATGGCTTCTGGGGAAAGAAGAGGTAGTTTCCTTTATGTGTGTGGCTCCTGGTAGGTCAGCTATACTTCAGTGACAGCCCCACACCCACAAGTATATGGACAGCACAATATATGCTGGATTACTGAATGAAAATAAATAAATAGAGGGTAACTCAGAGGGTAGGAAGATGGGAGTGCATTTGGAAGGAGCTAAGGAGGGATGAACATGATTAAAATACATTGTGTGAAAAATTGCACAAACTAATAAAAAATATTTAGAAAAGAAATGAAGGCTAGTTTTTAATATCAACTTGATACAAGCTAGAGCCACCTAGGAAGAAAGACTCTTAATTAGGTAAATGCTCTCACCAGATTGGCCTGTCAGCAGATCTGTGGAGCATTTCATGGATTAGTAATTGATGGGGAGGACCAAGCCCACTGTGAGTGTGGCCATCTCTGGGCAGATGGCCCTGGGTTCTATAAGAAAGTAGGTTGAGCAAGGCATGAGAAGCAAGCCTGTAAGCAGCACCCCTCCATGGCCTCTGCATCAGCTCCTGCCTCCAGCTTCCTGCCCAGACTTCCTCCAGTGATAGACTATTACCTGGAAGTGTAAGCTAAAATAATAATAATAATAATAATAATAATAATAATAATAATAATAATAATAATGATAACAATAACAATAAATGCATATAATTATATATTATAATTATATAATATAAATATATAGTATATGTACATTATATTTTATATAAAAATATACATACTTTATATATAAATATATTATATAATAAAATATAAATAAAATAATATATAATTATATATTATGTAATTATAAGTATATGTTAAGTATATAATTATATTTTATTATGTAATATATAATATATATAATATTTTATATGTAATATATATTCACCAAAGCAATAAAAACTCTAAGACACTCAGAAAACTCACATGCTCTAAAAAAAAGAACAGGATATTTTACACAATAGTGTAAAATGTCAATGTTATAATTTTCTTATTTATTAAAAAATTTATATTTATTAAAAAAAAGCCAAACAAACAAAAAAATGAGGAGCCCTAAAAGGAGATAAGAAAGACAACAATATGTCAGGTCTCCCAGGGAAGAGCATAGATGTTTGTTCTTTCCGTGTCCACAGGATCCCACCACCGTTCTGCCCCAAGCTTCCTGCTGTTCTCTTTCTTCTGTGTATGGTGACATTTCCAGAACATTCTCTGATTGACTTAGCTGCTTCATTTCTTATCCCAAACGCTGTTCTGCCACAGGCAATCTGATTTCCCCTAAGTCACCTGTCCTCACTGATCTCCATACATCTGAGGGATGTGTGTGTAGGTCGCCGGGTAGAGTAGCTCACCCAGCCCGCCTCTCAGTCTAGGGACTGTGCATGGAGTTAGGACTTATCCAGGGCCAGCCAGTCAGCCGGTGATAGATTTAAGTTTCAAAGCCACATGGTTTTGTTTCTAACGCATCTATTCATCTAACAAATGCTAGGAACCTACCCTGCGGCAAGTGCTGGGTTAAACATCCCGTACATGATGCTCAACACATAACACTCAACAGAAACGGTCCTTTGTCTCCTCTGTGACTCTAGCTGGGGATTTCCAGCGTAAAGTCCCCCAGCATACAACACAATGCAAGAGGTCCACACTTGGCCCAACACATGATCCCCGACCGACAACTGACTTTTATTTGTGGCCATGTCGGGTACTGGTTTTCACCTGATTTTACACTGTGTTGTGGTCTGGGTTGGTGGATCAGGAGCACTTCCCCCAGAATGCCTTACTTAGCTAATAAGGGTCACCAGAACGACTCTATCATAAGAAGTCCTTTCTCCTACATACAGTGAATGTCTCTGGAACAGGAAATGATGCTCGGTGAGCTGGCCCTCAAACAAACTTTTTGTTTGGTTGGTTTTTGGTTTTGAGGTTTTTGTTTTGTTTTGTTGGAGGCAGTTGTTTTGTTTTTGTTTCTCTGTGTAACCCTGGCTATCCTGGAATTCACTCTGAAGACCAGGCTGGTTTCCAACTCACAGAGATCCCCCTGCCTCCTATTGGTATTGGTGTGTTGCCACTACAGCCCAGATGACAGATGCTTTTTTTTTTTTTGGTCCTGAGCCTTTTACTATTAAACCATTCATATGGCTTTCACTCGGTGGGTAAGAGTATTTACTACTCTGGCAGAGGATCTGGGTTAGACTCCTAGCACCCCCAGAGCAGCTCACAACCATCGTAACTCTAGGTTAGGAATTCTACACCTTCTTCTGGCTTCCATGGCATTCATTGCACACACTCAGTGCACAGACATGCATGCAGGCAAAAACTCACACACACACACACACACACACACACACACACACACACACACAGATTCCCTGTACACAAATGCATTCATCAGAGAATCATAAATGGCTCCTAGGTATAGGTAATTGGCTAAGTATATTGATTCACAAGGAATAGCCCACTGTTAGCTACAATGGCTATCGTGTTATAATGTCTTTTATTTTCAGTGTAAATATAGTTAAAGGTAGGTGCACATCTGTCCTTTCGTCTTTAAGCAGGTTATATACTCTGGGATTAGCAGCCATCTAACTTGAAGTGCAGCTTGGATACAAGGGTCTCGACAAGTCTAAGGTGGAAACCAAATTGGATGATACAGTCCTTGCCATATTTGCCGTTTGGGGCTATTAGTAGGATTAGCATACCTGGTGCCTGGAGGGAAGCTGATAAGAGTTAATTATAATTCCTGTATGGGTATGTCAGTGCCCCATTGACAGGACAAGATTCACTCATTCATCCACGTCTTTCCTTATTCACTAACATGTTTATTAGAGTTGGTCTGGATGCCAGGCACTATCTTAAATGGCTTTGGGGGGACATGTAGGGGCGGGGAGGTTGAGACAGGGTCTCTCAATACAGCCCTTGGCTGTTCTGGAAATCACTATGTAGAACAAGCTGACCTCCACAACAAGCCTGCCTCTGTCTCCCAAGTGCAGGATTAAAGGCATTTTATGTCACTGTGCCTAGCTTACATGTTGTTAATAAGGTGGTAAATTAGTTATTTATCATCAGGCAAGGAAGACAGGGAAGTGGCTAGCAGGTTTAAGTCAAAGTCTGCTTAGGCTGAGGGGACGTGTTTATTAAAGGATCCAATGCAACCTGGATGGCAACTTGCCTTTCCTGAAGGGCTCACCCCAACACCAAGTCCTCAAAGAGCCTTGACTTTAGTTCAGACATGGAGGGTGGTAGAGTGGGGAGGGACTAGGTCTATCCCAGCCAATCAGACTGGTGCAGAGGTGAGGGAAGGCACCTGAATGGCTCAGATGGTTCTTTTCTTTTCTTTTCTTTTCTTTTCTTTTCTTTTCTTTTCCTTTCCTTTCTCTTTCTTTCTCTCTTTCTCTCTTTCTCTCTCTCTTTCTCTCTTTCTCTCTTTCTCTCTTTCTTTCTTTCTTTCTTTCTTTCTTTCTTTCTTTTTAAAATCATGGTGCCTGCCAATAATAAAGAATCTCTGAATTGCTGCACTGACTCTAGGGCCAAGCCTTCTGAAAGATGGGTCTTCACTAGGCAAAATAATTACCTTCGTCTACAAATCCACACGTCACCTCTTACAACCGCAACTCTCTGCTGCCCATGAGTCAGGACTCTCAGCGATATGACATGACGCGTGAGCGAGACCAAGACACAGCTGTGTCTCCCCAGCTGTCAACGCTTTGCCAAACGAAAATATTTCTCTGTACGTAAGACCGAGTTATAATAAGAATTCTATCCGCGTTTCATCAGCTGTTGTGACCAAAAGAAAAAAAAAAAGTAGATCCTGGTTCTCTGTGGGAGGTGACATTTTGTTGACATATGAGGTAATTTCGTGAGATAAGACATGCAAGATGAGACAGACAAATCACAGCGCTGGGGAGGGAGGAATTAGATGCTGCTCCCTGACAGTTTCGTAGCTTTTGTTTCTCTCGAAAATAATTAGACAAACATAACGTGGTAAATTAAATGCCGAACTGTGAAGAATTCCAGTTATTGGTGGCACAGAGTGTTGGGTGCGGTTATAGGAAGGAGCCCAGGGTACAATCTCACCCACCCTTGTTAGAAGCCTGAGCCATTCTAACCTCTGAGATTTCACGTTTAATAAGGAACTTCCTAGCAGACCAGAGCTCTCCACCCACAACACTGTTTAAAGTCTGATACACACATACATCCTGATTGCTAGCTGTCAAGGATGAAGCAAACTATCCTGATATATTTTGAAACCTAAGGAGAAGAGAGTTTTAAAGTGATTTAGCATTCTTTGCAAACGATTGCAATAGGGTTTGTTCAGCTAGCCACATCTCCCACAGAAGACCGCAGCCGCTCATAAGCCTACATCCTCTTCTTCAGATGATGGCGTTTGAATCTTAGCCTGTGGAAACATAATTGCATACAAAGGGCAGGGTCTTAGGGGTCGGGAGGGTAGCGGATGCTGAAATCCCCTTTTCAGTTTTTCTTTCACAAACTCCGCACCTAACATTTGAAATCTCGCCATGAATGCACGCGCACTGACAACTTGGCTGTAATCTGTCACATCAGAGCTGTTCGGAGAAGATCCTCACAGAATGTTTAAAAGGACTCTGTTGCTAACGAGCCCAAGAGAGGGGAACAACACTTTATCATTTTGCTCGGAAAGTACTGAACAATTGGAGTCCATCAGCGTGCTGAAAACAGACTGCTACCTTGCCCAATTTAACGAGGACACTATGCGAAGCTGATGGTAACTTTAAGATTCTTAAAACCGTTTATTTTAGAAAGACATGCAGGAACGACAACCGCTCCTGTGGCGCCCCTATCGGCGGGCTGCAGAGCTCATTTCCCCCCAGTCTATTTCAGCAGCGCCTCCAGCGGCTGGCTGCAGAGCTGCAGTCTAGACAGCCCGGCCAGAGGTAGGTCAGGAGGACTGAACACAAAAAAGCAGTACAGGTTAGCTCAGATATCAGGTAGGAGGCTGCTGGAGTTATAGGCAGGGGCTGTGGGCTGTGAGAGCTGCAGAGAGGTTGTTCCTGTGAGCCCTGAGAGCAGAAGTTTTGGGCAGAGGAATACAGTGCAGATCTGTGGCCCTGAAGCAAGACCCGAAGGGAAATTAATGCATTTAAAAGCATCTCCACACACAGGGCATTGAGGTAAAATTACAGACCTAGACCCAAGGGAGACACATTCCAAGGAAACGTCTGAGAACACCCAAAGGCATCGTGATGATTAGCTGCTTTGCATGGCTTTCCCCTGAACACAGCCAGCTAAGCCTGGGAAGGGAGCTCTGTCTTCCCTTCCCCCACCCTCTTTTTTGTGCTACTTGTGTTGAGCCCAGGTAGTCACATATAATAGGCAAATGCTTTCCCATTGAGCTGAAGCCTCTATGTAGGTTGTTCCTCTAGGGGGTCTCTCTGAGATGCCCCGGCTGTCCTTGAACTTGTAAGCCTCCTGCCTCAGTCATCTCAGTAGCTGAGGCATGCATCGTCACACACACCCTATCGTCACACACACCCTATCGTCAGCAAATGAACACAGACAAAACAAACAACTTTAAGGAAAAAAAAAAGGTGAGCCTATTCACAGAAGCAAAACAATTGTCTAGAAGTCAGTCTTAAATCCTGGGCTTGGATTTGACAAAAGCCTCAAAGCACTCATTTTAATATGTCTAACAGGGGTTGACAAGATGGCCCAGAAGGTAAAGGCATTTGTCACCAAGGCTGACCACCTGAGTTCAATCCTGAAATCCAGGTGGTGGAAGGAAAGAACTGGCTCCCACAAGCCACCTTATGATCTTCACGTGTGTCTCAACAGAGGGGAACCTCACCTTCTCAAGAAGGAAATAAAGGTAAAAAGAAAACGACTGTGCTCGTCAGGCTAAAGAAAAACAAAGGCAACGAAGTAAATGCAACCAAGAAAAACGGTCATAGGGACAAAGAAATAAATTATTAAAATGGAACCAATCAGAAATTACGGAATTGAAAAACCCAACAGCCAAATTAAAATTTTTACGACAGCATCCAGCAGTACACTGAAGTCATGAAGAGAAAGAATCAACAAAGTTAAAGACAAACTCATTTGGCATTGTTGAACGGAGTGCACAAGAATAAAAAAAAAAAAAAAACAACCTATCAACATTGAGGGGAAACACAAACAGACAAAGGGATTCTCAACAACCCCCAGTCTATTAAACACACACACACACACACACACACACACACACACACACACACACTCAAACTTCAGGACAAAGAGATTCTAAAAAGCAAGAAAGAAGTTGCTTCTTCACATATCTTATGACTGAGCTATCTCAGCAGAAACTATGCAGGCCAAATAGAAGCGGGGTGGTGCACTTCCTTTAACAAGATACAGGAAATTACACATCAGTAGAGTCTGATATTCCCAGTAAAAGTGTGCTTCAAAAATAATAGGGTGGGGACTGGAGAGATGGCTCAGTGGTATGGGCACTGGCTGCCATTGCAGAAAACCTGGATTTGATTCCTGGCACCCACATGGCAGCTCACAACCATTCGTAACTCCGCTTCTAGGGTATCTGATGCCCTCTTCTGGACTCTACAGGCACTGAGCACATGTAATAACAGACACGCATGCAGACAAAATACACATATAAAATTAAAAATCGAAAGGAGGAGCTGGGGAGCTGGGCTTGCTGGCATGTGCTGTAATCCCAGTACATGGGAGGTGGAGACAAAATGATCCCTGTGGCTCACTGGTCAGCCAGATCCTAGAGAGACCCTGAT
>JANHMN010000023.1:10370697-10387415 GCA_030674055.1 Rhabdomys pumilio
CACATACGCACACACATATACACACACATGCACACATACATACACACTCCCTCTCACACACATACATGCACATGCACACACACTCATATAGACACACTGACATACACACACATAAACACATACACACACAAACACACTCATACATGCATACACATACACACATAGTCACACACACACTCACACACATGCACACACTCACACGTACATACACACTCCCTCTCACACACATACATGAAGATGCACACACACGCTCATACACACACTGACATACACACACATACAAACATACATACACACACTCACACATACATGCATACACAGATACACACATAGTCACATACACCCATTCACACATACATGCACACACACACACATAAACACACTCACATATACTTGCAAACTCACATATACATGCAAACACACACATACATGCACACAGACACAAACACACAAGCACATACACATACATACACACTCTCACATACATTCATGCACATACACACTCATAGACACACATGCACATACACACACATACTCACACACTGACTCATAAACACACATACACACAAGCACATTCATACATACATGCACACACACACATACACACACAATCATATACACTTATATACACACATGCACACATACATGCATGCAAATACACTCACACATATACACACACTCATACACACATACATACATACATGAATACACATACACACACATGCACACACTCATGCATACACACACACATGTACACACACACAGACAGCCCATCTGAAAGTGATGAAAGAGATTCCTGCCTGCTGTGGATTTCAGGAACGTGAGTCAGGTTTGAGTGCTTGGTACCCGTCTTAGTCACTGTTCTATTGCTGTGAACAGACACCACATCACAGAAATCTTACAAAGGAAATCACTTAATCGGGGCTGCCTTACAGTTTCCAAGGTTTAGTTCATTATGGTGAGGAACATGGTGGCACACAGGGAAATGTGATGCTGGAGAAGTAGCTGAGAGCTTTGCATCTGATCCAAAGGCAGGAGGAGAGAGAGCCACTGGGCCTGACATGGGTTCTAGAAACCTCAAAGCCCACTCCCAGTGACACCCTTCCTCCAACAAGGCCACGCCTCCTAATCCTTTCAAAACAAAACAAAACAACCAACCAACCAAACAAACAAACAAACAAAAAAAAACAGGGCCATTCCCTAAGCGTTCAAATACCTGAGCCTATGGGACCATTCTTATTCAAACTACCACATTATGGGTGGGTGATCTTATGGGTGGGTGATCGCAGACATTCCAGGTGCAAAGATGGCTTTACCTCAGACATTCAAAAGCTACCCCTCCCAGTATTTGCCATCTCACCCCCTCTTTCCTTCCCCAAAACATTCAAAGCTCTCATCCTCAGGATGATTCTAACCTTGGTCTTCTCACTCCCCTATCCACCAAAAGAACACAAGAACAGAGAAATAACAAGAAACTCAATATAGCAACAGCTCTGAAAAAAAAAAATATCTCTTTGGTGTGTGTGTGTGCATGTATGTGTGTATGCGTGTGTGTGTGTGTGTGTGTGTGTGTGTGTGTGTGTGTGTGGTGGGGCTCACTGTTTAAGGCCACTTGTTCTTTCAGAGGATTTGGATTTGATTCCCAGCACCTCCATGGTGTCTCTCAACTACGTGTAACTCCAGTCCCAGGGCGTCTTGTATACATATAAAATAAAAATGAAAGAACTGTAACTTGAGTTTGTGACCTGGTGCCCCTAGGTCCCCAAATTATTTTCTACTTAATTCCCTAAAGCAGTATACAGAGTCAGCAACTGGGGAACTCAATATTATTTTTACGAAATAATATTGGAGTGAGTTGTTTTCTCATTTTCTAACACAACAGAGCCAGCCTTCAGCATTACCATAAATCTTATTTTCTCATTTTCTAACACAACAGAGCCAGCCTTCAGCATTGCCATAAATCTATCCTACATTTTAAAAAACTGCAATACAACAGCAAACCACAACCAAAAGGGCCGTATCCAGTGTTTCCTAGAAATTCCAAGGCAAGTGGCATTGAAATCAAGTCATTTAAATAATGCAAACCGCAGAGGTCACTTAGCACAGTTGGGTGAACAGTTAGGGTTCCCGTGGCAGGTGGCTTCTGCTCTCTACCGTATCCGTAATAAACTCCCTGGAGAATGTCTAAGGCCAATGTCACAGACCCTTCTCAAGACTGAGATTCAAGTTTCTCCCGTCATTTAATACACACCCCACCCCTACCCCACCCCCACACCCCGACCACACTGTTGATTTGAGCCGTAGCCCACAAATGGTCTCAGGCTCTGATGCAGGGTTGGAATTTGAAGCACGCACTGGAGAACTTACTGGTGTTGGTTTCTGGTGCACATTAAAAAACAAACCGTCAGCTTCATTCAACAATCCAACCTTGCGCATGCAATGCTACACAGGATTCGTAGGCTTGCAAGCAAAGCAGTTCCACAACCCCGTGGATGCTAACAATCCACAACTGCCCAGCTGTCTACCAACAACGGAGCCTGACAGGACTCACAGCCAATCAGATAAAAGGAAAAAGACACACAGCGCTTTGAAATGCAAAGACAGTTCTAACTCTTCAAGGACATAATTGAGAGACTCCTTAAGGTCACGCTTAAAAAGTCGCAGTTCCAGTCGTCAAAAAGTACCCACGTTATTTACAATTTGATTGTATACGTCGCTTTTGTTTGTTTGTTTCATTTTAACAAGAAAGCACGAATCCAAACAATTCCTACCTGGGAATATGGATGGTCTCTTTTTGGGACGCCTCAGGTGAAAAGGTTCCAGGTTTTTGATGTTTCTTTGAAGTTTTCCTTTAATGTGATTTCCGATGGGAAGTTCAAGTGGCAGGCTGCTCCGTCTCAATGATTTAAATTCATTTTGAGATGAATTTAACTTGTTCTTTGTTCTGGAATATAAATTGCTGTCATCAACGGCCATTGTATTAGATTCATTGGAGACTCTGAACAAAACGCCTCAAAGCCAATCCCAGTGGCGACCAGAACCACCTCCTGCCCCAGAGACTGGAAGTTCTCATGCTTGGTCTTACACTTGTTTGGGAAGCGTAACAAGTTGGTGGGCGGGGACTTGAACAGGTGTAGAATTACTAAGTAGCTCCTCCCTCTACTGTTAATAGCACAGGGGTGGGGTTGGGGGGCGGTGTCCAGAATAAATCGTTAGGGGCTGGAGACTAGAGGAGATGTGACACACAGGCTCTTGCGAATGACAGTAAAAGTGGTATCAAGTGTGAAATTTCTGTTTTATTGGTGTCCAGCTGTAAAGCAAACACAAAACCATGTAAGACTGAAAACCGACGCAAACTACGAGTCCCTTTTCCCAGGATTTCTCACAACATTTAGATTTTTTTTTAAAACCAGTTTGGGTGAAGTATTTTTCACTTTTATCTTTGTGATTCGAGCTGCACACTCGCACACATCCTTCTGGATTCATATTTGGCTGGCGGCCAACTTGAAATTGGCTAGAAGGGACATGAGAGATCACCAGCCGTGACCAGGAAGGAACCGGTTGTGGGCGTGTACGGTCAGGCAGTGCCGGGAAGCCTGGATCGTCCTGACCCACCCTTCCATCCTGTGCTCCACCTGGCAGATGACTTCTCCAGAAATTCAGGAAGCCTGGCTGGAGAGTCAGAGGTCTAGAAAACAAGCTTCAATCTCAGCAGCGATGACGTCCGCCATTCAGCAGATCACAAATAAATGTTGTGTTTGTCGGGCGCTGCCTTGCTTCCCGCTAAAAAGTTCACCGGGTTTGGTGGTCTGAGAAAAACCAGCTTCCTGCTTGCCCTGGCCACAGCTTTTTTTCCCTTCTGCTTCCAGATTTTCAAACTTTTTGCCCTCTGTTCCCCTTTCCCTTGCTCTATTTATGTTGTAAAGACCAGCATTCTTTTCTTGGTGCAGAAATCTCAAGTCTTTAATATCCTCTTTAGCCATGCCCTAGGGCCGTGTCCTCAGCAATCTGTGTGCACGCATGCCCTTTTATGCACGCACTGACACACACACACACACACACACACACACACACACACACACACACTTCTACCTCTTACGCTGTCTAGCTGCATACAGCATGAGTCAGATGAAGTAACTGATTTCTGTGTCTGTCTCTCTCTGTATGTGTGTCTGTTTCTCTTTGTATTTGTCTGTCTGCCTGTCTATCTGTCTGTCTTTTCTCAGAGGCACTGAAGCCCAGTGAAAAGAGCCAAGGTGGAATTCAGATTTTTACTGGTGTTTGTTGGGAGGTAATTTCCACAATAGCATGTTCTGTGAAAAGGCTTTTCGCATTAAAATGCATTTTAAAGTAAAATTATATGTTTCCCAAGACTGAAATTATTAGACCCAGTAATAATTGAAGAAAAATTAATCGCTGAGATATGGCTCAGCAGAGGCGGAGTGGAGAGATGGCTGCACATTAGGAGCGCTTGGTGAGGACCAGTATCCACATGGCAGCTCACGATTCATGTTCCAAAGTCTGATGCTGTCTTCTGAACTCCACGGGCACAAGGAATGCACACGATGCACACACTGACACTCCGGCAAAACACACATACACATAAAATAAAATAAATAAATCTAATAAAAGAAAAAGAAGCCGTATTTTGGGGAGGGGGCATGGGGAAGGGAAATGACGTAAATACAGCACATATATAAAATTAAAGAATACATTTAACAAAAAGAAAATGATTAATGCATCATCAAAAGTCCTATCTTATTCCTGAGGTATCTCAGATGTCTTGATTCTCTAAACGTTAAAGGATGCAAGAGAGGAATACAGGGATTCATAATGTACCATATATAATTTCCTTCCTCCTCAAGTCATCTCTCCTCAAAGGGAATACAGACAGACAGACAAACAGGAATCTCACTCACACAGACAGACAGGAATCTCACTCACTCAATACATTTTCTTAAGGGGGAAGTGACAACATCTTGAATTTGCTCTCATTAAATTTTTAGGGAGTAGTGAACAAAAAATATTTTTATTTCTTCAAAGCTGAAATTAAATCACACACACACACAGTAAACTATCCATTTGAAATATTTAAATTGAATGTTATGAATGTCAGTCAGCCAAAGAAAATTTAGTTCAGTATATTTAAACAAGAATCATTCTCAGTTCTGATGTTAAGTGTGACTTTTCTCTTTATTCCAAAAGGCAAAAATGAAATTTCACCCTTTTTAACTTTTTATTTTATTTTATTTTATTTTATTTTGTGATTTTATTTTCTAGTGGTAGAGACAGGACCTAGTACCTTGTGCTTTCTAGGCAAGCTCTCTACCAGTGTGCACAAATTCAACTATTTATTTATTTATTTATTTATTTATTTATTTATTTATTCATTTTCTCAGGCAGCTAACAGAATGAGGATGTTAAATTCTGGGTTGAAGGAAATCCAAAGTAATTATAAATCACTAATTGTGATTATAAGTAATTATAAATAAGTATAAATAGATAATCGGATACTTTTATCATAATGACCACTGTATCTTAAGCATTTCCACAATTCGATAAATCTAATAAACTGATCTTTTTTGCGTCATCCTAATTCTAATCTATGAAGACGTGGTGTATTTTATATATTGAATAGGCCTTTCCCAATTTGTTTCTGAGTCTTTCTAGCCTGGTGCTAACACACATCTGCAAATATTTCTTATTCTTTAGTCCTTCACTGAATATTTTTAAACAGAGAGGATAACAGATATCAGAATGATGAAAATCACCTAGTCACATGACTCCTCTGACTTCTTTCTTCAAACATCACCTACCAACCACCTTTAGGGAACGGCACAAAGTCAATTGTGCCCAAGGTATTCTCTGTCTGTGGTTATAACTGAGAATATCTTTCCCCAGTTCCTAAAAATGCAGTGATGATGGGGCTGGAGAGATGGCTAAGTGGCTCAAAGTGCTTGCTGCTCTTGCAGAGGACCTGGGTTCAGTTCCCAGTACGCATGTCAGGAAACTCAGAACCACCGGTAACTCCAGTTTTAAGGGATCCAATGCCTCTGGCTTCCATGGGTCTCTGTACTAATCTGCACATAACTCCGTTCCCATATACACATTATTTTAAAAAATGCAGATGTTCAGTGGGATAGCTCATGGCTTTCATAGCAATTAACAAAGATGCCTAGCTTAAAGCTAAAACTCTCTGCTCTTTTGGGTTGCTTTCACTCCACCATCTGCGCATCCGTATTTCAGTTTCCTTCTGCTCAAATTCTTCGAGACTCTTAAAAGTCCGTTTTCCAGGACTATAGATGTAACTGCATGACAGAATGTGTGCTTAGCATGTGTGAGGCTCTGGGTTCGATCCCAGTATTGTAGCAACAAGAAATATATTTTACTTGCTTTCCCTCTCAGGCAAGCACCTACTTGTTTGTTTGTTTGTTTTGTTGTTTTTTTTGTTTGTTTTGTTTTGTTTTTTGAGACAGGGTTTCTCTGTATAGCCTTGGCTGTCCTGGAACTCACTCTGTAGACCAGGCTGGCCTCGAACTCAGAAATCCGCCTGCCTCTGCCTCCCAAGTGCTGGGATTAAAGGCGTGTGCCACCACCACCCGGCCAGGCAAGCACCTACTATGTGTCCGAGTTCTTTACTCCCAAGAATAATTATGAGGGGAACAGATCTGAAACACAGGGTGGAGGCAGGGGGTCACTGAGGCTCGAGGCTCCCAGCCTAGCTCTAGGTTCTCTTAGAAACCCTGTCTCAAAGGAGTAAGGTGGAAAGAGACAGAGCAGGATACATGATGTCTTCCTCTGGCCTCTGAAGTCATACTTGGATGACTCCTGCGCACACATGTGCACAAGGACACATGCCTACGCACACAAATATTCTGTGCTTGCAGCAGCACAGAATATGTATGAATAACATGTTGTCCTTGTCTTCGCTTCTTAAAGACAACATTTTTATTTACACAGCATTTGTGCTGTGTGAGACAGCACAGATCATCTGGAGATGGCTTAAAGCCTAGGGTATACCTAGACTAATTTAAATACTACGTGTTTCTTATAAGGGACCTGAGCATCTTGGGTTTGGGAGCTAATTTCCTAACAATGTGGTAAGTAATCCCACAAACACCAAGGAGCCTTTCATTAAGAAAAATTTAAATGTTGGCAAATGAAGTACTGAGTGATTCCAAAGAACTGGGGGCTGGCAGAAAAATAACCATGTGAAATACATATATACATTGTATATAATTTATAAAATTATATATTAAACACTTTATGCCTGTATAAAATTACATATTAAATACTTTATATGTGGATGAAAAGTGACAGATATATATATATATATATATATATACATATATATATACACATATATATATGTGTGTGTATATATATATATATATATATTCAACTGTATTTAATGTCTCTATGTGTGTGCATCATGTATGAGTGACCACAGATGCCAAAAGAGGGTGCTGGATCCCCTGAAACTGCTGTTACAGGAGGATGTGTGTCACCTATATGGGTGCTGGGGACACAACTGGGGTCCTCTGGAGGAGCAGTAAGTGATTCTACCCACCAAGACACCTCTCTAGCCCCTACAATAGCAGCATAATTTAAACATGTAGAAAATAGCTTTTTGGGTTTTTTGTTTTGTTTTGTTTTTCAATACCGGGTTTCTTTGTATAGCCTTGTCTGTCCTAGAATTCCCTTTGTAAGCCAGTCTGGCCTCCAACTCACAGAGCTCTACCTGCCTCTGCCTCTGCCTCCCCAGTGCTGGGATTAAAGGCATGTACCACCACTGCTCAGCTCAAAAAATAACTACTTTTAAAAAGTATTCCATTCTTAAAAGCTGGCTCTGGCCTCTTAAAACATGTTGGTAATTCATAACAAAATGTAAAAAGATGTTTAAAGTTTTAAAAAGTTTTGGCTCCAGTCAGTAATCCTTCTCACGAACCACATTCATTTATCTGAACAGCTGAAGGTTTATGAAATTGAGAAGCTAGAATTTATAATGCCATTTGTACACAGAACCTTTACAAATGGCCCTGGGACTCGTTCTTACTCACCTGCAGCCCGACTTACTTGCTGTAATGTTTTATTTTTTCTCATTTAATTTTGGAAGTCTCAGCAAAATGCCAGAAATTGCCTGGTCCATTCTCAAGGTATGGTAAGACCTACTGGGACACTTTTGGGAGGCTTCTAGAGACTACTTTAAAAAAAAAAATCAGACACACCAGGATGGAGCAGCGGTTAAGAGCACTGACTGCTCTGCCAGAGGTCCTGAGTTCAAATCCCTGAAACCACATGGAGGCTCAGAACCATCTGTAATGGGATTCAATTCCCTCTTCTGCTGTGTCTGAAGATAGCCACAGTGTGTGTGTGTGTGTGTGTGTGTGTGTGTGTGTGTGTATGTGTGTGTGTGTGTATATATATATATATATATATATATATAATCTTAAAAAAAAATCAGGCACACCATAAACAAACCTTTCTTTAGCCCCGACTCACTCATATGAACCCAGTCAAGGAAAGACCAATAGTTTGTCTTATTTTTCTACTGAATAGATAGAACTGAGATTTGCACTCCTAATATAACTAAAGATTTTGAGGTATTTTTATTCCATAGAAAGTTTTAGTCCTGGGAAAAGTGGTTTCCAAAACTAGGTTGGTAAGTGACTACTGTCACCTGGCTGGCTGGAGCATTAGTGTGGCCTGTCATCATCGTTAGTGTCACTGAAGATTTCAGCTTTCTGCCTGTGTGCCCACGACAGCTAAACCTAAGTAAGCCTTCCCTGACTGTCTGCCCGGAGCTCAGCATCTCTGAGTCCTAGTGTGTTCTACCCATTTCTGGGTCAAAGGTCAGCATGGTCTTAAATGCCACTTCAAGGCTGCAGTGCCTGAGTTTCTAGATCTCTGACTGAAATGTACCATTGTTTGCCAAGTGGAAAAACAACAACAACAACAACAAACAACAAAACCTGAGGGCTTGAAACTACTCTCACCAAATGAGGCCATATTTACTTCTTTGACATCTTTTGGCTGGTGTCCTCTGCCCTTTCTGGAGCTACTTGTGACTCCCCACAGATCTGGCCTCTTTGACCGGAGTCCCTTACACAATCCATCTTTGACATGGCTTCTTGATCTGTCATACTTTGGGAAGCCACTCTTGCGAGCTTCCTTCCTGCTTAAAAACACATCTCGACATGGGGCAGGCCACCTCTGCTGTGCAGATGAATGTGCTAACCAGGCCAGAGAGCCAAAGGTGGAAACAAACAGCACATAACATCTTCACAGGACACGACCATAGTTTTATTACAACTCTGCAGTGCTTGTGTATTTATGGGTTGACCCAACCTTCAACACCTACCTTGTTACGGTGGACCCTGTCAATCCTGGACTTCAGCAACGAAACGACTCTGCATTGCTTTAGGGATGTCTTTCATAGTACCCCCATTTGAGTTAATTTTATGTATATTTAAATCATTTTTATTCAGATTTCAAAAAATAAATCTAAAATTTGGCTTTGAATGGACACAGAGTTTTGTTTACTGAGCCCAAGTCATTAAGAGTCTGGTGTCTTGCTTTTCTGGTCCAGAACATGGAAGCCACCTTGTTTCTTCCATCAGTGCCTTGCTTCCTACAGCAACGAAAATGATGCTTGGAGTGTTTAAATGAGAGGTGTCACTGGCACATAAAACAGATAATAACAGCGTGGACATACACACAAGTGCTAGGTGGCTGTGTCTGGCAACTTAAATGCCAGCTTTCTTATGACTGTATATATCTTATCTGATTGGACCTTAGTGTTCCCGATCAAGACACCCAACAAAGGACCCTCCCCAGTCTGATGACAAGACATGTATGGAAAAAAAAACATGCAGACGCTGCCCAGAGGAAGGTGATTTGTGAAAGGAACCATGCCTGAACCTGTATCAGAAATCATTATTAATGATAGACAGATCTAGTCTTCCTTTAATGGCAAAGTCTAAAAAAATACCATTTTCCACCTTCTACACTAGGGTTTCCAATCACTTATAGACCCTCTCTTTGCTTCTGCCTCCTCTTTTCCTGGTCCCTAATCACTGCATACAGAATATTCCCTTGGTCCCTACCTCTGTTCAATTAGGAGAAACAACAGAAGCACATGAGGCATTTCAGTAGGTGTTCTTATAGAATGGATAATTTCTTGCTTCTTGCCAAATGTTGAAATAAAGCACCATCACGTTGGGCAGAGGTGGCACACACCTTTAATCCCAGCAACCAGGAGGCAAAGACAAACAAAGCTCTGAGTTCGAGGCCAGTAGAGTGACACAGAGAAACCCTGCCTTTCAAACAAACAAACAAACAAACAAACAAACAAACCAAAAGCACCACCATTTTACTTTTGCCTCTGCCCAGAATTAAATTCCATGTTAGATTCTGAACACAGCATGTATTGCACAAGATGGTGGTGTGTGGTCTGTGTCTGCCCATTCCAGAATCCTAGCCTTATGTAACTAGATCAACTAAAACTGAGAGCCCTCCTACCAAGGAGAGCATTAAGAAATACTCAACTTTACTTCTTTCAGAATCCTTATCTCAAGTGAGCGTACCCATCCCTCTCTTCTTTTTCCATTTTCTAGACAGAAATAGGATTTATTTTACATCATAGCCTAGAAGGCAAAAGAGGTGTACACCAAACCAGTGTTTTCTACTCTTGTAAAGTACAAGTATAAATATATATTATACATTCACAATGACTGAGATAAGAACCTAGAAGACTGAGATAAGAACTCTAGAAGTAGGTCATTGGTGGTTCTTGTACCCTAGTCACGATACTTGTACCCCATTAATATCTTGTACTGTGAGTTATAGTTGGATCATAATGTAAAGAGTGATACTTGCATGGTAGCTAGACTGAAAAAAAAAAGATAATCTAGCCTTCTTAACATTCATCCTCCTTTGATTTTAAAAGAAACACATTTTGGTTTTTAATCAGACTATTTGGAAAGCACAACGAAATAAAGAAAAAGAAGAAGAAGAGGAAAAAAGAAATCTTACAGCCTCACCAACAAAGGCAAGCACTGTTGACTGGGATCTTTGCCTGGTGTTCTGTTTCCCACCCAAGTCCAACCCCAGAGCCTGTCCTCAGCCCAGGGAGGTGACACATTCCTGTGAAGCATCTCACATGGCTGGGTGGAGCTGATGGTTGGTGGAGTCAGCCACTGAATGAGATCAGTAAGAGAGTCTGTGAAGGTATGAAAAATAAAGACAGGGAGAGATACAGCTCAGGGGTGGAACAGTACATGGTAGGCATGAGACCCTAGGCCTGACCCCACCAACACCACAAAATGAATAAAATATTAATAAAAATTAAATTGTATGTTAATTATTCTAACTTAGAAGGAGGAGGAGGCAAAGGTGATAGGCAGTGGAAGACATTAAAAAATTTGGTGTCAGGGGCATCTCTGCTTGTACTCTGAAGGCCTGGAATCAGCCATAGGCTTAAGGTCAGCCTGCTAGCACAGTCTTGGGTCTCTGTGAAAAAACCTTGAAACAGATGGCTAGAAGCTATTGTAAACAAGCAGCTTTGGTGGAAAGCTGCCAGGTCTCAGTCATAAACCTTGTAGACAAGTAACCTTGATGGATAATATCAACTTAGGGACAAGTGAATCATAGACAGAGTAAGAGTGACCTGTCCCCTGAAGCTTCACCCAGCTGATACTCTGTTCTGGAAGATATCTGTACTCCCCCTGAACACTTATGTTCCTGCGTCATCCCCTTCCCCACATCCTGCCTTTTTGTGTATATAACCCCTGTGTGGAAAAAGTAAAAACTGCGATTTGATCGGCCTATAGACAGATCGCCATTCTTTGCGTTCGCCTGCCCCCCATCTTCTCCTTCAGGTGACCTCCCTAGACTCCTGTTTAATGCCCTGCTGGCCAGGACAATTTGGAGTAGACGTCTTTTCAACAAAGGCACAATGGATCCTGAGGCCTGTGAATCGTGACTCTGAAGGAATGAGGTCCATACATTTATCTCGTCTTTACCTCATCTCTCCTTACTAACAGTCACCGCTAACCTTTTGCTCAATAGTTCTCAACTTTCCTAATGGTGTGACCCTTTATTTCAGTTCCTCATGTTGTGGTGACCCTCCCCCATCATAAAATTATTCTGTCGCTATCTCATAACTGTAATTTTGATACTGTTATGAATCATAAATATCTGACATGCAGCCCCCCGAAGGGGTGGAGACCCCCAGGTTGAGAGCCGCTGCTTTAGCTCTGTTGCAAAGCCAGCCCTTTGCAAACAGCATCATCTCCCCACAAGCCGCTTGAGCACTGCAGAGGAACTAGCAGTTGGCCTTAATGTGTGCCTTAAATTCTTGCATTCTGCTATCTGGGTCCCCCAGTCCCTAACAGGTCACCTCATGCATAAACAATCACCCTTGCGCATGCTCAGGTAGACACTGAGAAATAACCTCCCACAGCTTGCACGGGCTCGGGAGCCCCACACAACCCAAAGAACTGGCTTTGTAATTTACACTGGTGGATAAAGAAATTATTTTTTGTCTCCTAGTGCCCTGTATCCATGGCTGCAGGTAGGCAAATGAAGTTGAGACACAATGCAAGTTTTTCTAGAAACTGTCCTCAAAGCAGGCAGATGCCTGAAAACCAGCAAGGTTCTCATTAAGCCGGTAATCGCTCTGCTCTACACAAACCTGTATTTTTCTTGTTGTTGAACAAGTTTGTCCACAAAGGATCAACTCTTGCACCACCTCTAGGAAATGTTATCCTATTAGGAAGGCCAGTTTTTTTCCACCCGTGAGTGCTGTGGCTTTACTGTAGCTTTTGTAAGGACACAGAGGTCGATGAATAATTTCCTAAACACTATCTTGCGGCTCCCTATTTTTTACACAGTAATTCCTCTCAAAATACCTCGCCTCGTATTTTTATATATTTTTGTCAGGCTTTTATTTATTATTAGAATTAACTGGCTTTTTCTAAATTGAGAGATAAGGCTTGACAAGTTTATGGTAGTGGGACAATTTAGAAATTCTTAAAAATTGAAGAATTTGGGGCTGGAGGAAACGGCTCAGTAGTTAAGATCACTGGCTGCTCTGCCAGAGGTCCTGAGGTCAAGTCCCAGCAACCACATGGTGGCTCACAACCATCTGTAATGGGACCTGACTCCCTCATCTGGCATGTCTGAAGACAGCTACAATGTCCTCATATATGTAAAATAAACAAACAATTCTTTTAAAAATATTGAAGAATTTTGAAAAATCTAGTGTGCTGGAGAGATGATTCAGTGGTTAAGAGCACATACTGCTTATCCAGAAGCCCTCGGCCCAATTCCCAGCACCCTGTAACTCCATCTCTAAGAGATGTGATGCCTTGTTCTGTTCTTATCTGCACATACACTCACACACATACCCACACAGAAACTCACAAACATACCTACACAGGCATGTATCCACACAGACATCCACACACATACACATATCTACACACACACACACACACACACACACACACACACACACACAATTAAAAAATAAGTCTTTATAAACATTTTAAAGAGAATCAAATTGAGCTTTCATAATGCACTTCATAAAGGAGACTGAAATACCATATTTGTCAAGTACCCAAGATATTTATTCTTCAGGAACTGGTGGAGATGCAGCCTGTTGATACAGCATTAACATGTATGAGGCCCTAGCTTCACTTCTCAGCAACGCATTAAAGAAATAAACGAGTTAACTTGTTAATATAGAACAATAGTTGCCAAGTACTTTAACTGAGTCACAGAAATGCTTAAGCCTTGGCAATTCCAGGGGAAGCAGATGAGAAATACAATTCATTAAATCATCTTAGAAGTTCTCTGAGTAGTCTGCAATTGTAGGAGTATGTCAGGCACGTTTAATACAAAAGTTCCTTGCTTGCCGGGCAGTGGTGGCACACGCCTTTAATCCCAGCACTTGGGAGGCAGAGGCAGGTGGATTTCTGAGTTCGAGGCCAGCCTGGTCTACCAAGTGAGTTCCAGGATAGCCAGAGCTACACAGAGAAACCCTGTCTCGAAAAACAAAAAGCAAAAAACAAAAAAACAAAACAAAAGTTCCTTGCCTGTTTGGCAGGCAACACACCCCATGATACACAGAGAGGCACACTAAGCCTCTTTTTCCCTAAAAAGTGTCTATGATTTAATTTCTTCTTTAAAGACTTTAAAATTAACCTTAATGATGTGCACATTTAAAGGAAAGAGAATGTTGCAATTTCATGCTTTAGCAGAGCAAACAAACAGGGCAGACAAAGACACTAGATACATGTTTCTCGAGCTTCTTATGGTTTAGATACATTTTGCTAGAGCTTCTTGCCAGTTAATGTGACTTTATTCAACTCCAGAAGATACAAGAGGACTCTGGTTACCCATAAACTTGTCTCTCTTCTTTGCCCAAACCAAACAGACCAATCACTTAAGTCTTCTCTCCATATCTTGTCATTGTCAAAACTCTTCCTTGGGCTGGAGAGATGTCGCAGTGTGAAAGAGCACTGGCTGCTCTTGGAGAGGACACAGGTTCAGTTCCCAGCCTTCCCATGGCAGCTCATAACCATCTGTAACTCCAGTTTCAGCGAATTCAGTGCCCTCTTTTGGCCTCTGTAAGTACTGCACACATGTGGTTTATATACATCCATGCAGGCAAAACTCTCATACACATAAAAAAAAAAAAAAGTCTTGATATGGACTCAAGGCTATATTTTTCTCCTTTTAAAGAGCAAATGTGTCTTAGTTAGGGTTTCACTGCTGTGAACAGACACCATGACCAAGGCAAGTCTTATAAAGGACAACATTTAATTAGGGCTAGCTTACAAGTTTAAAGGTTCAGTCTATTATCAAGGTAGGAGCATGGCAGCATCCAGGCAGGCATGGTTCAGGAGGAATTGAGAGTTCTACATCTTCATCTGAAGGCTGCTAGCCTTCTACTGGCTTCTAGGCAGCTAAGACAAGTGTATTAAAGCCTCCACCCACAGTGACACACCTACTCCAACAAGACCATATACTCCAAATAGTGTCACTCCCTGGGCCAAGCTTATACAAACCATCACAAAATGTTTTATGGTTTTGCTTTTAAAAAAAAAAAGATTTATTTTTATTATTTTAAAAAGCAGAACTGATGTGTGTCTGTGTAGGGGGCACAGACATATGAATGCAGTGTCCACAGAGGCCAGAAGGGGGCATCAGATGCCCTGGATCTAGAGTTGCAGGTGGTTGTGAGCTACCCACATGAGTGCTAGGAACTGAACGGGGGACCCCTGGAAGAGCAATTGGTGCTGGTAAGCCATGATCTACCTTTCTGGCCCCACAAATACATCTCCTGATGCAAATTTTCATACAATATTTCATACTGTTTATTAGCAAGGTGAGGATAACACACACACACACACACACACACACACACACACACACACCGTAGCTATATATCTATTTTTGTCTATATTTATGTATCCTTGTATTTTTTAAACTTAGATGTTATTAATTAATGCCTAAAAGTTAATTGACACCTATATTATCATTCTCAAATTTTAAACGGACATAATTTTCAAGTCCACATTAGTGCCTAAGCAGAGCAGCTAGGCACTCCAGACCCTCACGTTTAACCGGTCCACACTGGAATCTTCCTGACTTCTGAATTGCTGACATTTTCTTGGTCACCTGTGTTTTTTTGTTTGGGAACTCACCTAACATCCTCTCCTACCCCCGTGCCATATATCCACAGCCATATTCCAGCAATTACCACTCTTAGAATTGATAATATCCTCAATCCCCGAACTCTCTTCCCAACAGGAGGCTCCTTTAACCTCTGCCTAGATGGTCAACACTTTTTGCACCATTCTGCCCTTTCAGGCATGTCCCCAGTGTAGGAGTCAACTGGCAATTTCTAAAAGGCCACTAGAAGACCATTGTGTGCTTGTAGAGTTTAAGGGCTTTCCACAGGCTGCCGCAGGGCCAGCTCCATCCCTCCCCTCCCTTCCCCTCTCAGCGAACTGGACTGCAGGTGTTGACCCTCAAGAGTTCCTCCCAGTTTGGGTGGCTCTCATGTTCAGCCTGACTTCCCACCCCACCCCGTCCTGGAGTTCTGTTCACTCCATCATCCCCAGCCCCCTGCTTTGTTGGACCCACCACCCCACTTCCTAGCTCCCATGGAGCAGCATTTCTGGCTCCCTGGGGCTCCTCTGTACCCTTCTCCCCCCACGCTATACCACTCTGTGTTATGAATTTGTTTTCCCCAGATAGTCTTAGTATCCTCTGCTTATCACTCTCCCTGGCTGGGATGTGACTCATTTCTTACTGGTTCTTGTGTCCCCAGAGCCTGGTCTAGCTCCTGGCATTCAGTGAGGGCTCAGGAATGTATCTGCTGGATGAACATCCTGCTGACCAGCGAGTGCACAGGGAATAAAGGTAGACACAAGAGAACAGTGTTTTCAGAGTTCTGGTGAATTCTAGAAACAGGCTTAGACTTTAGGAGTTGTCTTCATATACTTAAACAAATATACGTACCTAGCTAGTACTTCATGAGAAGACAGGCAGTTATTTCCTCTGAAGAAGAAGAAGGAGGATGAGGAGGAGGAAGAAGAGAAGGAGGAGGAGAAGGAGGAAGAGGAGGAAGAAGAGGAGGAAGAGAGAAGGAAAAGGAGGAGGAGAAGGAGAAGGAGAAGGAGAAGGAGAAGGAGAAGGAGAAGGAG
>JANHMN010000023.1:10387425-10442379 GCA_030674055.1 Rhabdomys pumilio
GGAGAAGGAGAAGGAGAAGGAGAAGGAGAAGGAGAAGGAGAAGGAGAAGGAGTTCCAGACCAACTGAAATATGTAGGTCAAAGGCTGGCAAGCAACGAGACGCCGGGACATGTTGCTCTAACCTCATGAGGTTGATTTTCTTGATTCACAAAAGGCTCAAAGGTGAATTCCGACAACAGCTTTGGACCTGTTTCAAACTGAGTTCAAAATGCTTTTTTTTCCCCCTACTTCAGAGGAAAAATATAAGAGGAAAAACAACAGGAAGTGGAGTCAGTACTGTTTTGTTTAACGGACCTTTCTAGGCTCTGGCTAATGACAACGGCTTTAGACAAGGGCAGCAGCTCATGGCAAAGGACAGCAGGCCTTCAGCAGCAGGAGGAAGGGACAGCAGGCGAGATGTGATGGCTGAAGCCATACTTTGCTGACTGCCTCAGTGAGGGCTGGCTCCCCTGTGACCTCCACAGCCCTCTGAAACCTTGACTGCCACAGGAGCCGGGAGCTTGTATTTAGAGCAGTAGTTCTCAACCTGTGGGTCCTAACTCCTTCAGGAGTCAAAATAAAAAACCCTTCATAAGGATCGCCTAAGACCATCAGAAAACAGATATTTACACTATGATTCATGACAGTAGCAAAGTCACGGTTATGAAGTAGCACTGAGAATAACTTTGTGGCTTAGAGTCACCACAACGTGAGGATCTGTATTAGAGGGTCACAGCATCGGGAAGGTTGAGGACCACTGTTGAAGAAGCAGGAGCAGGCCATCCCCATGGAGGGCTGACAGCGCTGCCATTCCATCCTTCTTCCGTGCTCCCGTACTGCACTTGCTGGGGTCCTTCCGTGTCCCAGTCAAGGTTGGGAAGTAAGGTCAAGGAAAGAGGCACGTTCCCAACCTTGGGGAGTTCACAGCTTAATGAATGGAGGCGCATGTGCTATCAGACCAGACTAATTGCCTGGCTACATAAAGGGCAGTGGAGGAGAGCCTTCAGTAAGAAAGGAGCAGGAAGGGAGAGATCAAATGTCCATCATACGTGGGCAGTGAGTTTGGTGAGGAATGGCACACCATGATAAAACTGATAAGGATAACCTTTGCCAAGATGTCCGAGGCTTGGCCCTGAATGCCACCAGTGCAGCAGACCAAGTCCACTGCTTGCCAGGACAAAGGGTTCTATCTTTATCACCCTATCTGTGCAATAAATATCTCAGAGGCTAATGAAGACCATTGAGTTAAAAGTGTGGACAACTTACGTTTATGTTTATGCTATAAAACTTGAAATTTAAGAGCCATAAAACTAATCAATCTGTAAGAAGTACCCAGGTTTCAAGAGGAGAACAGTACAGTTTCCTTTTTAAAGGCTTCCTGGGTATAGATTACTTCTGCTCCAAAGTTTTCTCTTTGCCTTGCTATCTGAAACATCTTGTTAACAGTGTTGCCCTGTCCGTTTAAACAATGCTCTTGACACTATAAAATAAAAGGGCATCCCTCCCTGAGCTTGGGAAGTCAGCCTGGTGAGGTGGACTTCTACGCCCAAAGGTAGGAATCCCTTAGTAGGTCAGATGCAGGTTTCAGAGTGAGATGAAATGATTTAGCCTCCAGCAAATTGAGCTTGCATGACCTGGGGCATTGATAAGCGAAGGCTATTTCATATTTCCTCTTTCAAACTTGTTATCAGGTGGAAGGGAATAACCCCAGAACAGAAGCTCATAAATGCAGGGTGGGTCAGAAGAGACGGTTGCTTTATTTGACCTCTCCAAAAAAACTCTTAGGCAACACTGATAATAGTGAAAAATTGCCAATTTACAAGCAGTAATGTATAGAGTCTTCCAGGAAACCAGTGATAACAGACACTCAACCCAAAGACCAACCCAGTGTTCCAGACCTTAAAGACCCAACCATCCAACTTTAGCTTGCATCAGATGGCAGGAGGGCAGCTGAAAGTCTAGGGACCTTGAAATTGGAAAGTTGGGGTTTGGTGCTGTGTGATAGGGAGGGAGCACTTTAACCTCCTGCCAGGATTCTGTCTTTATCCTTAAAGGGGAAGTGATAGCATCTATACACAGGAAATTGGCAGTGAGGGGAGCGGGTGGGGGTGGGGTATAAACAAAAGGATTCTGGTGAAAAAGTCCCTGGATCCAGGGCTTGGCAAAGAAACACTGCAATTCAACAAAGAGCCACAGGAAATTTTATAGGTAACTCTAGGAGATAAAAGGAAAACAAACAACAGAACAAGAAGGAAGGAAGGAAGGAAGGAAGGAAGGAAGGAAGGAAGGAAGGAAGGAAGGAAAGAAAGAAGGAAGGAAGAAAGGATGAAATTCCAGGATTTGAGGGGTCACGACCCTGTTGAGGGGTGGAATGACCCTTTCACAAGGGTTGCATAAGACCATCAGAAAACACAGATATTTACACTATGGTTCATAACAGTAGCAAAATTACAGTTACGAAGTAGCAATGAAAATACTTTTATGGTTGAGGGTCCCGACAACATGAGGACCTGTATTAAAGGGTCGCAGCACCAGGAAGGTTGAGAACCAGTGCTCTAATATTAAAGGAAAGAGTAACTGGAGAAAGAAAACCACACGAGCACATCTCTGTCTGCGCTCAACCTCTGTTTCCTGCTGGCCCCACCGCACACTTTCCCAGGACAGGAAAGCGGAAGAAGCTACCCTGGTGCTTGCTCTTGCTCCCAACGGCAAGCTCTTAGGCCCTTCTCTAAAATCAGAAAAAAGCGACTGTTCCTTCCCAGTGTTGGCCTGGGGAAAAGTAGGGATACCGTGTAGGTACCATGGTACCCTGTGAGGAGTGCGGTCATCTGTGACTCCCAGTGAGTGGAAGGAAGGACTGGACTTATGCCACTTCACCAGGAGCTCTGGCTTAGAGCCCAAGGAATGTTCCTTTAAGACAGGTGCCCTGAACTCTGACTCAACAGAAATTGTATCTATCCCTCTTGTGTCAACACAGTTAACCTCTGTTTCAGAGGAAGGAAGGGAGAGTTGCACATGATAGCATTTAGCTGGCCACTTTATGTCATGGCCATCGGAGAGGGGAAGGAAGAGTTGCACATGATAGCATTTAGCTGGCCACTTTATGTCATGGCCATCGGAGAGGATCTCCCAGCCAGAATGGCAGAGATGGGTCACATCTCTCCAGAACTGGTCACCTTAACTTCACATTCCCGTGTCTTTAGTTAAGAAGGCAGGTGAAGTGGAGAAGAGGGGATTGGGAGATTACTTAAGACTCATTTTGGTTCTCCAAATAGCGAGCTGTGAAATTTTGAATTTTTTTTTTTTTTTTGGCCTCCAGATTCTGCATAGTGAAAAGTCTGAGATGTGTGATCCTATCAATGAACATGCAAAAAAAAAAAAATCGGAGATTTCAGTTATTAAACAGGAACAAAGTAAAATAAGTGAACTAGATAAAGCCTTTAGGATGGTAAAGAGATGGGAAATCCAAGGATGACAGTGAAAGGTTTGAAGGACAATAAATTAAGGAGTAAATGACTCACAGAAGCCTGGGAAGCAGCTTAGGAGCTCACTTTAATTATGAGTGTGTATGAGTATATGTGCCTAAGTGTGTGTGTGCAAGTATGTGTGAGCATATGTGCATGTGTGTGAGAGCATGTACATTATATATATATATATGTATATATATACATATATATGTATGTGTGTGTGTTTATGTGAGCATGTATGAAAGTACATGTATGTGTACATATATGTGAACAGACAACATAAATCCCATTTGTTTCCATTTAAGAGCCAGGTCTGATTTTGAAAAAAGTCTGTAAGACACCAGCTCCCATAAGTCCCAGAAACTAGGCCATAAAAGACACCAGCTCCAGGGACAGACCATAAAATCCAGAACAAGATCATAAAAGCCTTCCCAAAGAACAGCCTGGAGATAATCACAAAAATAGAGAAATGTCTTATCTCAGAATGGGTCGTCAACGCTGGGCAGCCGTGTATCTCACCCTATGGTTAAACGTTCATGACATAGGAATGCAGACCACTGAGCATCTGTGACCCCCTAGTACCCACCCATGAAATTTTAGATTACCTAATCCTTCTAGAGAGTTCTCCTGGTTCCCTGTAAGAAGGCCTGCACGTCTTTGTCTGGGGCTGCCATTTCAAAGAGTGGTTGATGCCCACGTACTAGTCTGCTTGTTTCACACTTTCTCTGATTTTGTAACAAGTCTCTCTATAGTTGAGTCATACCTTTCTTTCAAATATCCGGGGACGGCATTATTCAAGGGACACCATGACATACGGTTTGAATTCCGCATTCCTCTCTGCTCATTTTCAGGTAGCAATGGCCACTTATTTCACCTGCTTTTCTAAGCTGAATGTGATCCAGCTTCAAGCCCCAAACTACCACCTGAAGCTCTAGTTCAAAAACCAGCAGGGACACCTGTATCACATCGGCCCCCAAGTTTTATAATTTAGAGACAAGACTCACCTTTAGGAGAAGACTTTCTAAACTCAACAAGTATTTATGGAATGACTGTCTTGTACCTGTCAATGTATTTTATATAGACTTTGGGATGCTTAAAACAGTTCCTATCCTTAGAAATCTAAAGCTATACTGAAAGAGAAACACAAAAGCCTGAATGTACATGGGGCTGGAGAGATGGCTCAGTGGTTAAGAACACCTGCTCTGCTTCCAGCAGGATCTGGGTTGTCCCAGCAGCTATATGGTGGCTCACACCTATCTGACCTCCAGTCTTAGGAGCTCTGATGCCCTCTTCTGGCCTCTACAGGTACTGCATGCACATGGTACATATACATACATGCACCCAAACATTCATACTCTAAATGACAGAAGAGCTCTTGGCTCACTTCAAAGTGAATCACAGACTGCAGGTGCTTTGTGAAACTGAAAGATAACTACTTCGTTTCTGAAATATTAATAAACAGGATGAAAAACTGGGCATCAAAGAGTAGAGAGAACTCACACTGGAAAATCCAAAAGCATATTTTGAAAGGATCAATAATGGAAGATGAAGTATAGAAGTCAGAAACATCTCAGCGGCTTGAATGATCCATTATCTGCTTTCACTTTAGCACCTGTTTCTTTTCTTTTGAATTAAAATTATGTCTATGAGTGTTTGCCTGCATGTATGTATGTATGCCACGTGCATGCAGTGTCTGCAGAGGACAGAAGAGGGCGTTAGTGCTCTTGGGACCAGATGTATCCATAGTTGAGAGCCACCATGTGGGTGCTGAGAACTGAGCTCAGTCCTCTGCAAGAACACCAGTGCTCTTAACTCCTGAGCTATCTCTCCAATGACCCCATCCCCACACATGTCTCTCTAATAGTAATAAATAAATAGTATATCTTTAGTTATCAAAGGATTTGAAACTTTTGTTTTTTGGTTTGTTTATTTATTTATTGTGATAGGGTCTCTCTGTGTAGTTCTGTCCTGGAGTTCACTCTACAGACCAGGGTACCCACAACCTCATGAAAATTCACCTGCCTCTGCCTCCTGGTTGCTGGTATTAGACCCAGCTAGGATGGATGGATAGATAGATAGATAGATAGATAGATAGATAGATAGATAGATAGATAGATACAAACTAAAATGAGTAGCTCCCAAATAGCCAGGTATGTAAAATTCACAAAACCACAGGCTGCCATTACAGTGACTCTCATTGCAGTCATGCTCTAAGAAACAGGCACATCTAGGGCAAAGAATGACTTGGCAAATGCTTCTTTGTAATAGCTGCTTAGAGGTTCCTTTTCTACACCCCCTCCAAGCGTTGTGGCAATGGCCCAGTAGCAGCATAAGTCTGCTCTGGTTTTTGAAGGAAGCCAGGTCAGCTGCAATCAACAGGCCAGAGCTTTGCATACGCAAAGGCAGGGAATCCTAGACTTGCCTGCCACTCACGTTCCCACGTGTGCATAAAGCGGTGGATACGTGATGTCTGAACGATACAGAGACTTTCGAATCTAGCATGAATGGGGTGGGGGCCTCTCTTCATCTGTGACACTGATAACATGTGCCAGGCACACGAATGGACTCTACACTCTCTATTCTGTTTGGTTTTTGTTTCTATGTCTACATTAAAAAAAAAATCAGGATAGGTTCTGAATACATTTGATAGAGCTGGAAAGACGGCAAAGCAGCTGAGAGCACTGGATCTTTCTGCAGAGGCCAGGGTTCAGTTCCCGGCACCCACATGGCCGCTCACCATCATCTGTAACTCCAATTCTGGGAGAGGGTGGAATGGGGAGGAGAATCTGCTGCCCTGTTCCGGATTCCTCAGGCTCCGCACACACACGGATTAAAGGCGTGCGTCACCACTGCCTGGCTTAATTTTTTTAAAATTGATGTTTTGTTCCGTGCTTTTTGTAAGAATTTTAGGAGCAGCTGACGGAAGTCTGCACTCTCAAATCGGCACTGGCTTGAGCTTTGTCAAGCCTTAAAACCACTGCAGTGAAACTGAACTGTGATCTTCAACCTCCCCATCCAAGAATCCAGCCCCAACCTTCTTTTGTGAGAGCCCCTGTTCATGTTTCCAGCAAGACTTTCTTGTTCTTCAAGATGCGAACTATTTCTGAGACTGACTCCTGGATACGTGTTACCTGTGTTGGTTGTGGGTGGTATCTGTGTGTTCTCCGGTAACAAACACTGTTCAGTTGTTAGGAGGCTTAAGGATGCTGATGTTGAGCCGGGATCTGGCAGCTGCAGTGCGCAGCACCCCAGGATTCTTACATTTTAGTCTCTTTGGGCAGATGAACGGGGAGTCTGGAGAGATCCATCCCAGCTAATCCTTCAGATACGCACTGGCCTGCCGGCCGTACTTGCCTCTGCTGAGACCTGGGAACCCCGCCAGAAGAGAGGGACACTGATCGATTTTAGGTGGTCCTATCGCACCATGATAAGATGGGATGCATTTGGCCGCGTTTTCAGACAGAAAATGAAAGCAACAAAGTGCTTTTCCTTAAGTTTTAAGCGATGCGGCCTCCGTCCTACCAGGGCGGTAGCAGCTTGTGGGCATCACACAGGAAGCTCACCTCTACAGCCAGTGAAGCGCCTAGCGTGGAGCTCCCTACAGGCAGCTCAGGTTCCTCTAGAGAGCATTTCTCTGTACCTCAGCCTCCTGCCTTCCCCTCCCCCGCCCCTGCAGAGCCTTACTGTACTGTGATCTTCTGTTACAAAAATCTGATCTTATCTCTTCTGTGCTTGAAACAACTCCATCACCTCCCACTGAAATGGAAATAAAGCCACTTTCTTTCCACGGCCTGTCTGGCTTTTAAATCAATGCTTGCCTCACTCCTGATATTGCCTACCACTGGAAAGAGCCCACGCAAAACCACTCTACACATATCATACGGCGAATATTATTGTTATTGTTGTTCTGAGGCAGGACTTTGCTATTTAGCTCATGCTGGCCTCAAGCGCATGATCTCCCTGCCTCAGCTTCTAAAGTTCTGCAATTACAAGTTTGTGCCACCATACCTGGCCATACCTGAAATATAACACAATCTGTATTAATTTTTCCCCTACCCTACATAAACATCTAGCCCAAACACCCTTGTCTCTCCTTTACCTTACAGTTTCACAGAATGTCTGCTTAATGGGAGAAATAAGATCTTGGTTTTTTTTTTTTTTTTTTTTTTTTTAAAAAAAAAGGTGTATTTACTTTATGTAAGTATATAAATATATGTATATGAGTACACTGTCACTGTCTTCAGTGACACCAGAAGAGGACATCAAATTCCATTACAGATGGTTGTGAGCTACCACGTGGTTGCTGGGAATTGAACTCAGGACCTCTGGAAGAGTAGTCAGTGTTCTTAATCAATGAGCCATCTCTCCAGCCCACAACACTACATCTTTAAAGAATTATTTTATGCCGGGCGGTGGTGGCACACGCCTTTAATCCCAGCACTTGGGAGGCAGAGGCAGGCGGATTTCTGAGTTTGAGGCCAGCCTGGTCTACAGAGTGAGTTCCAGGACAGCCAGGACTACACAGAGAAACCCTGTCTTGAAAAACAAACAAACAAACAAACAAACAAAAAAACAAAAGAAAGAAAGAAAGAAAGAAAGAAAATAAAGAGTTATTTTATGTTTAGTGTGTGTGTGTACCAGTAGTTACAGGAAATGGTAATACACCTAGCATAGGCACTGGGAACTGAACTCAGGTTCTTGGGAAGAGCAGTTGACTCTCTTAACTGCAGAAGCCCCCAGCACCCAGGCCAGTGAAAATAAATACATTCACAGTATGTTAGAGCCATCACCAATGTCCATCTCCAGCTGTCTTTCCACCTTTCCAGAATAAAACTCAGTATCCACCGATGAGTAAAAAGTATTCTGAGATATTCTAAACTTAATCACAAGACCCAGAGAAAGGAGGGAGGGAGAAAACGAGAGGACATTAATTCGTAGGTGACAGGCTAAACAGAATAGAAGACCACTTTGCATGGGTGGGTAGAGGTCAAACCTTAAGTTGACCCCTGCACTGACCTTGCGTGTCCTCCCTGCAGCCCCACCCAGTTCAGAAGCGATGATAGCCATCACGTCTTGTTATGAACCCCTCTATGCCAAAGCTCCTGCTTTGCACAAACCACTGCCCTTATCTATAACCCATGAAGCCTCACTGTCTATGATCTATGCCTCCTTGCCCACATTTCACCCTAGGAAAGGCCGTTGGAGCTGGAGAGGCGGCTCTTCTGTTCAGAGAACTCACTACTCTTGCACAGGACTTGAGTCGGGTTCCAAGCAATGGGTCCATATAAGCCTGAGAAGGGACCCAAGTCATTGAATCTTATGGCCACCATGCATTCAGACTAACTCTCTTGAGGCCTGTGACTGCAGCAAGGTTGGGGGTAGGAAAGAAACAAGAAGGGAGAGAAAGTGGGAGGAGTCCATAGTTGTTTCAATTCAGTTCATTTTAAAAAATTCTTTAGATTTATTTATTTTATGCTTATTATTTTTGTTGTGTGTGTCCATGGACCATGTGTGTGTAGTACCTAGAGATTCCAGAAGAGGGCGTCCGATCCCTGGAACTGGAGTTACAGATGGTTGTGAGCGCCCATGTGGGTGCTGGGAATTGAACCTGCGTCCTCTGCTAGAGCACTCAGTGCTTTCAGATACTGAGCAATCTCCCCAGACTCAGTTCATTTTATGAAAATTTCTTTTTGAGGTTTTAAGATCACAGCATTTGCAATAAGAAAGTTTTGTCTATCAGTATTGAGCCTGGATCTTAATTTTTCACTAACACACACACACACACACACACACACACACACACACACACACACAATCTGTGTTGCTATGTACACAGATTTCTTACTTCCGCTTATGATGCAAATCACCTGGTGATATTTACTTATATGGATCATAATGAGAATTGACATGTTTAAAGCTGGCAAAATTTGAAGTTTATCTGGTTTGCTTGTTTGCACATGTTGCTCGGACTCCCTAAATAGTGCTTAAGATTCAAACTCGAGTCATTCTCATCCAAATCTTTGCCAAGAACCACAAATCCCAGACCATGTTATAAGGTTGCATCCTATTCAAAAAATAAAATCTGCTCCAGACAAGGTAGCATATTGTTGAAGAAATACTGCTTTAGAATATTCCTTTTATTTTTTGAGATTATAATCACACCACTTCCATCTTCATTTTCATGGCCTCTTTTTTCATTGTTTAGGGCACAGTGGGTGCAAACAACGGCGTTCCTCTATCGCCCTCTGGTGTTCAGTTCGTGTCTTTACAGTCATTACCGACTTGGAAATGTGCCTTGTGAGAAACCACTAACGTGTCTAAAGAGGAATACCACAAAGAAGCAAACCCGTGGCACCCACACCTTACAGCCAGCCTGGATGCTAATTATGCCCACACGTGGAACTGGATCCGGTGTCATGGGGAGTGGCAAATACTTAGGCTTAAAAAGGAAATCTCTGGACTTCTATGCAGTCCTTATTTTGTGGGAAATTTCCATGAAGAGCCACAGGTGACTGACAAGAGCTTAATGTTTAACGGAAACACACTCTTATCAAACTTACATTATCATTAAAAAGCCGAATAGCTCCGGGCAGTGGTGGCACACACCTTTAATCCCAGCACTTGGGAGGCAAAGGCAGGCGAATTTCTGAGTTGAGGCCAGCCTGGTCTACAAAGTGAGTTCCAGGACAGCCAGGGCTACACAGAGAAACCCTGTCTCAAAAAAACCAAAAGAAAAAAAAGGAAAAAAAAAAGGTGAATAGCTGGATATGCATGCACGAATACACACACAGACACACACACACACACACACACACACACACACACACACACACACCTCCTATAATTCCAGAGGAAGGCTGAATCCAATCTGAGAAACAAGACCACATCTCTAAATAAAGAAGATTTACTGTTCAAATTGCCATTAGCTTGGCTTCACACCTCAGGAATGAAAAGTTGCTCTTTTAATGGACATGGGTTTAGGACTGACTTTAGATTTCCTGTGTAGAAGTCAAACAAACTGGAAGTATTAAAGAGCTAAGCAGAGGGGCTGGAGAGATGGCTCAGTGGTTAAGAGCATGAACTGTTCTTCCAGAGATCCTGAGTTCAATTCCCAGCAACCACATGGTGGCTCACAACCATCTGTAATGGGATCTGATACCCTCTCTTATGCTGTGTCTGAAGGCAGCAACAATATACTCATATACATAAAACAAAAAATCTTTTTTAAAAGACCTAACTGGGGTCCAGCAAATATTCTAAAACACGGGATAAAAGAATGCAAATTATAAATGAATGCAAAATACAACGGGTAATAAATGTATCAAGAAAATAAGACTTAAATGAGTTGTGTGGGAAGAGAAGGGAGAGTGGATCTGGGCAGAGTACAAAGGGGAGCAAATGCACACAAAATACATTGTAGGCTGAGCTGAAGAGATGGCTCAGCGGTTAAGAGCACTGGCTGCTCTTCCAGAGGACCCAGGTTCAAATCTTAGCACCCACATGGCTCACAACTATCTGTGACTCCAGTTACTGGGGAATCCCCTGGCCTTTGTGGGTATTGTGCACACACAGTCCTCATACCTTTTTGCAGACAAAATACCTATATAGATAAAATAAAAATAATTAAATTTTATAAAAGTTACATTGTATGAAATTCTCAAAGAGCTAATAAAAACAGGTAGAAAAAAAGACAAATATTCATTTGCCTCCATATAAAGCAGAATCACATACTGGAATTTATCTCTTATAATTATTTTTATCTTTTTGGTCGTGAGAGGGAAATTTCTCTTATAATGAGGAAAACAAACAAGCCAAACTTTAAGACATAAACATTGGTGAAAGGAGAATGGCCTTGCCCCACACACTTGCTAAATATATGAAAGAAAACAGGCCGGGCGGTGGTGGCGCATGCCTTTAATCCCAGCACTTGGGAGGCAGAGGCAGGCGGATTTCTGAGTTCGAGGCCAGCCTGGTCTACAGAGTGAGTGCCAGGACAGCCAGGGCTACACAGAGAAACCCTGTCTCGAAACAAAACAAAACAAACAAACAAACAAAAAAACAAAGAAAGAAAGAGCAAGCGGGATCTGTCTTGTTCTCAAATTCTTTTAATTAGCCAATTTATAAACCTCTAGCTGAAAACCCGGCATGCTGCCGTTTGAGTCTCTTTCTTGTAGGCCCTAGATTCAGCACTAGAAGGAGCTTCTCCAATCCCCTTCTCACCTTCAGCTACAAAACCTACATTTTATGTAATCTGGGCCTTCTGCCTAGCAACAGTGTTTCAAAAAACCAAGGAAACCACACAGTAGTCCCTGAGGATTGCTCAAGGAGGAGGAGTAGGACAGGCCACCAGTTACTAGTGAGGGGGCTACCAAGATAAGACTGCTCTCGACACAAAATCTCAGATGGAGAAAGCAAGACAAGGAATGTTCTAGATTTTTCTCAAACAAAACTCTGTAATTACAGTCTCAAGAGTGTCACATGGTTAAGATGCCATAAATAGTCCTTCAAGGACAAATAAACAAAAAATTCTTTACTCAGGTCAATGGGTTTGGCCTCACCGCACCCTTAGGGAAGGGGTGTGGCTTGGTCCAAGAGTCAGAGGGACTGTAGTTACATGGGTTAACTTGGACTGGATCCCACCACTGGGCCTGTTTCCCACTGCGCTGGCATCGGTCAAAAGTAGAGAGGAAGGGGGCAAGCTGGGACAGAGACCAGAAAAGGACTCACACTTTTTGTTTCTGTTAACATTTACTTGAAGTTTTTGGCTACCACATAACCCCACAAGTAAGGACCCAGCAGCGATGAATCCGGGGAGACCTACCAGATTATCAACCACAGTTCAGCCCTCTTCACGGATGCAGACCACGAACGCAGAACTCAGAAAAACTGAATCAGCCAAACGTTTGATTTCATTTTCTTCCTTAATCCTTAGGAGTGTAGCTAGACTGACTAGAGAACTCACCAGAAAGACGAAAGGAGCCGGGCGGTCATGGCACACGACTTTAATCTCAGCCTTCGGGAGGCAGAAGCAAGAAGATCTCTGTGAGTTTGAGGCCAGTCTGGTCTAGACAGCCAGGGCTACACAGAGAAACCCTGTCTCAACTCCTCCCACCCCACCCCCCCATCCTCCCCCCCAACCCAGCTTCCCACACACACGCCACATGTAAAAAGACAAAACAGGAAAGGTTATCAATTTCCATTTACTGGTTTTCCTATTGTTTAAAATGATTCATTCATCGTTCAAAGTGGGTTTTACCAGAACATCTACCATGGACGCTGCTCTTAGCCCTAAGGTTGCTGTTTTGAGAACAAACAGATGAATTCCTGACAGTCCTGCTTTCAGCTCACACACAGACCATTAAAAAGTAAAAATCAATAAAGATAGGTAAATGTTAACACGACAAATGCTCAGAAATGCTCAGGGTAGCAAGTAACCACTTCAGAGCGGGTACTGGAGAGGCAGCCCCAGGAGTGAATTATATAGAGAGGGGTTACAGCTTCCCAGAGAAGATCGCAGTGGGGAGTCCGGAGGTCAGATTAGAACAAGTGGGAAGTGCTACCACTTAGTCACCCCTGTGGTCTTATCCCCAGCTGTGGAGAGAAGGGTGACCAGAGAGCATTAAAGAGAAAATCTGCAACAGCACATCAAGCAGGCTGTTTCAGCCTATTGTGAGCCCCCCCAAGTTTTGCAGCTAGCCTGGGCTACACATCTCAAAATAACAATAAAATAAAGACCACCCTACAACGCCCAGATTCTAGTCAAGCACAGCCGAATAGTCATGGTGCCTCATTTCACTTCCCCAAGTCCTGTGAAGTTTATTGTATTGTTTCCTGTCTGTTGCTGAGAGAAAAAAAAAACTCTTCAAAATCAACTCAGGGAGAAAAGGGTCGACTTGGCTTTTAGGCTACAATCTATCACTGAGAGATGCCGGAGCAGGGACTTAAGTAGAGACCATGGAGGAACACTGCTTACTGCCTTATTTCCTCTGATTTGTTTAGCTACCCAGGACCACCAGCCTAGGGATGGCACCGCCCACAGTGGGCTAGACCCTCACATGTCAATCATAAATAAAGAAAATGCCCCATAGATATGCCCACAGTTCAGTCTGATGGAGGCAATTCTTCAGTCGGGGTCCCCTCTTCCAGATGTGATAAGTGGACACAAAAGATCAGTCAACACAGTTTCTACAGCCAAATGAACCAGATACATACTCGAATATTCCCAGCTTTATATGCACACATTGCAATATTCACATTAGAAGATGGTTTATCAATACTCCTTGCCTTCCATTTTCTTCCCTGCTACTTATTCAATGTCAAGGGTGTCCGAGGCCATATTAGTATTAACGATCAATCGATTGTCCCTTTTACTGAAAACAATGTTCCCTGAGAAAACTGGAAGCCATTCACCAGCATAAAGTTTAGTGGTATTACTTAGTGTCAACAATGCTGTTAACATCCATTTTCCTATGGTAACGAGAGTCAGCCTAGGGTTTGACTGGCACGAAACCTTACTGATCACTGTTGAGGATAGTGCTTGCCTCTGAGCCAGGAACGCCTGCACGTTTTGCATTTATTCATATAATTATGTACGACCTTCGAGACTCAAGCCCTGGAATGTTCCATTTCGTGAAGCCAAGAACAGAGGTGCTGGAGGTGGCTCCTTTCTTGCCTCTGAACTCAGGAAGGAGTTCCTTCTGAGCCAGCCAGTCATGAATCATCACTGTCAAATCCCCGAAGCCCCCACATCATCCTGACTGTTTGAACGTCCCCACTGAAGGCCACCTTCCCAGTCACAAGCTAATACATCTGCTCCTACGCTCAGAGGAGAGAGAGGGAAATGTTCTCCTTTGCTTTAGTTGACTGTCACACTCAGCTGCCAAGTTTGAGCAGGGCCATAATGGAGAATTCAAAATTCATCTCTGAGATGGGAAAAGACATGTTCTCTAAGAGACTTGTTCATGGAGGAGAAGAAAAGAAAATGAAAAAAGGGGCGGGGCGCTTGTCTAAAACATTAATCAGATTTCCTAATATGTTTCTAGTTGGAAAGCCCTCTGTAAACGTGTGCTGCCTTGTTTCCTTCCAAAGCTCTCCTTAAAAACAACCTTTGAGCCAGGTGGTGGTGGTGCAGGCCTTTAATCCCAGCACAAGAGACAGAGGCAGGCCAACCTCATGCGTTTGAGACCACCCTAGTCTATAGAATGAGTACCAGGACACCTAGGGCTACACAGAGAACCAAACCAAACCAAACCAAACCAAACCAAACCAAACCAAACCAAACCAAACCAAACCAAACCCAAACAATAATAACAACAACAAAAACAAAAATCAGAACAGCATTTGGGAATGGGAGAAATGGCTCAGTGGTTAAGAAAATACATTGCTCCTGGGAGGACCCTAGTTTGGTTGCTAATACCCATTTTAGGTGGCTCACAACATCCTGTAACTCCAGCTTCATAGAGTCCAACACCCCTTGTCTCCACAGGCACTTCTCACTGGTACCTACCCTCTCCCACACATAATTAAACATAAAACATCCTTTAATCTCCATGCCATTAGCAGAATAATTTGAAACTATATTTTAATGAATCAATGTGTAATAACTAAAAGGCAATGAACTAAACAGTACGTGGGTGTCCAGCTGACATGCAAACTAATGAGCAAATGTTTATTCTGCCTGTGGTCAGCTCTGGGATGAGACAATGAGAAAGGCAAGCTTTCCTGTGGCAGCCTCTTGGTTGAGTTCCTCCGATAAGTATCTGTGAAGGTGTAATTTCCAACCATTTCACATAGGAAGAATTCTAAATAATTTAGATTATTTCTCAGGGGTAAGGTTGTGTGTCTGTGCGCATGTATGCATTCATTTGTGTATGTACATGTATGTGTGTATGCATATGTATCTGCATATGTGTGTGTGCCTCCATACATGTGTGCCTGCCTGCATATACATACGTGTTTATATGCATTTGTGCTTGGTTGTGGAGGGATATGTGTATGTTTCTACATGCATGTGTGTGTGGGTATGTGGGCATGTGTCTACATACATGTATGCATGCATATGTGTGTGTGTGGAGGTGCATGTACATGTTATTACGTAAAAACTATATTGAAATCACAGATCTACTTTTTCTACATTACTTATGAGGAAGTCATTTTAGAGGGAAATATTATATTGTAAGATTTTTGTCTTAGGGGAGCTGAAAACAGAATTTTTGTTTATTTTTGAAAAGGAGTCTCACTGTGTATCTGGTATGTGTCTGAGACTGGTCTGGAATTCACTGTGAGGCCAAGATAGCTGGAATGGTCTGTCTGTCTCATGAGCGCATGAGCGCTGGGATTTTAGGTATGTGCTATGATGCTGGCTACGAATGGTATGTGTGAGCATAGAAGGGCACATGCTTTTAGGTAGGAAGAGTTTTTACTCTGCGAGGGGCAACATTCAGGAAAAGATGCAATAGTGTGACACTGGACCTCCCTGTCTGTGGCTCTGGTCGGTTAGATTAACATCAGCAGAGATGGCCTATGGCCAGACACTGGAGACGCAGGGGTAAAGATACCCATGTTAGAGCACAATGAACCTACAATGCCACACATCTTGCTTCTGGTCTCCACCTGGCTGACACACTTGCCTGGGACATTTCTACAGCTGCAATGGACCCTGTGAGGTGGGGGTGGCGGAGCTTTCAATCTGCAGTGCCATCTTGCCTGAACAGCCTCTTAGAAAACAAAACAAACCAAACACCACCACCAACAACAACAAAAAGAACGACTGTGGTGTTGTTTGAATTTAACAGGCCATTCAGTGATGCCCATTTTAGGGAATAAAACTTATCTACTTATGCCTCTGCAAGAAACAAATGTTCCCAATATGTCATCATCAGTAAATATTCACAGCCCAGTTATTTAACACAACACAGTTATAAGTAAGGCCTTTGTAAGCAACTTTGGGTTCTAAGACTTCCTTGCATTGGGAAAACGGGAATCATGGGAAGAGTGTTATTAAGCCATAGATGTCTAGAAATCAGATTTCTTAAGAATCACACACAGTAATAATTGCTATGTGGATCAGAAGTATTTTGAGTCTGGAACTTGTCTAAAGTGAATGAGTTTGGAAACCTACAGCCTACAGTGGGTACTTGGGGTAGGATGACGCTGTTGAATAAATCCTAGGAGAGATGATCCAGCACCAGGCCCAGAGAGGAGAGGGTCCAGCCTGTCCTACTTCTAAAGCTAGACCGCCAGATATTCATTTTTGACTTCATACAGAGAACCTACATGACTCTGTGGCCACAGGCTAACAGAATTCAAAGGTCTCAGTTCCCAGCTGTGGTTCACAGATTCCCCAGAGAGAAGACTCCGTTGTTCTTAAAGGAGCAGAAGCTTAACTCTGAGTGGATGATTGGCTTAGCTTGAGCTAGCCTTCCTTTCCATCACAACCTCTCAAGACCTAAAGACTAAGTCATGAGAGGAAGCTGGGTGTGGAGAGCAGAGGAAGCTGAGTGCGAAGAGAGTGAAGTAAAAATGAAAATGACCAAAGCAGGTCTCCCTTGAGACAGTCACCAAGGGCCCATGGACATTATGTGCTATTGTTCTGATGAATTAGTCAAAGCATCATGCCATACTGATATTGTTAGACCCATTTCATAGAGCACAGAAAAGCTGACCACCTACAGCAGCCATATAACTAGATAGATATATGACTAGAATCTGATTCACAAGTTCAAGTGCTTTCCTTCCACCAAAGCATCTGCTAAAATGGGGTGGGAGAGGGAGAGTATTATGTTGACGCTATGTAGAGTTATTAAGGATGAAACATATGAACCACCATTTTAGGGTTTCCATTGCAGTGAAGAGACAACATGAACAAGGTAACTTGTATAAGGGACAACATTTAATTGGGGCTGGCTTACAGGTTCAGAGGTTCTGTCCATTATCATCATGGCAGGAAGCATGGCAGCATCCAGGCAGGCATGGTGCTAGAGAAGGAGCTGGGAGTTCTGCATCTTGATCTGACTGCAGCCAATCGAAACTCTTCTGCACTGGGCAGAGCTTGAGCTCTAGGAGTCCTCAAAGCCCGCCTACACAACAACTCACTTCTTCTAACAAGGCCACACCTCCAAATAGTAGCACTTTCCATGGGCTAAGCATATTCAAACCCTCACAACCACGTAAATGTCCGTTTCCAAATTCTTTACCCATGCAGACATTACTAATTGATCACAGAGCTCTAGATTACCGGTCCAATATGCCAATCAGCTGAAATTTGACTATAGTACTCATAGCTAAAGCACATTGCAGAGTAGGTTTTTGCCTAATGCAGATATACTTTCTTTAATTCTCCATCAAAACTGGTCATTTTTCCTATAGCTTGGGGGCTGTGTATTTGGTGATTGGGGCAGAAACGAAAGAACCATTAATACTCTGCATTAGGGTATGGCAATGCTTTAAAAAGAGTCTAACTATTGTTATCACTTTGTGAACTTTTAAGAGCATCCTTGATTTGGAAAGTTACATAATTCTCCAAGAGACATGGTGTATAAGCTAGGTGAACAATTTATTCCTCAGGTGAAGTTTTTCTAGGTTTCTCTTATTCATTAAGATGAAGGAAGTACTCACAGATAAGGTTTGAGACTGCAAATGACTAAGGCAGAAAAGCAAGGGAAGGACTGACGGCTGGTGAAAAGCCTCCTGCAAGAACGGGTGCCTGTCAGGCTTCAGTGGGGAGCAAAGCAGGAACTCTGAACACAGCGAATACAGATGAAGGCTACTAAATCAATCCAGAACACAGAGATTTGAAGTGCCTCTTATTCAAGCTTGATTTTTCCTTAAACAAACATATGTGTTATTTATTTAACTATGAATATGAATTCTAGTGCCATGTGATCAGGGCTTTTAAATAAATCATAAAAAACATAAGAAATCTAAAAAATGTAATAAAATCTGTCCTCTTGGAACTATTTTTCATGAAAAAAAAAAAAAAAACAGTTTCCCTGCCAGAACACTTGAGGTTGGAAGTAAATACAATTTTTATGAAGCCAATAGAATGCAGAATTTCAACTGAGTGTAATGGTAGGCATCTGCAAACCCGGGAGGTCTGGACAGGAAGATCACAAGTTTGAGGTTAGCTTGAGCTGCATAGTGAGAGGCTATCTCAAAAATCACCACTCCTCACTGGGTGTGGTAGCACGTGGATCCCAGTACTCAAAGAGGCAGAGGGGGATGAACCTCTGTGACTTTGAGGTCTGGATGTTTTTTTTTTGTTTTTTTTTTTTTTTTTTTTTTGGTTTTTCGAGACAGGGTTTCTCCATGTAGCCCTGGCTGTCCTGGAACTCACTGTAGACGAGGCTGGCCTCGAACTCAGAAATCCGCCTGCCTCTGCCTCCCAAGTGCTGGGATTAAAGGCGTGCGCCACCACTGCCCGGCTTATGGATGGTTTACATAGTGAATTCTAGACCAGTCAAGGGGTACACAGTGAGACTCTGTGTCTAAATTTAGTTAATTAATTAGCTAACCATCCCCAATCCCAAATTGTTAAAAAAAAAAAAATCTAGTCAATGCCATTATAATAGGCCAGGTTAATAAATATCTCTTCAAATAAAAACAACACCTCAAACTACCACCTTAAGAGAATTAAAATTACATAGAATAATTAAACTATTTATTCATTCATTTACTTATTTATTTTTTGACTCACATAGACACGGTCTCATGTAGCCCAAGCTGGTCTTACACTTTTTATGTAGCTGAGGTTGGCCTTGAACTCTTGTCTTAGGGTTTCCATTGATGTGAAGAGACACCATGACCAAGGCAACTCTTATAAAAGAAAACTGGGACTGGCTTATAGTTTCATCATGGCGGGAAGCATGTCAGCGGCAGGCAGACATGGTGCTGGAGGAGCCAAGAGTTCTACATCTTAATCTGAAGGCAGCCAGGAGGATCATCACTTCTACACTGGGCAGAGCTTGAGCATAGGACTTCAAAGCCCACCCCCACAGTGACGCACTTCCTCCAAGAAGGCCACACCTCCTAACTGTGCCACGTCCCATGGGCCAAGCATCTTAAAACCACTACAGACTCCTCCTGTCTTCAACTCCCAGGGGCAGAGTTACAGGTGTGTCTCAGTTACCACATTGGACTTTCTGTACCCCTGGCTATCCTGGGATTTGCTCTGTAGACCAGGCTAGCCTCTAGCTCAGAGATCCACTTGCCTCTGCCTCCCGAGTGCTGGGATTAAGGCTGTGCACCATGAAGCCCTGCTTAAACTTCAATAGGTACAACTTGTACAAAAACCATGTTCGTTTACTACAAAACTCACAGTCACCAGATATACTTTCTGATGTGCCGTGGTCCTTCTGCTCCTGAATTGTCCACACCTGCTGTGTGTCTAAATTGCGACGCTGCTTGGTACCTGTTCCCACTCTCTCCCGCCTTTTGTGGTGACACAGTTTTGGAGACAAATGACACAATCTAAAGACTTTTACGATACAGATATCAACAGAGAAAGGAATTAGTATTGATGATGAAGACAGAACCGGAGAGAGGACAGTATAAAAAATGCTTGCTTGTCTTTGAAGAGGGAGGGGAGGCCACCCATGGCAGCATCTAAAAGCTGTAAGAAGCTAGAAAGAGACACACCTATCATCCAATCTCAGTGATACTAGACTTCCTATATACTGAAATGTAAGACAATTTTCATTTTTTGAGATGTATTTTATTTTCGAGTATGTGTATATGTGTGTGGGTCTGTACATACAGACATGTGGACTTGTGAGTGCAGTGCCTGAGCCGCCCAGAAGAGGGCGCTAGATTCCGAGGTGCGGAAGTCACAGGCAGTTTTGGGAACTGGGAACCAAAATCAGTCTGGAAAAGCAGACTGAACTCACTTTTAACTGCTGAGCTGTCTCTCCAGCCTGGATACTTTCCTGTCCCCTGCTTCCAAGACAGGGTTTCTCTGTACAGTCCTGACTGTCCTGGAACTCACTCTGTAGACCAGGCTGGCCTTGAACTTAGCCACTTGCCTCTAGCTCTGAATACTAGAATTAAAGGCATGTGCCACCACGATCCGATCCGGCTTGATAATTTCCATTCTTAAACCACTACATTTGTGACTCTTTGTTGGTAGGATTAGGAAAGAAATTTATCACCACTGGTTTTCACTCTTTCATAGTCGATCACTTCTTACTCCCTTTGTTAGCACCGCCCATTTTAAATCTCACACTGTTCATTTCGTTGCCTCTCTTGTGCTTCGCGCCAGAACTCCTGATGTGGTCCTGTCTGCCTCTCAAATCCCCATTCCTGGGTCTCTGCCCCTAGGTCACCTCCTTCCTCTTGTCCAGCATCCTCACCACCCTCCGTTCATCTTTGGATTTGGGACAGGCTGCCAATGAAATTCTTGGAAGAGGGGCTGTGGGAGGTGGCAACTTCCTGTGTCTTTACAAAGCATACCTGAAAAGACCAGAGCCCTTGTCTTCTTGCTGTGGTGTCTCCTGAGTCGCGGATCTCATCTGTGTTTATCGTGGGTTTGGTCTAAGCCAACCCTCTGAGCTCCTAACTCCGTGAGGACTGGAGAGAGACTACACTGCTTGGCTTCGCATCTCTGTGTGCACTTGGCACGACGCAGATCCTTCCAGCAGCCTGATATCACTTTAGCGTGTAACCTGGGTGCTATTTCTTTATTTCTCTCTGATCTGAGAGCCAGCATTCACCTGGCTTTGAACGCCAGTTCTGTGGCCAACTAACCAGTGAGCGGCAGTTCCAGACGCTTCCTACGTTACTGTCTATGCATTGGGTAACAACCAATCAAACATCAGGGCTTTTCTGAGAACTATGCGAACTCATACAGGCAACAGTCCCATAGATGTTTATTATTATATGTTCTTTCTGTTTTTATAATAATAATAATAATAATAATAATAATTATTATTATTATTATTATTATTATTATTATTATTATTATTAATCTTATGTATTGCACCAGGTGCATGCCTGATACCCACAGAGGCCAGAAGGTGGCATAGCATCCCCTGGAACGGGAGTCACTGCCGGTTGTGAGCTGCTGTGTAGGTTCGGGAAGCTAAATTTGACATGTCTCCAGCCCCAGAAGAATTTTCTTTTTTTTTTTAAAAAAAAAAAAATTCTTGCAAATGAATATTCGTGCCTTTGGTAGGCCAGTGGCTGGCAGTGTGCAGACTTCAGCCTGAAGCTCTTTGGGTTTTATGTCAACTTTATTCTTTAAAACAATGGGATCAATCTATCATAGTTCTGAGTATTAAATGCTCTAATTTTATGTAAAAAGCTAATACGTATGTCTATCACATTAGTAAATACTTAATGAATTTGGGTTTTAACTAGATCCTGACAAGACTCCACTATATGCCAGGGGGCCTATGACGTGGGGGTGATTTTCCCACCATACACTGTGAGAAGAAGCCTTGGGAAGCCTGGTTCTCTCCACAGAGGTAAGGATGAAGAAAGGTCAATGCTTACAGCCTGGCACAAGCCCTTTCAGAGAGAAGCGAGACTCTACTGGCATCAGCAGAGCTGCGGAGGGCCTCTGTGCCCGCCATCATTAGGCCACTCCCGATTTCTAGCCTCCAGGGTCCTAAAATTCCAGGCTTAATACCCAGGAGAGTCAAACTTTTCCAGTGTGTTCTCCCATCTGCCTCAACACAGAGACTTCACACACCAAGCTCTTCAGACATTGTCAGTGTGCGTCAATTACCCAGCAACCCCTTAACAGGACAGGACCTTTTTCTGTGGCAATGGTGATATCTGCTCCCTCAGCCTCTGACTACAGCTATCTATTGAGAATGCTCTTCCTGGGGTCTTCAACCACAAAGGGAAGCCAGAGAACATTTTTGCCCTTCCTAGGATATGACTTGCGAAGCTGCAAGCTCAGGCCGTTTTTTTTTTTTTTTTTTAGCCAGGGCTAACAACCAGTTCAAATGTAAACAGAAGGCAAAGGCACTGCATAGCCAGAGGAAACGAGCCGGTACAACTAGAGTTTGCGTGGTGCTTGTGGAGGTCTCCAGTGGGTCGTGGGCCCTCAGAAGCAGTGGGCAATGTGTCAAACCAGCAGAATAATGAATGAAGAGGGATTAGGAAGATGGCTCAGTAGGTAAAGGTACTCACTACCAAGCCTGTTGACCTGAGTTTGAGCCCCAGGACCCACATATATCTTTGTCACATATACATATGCTATATATGCAAATACATATACACATGCTATATATGCATATACACATGCTATATACATATACACGTGAGATATATATATATATACATGCTATATACACGTACACATATACACATGCTGTATACACATGCTACATATACGTATATTACAGAATTCTGTACAGTGACCCATTGACCTTACAAAGCCTCCGTCTGCTGTAGTTCACTTTGCTCACTGTGTGACGTCAGTCTAGGCTGCTGATTTAACACATTCCAAGGCTTTAACATCCTAATCCCCAAAACATGGGAACATCTTATTTTATGTAGCAGACAACATTCTTCAGAGATTAAGTTAAGGTTATTTACAATGGAGAGATTGCCTAGGATCATTTTGGGTGTTGGGGAGGGTTGGAGGTCGAGGGGACTATGTAGCTAGGCAAGCAGGGGCCAGAGCAGAAGCTACCAGGGGTCCAGAAACCCAGGCAGCCACCCTGGAACCACAGGGAAAGGGCTTTTGCTTAGGGCATTAGAGGGAAGCCAATCAGATAGGTCCAGTTTGACCTTCCAGACTTAAAAAGGAATTAATCACTCTGTTCTTCTGCATCCTTTGTCACAGCGCACACAGTAAATGAACGCCCCCAGGGTAGTTATACAAGGCATCGAGTACTGTCTGTTCAAAGCCAAATGTAATTACAGTGGATTTCAAAACGGCGCCAAATATTTAGCAGTTCTTAACCCACAGAGCATCATAAATTAAAGCATCATCAAACTTAAGATCCAACCTCTCCACTATCGATTGCTAAGGGATTAAAAACTGATCAAACTTAGAAGACACGTGGCTTAAATCCTGTCGTTTTCCTCCTTGTTCAGTGAGTTGCTTCTTCTTCATTTTTCCTTATTTATCTCATTCTTCTATTTACTAGGTCAAAGTTTGAGGTCTACAATTTATTTCTTCGGAGAGCCGTACCAGATCGGGAGAAAGGTCGCCTATGGCATTCAGCTCCCAGACGCCTGTCTCCTGGGGCCAGTAAGTTAAGTAGCCCTGAAGGCTGCAGGATTGCAGGGCAGAGTCTAACTCCCACGATCACAAACATTCTTGTTCCCAAGGCTATGGACGGCTTGGCTTCCTCCCGGGTCTGAGAGCTCTCTTCAGCGAGAACTGCAGTCATAGGGTAGCATTCATAGTCCCTTCAGAGGCACAGACAAGGACCAGCGTGTGGGCCTGCCCGGCTCAGTGGAAGACTTAACTTCACTCCTGAGGGAAGAGAGCTTCAGAGCCACAACAGGCCAGCTGTTGCTGTAACAAAGGCCTATTCTTCCGACAGGCCCTCCCCTCCCCTCCGCTCTTTTTATTTATTTTTCTTAAATATTATATGTAGAGTATTTACCTTGCATGTATGTAAGTGCTGTTAGGATTTTGTCTAAGCCCCGCCCCACAGTTACCTGGCAACAGTCAGCTGTGCCTGACTCACTATAAAGGGGGCTGCTTGTCCTCTCTCTCTTGCCTTCTTGCTCTCACCCAGTCATCTCCCGTCTCTCCCTCTCTTTCCACGTGCTCATGTGGCCTCTACTTCTCTACTTTCTCTCTCTCTGCCTTTCTCTGCCTCTACTACCCTCTTAACTCCCCTCCCCATGCCCTGAATAAACCATTCTGTACTATACAGTCCTGTGGCTGGTCCCTCAGGGAGAAGGGATGCCTCAGCATGGGCCCTCAGAGGCACCCCTCCCATCACACCTGACTACATATCCACCAAACACATTCCTTCTCTCCTTATCTTATCTGTTTATAAAACACAACATGTGCACCGTGTGCATGCCCTGGGACTGGAGTCACAGACAACGGTGAGCAGCCACATGGATGCTGGAACTGAACCCAGGTCCTTTGCAAGAGCATCAGTTACTCTTACTCGCGCAGCCATCTCTCCAGCCCCCAGAGCGTGTGTGTCTTCGTTTTATTTTGACAAATTTTAGAATGTTCCTTTCCTCGTGAGAAATCACCTACTATTTAATGTCTATGTAGACGTTAAGCCAGAACTTTGAAGTTCACGGCAGGAGGACTATTGCTTAGTTTAAGGTCAGGAAGGGGCTTCATGGCAGATCTTCTTTAAAAAAAAAATGGAGTCACTCAATATGCATTGTAGGCTGAGAATGAACCCCAGAGCCCTGCCTCATTTCAAAGAGTGAGTGCATACATACACACATGCACACACAATTAACATCACAGCTGCAGGCTCCGTTATTCTTCTGAGCTAGCTCAACAAGACTGTAGAAGATACTTCCAGGAGAGCCATCAACACTATGTGATGCCTGCCTTAGGTGGTGTCCCCTTTGCTCACACCCAAGGTTTTTTTTAAAGAAAAAAAAAATTCCAAGTAGAATTCATTCTTCTTGCCCACATGACGCTTTCCTGACAATGGGGGCCTTTAGACTCACCATGCTTGACATAATTTTCTCCTTACACAATAAAAATAATGTAACAGAGTAAGATGGATAACTTTGATTTGAATTTACTTAGAATAATGGACACGTTTTCTTTCTTCCCATCCATCCTTTCGAGCAACACGGTGTTAAATAGAAATGCAGTCAGAGGTTGCTTATATGCTACATTCTCTTTCTCCTAAACATTAAGTGACTAATACATTAGAAATACAGTCCCATTACCAGTACTGGGGAGTGGGAGATAAAAGCCTGCTGCAAGAGATAATAACTTACAAGCTGTCCCTAAGATGTAGGGGGAAGAAAGTCTGAACAAGCAAAGGGGAGAGGGAGTCTAGCAAAACACGCATCCCACGGTTTTATGTGGAAAACCTTGAAGTACCCTGAAGCCCCTATGGAGTCTTTGGTTAGTGTGGGTTGCATGCTCTTCACTCGGCCGCAAGGAGGCAGTGGTGCTCAGGGTCCTGGACACGCCCCCTCGTGCCTCTCACCTGCTCCTCTGAGTTGCTCTGTAAGATACATCGTGGATGCTGGAATTGTGTCTCAGACCGGACAATGGCTGGGCTAGAGGTGCCCACGGTCTCCCCTGTAAGACTCCTCTGATGGCACTTTGATAGAAGAACCCTTTCATGCCAGTCCTTACTTTTAGATAGACAAATTATTCTTTTTTTAAAGCCTCGAAAATTTTATTTTTAAAATTGTGTCTGCGTCTACGATTATCGGTGAGTAGGTATGTGTATGTGAGTGCATGTGTGTCTCTCTGTGTGTGTGCATGTGTCTGTGTGTTTGTGCACGTGTTTGTGTGAGTGCATATGTCTGTGTATGTGTGCACGCATGTGTACATGTGTGTGTACATCAGTATGTGTGTATGTCTGTGAGTGCATGTGTGTCTCTGCATGTGTGTGTGTACATCTGTGTCTGTGCATGGGTTTATGTGTTTGTGAGTGCATGTGTGTCTCTGTGTGGGAGTGTATGTGTGTTTGTGTTGCGGTATGTGTGTATATATGTTAGTGGACGTTTGTATGTGTGTCTGTGTGAAGGAGAGGGAGAGGGAAGGAGGGACAGAGAGAGGTGGATGGAAGGGAGAGGGGAGGGAGAGGGGAAGTGCATATGAGTTCCGGTGACTGCTGAAGCCACAAGGCGTTGGCTCCTCTGGAACTGGAGTCAGCGTTCCAGGCAGTTATGAGTTGCCCTTTGTTTAATTCAATAAGCAAATGGTATGTAGCAACACATTCTCAAAAGTATGTTCTCTTACTTTTATATTTTATATGTAGATCAGAAGACTTGGCAAGAAAACCAGGTCAAGGGAGACCCATCCTCACCTGCTGATATCTTTTGGTTGTATACCCATCTGTCACCCTCTCCTCAGGACACGGAAACATAATGACCAACAAATAACATCAAATAGGGAGTTAGCAACATACACCCAACCCGAAGCCTACCCTTACCGCGAAGGATCAGGAAACGAGGTCCGCTGCCTTATGCCAAGTATCTATTAATATTTAAGTCTGATAAGGGCTGGAAAGCTGGCTCCGTTTCGTTCCTTTCATTTCACCTCCGTTCAACTCTGAGTTTGCCTTAAGGAAAAGAGTTGCTATGTCTGATAGTAACTTAACAGCCAAGCGTGAAACTGAGGGCTGGCATCTACGAGAATTGGCATCCTAGCCTTTCATTTGCACACCCCGCCAGCAGCTCAGTGTGCGCATGCCTCATTGTCTGACACGTAGTAGGCATTTAGCCGTCTGTCAGTTTTACACACAATCAGGTGTTTGTTCACGACACCACTGAACTGCATGTTCCCAATGGGCTCCTGTATTAGCTACACCGTAACCAAACACAACTTAAGGAAGAAAGGGTGGATGTTGGCTTAACAGTTCCAGAAAGAGGGACAGCATGGCAAGGTGGCAGAAATAGGAAGCTAGCTGATAGCATCTTTTACGACGCACTGGAAGCAAAGAGAGGGAAATTGGAAGTGGGGCGGGGCTAAAAACCTTCAAAGCCCACCCCAGTGACGTACTTCCTCCAGCAAGGCCACACCCCTTAAAGGTTCCATAAGCTTCCTAAACAGAGACTCTAGACTGTTGACCAAGTGTTTAAATATGCAAGATTACTGACGACATTTCCCATCGACCTAGCACAGCTCCTAGAAAGAAACGCAGTAGTGAAGAGAGCCATTCTGCAGCATTCCCCAGCAGAATTCCCCATTGCTGTTATCGACCTGTCTCAAGTAACTCAAAGGCAGACAGATGGATGTTTGCAAATCTTCATCAAGGCTCTGTACCACAGCACCAGCCTGCCTTACACGCCGTTACAGTCATACACTCAGTCAGGGTTCCATAGCTTACACACGGTTGCAGGCATGCAAGCGGGCAGCAGAAATCTCACATTAAATTGAGCTACACTTAAAAATAGCAGTAGGCATCATTTGTATGCAAGTGGAAACCAAGAATGTCCTTTATCTAGTATTTGCCTATCACTATTTCTGAAACTCCCCTCCAAAACCAAGGGCCCAACAAGATGGCACAACCAGTCAGGAATGCATGATGTGGCTCTGGGGTGTGGTGTGTGTGTGTGTGTGTGTGTGGCGGGGGAATCTATTTGAAAGTTCAGCTGGAGAAAGGGAAGTGGTATCCAAAGTGGCCAGAGGAAGTAGTGACAGAGGTGACTGGTCCGAGGCCGAGGGGCCCCTGAGAGACAGCTCTCAGCCTTTGCTCGACTGAGGCCCATGATGCGCCGTGGTTTAGAAACAAAGCCCCGTACCTGTGGGATGGGCACAAATGAGCATGCGTAACTGAACATACGCATGTGTGCACACAGAGAGCAAACGTACAGCTTCACGAAGCTACACTTAGCTTTGGAAGCATAAAGCACTAATATGTTTCTCTTCCTTTTGTCTCCTTTCCAACCTCTCATTAAAAATGACGACTGGGCTCTAACTCTGTGTCGCCATACATTCGGGACACATCCTGGTCACTCTTTATGAGAGTGACTGTACTAGCCAAATTTCAGATTATATCTCTTCATCTTTTTCTGGAAAAATGATCTTATCTCTATAAATTATTTCTGTATGGAAAATTAGAAGGCATTTTTTCAAATATTTACTTATGAACAATGTATCATCCATGATAAACAATTTACCAAAGGAAAGAAGACAAACAGAAATGTAAACAGTTAAGTGACTTGGAAGAAACTCGGAGGAGACTGAATGAGATTCCTCGTCTCACTTACATGCTTATAAGTCTTCACAATTGGACTGACCCAAACCTGGGGAAAGACCACATAGGGGAGAGAAAAGATACCATCTCATGTCCCTCATGTGCTGACATTTGGAACGTAATGACCCAACCTGAGTGTAATGGGGTCAAACTTTTACCAAATAGCTTTTTTTGAAAGCAGGAAGTCCTTTTGAAACACCACAAAAGATGACCAAGACCAGATGGAAGACAGACAGGAAGGGCCTGATAAGTGGGTTGCCAGGACACTGACAGGAGACAGGAGCAGAGGAATTGCCCCCATTCCCAGGGGCTATGCACTTGAGGGATGTTGCCCTTGGTATTTAAAGTAGCTTCTAGACTCTTTTCCATAGTAGGTGGTGGCAGGAAGACACTCACAGACCATGTGGGCAACAACAGATAGCCACCTCACCGAAGCGGAAATGGTGAGGTATGATACCCACCACTTCCGCTTCGGTGAAGTATGATACTGAGGGTAGGAGCAGCTTCATGCTGCCTGGAGGAGCCAGTGCATCCTTGGAGCTAGACAGGCTTTGCTTGGCAGTGGGCTGCATGTGGAGACACAGGACCCCTTCTCTGTGGCAATTCTGTATTTCAGCAATAGACTTGAGCACACTGGTCCTTGGTAGAGGCCACAGAGTGCCAGGCCCAGCAGGATAGGCCAAGAACAGAATCAGTATGTCCTCTTTACGTGGGTCTAGGGAATTACACCCCCTTAGGCTGCAGTAGGCAGACAATGGGTCAAGGCAATCTGACTTTGGTACTTTTTTTTGAGCAAGTAGATCATAGAAAACCTATGATTTCTCTTTGTGGGGGGAACAGGCAAGACACAAGGGCGGTCTTCCAGACTTGCTAAGATCTTTGCTGTGAGCCAGGGCAGGAGCAGTGGCATCTGAGCCATCTGCAGGTCATGCTCCTTAACAGGCTTCATGTACGTCTAGGCTGACCTCGAACAGGTTTATTCTGCCTATGACTGCCTAATGGTAGTTCAGGCACTCAGGTTAAATGTCTTGTGTAGGGCTGTACGCTGAATAATTTTATACACAAATTGGGTTCTCTAGCTTCTTCCTCCTGGCCCCGGTCCATTACTAACGTATTGGCAATTATTTTGGTTGAATTACGAATGAAACATTGTGCCAGTATAGCTCAGACCCAGTGGTTAGGAAACGGTTAAAGAGAAATCTATAAAACTTTTGAACAACACACCCGGAAATGTGTTTAAGGGTGGCACACGGTAGGAATGACAGCAATGGGTTCATTCTCAAGACAAGTCACTTCTGCCCCCAAATGGATCAGGATGTGAATTTAAACCCCTTGTTCTCAGTCATGTCCCGAGAGGTGATGTTAGAGGGAGAATGAGATCTTATCTCAGAATGGGCCATCTGTGGTGGGCGGCCCTATTTCAACACATGGTTGAATGTTCACAACGTAGGAATGCAGACCACTGACCACCTGTGACCCCCTAGCACCCACCAAGGAAGTTTTAGATTAGCTAATCCTTCTAGAGAGTTCTCCTGGTTCCCTGTATGAAAGCCTGAGTGCCTTTGTCTAGGGTGACCATATTAGAGCATGGTTGACCCCGCCCCCTCCCCTGCGTGCTGGATATTTCTGCAGAATAAACGCTCTTTGGTTTTGCATACTGAGTCTGGGGTCTTCCTTCAGCGATTTTTTAGACCCTTACAGAGACAGACAGAGAAATAAGACAGACAGAAAGACGGAGGAGTGGGCATTCCTGGTAGAATTAACAGCTGAGGAGGGCATTTCACACGGTGTTTTGAAGTCCGTGTGGCATGTCAGTCTGTGTCACAGAAGAACAGCTGACATCAAGACGATCTTTCGGTGTGACTGTGAAGGGAAATGAGACAGAGGCAGCCTTGCCATCTGCTGTCAAGGATCTGAGGAAGCTTCAACTCTGCCAACAGGAAATAGTCTGAACAAGAAGAATTCTGAGGAAAGTGGGACACTCACAGCTCGCGAGTAGCAGAGGTCCTGGGGAGGTCGGGGCCCAGCTGTGGGAGGAAAGACGCACAGGAATGTGCAGGGTGATCTGCTCAAATTTAACAAACCTAGGAGCCCATCGTTCCCAGCTCTGCCCGTTAGAAAATTCTACCCCAGAATGTCCCTGATTCCCACCTGCTCTCGTCAGAGGCACCTCCTGCTTCTTGTCTGCAGATGGCAGAGCTCACAAATGGCACCACTGAAGACACACTGCCAAGGAGCGGTGATGGTGGTGGTGGTGGTGGGGGGCGGGGGAAGTCTCTGCTTGCAAGCCCTGTGTTGTATAGATGACGATAATACGCTGTTAAAACTGGCAAGTCTCGTCGTCAGCTCAAACACTGTGGGAATTTGGGAGAATTTGGCAGGAGGACCGAGCACAGGGAGGACGTGGAAGCCAGAGTTCTGTAGCCAAGAAAGCCGAGGACAAAGGCAAAAAGTCTGAGCTAGAGGGTGGTAAGATGACTTGGACCTGAGCCTCAGCGCTCCTCTATTGCGACTATGAGCTCAGGCCATTGACGCTTCTCCGAGCCCTAGCCTCAGCAAGTAGAAGAGGAGACAGGGACAGCTTATCACTCGAGGGTGCCATGTGCTCACCTCCCAAGAACGCAGAGAATAGCACGGGGGCAGCACAACTAACCTCAGCCCTTACACTGAGCGCGTTCCTCCGAGACTGGTCTCCAGAGCTGAGATTTATGGGGTGGGGGTCAGGGTGCGGTTGTTTGTCCATCCCCTCCTTCCCTTCCATTCTCACGCCTTGTTTAAACAAATGCCATGCTCTGGATGGAATGAGAAGGGCTGAGTGTCCTCACGGTGTGAGCGAGGGGGAGTGGGTGAGTGATGGCAAGGGCTTACACAGTTCCTCTGCACAGACACGCAAGCCTTCTGTGGGCTTTCTATCGTGGTCTGCAGTTCGCGCACCAGCTCCCATCACACACAATTGTGCACGCTCACCCCGCTTATCAGTTTACTGTTGGGCTCACCAACAAAGCAAGGGTCCGTTTGTCTGGCATCTCCTTCAAACGTGTTCGTTATGACTCTGTTCTATAGGAATCCACGTACTCAAAACCTCTCCTCCCTCAAAGCCTCAGGCTTAGAAAAAGTGACATTTATAAAAGCTCCGAGTCTCTCACATTCAAGAACATGTTCTTGCAGCCTGTCAGCTAAGTCACAGTTCTGAAGAGGTGGGAGGTTCAACAAGGCAACCACCATAAGGGCTTCCCACCTGAAGACACCCTGAGTCTGAGGAGTAGGGGGCTAACGTTCAGTGAATCCATCTTGAAGATACCCCGCGTCAGCGAGGTAGGGACTAAGTGTGTGAATTCAGCCAACACAGATCTGTTATGTTTTGGAAGGGCTTGGGATAGTTTGACATGTGCAGTCTTTCTTTCTCTCTGGATTCTCTCAAGCATAGGTCTGGACGATTTATCAAAGCAAGTAGGAATCTTTCATCAGGCTCTGGAAGCTTCTAGTTCACTGGCCTCCATTCCCTGCATGCGCATGCGCATAGTGCATTCTTAGGTTAATGGTGCCTATGACAGGCTCTGACTTTACGAGCGTGACAGTGTGTGGAAACAAGACAGCCAAGCACAGGAATTCATAACACACAGTACGAAGGTGCTTATACTGGAGGCTAACTGCTATGTGTCCTGGGGAAATCATTCAATTAATATTTTGGGGGCTCAGTTTCTTGCTCTATACAAAGATAACACTGTTTTTCCCCAGGAGGCTATGTAAGGATTAACTGCATTAGTGTGTGCAGGGTACTCAGGAGGTTCGTTATTAATTCCTGTTATCCTAGCTAGAAGAGGATGCCACTTTGGCACGTCATCAGGGCACACCAGGCAGTGATACAGCTCTCCCGCTCTCCCTCAGCAGTCAGCCTCGTTCCTGCCAAGTCAGACTATCACACACGTTCTTCTGTCCTCCCCTCAAAGCAACATGGCTTGGCTGGGGAGGCCAGCACAGCTGAGTCTCAGTCCTACAACCAGCTAATGTATCGCTTACGAAAAGATCTTTGTCTCCTTTAATATCATTTGAATTGTTTGTTTGTTTGTTTGTTTGCTTTGAGACAGGGTTTCTCTGTGTAGCCCTGGCTGTCCTGGAACTCACACTGTAGACCAGGCTGGCCTCGAACTCAGAGATCTGCCTGCCTCTGCCTCCCGAGCACCGGGATTAAAGGCGTGCGCCACCACTGCCCCGCTATAATTTGGATTTTAAATGTCTTCACAAAACCATTGTATTGGACAGCTGATATCCAGGGAGGTGATATTTGAAAATGGTGGAAGCCCTAAGAGGTGGGGGACCAGTCCTAGGTCTTCAGTCATTGGGAGCATGGAATCCTGTTTCTGTCCTTAACTGCGCTCTGGCTTCCTGGACCTGTGAAGAACAACACTTTTCTCTAAGTTAGGAAGTCAGCCAATCACACCTCTACACTTACATCAAAGCAAACATTTTCTTTGTAAGTTGATTACCTCAAGATACTTGTTGCCATGACAGAAAAGTTATTAACATACTACGTAAGTTGCCAGCGAAACACTCTGCCCGCAGGAGACAGTTCTAATATTCCATCTCTATGCCGTACAGTGCCTGGCATATAGGATTTGCTCAGTAAATGTCTGTTGAGTGAGCAGAAAGAGGAATGATGGAGCTTGCTGGTGGAATGAACATCGCAGAGATGTGAGAACCCTGGATAGTCTGGCTGGTGTGTGGAAGAGAATTTGTGAACTGAGAAGCGAGCATTGAGCATGGTGGACGCCAGGCTGGGCGAGCGGTGTCTTGGGTGTGGAAATGTGCATATGGCCCATGGAGGCCAGAAGAGCTCAACATATCCCCTAGAGCTGATGTAACTTTAAGGCGATTGTGAGCAATGTCATGAGGATGCTGTCAACCCAACTTGAGTCCTCAGCCAGGGCTGTGTGTGCTCCATGATTTGCATTGATTGTTTTGTTTGGTCGTCAGCCTTTCACCAGAGCAAATAGTGAAAACCCTTCCACAGGCTTCTACAGCACTGTGAATAACCTCCCCCACTCAGATGCCCACAAGGGCAATCGCTCTCTCTCCCCTGCACTACTGTCCCTCATTTTTAGCTTTTACAGCCCGTTTCTCAATGATGGAGAAAGCCTGCATCAGCTCAGGCCACGCCCCCCAACACTGCAGGGCTCTGGCCCTGAAACTGGATAAAGTCGATCTGATAAGACTCTGTCTTCATTTCATTTGTTTTCATTCCTTCAACTAATAAAAGGCATGAGGGTGCTTTTGATTTTTTTTTTCATACTTATTCATCATTTACGTTTCTTTTTTCTGGGAAACACCATGCCTTTGATCTTGTCTCCTGACCACCGTTTTTTGTTGTTGTTGTTTAGGGTTTTTTTTTGTTTTTTGTTTTTTGTTTTTGTTTGCTTTTTTGGTTTTTTTGGATAATGTGGCAGTTTGATGATGGCCCCACAGGCTCCCAAGTCTGAATACTTGGTGCCCACTTGGCAGTATTTGTGGCAGCTTAAGAGGTGTGGTCTTCCTGGAGGAAGTGTGTCACCTGGTAGGGCTTTGAGAGTTAAGAGTCTCACCCCACTCACAGCTTTGTGCTGTGGTTCAAGGTGTGAGCCCTCGGTGTCCTGTCCTGCACCGATGCCTGGGGTCAGCCAGCACGGGCTCTAACCCCTGGAGCCATAATTCCATGCAAACTCTTCCTTTTATAAGTTACCTTGGTCGTGGTGTTTTGTCACAGCAACAGAACAGTAACTAATACTGAAGCTGAGGGCTTTTAATCAGTGTGAAAGACTTATTTATAAACCAAGCCAATATTAATTCTATATTTGGTGCAGGCATATCATCATTACTGTTATTATTATATTTTATTAAAATTTTCATACTCAGAAATTATGTGCAGTTGCCTTTTATAATTTTCTTTTGTATATTTTCATTGATTGGTACCTTGGCATCCTTTCCATAAGCTAGGCTTTGCTTCTCATATATATTATTTTATTGATCTTTATGGCTGTGTCTTCTACTTCAACACTGACAATCCATCAGACAGAACAGAGCTACCTGCTCACAGCAGTTTGCAAACATTGCTTTGTGTCCATCTCTAAAACTGGGGGGTAGATAAACTGGGCCATGTATTCAGAGCTGAGAGAGAGTCTTGTTTGCATTCTGATGCAAGATAACATCCTGGACAATTATAACTCACGACGGCATGTGACAGAAACTGCGAGTTTTACTTTCCCACTAAAGCAGTTCTCTGAGGATTAAACAAACACCCACACCCCTTTCTCTGATTGTTGAAATCTGGTTACTTTGAATAACAGACACTCACAGAGCCAAGAGCCAGGACAGGCCCCTGGCGACGCTGGCTCGGACGTGGGGCGCTGCTGCAGATGTATGTGTTGCACGTGGGGTTTCCTTTCCACCCCACTCTGCTCTGACAGGAAGGGGATTCAGTACCAGGGGCATTTCAGTGCACAGAAAAGATGAGCAAATAAAGTCATCAATACAAATAAAGACAGCAAAAAGAGAAAATGGGGAATAATGGAGAGAGAGGATAAAACGGGGAGGGGTGGGAGGAGAGGATGGGGGAGCAGAAAAAGGTAACTAGCAGTAAAGGTGTTTGATAGAGTCATATTGAAACTTATTATTTTATAAGCTTCCATGTACACACCCACACACATACATATACACACAGATATATAATCTAATAATATCTAATAACATATAATTATATAATATGCCATAACATATGATATAATATATACAATTATATATAATGATGTAATATATTATACAATACTTAATATAGTAATAATATAGTATATTATATGAACACATATTATATGTTTATATATATTATGTATATAAGATATTACATATTCATATATAATATACATTTAATTAGAGTTATCCTATACACAGAATACTGCTTTTCCCAGAATCTATAGATTTGCTAAATAAAAATTCCACCCTAGTTGTCCAAGGCCTTCCTATACTGGCTGGGTTTATGTTGACTTAACAAGAGCTAAGATCACCTAGGAGGAGGGACCTCAATTAAGAAAATGCCTCTACAGGATTGGCAGGTCTTTAGGGAATTTTCTTGATTGGTAATTGATACGAGAGGGTCTGCTTTGCTGTGGTTGGTGCCACCTCTGGGCTGGTGTCCTGGGTATTCTAAGAAGGTAACCTGAACAAGCCATGGGGCGCCAGCCAGTAAGCCACATTACTCCATCAGTTCCTGCCTGCAGGTTCCTGCCTTGATTTCCCCAGAGGTGAAGTTCTCCCTAAGTTGCTTTTGCTCATGGTCGTTTTATCACACAATAGGAACTCCCTTGGATCTTCTAACGACGCACTAAACCATAGATTATTGCCATTGCTTTTGCTTGCTGTGCTGGTTTGGGATTTTGTCAGCTTGACACACGCTAGGGTTGTTTGAGAAGAGGGAACCTGAACTGAGAAAACACTTCCATCACATTGGCACATAAGTAAATCTGTGGGAGCATTTCCCCCTCCCCCATCAGTGACCAATGTAGGAGAGCCCAGCCCACTGTGGGTGGGGCCACCCTGGGCTGACGGTCCTGGGTGGGATGAGAAAGCAGGCTGAACTAGCCATTAGGAGTAAGCCAGTAAGCAGCACCCTTCTGTGCTCTCTGCATCCGCTCGGGTCTCTAGGTTTCTGCCTGGAGATCCTGCCCTGACTTCCCTCAGCGACAGTCATTACTAGGAAGTATCAGATGACACAAACCCTTCCTTCTCCAGGTTCAACTGGGTCATGGTGATTAATCACAGCAATAGAAACCAAATCAACACAACTGCCTACCAGAATTCTGTCATACTTTGGTGACAGGACATGGAGAAATCAAGCTAGTACTGACCAGGAAGCTTGCTCCCTTGGTAACCTGCTTTTATAGTATCAGGAGGTGCTGAAAGAGGAGTCATCCACATTCCTACACAGCTGTGACCTTGTGAGCTACAATAATGACCGGTGTGACAAGATATGCCCACATGATCAATGGTGGCACTAATGTTAACAAGCCACTTTCTGATCCGATTTAAGGCCCACTCCACAGGAAGAAACACGCCTGGTGCCTTACATTTGGACAAGAACCCATGGTTGGAGAGATCATAGGTCCCAGGAGTAAACGTACTACTATTGTTTTGCTAAATGGATATAGTGTCAAACACACTCTAAAGAGTATAGATTATAGATTATAGATTATATTATAGGCAGTTTATACAGAAACTCACAACAGATCAAAGTGCAGAGAATAAGAAACTGTGGGGTGCTCAAAATGGAACAGCTACATAACACACTTCCCAAGGCCCCAGGACTATCAAGGAAGAAGGGGTGGGAAGATTTTAAGAGCTGAGGATTAGGGGGAATTGGCTTCGGGTGAAAGAGTGTCTCGTGGACACCACAGGACCACTGCCCTCTGGACACCACAGGACCACTGTATCCATGGACACCACAGGACCACTGCATCCATGGACACCACAGGACCACTGCATCCATGGACACCACAGGACCACTGCCCTCTGGACACCACAGGACCAATGTGTTCATGAGCTTATAGCAGCTGTAGTTGCCTGCATATGACCATAAAAGCAAGCCAGTCAACAATGCAGGGTAGAGGATATGATGGTTTGTATATGCTTGGCTCAGGGAGTAGCACTATACAAAGGTGTAGCCTTGTTGGAGGAAGTGTGTCACTGTGGGCATGGGTTTTAAGACCCTTGTCCTAGCTGTTTGGAAGCCAGTCTTCTCCTAGAGGCCTTCAGATGAAGATGTAGAACTCTCAGCTCCTCCTGCACCATGCCTGCCTGGATGTTGCCATGCTCCCACCTTGATGATAATGGACTGAACCTCTGAACCTGTAAGCCAGCCACAATTAAATGTTGTCCTTTATAAGAGTTGCCTTGGTCATGGTGACTGTTCACAGCAGTAAAACTCTAAGACAGAGGGGCTTGGAAACTTCCCAATTGACAGTTGAGGAGCTAGTGACAGTCAACAGCTTCTGTGTGAAAGTCAGATTGCTTTAAGGTTGACCTTTGTCCCACCCAGCATGGACAGCCACAAGTTGGACTTGGTAGGTTATAAAAGAAAAAAAAAAAAAGAAGAAGACACAAAATTGGGAAGGGGTAGGGGTGGATCAAGGAGGCAGTCTTGGAGGGATGTGTGAATATGATCAAAATGCATTGCATGCATGTATAAAAATTTCAAATAATTAATAAAAATACCATATGTAAATTGTACGTATATTAAAGACGGTAAGAAACTGCTGTTCAACGACATGCAAACTTCTATGTTCAGTCATTTTAACTGAACGAAGGCTTCCTTTCAATAGAGTTCTTGCATGTTTTCTACCTTATCAGAGTGTTTTAAAATCACAACTGACACATTATTTACCCAAGGCACAGTAAGCTCAGTCCAGGTTAATCTAGTATCTGTACTTTTGCCAATCCTACCTCACTTCATCTTCTTGGCCTTACTGGACAGTCAGTCCCAGGGAGACAACACAGGATGGCGGTAGATCCGCAGGGACCAGTTCATCTGGAATGGCGTGGCTCTGCGTTCTGGCCTCTGTTTTTCTTTTAGTGTGGCGTGATTTCAAATAATACTGTGAAGAGCCGGAACCAGTTCAGAATGCTACAGCTCACAATACTGCGGGCTTCTCACACGTTTAAGAGCATTCACTGCTAAGTATAAGTTCAGTGATGTTGACTGCAGTCACACCGCGTGACCATCCATTTACAGAACCTATCTTCCAAACCTGAAACTGTGCATTAACGAAGCCCCGACCACCTCATCCCCATCCCAAGCGGCCGCTGACTGACTTTCTGTCTCTATGAATCCCAGTGCCCTAGGTACTTCCTGTGAGTGGAGTCACGAGCACTTGCTCTCTGCGACAGCTTTTTCACTTACATAAAACAGTGAGGAGAGGTGGCTCAGCTCACTGGTTAAGAGCACACATTACCACTCTTCCAGAGGACCTGGGTTTGGTTTCCAGCAGCCATATCAATCGGCTCACAACTTGTATCTCCAAGTGACCTCGTGGACACATGAACTCACGCACACATGCCCACAGACAGACCTCTAGCCATACACATCATTTAAAATAAAAATAAAATAAAATTCACATGACGTAACACGCACCAACAGATCCCACTGCACGTGTGCGCCACACAGCACTGATCCATCATCCCTGGGCAAACGTGTGTACCGTTACCACATTCCAGGTGTGAACAGTGCTAATGAAAATGTAGGTGTTTAACTACCTCTCTGCACGCCTGGTTCTGCGTTCTCTCGTTTCAATTATAGACCCAGGAATAGAATAGCTGGTTCTTGAGGTAGTTCTATTTTTATTTTTTTTGAGGAACTGTCAGACAGGTTTCCATAGCATTTGGGATTCCTAAGAGCAGTACACAGGATTCTAGTTTTTCCACTTCCTCACCAAAGAGATCCTTCTTGGATTTTAAGTTATTGGGTTTGTTGGGTCTCTATTCACTCAGTACACCATGTAATGGGATACAATGAACGACAATTCAGATTCTGCCCACAAGAAGCCTGCAGTCTGCATGAAACTGGGACAGAAAGTGATCAGTTAAGGGGAGTGGGGATGGTAAAAAAAAAAAGGGGGGGGAGAGAAGCTGAAAGCCAGGGCAGTAAGAGGCTGTGTCTTGGAGCTCTCCCTACAGTCTATGTCTTCTGCGGCCGTATGGAGGCAGCAAGGGAAACCACTGGGTGGACTTTTATGTGTAACAAGATTACAAGCTTAAAAATACATTTAGGGGTTGAAGAAATGACTTGGTGGTTAGAAGCATCTTCTGCTCTTGCAGGGGAAGGGATTTGGTTTCCAGCACCCATATGATGACTTAGAACAATCTGTAACTACAATCCCAGGGGATCTGGCGCCCTCTTCTGGTGTCTTCAGGAACTGCACACACATGGTACCATACAACACTCACAAATATATTTTTATTTATGAGAATTGGACTCTCTGCTATCCTTGGCCAAACATAATGTAACATGTTGGATGGGTGAGAGGCCCTCACATGGACTAATGCATGAATAGCTGGGAACAGAGGACACTAACTAACTTGCAGGGGGTGGGGGGTGGGGCAGCCCAGTGTGATGTTTTTAAAGTTTTAATTAGTTTGAGTGCTGAGCTGCAAGTGCTTACTTAAGAGCTATGCATTCCAGTGCAATGGTCTCCAGCCATGGACGACTAACACACAAGAAACATGGCTGCTCTGAACTGAGTTCTCACTCCATGCGGAGTCTTGGTTGTCCTGGAACTCACTATGTAGACCAGGCTGTTCTCAGATTGGAGATCCCCTGTCTCTGACTCCTGAGAGCTAGGATGAAAGATGCTGCCCAGCGTGAACATACATTTTTATATACAGTTACAAGTAATTTATATCCAGGCTTGTGGCCCAGGCCTATAATCTCACAACTTGGGAGAGGCACGAGAATCTTGAATTCCAGCCCCGTCTACACTACGAAACATGTCTACACTACATAACATGGTGAGACCATCAGAAATAAACATAGTGGAGTTGCTTTATTTGCCTTATAATATGCCTCCAGGAAAACATCAGATGATCTACGTGGCTTACGCTCTGATTCTACTGGGCAGTGCCTCTCTGCACTCCCACCAGCAAACCACGTCTGCTGCTTTCCCCATGACACTATCACCTGGATCATGCTCTAATTATTCCTAACACTCAACAAAATATTCTATCATTTGAGCAAGAAAGCAGTTCCAAGATTAACACTGACCGATTCCTTATATAAACTGCAGCTCACACAGAAAAATCGGATGTCATAGTCTTGTATGTTTTAAATCACATTTGTTTTTCACCGGCTGATCTTAAACTGCCACTTCAACATTTAAGTGATGGCTTAAATTGTTCATGCTTATTTACGTCACTTAACCCATCTCAAAATGGCAGTTCATCTGTTCGTGTGAACCCTTTTCACAAAACACTAAAGCCTGCTAGCATAGCATATATGCCACTTCAAAGAGTTCATTATTTAATATTGTCATTACCGTTTAGAACTTTTCAAACTTAAATAAGGGACTGATGGTTTCAGTCAGGAGTTGGCTCCAAACCAAGAGCAAAGGAATTGCTTGTGTGTATATGTATATGTGTGTGTCTGTCTATCTGTGTGAACAAACACAGATATATAGCAATTCTCTTAGTAAATGAGATACATTAAAATTGAATGGAATTCTAATTTTATTTATAAATTTACTTTTTTAATAAAATTTACATGAATCTCTCGGTCTCTGTGTAGGTCTGTGTGTAGATATGTGCACACACATGCAGGTGCCTCTGGAATCCAGAAGGGGGCATCAGACTCCCCCAGAGCTGGAGTTCCGGGTAGCTGAGACCCACCTGATGTGGGTGCTGGTAAGTGAACTCAGGTTTTCTGCACAATCAGTACACACTGAGAACTGCTGAGCCATCTTGCAGCACTTGCATTTAATGTTAGATGGTGGATTCTTAAATTATTTTATTAATAAGACTGAGAACCTCAAGTGGAGAATCCTAATTTCCCATCACCAGGATGGGCCTCTCTAAAACTTTGAATAGAAACAGAAATGAGAAACATGACAGACACAGACATGTTAGAATGCTGCCAAGACAGAAGAGGTAATCTTAGAACTGCAGTTTGGTTCTGGGTCCTAGGATGTCAGCTCAAGATGGGCTGGGAACAATTTCACATGCAAAAAAAGAAAAAAAAAGAAAGAAAGAAAGAAAGAAAGAAAGAAAGAAAGAAAGAAAAAAAACCAGGGTCCCTGAAATTCTCTATTTTGTGATGGAATAAACCAATAATCATGTGATAGAAGGGTTCAAGGTCATCACTGGCTACCTGGTGAGTCTGGGGCCAGCCTGGGCTACATGAGACCTTGTCTCAAAATCAAAACAAACTACACACCCACACATAATTTCTGTCAAACATACTTAGGCATTTCCTATGTACCTGGGTTCTTCTAGCCAGACATATTCCCACCCAGACTCGCCTTTCTTCTGCATATGGCCGGAGCCATTTCTAAACACTTACGTTTGTGTTCTGCAGGAATGCACTTGGAAAACAGAGCAAGCAGGCTGGGTGTGGAGGTACATACCTGTAATCCCAACACTTGGAGGTAGAGGCAGGGGGATTGGCAACTTTAGCTCATTCTCAGTTACACAGAAGGTCAGTCTGGGCTTCTTCATAAGATTTCGTCTCAAAAAAATACATATGTACATACATACATACATACATACAATAAGGCACAGATGAACAATTTGAGAAAAAATTTCAGCCAACTGAGACTTATTTTCTATATTTTAAAAATCTAAATATACACACGTTTTTATCTAGAAGTACACATCTATCTATAAATCAAACTCACAGACAGGTACATACGCTCTATGCAAACATTCATGCTACTCGTGGCCTGTGATCCGTTTAGCCTTTAGGGAGTAAGAAAGAATCCTATCAGCACAGAGATACCCAAACACCCACGGTGAGGACTCCTCATGGGAGGGGGAGGGGGCATTAAGTTTCAGGGCTCGCTATCTCACAGAGATCCCAGATTCCTCTCCTGCTCTGGTCGAGCAGCGGGGTAAGGCTAGTTCTCATTATGTAACGTAGCTTCAGGTTTCTGCCGCATCTCAATTCCATTTGTTACTTAATCTGCAGTCAGTTAAAGCACACTTAAGCTAAAGACATGGCTATATTTGTAAATACGTGCAGCTGTCAATTCTGGCCACGATTAGAGACATTGTTCTCTGCAAACAACGTCTTCTCCGTATCTACACTGTATTTAGCACAGATAAAAACACGAGCAGGCATTACCAGAGGGATTCTAGAGGCCTCTCTAAAACATCCAAAATACAAGAGAAAGCATTTACCACCGCTTAAGATAAAAGGCTAGTGCCATGTAAATGCGTCTTAGCCACTGTAAATCACCAGAGGATTTTAAACTTGGGACTTGAGAGGAGTTTGTTGACATTTCACTTAAGGCTAGGATTTTTGTTTACTCCTCAAAGCAGAGGAGCGAGATTCATGCCTCTGATTCAGAAATGGCTGAAAACTATTTAAAAATAGTCAGAGCTGCTTCCTAAAATAGACTTTTTTCCCATCTGACTGGAAACAGAGGGTCCCTGTAGATTTGTCTATACTAGCAAGGGAAAAAAAAATGAGCCTATCTCAGAGTTAAAATTTCAAAATCAGTCTTCATTTTGCTAGCACGCAGAATTTCCTAGTACGTAATTAACAGACAAAAATGTTAAACTCACTCAGCAATGTATTTGTGAACGAAGAGGGGGAAAGACTTAGGGTCTCATTTTATACCCACGATTGGGACAGAATCAGCTTTGGGACTTACGTACACTAAGCATGCATCCTGTCATTGCGCCACACACCAAGACCTTTTCATGTGTTTTTTTCTGTTTTGTTTTTGTTTTTTTGAGACAGGCTTTTTATGTGTAATAGAACCTTAGCTATCCTGGACTCACTCTGTAGACCAGGCTGGCCTTGAACTCATAGATGCACCTGCCTCTGCCTCCCTGGTGCTGGGATTAAAGACATGCGCCACCATGCCCAGCCTCTTTTAATGCATCTTTAGTCCTATTAAGAAAAGCAACTCAGGTTAAGAAACTCATAGGTGATCTAGATGCCTCAGGCTTTTTTAGTTCTTGTTGTTCTATGAAGTAATGCACTCACTCTCATCTATCTGTCTATCTATCTATCTACCTATCTATCATCTATCTATCATCTATCTGTCTGTCTATCTATTTATCTATCTATCTATCTATCTATCATCTATCTATCTATCAATCATCTATCTTCTATCTCTGCTTATGATATTCATTGGCAAGGACTGATGTTGCAAAATCTTTGATGCCCTGACATCACTCAGAGGATGGCTCATAATTAAAAAGGCTAGAGTCGTAGACAATATTGTATGACTCTCTGAAGCATCACTTAAGAATGTCAATATCTCAAACTAATTGTCATGAAAACAAAGGAACAAACAAACAACAACAAAGCAAACAACCTCTTTTGACTCCCGTGGCCATTTCTAATACCCTCGCCCCACTTCCATAACCGAGACCTGAGATATTTTCTGTGCTACCTGCTATTTCCTTCCCTATATTTTACTGAATTTTCAAGGGAGAGTTTTCCTCTGCTCTCTATTTGCTAGCATTTGGCTCCTGGCAAACAGTTCTACTTTGGTTCCCATTAAACAAGGGGTGGAGTTTTTAAAGATATTAAGGTATCCGCCCTGGAACTGTTTTAAATGGCAAGGCCCACCCTGGGGTTTCCCAGACATCTCCAGCTGCACGTTAAAGGCAAGTCTCTTACATACGAATGCCACCAGAGGACTCATATTTCAGGTCCCAAAGCAACCCAACTGCCCTTCAGACAGAGCATGGACAGACTCTCCTACCTGGAATGCAGACGGAGCATGCGTTTCAAAAATGTCTTGGGTAACTCCAGGTTACAGGATTGCTGTGAGAACCAAAAGATATCCTGGACCCTCTGACTTGGCTCGCAAGGTTGATGCAGACATAGCCTACAAGACTACTTTTCCTGTTGGTATTCCTGTTTGAAAAACACTGGATTCCACTGTTGACTGACAATCTGTCTTCTTTGTGATGAGCTCTCCAGTCTGCCCAAGGTGTGCTAAGCCTACTGTCTGCCCGTCTCTTCATCTGGTGGAATCTGCCTCCTTGGTCTCTGAGTTCGCTATTCAGAGTATCTCATCAGCAATTCAAATGTAACCTGACCAAGATTGGTGTCTAAGACTCACCAGGACTTTCCTGTGAGGCTGCTCGGCCCTGGCCCTGTCACCTGACTCCTACCCACTTTCATAGATTTGCCCTTCTAGCCTGGGAGCCTCAATCTCACTGAAGGAATTTTTTCTGAAGGCTCAATAGTGCTCTTAAATAAGTCACCATTCTTCTGGAGGCCGTACCAGGTTTCTGATTCCTTAGCTTTGCCCTAGAGCCCTGGTGACACACAGAGGCAGCCCAGTTCCACAGTTAAGAGGTGGCAGTGACCCCTCCCCAACCTCACTTCTCTGCTCAGCTGCTGTGTAGTTACCCAATAAGAATAAGAACATTCGATCGGGCTCTACTTTTGACAATGTATAAATATAACTGAGTCTGAACTTTGTGGCTTGTGCGTACGAATCCAGCTTAGGAGGCTGAAGCAGGGGGATTGCTATGAGTTTGAGGCTAGGCTGGGCTACACAGTACACTCCCTGTCACCCTGGATTACAGACTGTCAGAAGCAAAATTAAATAAATTCAACCAATACTGTAGAGTATTGACCTACTGCACAAAATTTAAATGTTGGGTGAACATGTTCTTTAAAAGTGACGGCCCCAGAGGCTCCCAGCACTTCATGAGACTGCTCACTTCACGGATGTGAAGTGGGCACAGTTGGTACAAGAATCTACACACAACGGCCTGCATGCGAGGGGGGGGAGACTCGCTTTTTGTGAACCTAGATCAGAAGCGACTTGATGCAGCCGATGCTAAATGACAGGAAACGAATGGACCCTTATTTCCTATGGGCAACTCCAATTTGAACCCATCATTAGAGCCAAGGTGTTTTTATTTTTATTTTATTTAATTTTTGTCTGCCTCTATTCTTTATGTCCTTACAGGGATTTTTTTTAATTATAGCAAGGCTCACAGGCTTCATGGACTCTAATCACCTTGTCTCACAGGTAAGAACGCTGACACACCCAGCCAGTCTCTCACCAAGAGCAGGGACAGGTAGGAGCTACAAGGTCAGGGTCCAGAGGTCTGCTGGCCTCGACGACTTTTCTTTACTGGAAAGTCATCCTATTCTGTGACGTTCCTCATCTCAACAGTCACTTCACCCTCTTAAGTTCAAACTGGCAAGACTCTCATCTTCAATTATCTTTTTGCATTTTTTGTTTATTTTTATTTTGTGTATGGGTGTTTTGCCTGCACGGATGCAAGTGCATTTGTGCATTTTATGTGTGCAATGACCAGTATAGCCAGAACAAGGCAGATCCCATGGACCTGGAGTGGCAGACAGTTGTCAAGTGCCATGTGGGTGCTGGGAACTGACCCTGGGTCCTCTGCAAGTCCAGTAGCAAGTCCTCTTAGCCAGCGAACCATCTCTCTAGGCCTGTTGTCATTAGTACCTTGTTTCAAGTCACCTCCCTGGGTCCAGCACACACTTTCTGTACCCTTTGCTTATCTACTACCCTGTGGATATGCAAATTCCACGCAGGGTGGAATTTGAGAAGAAGGCTGGTTGCCCATTTCCTTATCATATTTTATCCACAGTGTTCTGGGTTGATTTAGTCACCTTAGTTTCTTGGGTTCAACCTGGAATGGTCACTTCCACGCATAATTAAATGGTTCTGGTTTTCTCTCTAAGGCTGGCTCTGGTTTCCTTTCAACACTATCTGACTGGACTGCTTTCCTTCTTTCCCAGAGGATGCAGCCGGCTTCCTGCTATATCTCCATCACCTAATAATGTAGCCGCTTCAATGTTTCAGTTCAGTTTGGTATCGTGATGCTTTCCTGTTCGCATCTTGTTGACTCTTTAGTTTCCAAAGTATTACATTTCTCTTTCCCTCTGGGCCCACTTTTCTTCTGAGTCAGAGTCGGTCCCAAAGTTTCTCTCTCCACTGTTCCCATCCTGTGGCACACAGTTTTTGCTTCACAGGGCTACTTTGGCTATTTGGATAGTGGTCTATCCTGCGCTTGCTTGCTTCCACACATTTTATGGAGGAAAAGCATAATCTCAGCTGGACCTGGGAGCATATAACTGCAATCTCAGCGCTAAGAATTCAGGAGGATTACAGTCTGAGGCTAGCCTGGGCTATGTGGTAAGGCTGTCTGAAAATGCAAAAGGCTGACAGTGTCGGTCACTGGTAGGTGGCTTGCATGACTTGCTCAGGGCCCTGGCTTTAATCTCTAGCACCAACAAGAATAAAATAAAAGAGTTAAAACTGGGAAATACTCTCAAACTCAGAGCACATAGAAATTTAAGATTTACACCTCCCCACAAAACATAAATGATCTCACTGTAGGTGTGCTGATAGCTGGGACATGGCCTCAGTTCAGGTGGGCGCTGAACAAGAAGGAGTCAGATATCAGCTTCCTGGTCTAGCTTCCTGTCAATCCACCTCAGTGGGTAATGAAGTCCCAGATGCTACATCCACTTCACCTCCTATCTAACGGAAATCTTTAACTGTATCTTCTCACCCTGTGGTCGTTTGAATAGGTATGGCCCCTATAGACTCACGTATTTGAATGTTTACCCCATAGGGAGTGGCACTATTAAGAGGTGTGGCCTTGTTGGAGGAAGCATGTCACTGTGGGGATGGGCTTTGAGATCTCCTATGCTCAAGCTATACCCAGTGTAGAACAGTCTCCTTCTGCCTGAAGATAAAGTTGTAGACCTCTCAGCTCCTCCAGCACCAAGTCTGGCTGCCATGCTTCCCATCATGATGATAATAGACTGAACCTCTGAACTCTGAGCTAGCCACATTAAATGTTGTCCTTTATAAGACTTGCCTTGGTCATGGTGTCTCTTTACAGCAGTAAAGCCCTAACTAAGACACACACACACACACACACACACACACACACACACACCAAGTACAACTGACCATTTATTCAGAGACACAACTGTGATTCTATGCATGAGTGCCTGACATTTGGAACCAACATATTCTCACCGTTTCTTGAGCGGCTCACACTCTGCTTGGGGTTTACGAAGTAATTAAAAAATGAGGATTGTACCACTTCCCTGAAAGGGCTCCTCAAATCCCATCTGCTTCCCTCAATGAACATCCTCCGTGTTTAAATACTACCTTTATTAATAAACACACATTGTGGCAAATGATTGGGAAATGAGAATAGCCTAGAGATTTCATGTTCATGGGCAAGATGATTTCAGATAATTTGCACCATGTATCCAATATGATTGGAAACCATCTAAAGCATCGTGTTAAATACAGAGGAGAGGAGTAGAAACAGTGCTGGTCAACTAGAGCGGGAGTTCCCCGTTCCATCTCCAACTGTCAGACTTATTAACTGTAACTACAGGACTGACAGGCATGTAGCATACATCAGACCTGAGAGTTACATTGCCACTGGTGTCTTGTGTAATCAGCCACACCCCTGTCATAATGACCCTCCCACAACTCCACTGAGGCTGCCGTGCATGAAGTGATTGCTGTTATCTGGACTGTACTGTGCTTCAGCTGCTTGAATGCACGTGGCCCTTTCCAGCACTCCCTCCTCTACCATCAAATTGCTGCTTAATTTTCCCTCGTCACTGTTTTCTTACTGTCTGTCCAGGGATTTAGTATGTAATTGTCTTTTTAATTATGTATATGTATGCATATCTGTATGGTGTATGTGCATGTGAGTGCAGTTGCATGAGGAGACCAGCAGAGGGCACCAGCTCCCTTAGAGCTGCAGCTACAGGGGGTTGTAAAGGCACCCAACATGGGTGCTGGGAACTAACCCCAGGCCCTCTGTAAGGGCATTGTTCTTAACCAATGAGCCATCTCCCTAGCTACTTAATATACTTATTTTTGTTCATTATTAAGACTCTATATTTTGAAATGCTAGTTAAAATGCTTAAATATTTTAAAATATTCTTGTTGCTATCATAGTCTTTCATATACATTAACAGTGCCAAGAAAAATATAGCTATAGACACAGTTTTAAAATATCTCAGGATACTTGTAATAGTATAATTACCTAACACTTTATACTTGGTGACATGTCTCTTTTAGGAAGATGTAGGTATATTAATTCATTTTGTCTGAAAATAGTAATTATAAGTCAATTCATTACCCCCTAGGAGAAGTTCTTTATAAGGTAACTCCAATAAAAAAATAAGCCACTGCATGCGTCACTTATATCTAAAATCTAGTTGGAGAAATACTACTAGTATCAATACCAGACTTCAAAAAAATATCAAAGTAACCATGCCAGGGTTTCTATTTTCTGTGTGTATGTTGATATGTATGCATGTTAGTTTGTGTGTGTGTGTGTGTGTGTGAGACAGAGAAAGAGATAGAGCGAGTGAGCAAGAGAGAGAGAGAGAGAAAGCATACAAGTGAACACGGAATGTATATGTTTGTGGAAGTTAGACAGTCACAGAGTAACCTAGGCTGGCTGGCCACTAAGCCCCAGGAATCTTTCTGTGTCTGCCTCTCCAGCATTTAGGCTACAGCACAAGCCATGCCTAGCTATCTCAAGTGACTTCTGGGAATTGAACCGACAGCCTCACGCTTTTGCTGTTTTTTTTTTTTTTTTAAACAAGATCCACAGTAAAGGACAACTCCAGTTATTATAACTCCCACCCACACAGGCATCACATATGTGCATAAAAAGATACTTTTAAATTAATTTTTTATGTTGGCATACAAAGTAATGGGTTTCATTATGCCATTCTGTACATGGGAACATTTGTTTTTGCAAATTATCTCACTGATGCAGTGAGATTTCTTCATATTTCTAGTCCAGTTTACTTTATTGGTTTAACTACCCTTGACTTACAGAACTAATTTTCTGATCCTTCCGTGAGTTAACTCTGTAGTTTCTCATGAAGAAAATATGTGGCTGGAGAGGTGGCTCAGTGGTTAAGAACACTGACTGTTTTTCCAGAGGACCTGGGTTCTATTCAGTATCCATATGGTGGCTCATAATCCTCTAACTCCAGTTCTAAGGGTCTCGCCCTCTTCTGGCCACTATGGGCACTGCACTCATGTGGTGTGCAGACATACATGCAGGAAAAACATTCACATACATTAGATGAATAGATGGGTGGATGGATAGATAGATAGATAGATAGATAGATAGATAGATAGATAGATAGGTAGGTAGATAGATAGATAGCTCACTGTAGAGCTCACAACTTTTTCTGATTCTGGAAGTGGCAAGTAACTTAGAGACATTTCCCAGGCTTGAAGAATATCGCTCTCTGAGAAGCTGGGGCCTCTGGTAGCCTAAAGAGAAACCAAAGCAGTGTGGGGTACACTTAACCCATTTTTCTAGAAACAATGGCTTCCTGATTAGTGACACGGTAAGTTACTTGGCTTTGCAAAGTTCGCCCGTGGTCTGGTTATTGCCGTCATATTTCCTGTTTACACTGGACTCGGTGTGTTAGGTTATTGTCCCCACTGAAAATACTTCAGAAAAGAAAAATAGGTGCATTGAAGCACAAACCCAGATTCCCAGCAACAGTTAAAAGCACACTCTGTCGAAGACAGCAGAAATGGTGACAGCAGGTGAAGAAAGACAGCCTCCTGCATTTTACAGCTGTTTGCTAATAATAAATCACGAGGAAATTAATTTTAAAATCATCATTTGGTTCACATAGAACTTCATCCCGTTTTACAAAATGAAAGCATATTTGCACACTAAGGAGATGGATCTGCTTGTACGTCTAGCATAATATAATACAAAGTCGTAGCAGTCTGATATTTACATGCTGGTTGACAAAAACAGAAATAGATTTAAAAGTCTCTGCCTTCCGTAATGAAACCACAGTTTCTATAAGGGCAGAGATCTTTGCCCATGCAGAAAGAACAGGTGATTCAGAACACATAGCAGCCTCAAATCCAAGCTGGGGTGTTTCAGCTGGGGTGGGTTCTTACACTGCGTGTCATGATGCCAAAGCCACGTGTTCCAAACCAAGGATGTCAGTGGTGGTGACAGGGTTCCCTGGTGAAGTTATCAGAGGCAACACCAGCCGGCACTGCCCAAAACATCACTTTGCATTTGGTTTTGAATTAAATTTTGGCCCTTGTATATTCGGAACTCTTTTACTGTTGGGAAATCTTTAGCCACCTCTACGTTCAGCTCTGTGACACCGCCCACCACCCTTGTGGGGTTGTGACCCACACTGTGAGAAGTTTTGTGGACATGGTGATCAGAGCATAGTCTAACAGCGTAAGGCCTTGAGGACCAAAGAAACTCACGTTCTCCTAGAATTACCAATCAGCATGCCGCCATCTTTGAAGGTAGTTGACCACAATATTGGGGTATTAGGACAAACCCACAGTCTGCTTATGAGAACATAAACAATAAAGATTATTTGGAAAAGGGGCTGACAGGGGTTGGATAGACGGCGGCTCAGCGGTTAAGAGCACTGGCTGCTCTTCTAGAGGTCTTCATTTCAACTCCCAGCACCCACATGGTGGCTCACAACCATCTGTAATGGGATCTGATGCCCTCTTCTGGTGTGTCTGAAGACACAACAGTGTACTCATATGCATAAAATAAGTAAATGCATCTTTAAAAGAAAAAAAGTGCTGTCAAAATGTCCCGGTGATGAAGAGTGCTTTCTGCTACAGAACTCACAGTGGGAGGTTTACAGTCACTTGAAATTCCTCTTCCAGGATGTCTGATGGTCTCCACGTACACTGTATTCCCTTCTCGGAAAATAAAAAGAAATCTCAAATAATCAATCAATCCAACAACAACCCAAACAGGTTATTTGAAAGCGAAATCACTAAGCTGCGGGCTTCACCCGTTAGTTTTAGTAAACAGTGGGTGTTTTCCTGCTGTCAGTTTTAAGTTCCTTTGGATGCACACTGCTGGTCACAGCAGAACAACCGGACAAGCGGCATCAGCTTTGCAAGCCAAGAGTTTACAGTGCCCTGGGGCACATCCTCCATGCACAGGAAATCCCACTGCCGTCCTCTAGGCACTCACGGGAGAGATACTCTTGCATGTTAGTATGGAAACACAACAAGAAACTCCGTGTTTTCTGTCCCCAAACATCACAACTAGGGCAAAAGTCCTAAACGCTGAATTCTGTGAGTCATTCCGTTTTCTTTTTCTAACACACATATTTAATAAATTTTCTTCATCAAGCAAGAAGATAACAAACCAACTAAATATAGTGCATGTGGGGGAGAGGGCAGGGAACGAGCCTGACATTTTCTAGCTTCTGGATTCAAATATTATATTTCTAATTATAGAGCCACAGCAGGGCTGTTCTGGGACTGAACTGTAAAATGAGTGAGGAGACATCGTTTCCTGTGTGAAGTTGCGTTGGATTGTTTCCTGAAGGGAAGTATCACTGGCTTTTCTTTAGTTCCCTATCAAGATACAAAACATGATGCCTTTTCCCTTAATGATTTGGGTTTCCAGGTAATCACATTAGAAATGCAGAAACACAATACATGGACCAGTGCCGATAAGTCAGCATAGCCTGGCTGATTAGAGAATCTTCCTGGGGTAATTGCCAGAGTCATTAAGATGTCACTGACACACACACGGGCACCTCTAACATCATTCTGAGTTTGACTTGTCTTCCCCGCAGGTCTCATTAAGACATTATAGTTAAAACTTGCGGGCGGTGGTAGAGATGAATACAGCAGACCGATGGCATTGTCTCCATAGATTCATGTCCCTGACTATCAAGAATGGCACCTGGAGATGCACACGACTCTCGCTCAGGCCTTGGTCTTCGCTGACCTTGGCTTTTCACTGCACCTAAACGGCTTGCCCACTGTGCCCAGGGCACTGTCCACAGACTCTTGTTTGTTCCTTACAACAAACTTGTGAAGCATAGTCTCTATTTTTAAAGGACCAAACAAAACCTATCTACAGGTGCCAGGTTTGGGTGAAGGAGCTGGGGGGTGAGATTAGTCATTAAGCATGGATGAAGACCTGGCATGGTCTGCACAGGTTCTACTATTGACCAATGTGACTCTTCTCTCCACAGTCCAAGGGCCACACTTGTCCTGGTTAAAGCCAGAGTCATCTGGGAAGAGGGGACATCGGTTAAGAAGATACCTCCAGCCTATCAGTACATAGGCAAGTCTGTGGGGGCATTTTCTTGATTAGTGATTGATGTGGGAAGGCCCACATGTGAGCAATGCCACTCCTGGGCAAGTGGGCAAACTGGGAAGAGCGAGTCAGTAGGCGGCTCTCCTCTATGGCCTCTGCCTCTCAGCTCCTGCCTCCAGGCTCCTGCCCTGACTTCCCTCGGTGACAGATTGTTATCAGGACCTGTAAGCTGAGATGAACCATCTCTCCCCAAGTTGCTTTGGGTCATGGTGTTTCCTCACGACTACAGAAACAGAACTGACACCGAGCCCTGGAGAAGAGTGGGAGTCCGGGAATGCACCTCCATTTGTCTGCAATATTGCATACAGACTTATCTGATCTCTTACATCGAAGTCTGCTTTAGGACAAACACTTGCACTGGTGACTGTGACCGAGGGGACTGTCTCCCCTTACCACTCTCAGAGTTGAGTCCCTGTGGGGAGAGATTTCAACACTGTAAATCCCAGGGCAGCTTCACTGAGACATTTGGCAAATTCCAGGGAAATCAAAGTCACCGATGGTCACACTTGCTCCTGATGGGACAAAATAGACCGAGCCGAACAGGAACGTAAAAACTCTGTACCGTAAACAAACCTAAGAAGAGAAAGAATTGATTTGTAATTATCCCGAGCACACTCGTGAGCCAGAAAGAAAAGCACCTACAACTCCAAGTTCAAAGCGATTCAGGGACCTAAGTTACCTGGTTTGAGTTTACTAAGCAATCAGTTTTATAAAACAACTCTGGGTTTTATAAAAACAGTCTGAACTCTGGGTGACTGTCATGGTGGAAGAAAGAAAAATGAAGACTGTGCAACTCAGTCTAGAACTGAGCAGTGGGTCAAAATTTCAGTGCCACCCAAGGACTGGAGCAAAAGCAGCTGTCACAAACAAGCCTCCTCACGGGGCTGAAAAGTTTTAAGAAAACAGCATTTTAGTATGCGCCCCACGCCACTGCTGCAGGACTGTATTGAAATGTTAACCGAGTGAGCCATGGATGTCTAATGTCTTACATTCTAAACTTTCTAAACTTCATCTGCTCATAATACTGAAAAAAAACATGGGACAGAATAAGCACTTTAAGAGGCATAATAAAAACCTGGACAGACAGTTCCTATTCAGTCAAAGAATTGATCAACTAGGAAGAAATAAAGATGACTTGTTCTGTTGTCGAGTATGCACTGGGAAAGGCGAGTTCCTTGGGGATTCATGCATACGCCAAGCCTCAGGTAGTTTAATTCATGGCCAGTACCTTATATCTGAGAGACACACAACTCTACATAGATCCAACACTCTCTCTGCCCATGAGAATTGTCTAATTATCCTAATGATGATGTAAGCTAAAATAAACCTTCCCCACCCTGCAAACCTCTCTTGGTCAGCGCCTCTTCACAGTAACAGAATAGATGGAGGAGAATGTGGTGCTCCCTTCTCACAGAGCCTCCCACAAGCAAACGCCTTTGCAAACAACACAGAAACCTCACTCAAATTCCCAGATAAGACGCGTGAGCAGATCCAAGAGTTCAAAAGCTTGGCGGAATTCAGCCAACTAACTCCAAAGGGAAACTAAGTCTCCAAGGATTCCCCTCTAAAAGATACAGTATCGCCACAGTGGTGACATTGGATGAATAGAATGCAGTCTCCAAACGGAATGCTGCTTGCCTTTCCTTTCCTTTCCTGGAACGTGATACAGGCTCAGGTCTTCACTGGCAGGTGTGTGGTCCAATAAAGAACAAGGCTCAGGCTCTCGAGATCTAATTGGATGGGAAATGGGTGTGATTTTGACAGACACTACTTCAGACAAAGTCATTTTAAAAGGTCCATTGTTTTACTGTTATGTAGATGTGTGGGTTTGTGTGTCTGTGTCCTGTGTGTGTGTGTGCAGGTGGCCTTGGAGGTCAAAGGAGGTCATCACACATCCCTGGAGATAGACTTGCAGGCAACTGTGAGTTACCTGATGTGGGTGCTGGGAACTCAACCCCCATCCTGACCCCTGAGCCGTCTCTCCAGTCCCTAGACGCATCATTTTTTAGACGGAGGTGTCTGGCATTCATTTATGTCACACAATGCCATTCAACGTTATTGCTCATATGAAACACACAGCCCAAATGAAAATGAAACAAATGTGATCAGGTCTCACCCAGGATCCAGAAGAAAAATGTGCTTCTGGAGAACCACACTTGTAAGGTGTGCTTTCGAACTCTGAGGTGGACCTTGCTAACGATCCAGAGTTGTACTCAGTGTTGTGGGAATGTGTGTCTTCTGAAGCCACAGCAATAGAGTTGTCACAAAGGTGGGTGGCAGCCTGTCTGGCCATTCATAAGCAGCTCAGTATCTTCCCCAACCTTAAGCCCATGTCGGGAGTGGATAGCCTGAGCTTCCCTCAAACCCATGATTTCTTGGGTTCACTATATGTTAGGAAGTTAATGGGCATGACTTTAAATCCCTTTCTTCTGTGCTCTCCCCACTGCAGAACTTAGGGGCATACGAAGTCACTTCAAATTTCTTCTCTTCCAGAATTTGAGTAAAGTTTGATCAGAGTCAACAAAGGAGGAGGAAGAAGAGGAGGAAGAGGAGGAAGAGGAGGAGAAGGAGGAGGAGGAGAAGGAGGAGAAGGAGGAGGAGGAGAAGGAGGAGGAGAAGGAGGAGGAGGAAGAGGAAGAGGAAGAGGAGAAGAAGGAGAAGGAAGAGGAAGAAGAAGAGGAGGAGAAGTAGATGAGGAGGAGGAAGAGGAGGAGGAGGAGGAGGAGGAGGAGGAGGAGGAGAAGGAGAAGGAGAAGGAGAAGGAGAAGGAGAAGAAGAAGAAGAAGAAGAAGAAGAAGAAGAAGAAGAAGAAGAAG
>JANHMN010000023.1:10445429-10478498 GCA_030674055.1 Rhabdomys pumilio
CACACACACACACACACACACACACACACACACACACACACACACACTTATGAGCTGCTAGCTACCTGGAGCTGTGGACTCTGGTTAAATACGCTGTTTAGTCGGTGCTTAGACAGACGCTGAAAGGTGCCGATGGTCTTCTTGTTACTGAAGAAGAAAACAAATCTAGAATTTAAAGGCCGGCAAGTAAAGATGACAACTCCTAATCTCGGCACACGAGCCTTGAACGGAAGCATTCCTCTTGTTCTACTTTTGGGGGATTTAATTCTACTGCTGTAGGAGCAGGGGAGCCTCCTAGGGGGGATACAGAACGTTCTGCTCCGATTCATTTTAAAGTGCCTCGTTTTCCATCTACCTCCCACGCTCATCCGATTGTTCGTGTGAGAGGACGTGGGTTTCTGGGGAAGTTGGACTTGAAGGGATTGGTAAGGGAGTTGTGTGTGTCTGTGTGTGTGTGTGTGTGTGTGTGTGTGTGTATGTGTGTGTGTGTGTGAGTGTGTGTATGTGTGTGTGTATGTGTGTGTATGTGTGTGTGTGTGTGTGAGTGTGTGTGTGTGTGAGTGTGTTGTGTGTGTACACGCGCTCGCGTGTGTGTGTGTGTGTGTACGTGTGTGTGTGTGTGTGTGTGTGTGTGTGTGTGTGTGTGTGTGATGGTGAAGTGTGAGGTGGAGGCTTGTCCTGACTGTGAACATGGCTGAGCTGAATCTGAAAAAGGAAACGCCTGCAACGTTCACAAGACTCTCAGACAAGAGTGAGTCTCCCAAATCAGCAATCAGCAGTCCCAACGGGAGCATCCTTGCACTGGATACCCGATGCAAACGACCGTACAGACTTAGAACCTACCAGCCAGGAGGAAACTCAGCCCCACAAAATGGACAAGGAAGTCCATGTGCAGGGGGCCTGGTGCTGAAGTGACAGTTCTTAGGCTCCAACTCCCTCATTGCCTGTCAGGGTGACTTTGGGAAGAGACTTGGCCTGTCCACTCTTCAGCTTCCTGATCCCTAAGACAGCAGCAGTAAGTGGCGAGGCCTCACAGGGGGATTAAATGACCTAAACAGGAAGTGCGAAGCCCTCAGGGCAATGCCAACCACACAGCCTTCAACAGACATTGATTGCTTCTCATGCTTGAAGGGGCAGCGAGTCCAGATCTGTTTGAGTCGCAGCCCTTTTTATGCCCCAAACATTCAATATCACCGCTCTCCATATTCACGGGGAACTGGACCCTCGAGGATACCAAAATCCACGGATACGTAAGCCTCTTAGATAAAATAGTGCAGACATGTACATATCTACGGATTTACAGTACCCCAATGCGATGTAAACATTAATAAACGCCAGTAGCTGCTACATATCTCTGTTCAGGTCCTAGTTTCTTAAACTGTGAGTCACAAAAGGTTGACAACAGTAAAAAGGCTCCTGAACACACAACAAGCAACAGAGAATCGAAAAGCAAACCTGTACCAAGCCAGAGGGTTTCCGAGCAGCGTTCGCCCGTATTGCGTGGTGTGATTTCACTGTGGAGTTGGTAATGAGCACACAACACACATGCCGAGGGACAAAGCCCCCAAACCTTAGCTCCAAGTGCAAACCACAGCTCATTGTCAACTATAGAGTTCCTACTGCACATGCAAAGCCTCTTTGTTTGTTTGTTTTGAAAAATAATGGTTTAATTATGGAAATCAGAGACTTAACATTTCCCTACCGTTATTCCCCACCACACAGCTATTCCATTAGTGCACCTCTCTGGACAGTGTCCTTAGAAAGACTGAGTTTTTAAAATGCTGCTGACTTGAATTTCATACAAGAAAGAAATCCTGAAAGAATTTTGGCTCAGGATTAAAAATAGAATTTCCAACCATTTTTAAAAAATGGTCCTAAACACACTTCTACCATTTTATAACACTATGCATTTATGAGAAGCGGTATTGTCAGTATTGATCGGTCAAAATATCGACCAACTCTGAAAAACACTAAGGCTGTGTGATGCCCTGGAGTATCTAATATTTGGTCATAATTTAATTCTTTATGTCAAAACAATCCATCTCATCAGTATGCAAATTTGCTGTCATCCTTAACAAACAGCAAAATTATGTGTACACTAAAGAACTGTTTTAAAATAAGTCACTAATAGCAAATGCTTGATTTTCTTACCTATTTCAAATTTCACCTACCTAATGTGGTACTTGGAATAAGAATGGCTTCCATAGGCATAAATTTAAATGCTTAGATGCCAGGGAGTGGCACTATTAAGAGATGTGGCCTTTCTGGAGTAAATATGACCTTGTTGGAAGAAATGTGTGTGTGTGTGTGTGTGTGTGTGTAGGTGGGGTGAGGTTTCAAAAGCCTATGTTAGGCCCAGGCATGTGCTCTCTGTCTGTCTCTGTCTGACTCTCTGTCTGTCTGTCTCTGTCTCTCTGATGGTCTGTCTCTCTCTGTCTTGTCTGTCTGTCTGTCTGTCTGTCTGTCTGTCTGTCTCTCCCTCCCCCACCCCAGCCTGCACATCAGCTTTCAGCTCCAGTGCCATGCATGCCATCATGTTCACTTCCATAGCAATGGACTAAACCTCAGAAACCATAAGTAAGACCTCAGTTGAATGTTTTCCTTTATAAGAAAAGAGTTGCATGGGCCATGGCTGCCTCTTCACTGCAATAGAATGGTAACTAAAGCATCTGTATACCCAGGATCAAGTAAACATTTCTTGGTTGACAAGAGGCTGCAAGTGAAAAATGCTTACAAAACCCATATTCAGGTTTGGGACCATCCACTGGATCCACAGACAACCTTCCAGGAACTACAACCTCCAGAAAAAAATGACTCTGTCCCTCAGTAACCAATCAACTGCCGAATCTCCATGCTAGAATTCTGAGAGTCTTGATCTGCTTCAGGTCTTGTATAGGCAACCATGACAGCTGCGAGCCCACGGTTCATCAGTTTCTAATTGACTAATGCATCATGTCCTTTTCATTATGGTGGGTTACCCATGGGAAGCTTCATTATACAATACATGCTTTCTGGTTTTCTCAGGATCAACACCGCATACCTGACTACCGTGGCTATTAAGGATGGAGAGCAGCGTGGCTGGGCCATCTGGCATGATGACTCAGACATAATTAATGTTTATTAGATGAGTTCATCTATCAGACCCCAAGGTAGGCGTTTCTGCTCTTTTTATAGAACATTCTATGTATCTATGAGACTAATTCATTAGTTAACTATCAAAATAGTTCCCCTCCCCAACACCCATGTATTAATGACAAGTTTTAGCTTCTCTATCTTGTTATTCTGACATCTCAGGGCCTTTCTAACCAATCAGAGCCTGTCCCACCTCTCTCAATAACACATATTGTGGACCACCGTAACCTTAGAGACCGGTACTGACCCATCAGGGACAATTGGTTCCGCTCCAGACTGCCTGCTGAAGTGACTCTCACTAGCCATCTCCCTGCTTCCTACCCTGCCTCTCCTGCCCACACTGCCCCTCATCCCTTCTCCCTCCTGGCTTGGTGTTTCTGTGTGTGGAAGCTCTGGTAACTATGCCAACCTTCTAGGAGAATGTGGGTATATAAAATAAAAACATCGTGCTTAATGACAATCACGTCTATGTTTCTTATTACATCAGATTAAACCAGACCCGAGGTATCAGAACATCCTCCAAATTGTGGAGTTAGTTTTCTGTCATCCTATTCTCTGTACTCAGTAAACAAGTTTTAAACTTTTTTTTTTTGTAATTTCCATTACTTTGCCTTATGTTAACAATACTTAACACAAGCAATTATGTTTAAGTTTTATTGGCATATAGTTGAAAAGATTCAATTAAAATCATTTCCTACTAGATAAAAGACCCAGCCCTGGTCTATCATCACAGTGCTATGATTTAACTGTAACCTGGAGCCAGGCTCGCTCCGTGGTAATCTCCTGCCCACACCGATTAGTCTTCTCTCAGCGGGAGCCTGGGTGTAGCTTAGAACCCAATAAGTGAGCTCTGCATTCAGACCTGTGCAATGGAAGCAGGTGTATCTATGCAGGCTCAGCTGTGACAAACACAGACTGGGGTCCTCTGGGAGATGTGCATTCCTTGCAGGTCCCTAGGACTGCTTCTGAGCTATGGCCGAGCTGGTATGCTCACCACACTTCCCGTTGACATAACTGTCCATTTTCCCGTGATTGGTCTAGAAGTGCATTCTGCTTCAGCAGACAGCAGAGAGGAGGCTGAGCCATGGAGAGAAGAGGGTCTACACTGTGCAGCAAGGCTGGCTTGCCTTCCTTCTCTTTCCTTCCTCTCCACGTCTTCATCCCTCTTTTTTCTACATCCCTCTCTCTTCTTCTTCCTCCTTGTTCTCTGCAACATGTCAAACTCTATAATAGCCCTTTCTAGCATTAAAACACAAGGTGGGTTCAGGTCCTCAACGCTGTACATCCAGGGAAGGCCGTAGCTCTGACTCCTGCTTCAGTGGCCAAACTAGAGAAAGGAGACGTTTTCCCTTTCCTTACACAATACGCTGACTGCGTAAGAAGAAAACAGAGCATAGAGTTCAAGCAAGCAGCGAGTTTAGGTCATATAAAAGGGCCCGGATATAAAACATAAATTCCTTCCATGGGAAATAATAAAAGCCCTGAAATTTAATCTACTATGAACTAGTTTTGTAATGTCATCAAATATTTTTAAAGCGGGCTTCTGTAGATCAGAGGCGGGATTCACTGCTGGCGTGCAGTTGGCATTTTATAGATATCAGAATTTGAAGACACCTTGAAGTGTTTCCGTGCTTTCCATAGAGGGTGTTCAAACTTATTCTATACATGATTACTGCATGTCGCTGTCCCAAGTGGTTGCCATCTCCCACAAACAGGACGCAGATGGTCCCTGCCTTCCCAGAGCCCACAGTCCAATAAGCAGATTAGCACAAGCTGTTGATGTTGTATCCACATTTAAGTGGCCATGAGAACAGTGTATTTTTTTTAAAGACTGATGTTCTACTAACATTGGTGGCAATTTGACAACAGTGGGGTTATACACAGGTCATTAGCTAAGCCACAGCTGCCCGTTTCCTTCTCACTTTTACAAAGCTGCATGTCACTGGAGTCCATCCTCTGGGCATAACATGCCAGGCCTATCTTGAAATGAGAGCAACTGTTATGGCCCACAGTAGACCAGGACAAGATTGAGCCTACTAACATTCCCTTGTGGAGGGTGGGGTTTGCACCACGACAGCACGAGACCCACCCCTTCCCAGGATGTATAAGCAGGTAGCTGCTGGGAGTGGATATTCTTTTTCAGTGAAGGAGGCACCTGTAAGCTGTTACACTCCTGCAAGTGACTCCAGTTGAATTCATTGGTTCATTCAAGCTAGACTTGGACTGAATCACTTCTTGGTTTTGCTGTTGGTGCTGTATCTGGGGCAAGCAACCATTTGTTCACATTTCCTCAAGGAAATTTAATGCAACGATGTATGTTTTAACAAAGACCATGTATGACTTGGCACTGCAAGATGTATCTATATCGGCACCAAGGCAGGAGAGAGAGAGAGCAGGTTACTAAAGACACTGTTTCTCTTTGGTGGGCATTTCCGTAGTGCTTTCCAAAGCAAGACGCAAATGCTTCACCAGACAGAAGAAAGTCACACACTGATGAAGCTAACTTACAGTCTGTTGCTGGGTTGGTGCATATACATTGTCTGTCCATCACTGGCCAAGGAAAGCTGAGAAGAGGGAACCTCACCTCTCTTCAGGAATAGCCTTTGCCACAGTGGCCTGTGGGCATGTCTGTGGAGGCATTTTCTCAATTGCTAATTGGTACAGAAGGGCCCACCCACTGTGGGAAGTGCCAATCCTGGGTTTGTGGTACTGGGTTTTGTAAGAAAGCTGGCTGAGCAGGAGCCAGAGGCAGTAAGCCAGTAAGCAGCGTTCTGTGTAATCTTTGCTTCAATTCCTGCCTCCAGATGCACGCCTAGGCTTCCCCCAATCACAGAGCATAACCTGTGTCCTAGTTTGGTTTCTGTTGCTCAGATAAATAAACATCACAACCAAAAGCAACTTAGGGAGACTAGGGCTTGTTTATAGTCCATCACCGGAGCTCAAGGCTGGAACCTGGAGGAAGGAACTAAAGCAGAGAGTCACAGAAGAATGCTTCTTATTGGCTTGCTCTCCCTAGATGCTTTCCTATCACCACTCAGGGCCTGACCGAGGGTAGCACCACAGACAATGAGCTGAGTCCTCCTGCATCAATCAGCATCAGCTGACATCAATCTTTAAGCAAGAAAGTGCCCCCACAGATGTGCCCATGGGCCCATCCGATGGAGACGCTTCCTCAATTGTCATTTCCCTCTTTCCAACTGACATAAGCTCTTTTTGGCTTATGTCTCATTGACAAAAACTAGCACACCCAGTAAGCTAAATATACTGTTTCTTTCTCAAGTCACTATTAGTCAGAGTGTTCTATCACAGCAATAGGAAAGCCAGCAAGGACACCAGGGAAGGGAACTCCAAAGCATAATGAACGGGTGTGATCTGTACGTACAGTGTCAGAAGTGACATATCCTAAAACTGTCTAGATTTTCAGTTTCCCATATGACATTAAAAAAAAATCAAATCTTCCAGCTGAGATATTTTAGAGTTAGTAAAATATGATAAAAAGCAAGATGGATTGCTGTTTCTTGGGAGGTTTTAGGGACAGAGTGGAAGACTTGGTTTTGGATGGTTGCAGGTTCACGGCATCTTTGCACGTGATGCTTTTGTGATACGTTTAGGAAACTGGAAAACGTCACTAATTCCACATAGATTCCCAGATTGCTAGTCCTTTAAAGAAGTGTAGGGAACCTTAGTCCAAACATGTTTTTGGTTCACCTTCCATTCTGTTACAAGAATGCCACAACAAACAAACATTGGTTCTACTTTCCCTGGCATCTAGAAGCAAGAAATGGGAACTAACAGAAGTAGCTGTCTCAGACGCGCAAATCTTACTGCTGTTGGAGAGGACGGGGTGAAGCCATTGCATGGGAGGGGGGCTTTATTTGAAACTCCAGAGTATACACACAAACTCCAAGACTGTAACCACTTAGTGGAATAGCAACCAAATGCCAAGAATAGGGATTTACTTTCAGGTAGCAGGCCACAGCCCCAAATGTATTTCCTTTTATGCTTTATGCTGTGAAATCATCCTGAACCAAAGAGAGGTGAAAAACCATAACACACACACGCACACGCACGCGCACACGCATGCGCGCGCCATTGGAAAATGGAATTCCATAACAATGGCTGCAAATGATAAAAGAATTGATTTTCTTAGGGATAGCTTCAAAACTTACTGGGTCACAATTGTGATATGACTTTTAATGCTGGCCAGTCAAACGACAAGTTCCTCAGTAAAATATCAAATTAGAAACAGGTGTGCTACCAGGTCCATGAGCTGGCCAGCAGGCCACCAGGCCACCGAGTAGATGAGGCATTTCCCACTGTGAAGAAGGCTGGCTTCCCATTCCTAGAACATGGAATTCACTTCCTTTGGTCAGTACTAGAGAGTTTGGAGGTTTCCCTAGATTAATATTTCCCTCCCAAATTCATTTTAGTTTTCCCCTTTAAGTAGGCCAGCCTCTGTCAGGAGTTCTCTGACAGTTGGGATAGTAGGACACGTGAGTCACCGTGAACACTGCAGGGGATGTGTTGATGCCGATCAGCAAGGTGTGCTCCTGTGCACAGAACTAAAATAGCCTCAGATGACAGAAAGAGTTGACTACTCCTTAAGCACCAAGTGGGGGATCGGGGTGCTGGAAAAGGCAAGGGCTTCACATACCTAGACATCTAAAGTCAGACCTATGGAGTGGAGCAGCAGAGAGACTTGGGGTGGCCCCTCCATACACAGGGCACACAGTGGCCCAGAGAGAAGAAATATTCTCTGAATAAGTCTGACATGGCAGGCCATGAGATGACATACATTTCAATTCTCTACTGTATTACAGTAGGGCAACTCTCAAAAGCCTGTAGCCGCCAAAGAACAGTGGCAGGGAGTCAAGCAGACTCAGGTTCAAATCCTACCTTGATCACTCACTTGCCATATGGTTTTTAAGAAATTATCTAAAATAAAGTCACGTCAGCTTGATATGGTGACATGTGCTTGTAATCCCAACCCTTGGGGTTCAGGGGAGGCAGGGAGACCACAAGGAGTTCAAGGGCCACCGGAACTATGTGGGAAGTCAGACAACTTAGGAAAGGTTACATTAGCGTGATAACAAAAAGTCTAAATCTCACCTAGTGAGTGCCCGACACACAGAGTCAATGCTGCACACTATTAAGGACATTTTCTTAAATGAGTTTTTGTAAGACATAATATAGTGTGTGTGTTTGTGTGTGTGTGTGTGTGTGTGTGTGTGTGTGTGTGTGTGTGTACGAATTATAAGGACCTGAACTATATGTCCCTGGCTAAGGAGATTGTTAACGTTGTTTTACAGTATGAAGGTGTGATGATAGGAAGAGAATACATGTGAAAAATTCTATGTGATCAGGTAAGTATTCAAATCAGACAGAATTCAACATATTTGTTAAAATCTGCTAATTGTGAGATTAAGCAGTAGCTAAATGTTACTACTGCTACCAAGTTATCTTATCATAAGCTTATTTCTACATTGTTGATTAAGCCAGAATTTTTTTTTTAAGTACTTTTTTTTAAACACATGTATTTTTATTTTATGTGTATGGACGTTTTGCCTACATACGTATGTATCATGTACATGCAGTACGTGTGGAGGCCAGAAGAGGACGTTGGATCTCCTGGAACTGAATTACAGATGTTTGTGAGCTCTGTGTGCTGGGAATCAAACCCTGGTCCCAGGCAAGAGCAGCCAGTGCTCTTAACCACTGAGCCATCTCTCCATCTCTCTTAACCAGCATGGGTTGAGTCTAATTAGTCTACATGACTGAGAGTTGTAAACAGGGCTCATCCAATCCGTCTTTTTGATAGCTGAAACTTTTGGCTATGTTCTGCATTCTTTTCCTTTCTCACTCTGAGAAGTGGGTCAAAACTTCATGAGTTCCCCCCCCACCCCCGTTTCACAGTACTTGTCCCAGTATTAAAGACAAGCCAATACGACCACAAAGCAATAACATATTTAACTCAACACACGTAGCTGGCCGGTTGTGCGCCGTGTATCTGCGATCTTTGGTTAGAAAGTAAGATAGGATTAAAATGTGAAAGCTTTAAAGCATAGCTCGCGGACTATTCTGCAGTACACTGGTTAAACCAGGTGGGCACTGCGGCCAAGCAAACCCCACCAGGTTGAGGTGTAGATGCGACTGCAGAAAGCCTCCTTCCCCAGGGAGAGTCCCACAGAACAATTTCCTCTTGCAGCGTTCCAAGTGAGCAGGGCTGCTCCTGTGGGAAAGTGCACCGGTCCGCTGCGCTCCAGTTCAACGCATGGTGTACAGGGAGGGCAGTGTGCCACGGGTCTGTCCATGGCCTCGGGGACCAGGGATCCACCAAACTCTCCGCATCTAACTTTGTCCCGGAACAAACCCTCTTTGAAAACACAACGGGGCTGGAGGAGCACGTAGCGTGGGGATGCCGTCAGCTGCTGGCGAGACGGTCCTCCTCCCCCACCTCTTCCCGGGAGGGAAGCGACCCGACGGCGCGGCCCCGCCCAGCCCCACCCACCGGCTCCACAAAGCCACTGCCCAGGCGCGCGGGTCTCCCGGGGCGAAGGAGGGGTGAGCAGAGCTGGTACCTTAGGAAGAGGCCGCGATGCCAGAGCCCGGGGACACCCGCAGCATCGCACCGCCGCCGCCAGCTGCTCCACCCAGGGCCGCCGAATTGCTCCCTCCCCGTTGCCCGCGCCGCGCCGCGCTCCTCCGCTGCGCCCGCTCGGCTGCCCAGCGACCGCCACTGTCAAGTGCAGCCCCGCCCCCGGCGCCGGCCCCAGACGCTGCCTCATTGGCTGCGGGAGTAGCTAGCTCCGCCCCTCAGGGCAGGCCCTCTCCAGGGGCGCACTAGAGGGTGGGGACCCAAGCTGGGCGAGGCTTCCTGCGGGCACCCGGAGCTTCTGCTTTGCCAACCCAGAAATAGACAGCTCCAAAGAAAGGCAAGAGAGGAAGCGTCTTCAACAGGGCTAGGGCCGTGGCTCCGCGGGACGGGTTCCCTAGGGTGGAATATTGAAATTATAGCTGGGGTTTGGGTGGTTTTGTTGGCTTGCTTTAAAAAAAAAAAACAAACCAACAACAACAACTCAAAATTGCTCTCACACACCTCAACTTCATCATATGGAGAAGCTAAAACCAATTTAAACAACCTGCCTGGCCACGGTCACTGAGCTGGTCGTATGCAGACTCAAAGCTGTTTGGGTTTTAGACTTAGGCTCACGAAGAGATTGTTCTAACGTACTGTATATATACTGTCTAGCAAGCACTTAATTGAAACTCTGCAGCTATTAGGTAAATCAGAAGTTACAGGGGCTGGAGGGGCATGGAACTGAGAGTGTTTGCTAGAAAATGGGCTTCATTTGGGGAGTTATGAGCTCATTGCACTTTTTTTCGGTGGTGCTGGACACCTGACCTTTGATTACATTATAAGCCCCTGAACTGTACATTTTTAAGTAATGAACTTTATGATAGATGAATTATCTCCCATAAACCAGTTTTAAAGTGTACTGAGTAGATTGCGTTCAATAAAACCACATAGATTTGTAGAGTGTGCAACAACTTTGTCCATTATGAGCAGAAATTAGGATTTATTGGCATTCACCCAAGTGTCAGTAACTCACGGCCATCTTCACCAACTGACTTCAACAGGGCAAAGATTCAAATGTGGCTCACTCCTCAGAGTGCCCAGCCCCCGGGGGTGTCCTTAATGAAAGGTGTCAGTTACTGTAAAGAAGGGAGCTAAGTGCTAGATCCAGAGAACCAAGGCCAAAGAGCCATGGGTCGAGTCATGACGGGCCTGGAATACCCTCAGTGTTAAGCCAAGCATGAGGGTCACTGTGGGGACCCCAGCTGAACAGCCAATGGTCAGAGCAGAGAGCCTGGAGCTCAGTTCAATACAGGTAGTTTCTGAAGGACTACATTTGGGGTTCCTTCTCAGTTCCCCTAACCCTGTGTAGTATGGGATGTTGGTACCAGGCCTCATTAAAACCTATTTCATCACCTGTCTCAGATCAAAGGAAGCAACCTAGGTTTCAAACCTTATGGAATATCAGCAGTGTTCTGATCTAGGATTCTGAACTGGAGCAGAGTGAACAGTCTCAAGGCCTTCTGAGTGCTGGGACTGGAGGCCTGTGTCTCCTCACCATGTGTCCCTGTTCTCCACTTTGTCATCCTATAGAGTTGTGAAGCTTCCTCGGATATGTAATGCATTTGAACTAAGGAAGGATTCAATGTAACGACTAGTGGCCTGTTTGTTGTTTGATTGGAAAGTAGAAATATGACTTAGGGAAAAAAACCCTACTTATTCATCTACTTCCCTGGCAAAACCCTGGGTCCTGGTCTGGGTATGTGTCAGTGCTGGGCTGGAGAGGTTGCTAAGTGGTTAGAGCACTGGCTGTTCTTGCAGAAGACCTGAGTTCAATTTCCAGCACCCACATGGCAGCTCACAACCATCTGTGACTCCAGTTCCAGGGGATATTGTGCCCTCTTCTGGCCTCTTGAGGCATTGCATGCATGTGGATCACAGACATTCAGGCGTGAGATAAGGTGTAAGCTCACATCAACTCCCTTTGTTTCCACATCTCCTTTCGCCCCACATGAGATTCTAACCTCCCTTTAAAAGCAGGCCCTGTGCTGTGTTTTGATAACCTCATTTTTTCCCTCCACTTGTCATTCTGTCTTGTTCCCCATCCTCTTTGGGGTTAGGGTGAGTGGCCAGTACAGTTTTATCATAAGACAGGAAGTCCATTTCTCCACACTAACAGACTACAGTGCTGACATGCATTAAGAAACTTAGAAATTAATTGGCCCATATTGCATGCCTGCTCTCTTGCTTTGGGACAACTGCAAAGACACGAGAGAATTACATCAACACTTTCCGTGCTTTAACAAGCTGTGGACTGAATACTAAGTCTAAATGCCTGAAATCTCATGTAGTCTTGGTCTAAGAGGTCACAATGTGAGCGTGTTAGCCATAAATACTCTAAATATTTGGAAGAGAAATTTTTTGATTTATGAATGTGGGATCTTTAATCTTTGAGATTAAATTTCCACTTGATAATTTACTATCTTTAAAGACTTTTGAAATGCCTTAAAATTTGTTCTTGTTTACTTTCATTTGGGGGGATCATAGATAATAGGCAAGCACTCTATAGTGAGCTGCACCCCCAAACTCTCCTATCCTCTCAATACCTCTTCTTAGGCATATATATATATATATATATATATATATATATATATATATATATATATCACATACACACACACACATATATATACATATATGCATATATATATATTATTTCTTTCACAAGAATCTTACATCTAACACAACAGCTCTATAATTGTCGCTAAGTTTCTATGCAAATATCTAGGTTTCCAAAAGAATGGAGGTGTATTAATCTCCCTAGAGTCCAAAGCCCAGGAAAAACAAGGGGACACTGCAGTTATTTCTCTTGCAGGAGCAGATGCTGTCCCACCGCAGGGAGTTATGTGTTGGAAGAAATGAGACAATAAAACTATACACGCTACTTTTGTGAACTGTATCAAGCAGGGCCAGCGGCAGCCGTATAGGTCTGTAAACAAACACATACGTTTCATTACTAGAACCAAGGACAAACGAGGACTACCTACAGTCTTCTCAGTGTAACCAGAAGAAAGTATTCGGAGCAAGAAGACTGACCTAATTGAGACCCACATGGTAGCCTGTGGGAACCAGAAAGCGCGATGCTGGGTTGGCTCAGCTGGCTGTCAGCTGTCAGCTCTGCCCCACAGCCATGGCTCTGCGGTCCTCTCCAGCAGCCTTCCCCGGTCCAAGGTCACAGCCCAGAGTTATGGGCACAAGCATCTGTTGCCTCTCCCTCTGCTCACAGGATTTGCGCCTGTAGATGAAAAGCCAAGAATGACAAGACCTACAGAGTAACCAAACCACTTGCTCCCTGACGAGCAGTTTGCCTTCTGGTACCCTCAGCCCACTAGCTGGCCTTCCTTACCATTCTAGGAAAGCAGTTTGCCTTGCAGACAGGAATCACATCAAGACATAGGGAGAGGTAATCGGATGGAAAAGATTGCTCTCGGACGTGTAAACCTATGACGTTTTAAAATGAAGAAACCAGCAACAGCACACACTCTGTGTAAACAATGAGAGGTAGACAGCTCTCTCCTAGCTGAGAGCATCCTGATGTAGGGGCGCACGGGGCTGACAGGGAAACATGGAGGAGTTCAAAAGTCTTAGAAACTGAGAAGAACGGTCCATGCTCAATAAAGGGCGCCAGAAAAGTCCCCAAGTGTAAAGATGCTCACAGACTTCAGGGAACAGCCTGGTCGAAGAGGGATCGTGCCTGAAATTCACGCTTCTGTCAACCTAAACTGCTTATCTCTGCTCTTTAAATGTTTCCAGATTTACCCCCTGGGAAACTGGATACAGACTTAAGAGAGAACAGACACAGGCTTGAAATACCCCAGCAGTTACCATAGAGAAAATAAAGAAAAAGGAAAGTGAACAGTTTTCATATTATGTGGAGGAAAGAGGAACAGAGTATATAATTACTCAGAATCTCCAATAAAGAGGCTCTTCTGTGAACAGAAAGAATAGATATCCCAAAGGCAGCTACTGTTGTGACATTTAACTGGGAACGCAGCCAAAAAATTTAAGCTAGGATCACAGCTCTTGTCTTTTTTGTGGAAAATTTTGGGGGCAATTAACTCATCCAACCTGATGGTCGTGGGGCTGGCACGCTTAGAGCGATGGTTCTCAACCTGTGGGTCGCGACCCCATGGGGTTGTACATCAGGCATTCACATTGTACAGTTCTGAAGTGGCAGTGAAATAGTTTTACGGTTGGGGACACCATGACATGAGAGACTGTATGAAAGCGGCGCAGCTTTAGGACAGTTGAGAACCTCTAGACTAGAGGATGATAGAAGACACCCATAAATGTGTATTGACAAAGGTTAACGTGATGCCATCTTTCAGATGAATGGTTTGAAGGTGTTTCTTGTTGTATCTAAATATCTCTCAGAAAAGAGTTTTAGCTATCTTTTATATTCACTCCTTTTGCTTACTTGCGTGACTAATGTAAGTATGTCATTTTTTGTCAGACTGACACATATTTGGGAAGAAAGAATCTCAACTGAGGAATCGCCTCTATCAGACTGGCCTGTGAATACCTGTGGGGTGTTTTCTTGATTGCTGATCAGATATAGCCCAGCCCACTGTGGGTAGCAATACCATCCTTGGGAAAAGTGGGCCTGGGTTGTATAAGAAAGAGAGCTGGTTCAGATGTTAAGAGCACTGTCTGATCTTTCAAAGGACCCAAGTTCATTTTCTAGGACCTACATGGGGTCTCACAATGTCTGTAACTCCAACATCAAGGGATCTGATGATTTCTTGTGGCCTCCAGAGGTACTGTACATACACGGCACACAGACATACATGCAGACAAAACCACTACACATCACCTAGAAATAAGTAAAATCTCAAAATTTGTTTGGCTATAAAAATATAGATCAAGGTGGCTGGAAAAGCTGGGACTGCAGGCTAGTAAGCGATCTTCCTCCATGGTGCCTTCTCCAACTTTCCCAGTGATGGACTGTAATTGGATTATGTTTGCCAAATAAACTGTTTCCTTCCCAAGTTGCTTTTGGTCATGGAGTCTATGGCAGCAAGAGAAAACCAACTAGACCAACCAGTTAAAATGATTAATTTTTTCTATCTTTTAGTCTGTAAGAATTCCATTTCATTGCATTAGAAGTTCCTGGGAAGGAAAACACCAACATGTTGACCTCTGAGAAGTGAGTGCTCTCAAGAGATGGTCCAAAGATAAAATTAAAATCCAAAGGAAACTAAGGTTGCTAATGTAATGTTGACCTCAGTGATGACCTAGGCCAGTTGCTCTGAGTCTACACATACGATTTTACACACATAGGGGTCTCCAGAATCAAGCAGAGATCGCAGAAAAGCAAGTGTCCCACCGTCCCTCCGGCTTCCCCTAAGTAGGACCGTGGATCCGAAATACATCAGCCTAGTGTGAACGTGGTAGAGATTGCTGATTGCTTCCTAACAAATATTCTCCTCAATTTCTTTCCGTTACAAGGTTTTAGTTGATTGTCAAGTGGCTGAGGTGAGACCCTACTTCCTAGACTCCACTGTGGTTAGGTGTGTCTACTAGCCCAGGTCCTAGACTCTGGATGCTGGGAAATCTCTGGGTATGACTCTACTGTCTCCTTGCTTCCAGGAGGCCTTGTCACTTCTTTCTGACTTAGTGGAGGGACAAAAAAGGCAGGAGAAAGAGAGGGGGAGGGAGAGAAAGAGAGAGAGACAGAGAGGGGAAGAAGGAGGAAGAAGAGGAGGGGGAGGAGGAGGAGAGGGAAGAGAAGGAGAGAGAGAAGAAGAAGGAGAGAGAAAGAGAGAGAGAGAGAGAGAGAGAGAGAGAGAGAGAGAGAACACCACAAGTGAGCTGAGAAAGGCCCCTCCCCCCATGCTGTGTGGAAACACACTCTGATGAAAATGGTCTTACTTCCTCAGGACAGGATTGATCCGTTTAGGCCTTTAGGCTCCGCATCTCAATTCTGTGACACTAGAAATTCTCATTGTCATCGTTTGAATATGTAATTCCACCCCCACCCTCACCCTCCACTCCACTCCCCTGGAGGCAGGGTCTTTTGAGGTATATTGTCACTGTTCCCTCCCCGTCTCTTCTGGTAGAAGATGAGAGAAAAAGCTCTCCTCTGCTTTTTACACTTTTACACTTTTTACACTTTTTACACTTTTTACACGTTCACTGCCAAAGCATCCTGACCAAATAAGAGGAGCAGACAACCATGGCTGGGATCTCTGAAAGTAGGAGCCCAAATAAATCTTCCCTCGGGTCAGTTGTTTCTGTCCGGTACTCTGGTCACAGCAGCGATGAATGTAATGAATCTGGAGCTTCTAACTTGAACGTTTCAGGGGACGCATGCAAGACACGCTGCATTCCCAGTTAGCAGGCCCGTCTCCTGCAAGCTGTCATACAGAGGCGTCTGTTCCCCTCAACAGGTTGTTCCTTCATCTTCAGGGCTTTATGTATGGAAGTGAGAATGAGCCACGGTGATGCTCAGCTATGCTCCAGGCAGAGAAGAAAAAAGAAGAGAAGGAATAAGCGTGCTTGGTTGCAGTGAGCGCATGGTACTGTTACTTCCTGTGCGTCACAGCTGGACCCCGATGCTCGCCCAGACTCAGGTTTGGATTCTAGGACAAGCACTGTTGTATTCCATGGTTGGGAAGGCCGTGCTAGCTGCTCGCTCCTCTCTATGTAGTTACGCCCAGGTCTATCACCTCATGAAGGCTTGCAAAATGTCCACGTTCTATTTCTGCCCTTGTGGCTTCACTTTCTTACTTGAATTACTTGTTAGAGCCGTTGCTCTAACCCAGTATTTGCTTTCCTGGTCATATGGCTTATATAGTTAAGGCAAAATAAATACTTATATTTCCTTTATTTACCAGCCACAAATATAGTTATTGTCCTGATAATTCCAGGAAGCCTATATGTGTTACCACGTTCACTAATAGCATCACGTAGCCATGGCCCTAAGGGAGTTGAAGCGTTCAGGGCTTGGAAGGCTCCTTCACATACAATATGAATGGCTTCCATGGCATCCTAATTTCTAACTACAATTTCCACGTCTGAGGAACCCCCAAACGACCCTCAGGATTTCCAGACAACCCACTGGAAGGATTCACACAACTGAATGAAATCCAGTATACTTGTGGCTACATCGTAACGCAGCGCACTGTGACTGGGAAAGGCCTGAAGAAAAGAAAGAAAGAAAGAAAAGGCCTGAAAGGCCTTGAAAGAAAAAGGCCTGAAAGAAAAGAAAGGCCTGAGTCCACTGGAATCCTTGTGAAGGGAGTCCTGAATGTTCTAGCTTTTCTTGAGGCCTTTCCCTCCCCTCCTCCCCTCCCCTCCCTCCATTCCTTTAATTAACAGGTCTCAATTCCACCAGGAGGGCCACCTTTACCATCTAGCTACCCCTAACTACTTCCTAGGAGCCCCACCCCCAGACACTGCTATTTCTGTTTCCGTGTTAGAATATAAATTTTAGTAGAACACAGACACTTCATTTACAACACAAGCTTCAAAGACAGGAGCCGTGGTTATCAAGCCCCCCAAGAATTCCGATTTGAAAATTTATATGTATGAATTCGTTTTCCTAGCACGAACTTTTACTCTCATTAAAATTCAAAAGAGATCAGTGACCCAAATTTTTAGACCCACTGTCACAAAGCCTGGGCTCCTCCAGAATCAGCAGTCTTGTTTCCCTTTTGATATGTAAAATGATGTGGATGGGGGTGAGCTAAGTGTTTTCTGTTCTTGGTAACTATGAGAAGGAAGGTAACTTTAAAAAGATACAGAGTTTCTTTCCCTCTTTCTCTTTTTGTTTGATTTTAGCAGGAATTTGAACCTGAGAAACGACTCGGAGTGTGTTTGCAGTGTGATTACTGGGCCAGCTACAGACTTAAGAGTGTAACTGTCAGAAACAGTACTTTGTCAAATGGAAGTCTTGCATCACGACAGGACAAGAATTTCTGCCATTTTTCCACCTTTAGCCTCTCTAGTGGGTGCTGGAGAAATGGCTCCGGGCTCTAAGGATGCTTGTCACTTGCAGCTCTTCCAGAGGGCCTGAGTTAGATACCCCAGCATCTTCAACAGGATGGTCACAGCTGCCTATAACTCCAGATCCAAGAGATCTGATACCTTCTTCTGGTCTCTGAGGGTATCTACACACACAAACACACACACACACACACACACACACACACACACACACACACACACTGTGTGTGTGGGGAGCATTTTTTTTAAAGTCCTTAATGGCCACAAAGGGACTACTTAATATACTAACAATTTCTTTTAAAAGTTGCCATTCCAGGGATGTCATAGAGGTAGACGCCCCAATACTGACAATTAACCCGATGGTTGGCCGACTGTCCCAGGACAGGTTTGCAATTGGTGAAGTTCTCCTGGCCGCTTCTCATCATGTTAGCCAGCTTTGAAGATACAGTTCTCATCACTATCTCCCACTTTCCAGCTCACAGTGATTGGTGGCAGACCCATGCTTTTGCCACATTCTTGAAAGCAACCACCACATTTTCAGGACTAGGATGTTTTGAGTCACCAAGCACTCACAACTCTCATCATGATGCAGAGCTCGGCTTCACTGAGGAGCAAGATCTGTAGGAAGCTAATCCGCAGGAATGCTACAGACAACCAACCTCTGGAATTCTGCTGATAACGGAAAAATTATAGTTGTATTTATTTACTAGCATGCATACTGACTAGGGACCCATGTACAGACAAACCAGAAGCCACATTCTGCAGAGAGACACATGTGGGCAGTGAGCAGCCCTTCCCATGCATGTCTACAAACTATAAAGAGCTCCAGTACCGTGATTATCAACATGCAATCAGGTTAGGCTAAATCCAGTCTCTTTAAAGACAGAACCATGTATCGATTCTTATATGCTCAGAGGGAGAACTTCCAACCTGGTTAGGCTTTAGGAGTTGGTAATGTATAGGGTTCAGGTCTTTACAAGCATCACTGGGCAGAATTGTTTCTGGCTTTTCTCTTGTACATATCCCCTCTTCTTCCCACAGTGGCCTAGGAATGGTCATTGGTTGGCTTTGTGGGCCTCAAAAGTGACTCTAAGGGAATAGCACCTGTGATTGAGTTGACCATCATCTATTATGTATTTCTTGAGATATAATAAATAATTTCATCAATTTCCCCCTTATGGACTATGTAGTTCATTTTGGTGGTTGTATTTTCAAAACAACACCTTCCAAGTTCTGTAGCTAGAAGCTCAAAGCTGTGTAGTGGTTTGAATGAGAATGGCTTCCAGAGGCTCATATATTTGAATGTTTGGTTCCCAGTTAGTGGAACTGTTTGGGAAGGTTTAGGAGGTGTGGCTTTATTGGAGGAGGTGTGTCACTGGGGGAGGGATTTGAGGTTTTGAAAGACTCCCACTGTTCCCAGTGTCTCTGTCTTTCTGCTGTAGGCATGTTTTTGTGCACTGTGTAAAGGTTACCCTTTTGTTATTCAAATGTTGATTTCTCTGTCCTCACGTCTTGTGCTGTTGTTGGAATTCCCAACCCCAATAAGCCCATATAAAAAAATCACACAATCCAGTCATTATAAGTATAAGCTGTATATATGCCTAGATAGGGCAGATCTAACACTATACTAACTTATTCCCCAGCTATAAGACCCCTGGCTACTTGCAGTTTCTCCTGGCTACACGGTTCTGGTCCATCAAGGCTTCTGCTTCTCTACCTGCCTCCACCTCTCAAACCTCCAGCCCCACCTTTCCCCTCCACCTCTCAATCACAGGCTCTAGCCTTTATCAACCAGTTAAAATGGGGAAAAGGTTCACGTGAGATCACCTGGGTACCTGATGGACTGGAGCAACCCCTCTTGAGGCAGCAGAATTAACATCAGAATGTAAACAGCATCAGGCCAACCCACAACACACATTGTAACACTTAGGTCAAGAATCTCCTGTCTCAAGTTTGTGTGAACAATTCTTACCATTTATTCTCTGCCTTGACAATAAATGCTGATCACCCAGTGGCTGAGCAGAAAAAAGAATAGGGCAGGACTTCTACAGGCCAGGGAGGGGGGGAGGAGGGAGAAGAGGAGAAGAAGGAGGAGAAACAGGAGACTCAGATCAGCCTTCAGGAGGAGAAGATCCAAGAAGGCACCATGAGAAGACACATCTGAAGCCCACAGAGCCAGATTAATAGTAATATGCAAGCATCATGGGTAGAAAGTAGCCAGATTAGTGTAGGGTGTTAAGGTAGATTATTTAACTGCCCAGATATTGCAGTGCAACTTGAAATAAATCTTGGTTTCTCTGTGTGGTTATTGGGGACTAGCAAAAGTAAAGAAATACAGTCAACAGATTAATTTACTGATTACACTTATATTAAAATAATTAATTTTACACTCTGCCTTTTACTTGTAAAATGTGAGCTCATAGCTACTGCCTCAGCACCATGCTTGCCTGTCTGCTACCGTGTGCCCTATCATGATGGTCATGGACTCTAACCCCTGGAAACATAAGTCCTCATTAAATGCTTGCTTTTATAGGTTCTCTTTGGCGTAGTTTTTTGTTTGTTTGTTTGTTTTAACCATGGCAAAACTAAGGCGTACAGTTTCTGATTTGAGGTTGTGGCTTAAAATCCCTTCTTAGCCCCATGATAATTGTGAACATGAAATTTATAAGAATATGCTCAAAATATGCCCAAATTACCAGTGGGTTTTTTTTGTTTTGTTTTGGTTTGGTTTTGGTTTTTTTTGGTTTTTTTGAGACAGGGTTTCTCTGTGTAGTCCTGGCTATCCTGGAACTCACTCTGTAGACCAGGCTGGCCTCGAACTCAGAAATCCACCTGCCTCTGCCTCTGCCTCTGCCTCCCAAGTGCTGGGATTAAAGGCGTGTGCCACCACCGCCCGGCCTCAAATTACCAGTTTTCAATGTGTCACAGGATCAACTAATGAATTTCAATGAATTCGAAGATACTGTTTAATGAGTCGTTAGGATAAATAAAGGAAGAAAAGACTCAGTGGGGACTCATGCATGGGGACCTCGGACCATTTCCCAGCACTAACTTAAGGAAATAAATAGAAAAGTCATCTTCTCTTGGCGGGAAAAAAAAAAAAAAAAGACAATTTTAGATTCAACCATAGTACAGAAAAAAAAGGTGATGGAGCAAGAGAAGGCATCCTGATTGTAACGGAGCACATTAACATAGCAACAAGGTCAATTACAATCTAGCATAGCAACGAGGTCAATTATAGTCCATTTATACATCAGAGCATGAAGTTAAAATCTCAGAGCAACATACCATTTTCAAAAGGGGAGTTCTAATTCCTCTAAAAATAAGGAAAGGGAAATTGAAATATCGCACACGTCATCTACAACAATGGTTATCAACTTAAGGGTCGTGACCCCTTCGGGAGTTGAATGACCTTTGCACTGGGGTCACATATCAGATATTCTGCATTTCAGATATTTACATCATGATCAGAGAAGTAGCAAAATTACAGTTGTGAAGTAGCAATGAAATAATTTTATGGTTGGGGAGTCACCACAACGTGAGGACCTGAATTAAAGGGCCTCACAGCAGCATTAAAAAGGTTGAGAGCCACTGATAAAAGTGACATAAATGTGCTCCTTCAGTATCCTAAGATTCCAAAGAAGAGCTGGGTGAAGTGTTACATACTTTTAATCCCAGTATTCAGGAAGCAGAGTAATCAGCTATTTGTGAGTTCAAGGCCAGCCTGGTCTACATAGTGAGACTCCGCCTCAAAAATTTTTCAAGAGACTTTGGAAGTATATTTTTATTTGTTATATTTTCTTCATTATTTATGATTTGTTCTTTATAGATTTTATGGGTTTTCTTTTTAAACATTTTTTAAATATTCATAGCTATATATGTGTGTTTGAGTCTAATCCATCTCATATTCTTTCTTTTCCAACTCTTCCTCTATTCTCCCATCATTTTCACCTCTAATTCCTTGCACTCTCTTTTTTAATGCTCCTGGAACCCACTTACCGCTGCCTGTACGTGCACAAGTGCAGCACTATGTACTGGAGCGTGGGTAGCCTCAGCCTGCATCCCTGGAGAGAACCGACTCTCCATCCCCAGACAGTCTTCACTTGCTAAGAACTCTCAGACTGACTGGGAGGGTCTTCAAGAGCCCTCCCCATCTATGCTGGGTTTTGGCTGGCTTGATCTTGTACAGACATTGTGTATGTAGTCACGACTGTGGTGAGTTCATGTGTGCAACTGCACTGTCACACCTGTCTCTACAGACAACCTCCTCTGGTTCTTACAATCTTCCTTCTTTCTTCCCTCCCTCCCCCCTCCTTCCCTCCCTCCATTCCTCTCCTCTTTCTCCTTACTTGTCTCCTTCTCTCCCCCTCCCTTCTTTCCTTTCTTATTTTGAGACAGGGTCTTTTTGTGTAACACTGTCTGTCCTGGAACGTATTATATAGGCTAGGCTGGCCTTGAGCTTGCAGAGATTCACCTGCCTCTGTCTTCTGAGTGCTGGGATTAAAGGACCACACCACTATGCGTAGGTACAATCTTCCAATGATGAGTCCTGAACCGTGTGTGTGTGTGTGTGTGTGTGTCTGATATAGATGTCTCATTGAGAGCTGATCACGCCAGTTTCTTATTCTCTACACATCAAGCAGTTATGGATTTTTATTAATCACCAACTACTATAAAGAAGAAGCTTCTCTGATGGAAGTTAAGAGATGCACTATCTCCGGGTATAAAAATGAGAACTCCTGGAGCAGTTTATCACTCTCCATTTAGCAGAATGAGCATATTAGAGTCTCCCCTAGGTCCTTTGACCTAGCCAGCCATGGCACTGTGAGCCAGTTAACAGCACCAGGCACAGATTTCTTAACATGAAGCAGGCTTTAAATATAATCAGAAAACAAGTGGTTACTCCCATACCCCGTGCCATTGTTGTGCCGATGGGCAAATCTTTCCAGGCCTATTGTTATTGCAACTCACAGGAGTCACATCTGGGTAATATCAATGCTTACTTTTTGTTCCTGATAGTGTTGGGGTTAGTCTATTGTTTCCGTTCTAAGAATTTCAGGAATAGGATGCCCTGTGTTTGGTGTATAAACATTTAGAACTGTACAACCCTCTTGGTGAAATGTTCAGTTAATGAATATGAAGTGACACTCCTTATCTATGTTTCCTCACTGCTTTTGGTTGAAGTCTGTTTTGCCAAGTATTCAGACCTCTCTGCCTACTTGTTTCTTGGCTCCAGTTGTTTGGCATATCTCTTTCCTTCCTTTTACCTTAAGGTGGTGTCTACCTTTTGATAGTAAACTGTGTTTCCTGGAGACAGCATGGAGATGGATCCCGTGTTCCATCTAATTTGCTAGTCTGTGTGTCTCTTTCCTGGGGAATCGAGACTTATCATTAAGAGTTACTGATGGGTGGGCGGTGCATTAACTCCTGTCTTTTTGTCCCTTTGTGGTGTTTTTCTCAGACCTATTTGATTAACTGTTCTGGGATTATTTTATTCCTTGTGACCTCTTGAGTTATTGATCACTGTCTTCAGACTGAAGTATTTGTTCTAATATCTTCTGTAGCTCTGGTTTGGTGGTCATAAATTCCTTTAGTCTGCTTTTCTCATGGAAAATTCGTATTTCTCTTTTAGTTTCAATAGTTGGTTTTCCTGGGCTGACATTTGTGGCCATTGAGAACTTGTAACACACACCTTCCAGGTCGTTCTAGCTTAAAAGTTTCTGTCAAATAATCAGGTGTTATTCTGATGGTAACTGCCTTTATAAGTGACTTGAGCTTTCTCTCTCACACATCTTTTAATGCCCTTTCTTTATTCTTGTTCTATGTACTTTAATTAGGATATGTTGTGGGGAGCTTCTTTTTTGGGGAGTTCTGTGTTACTGTTCTTGTACCAGAATGGGCATCTCTTTTCCTAGGCTTGGGTGGTCTTGCTGAAAATATTCTCTGTGCTTTCGCCATCATATTCTGCGTCCATAATCTGAAAGTTACGTCTTTTCTTGGAATCTAAGAATCTCCCCATTTTCTGCTCATATATATTTTTTTTTAAATCTATTGTTGGCCTTTACTGAGTGATTCAATTCCTCTTCCTTGTTTTGCATGTCTGATTCTTGTTTGTTCGTTTGTTCTTTTTTTCATGATCCATTCTGTCTGCAGGGATTTACACTGAGGATTTCAGGTTGGCTTGTTAAGATTTACATTTCCAGTATAATTTCAGTTTGAGTTTTCTTCAGCAAGTCTGTCTTTACTTTTATACATATTTATCTAGAATTCTTTGTCTGGTAGTCCTTCCGAGTTATTTCCCCTAGGTGCCATTGTCATAGAATTGGCGATTTATGGAGAATCACATCGTCTTGGTCCTAGTATGTTTGAGGAGTCATTTATCAAGTACTCAGGGCCAGAGGCTCTCCATCTCAAGTCAGGTGCTACCCCATATCAAATAGAGCCTCCTGCTTGCTTTAACTATTTACAGACCTCCCCACAAGCATGTGGTCCTTACACTGGGTCAGATCTGGTTCCCGCTTTGAGCCTATAGATTTTACTGGAGCTCCGGAGAAATATGGAACTTCCAGAACACCTACAGGCTTGACCCGGAAACAATCTGGTGCCTCAACTCCTACATTTATCCATACAATAATATTGTCATTGCCCTTAAGAAGTTCTGTGAATGTATGTGTGGGAGTTCCACTAAATTGAGTTCAAGTGCCCTCTGAAGCTGAAGTTATTGGTGCCTGTGAGCCTCCCGGTGTGGGTCCTGGGAATGGAGCTTAGGTCTGCTTCAAGCAAGCGCAGTATACAACATTAACCACTGAGCCATCTCTCCAAGCCCCACCCCCTTCCTCCGTTATCATCTTTTAGCAATGAGATTTTTTTGAGGGGGTGATTTCCCCCAAAACTTTTTTAGAAAGGTTAAATTTACACAATAAGGACTAATAAAAAAAAAAAAAGAAAGGAGCAATGATCAGGATGAAAATAGATCTCAGCAGGAACTGTTACACAGGTAGAAGTGCCGAGATGGTCCAGCATGACATCTTCAGGGGCATGACTCATGGGAAGAGGAAATCCACCCGGAAGTAAACCTGAACCCAGTCAGAAACTGAAAGCTTCTCAGAAGCTGTCAGATGCTGATCCAATCAATCACGACTTTTTAGGATTTAAACACAGCACGGATAACACCAGCTCGGATCTGATTACAAGGAAAACTTACCCTGAATGTGTTTTTTTTTTCTCTCTCTCTCATGGGTCCTGTTCTCTTTTCCTATCTCCCCTCCCACTTTTCTCCCAGGCATGCGTATTAAAGAGTTAGACGGTAAGATCCACAAATGAGAGCTGACATGTGGTGTCTGTCTTTCTGAGTCTAGAACATCATTTCATTTTCCCCCAAAAGCCTAGAAAATGAATTTACTATACTGTCATTGGACAATGATACTAAGCTCATTTCTAAACGCTCCTTCTGTCCCCCACCCTAGTGACGTCAAGTAAAGGAAATACCATTAACTTCTGTTTGATTTCCATATTAGGCAGTATTTCTAGTAGCTACCTACGAAGACACCGACTTATAGCTATGCAAAATCCACAGATAAGCCACTCAAGTTAACATTCTTTTTTATTTTCTGTGTATGAGTATTTGGTAGCCGCTACAGAGGATTAAGGGAAGATGGAGTCTTGGAAAAGAGAGAGAAGTGGGGAGAGGGCAGGAGGAAGAGACAGAGACAGAGGATAGGAAGAGGTGTTTATGAAGCATCAGAAAAGATACCTTTACACTTAACACAAGTTTACCCTCAAGACTGTTTACCCGAATCTATCACCTGTGTCCCAGGGCTTTGGGGAGCCACCTAGGAATTTGATTTACATGAGGTTCTTCCCTTAGTCAGTACTGATGCTGCCGACTCTTCTGACCTGAGTTTGAAGAGCAACATGTCCCAGATTCCTCATCCCAACTTGGTCTTCTTTGATTCAGTGTCTTAATGGTGTCTCCCCTTTTCAACCCAGGGTGAAAAATTGACTCTCCAAAAGTGATGGCAGCTACAGAGTCTGAAATCTTGGTGCTGGTGGTCTGTGCTCCTTCTCAAAAGCTTGTAGAGAAGACTCATTCAGTTTTGTAGTCGCTGCAGGCATTCACCGGCTTGTGGCAGCACCATTATAGTCTCTGCCGTCATCTTTTCATGGCCAAATCTCCCCTGTAGGCATGTCTGTCCATGTTCCCTCTCCATGTGTCTCTTATGTCACTTTGATTACTTGTGCAAGGACGTTATTTCCAATAAGGTTACAATTACAGGTACCAGGGGTTGAGGCTTAAGCAGGTATCTTTGGGGAAAACACCATCAAGTCATATATGTTCATGGTTTGGAAGACATACCGTTAAAATGTATGGAAGTTGGAGGTTACGGAGATGGCTCAGCGGTGAAGAACACTGGCTGCTTTTGCAGAGAAGCAGGGTTTGATTCCCAGCACCCACATGACTGCTTCCAAACGTGTGTAACTCCAGCTCCAGGGATCCCACACCCTCTTGTGGCCTCCACAAAACCAGGCATGCATGTGGTGCACCTGTGGGCAAGCGACTCACACACATAAAATTAAATTAAATTTAAAAATATTTGTGGAGTAATAGCAGTATGTCAAGTCCACATGTATCTAGTTTCATTCTTCTATATGAGGATTCTAGTTTCCCCAGAACCATTTGACCATTTGTTGAAGAGGTTGGGTTTTTTTTTTTTTTTTAATTTTGCTCTGGTGTAGTGTTTGAAGGCATCTTTGTCCAAAAAAGCAGAAATAGGAAACTGGCATGCTGTCTATTTTAGTTACAGAATGCCCGTTGGCAATCCTGGGTTGCGAAAAGGACAGATGTCACTGAGTCATCCACAAGGCACGTGTACAGGGGTTCTGCGTTTCCTACGGGTTGCAGCAATCCTTCTGTGGACTCTGGGTGTGCTTCCACAAGAAGCTTCTAAACTGCTGGCAAGCACAGAGCACATACTAACTTAGCGTCAAATGCTGTATTCACAGGTGCTTGCAGACGTAACTCAACGGTAGCTTTTTGGTGAACAGAGCGCAGCTTTCTGGAAATTCTTTGCTCACTCACTGGCTGGATGTTTTTAGAGTTTCTATTCTGAATAATCTTATCCTGCTCACTGCAGGGTCTCACCAGGATCACTCTGGAACTAACTGAGTGCTTGGAAAGCTGCAGACTTATGGCTTGCTTTCTTTTCTTTTTCTGACGTAATTATTGTTACACAAACTAAATTACAGCACTGTTGAAAGAAATTTAAACAAGGAAATTAAAACATCCATACACCCACTACTTTAATACAATAACTACTGATGTAATTTTTTTGGACCTTAATATGTACACACACACACACACACACACACACACACACACACACACACTTCCTCCATCATGATCCCAGCATACATAAGCAATCACATTGTACTATTCCTTCTTGCATGGATGTCCATTTTTACAGTGTTACACAATTTCCTCATATTTCTAGATACAGGAACATACTTCTCTTCTGGAATATTCCTTTTATTTCACTTAGTCGCTACTATGAGCAGTCCGTTCTTCCCCTTCGGAGAGCATGGATGGAAGTGTTCTTTTTGGGTTAAGCATGGTGGGTCTAACACAATAAAGAAATGGTCCTAGCATTTAGAAAGGTCGGGGGAAGGAAACTTTTACTTTAAAGGAACCAAAGCCCAGTTCAGGAGCGCAGAGAGAGACTGTAAGGTCAGATGGTGAGGGCAGCTTTCAGGAGTCTTAACTGGCACATTCCAAACATTTAGGAAAGGGAGATGAATAGTCAGGATGAGGAGAGAGGGCAGAAGTTAGGCAGACTTAAGGAAACATTCAGTTAAGCATGGACATCTTGCACCTTTTAAATTCATAAACTACCCCGCACTCATGCTGGGTGTGGGGTGGCCTGCTGCTGTATGGACTGCTCTGGTTGGTCTCGTTCTGGACATTTCAGTGTGAACAAGAGCCACTTCTCCAGTGCCTCCTTGGTAGCCCTCTGTTAATCATTACCTTGTCAGGGATTGATCCAATACATGTGACCGATCCACAGCCCACAAGCCCTGCTGTGGGGACTGCACAGCTCTGTATAATGTAAAAGCAGTTGTTCCTTTGAGACAGGATTTTCCCAGCAGCCCATGTTAGTTGCAAGCTTGTAATACTCCTGCCTCAGCTGTCCCAATTCTGGGATTATAGCTATGAGTCACCATACCCACCATAAGAATGGAGAGCTTTTTAGGGAGTGAAGGAGAGGAGGAAAGGGTTTATTCAGCTTACACTTCCACATTGCTGTTCATCACTACAGGAAGTCAGGACTGGAACTCAAGCAGGTCAGGAAGCAGGAGCTGATACAGAGGCCATGGAGGGATGTTCCTTGCTGGCTTGCTTTCCTTGGCTTGCTCAGCTTGCTTTCTTATAGAACTCAGGACCACTAGCCTGATGGCACCACACACAGCCTTATGCATCTCATGGAGGCATTTCCTCAAGGGATGAAGAATGGAGTTTTGCAGTTTAAATATGGACTCCTGGAGCTGAGTAACAACTCTTCACCTTCTCACCCTTCCCTTCTTCCTCTCACTCACTCCGGGTAAGATGTTTTTTTTCTATTTATTTATTATATGTAAGGACACTGTAGCTGTTCAGACACCCATAGGAGGACATCAGATCTCATTACAGATAGTTGTGAACTGCCATGTGGGTGTTAGGATTTGAACCTGGGTCCTCTGGAAGAGCAGTCAGTGCTCTTAACCACTGAGCCATCTCACCAGCCTTCTTTATGATCTGCTCTTTGTGGATGCTGAGAACCAAACCCTGGTCCTCTGGAAGAGCAGCCAGTGCTCTTACCCGTTAATGAGCCATCGCTCCAGACCCGGATAGAGGAATTCACTTTCTTAAAAACATTGTTACTCTACAGTCAAACCTTTTGTCCAACTTTTTCTCTTATTGGCTGACAAAGTGCACATTTGTAGGAGCTGGAGAAACGGTTCGCTGTTTGAGAGCCCTTCCTGCTCTCCAGGAGGGATCACGTTCAGTTCCCAGCACCCACACTGGGCAGACAACCCGGGGATTGTCAGCTCCAGCCAGGGGATCCAACTCTCTCTTCCAGCTCCATGAGCACCTGCGCTCATGTGCAATACACTCACGTAGGCACTCATACAGAAACAAAAAAAAAAAATCTTTTCAAAATTCCTAAGAAACAAAGCGTCACTCACTTTAAGGAAGACTACAAGCTACAAAAGAATGGGAGGCAGGTGGGAAGAATTCTCGCTTCAAAGGCAACAGAATATAACATTTGTTGCTCAGGCTTATAGCAAAACCAACAAACAAAATAAAAGCTGGATCAACTAGACCCAATCCGTGTCTCAGTCTGTAAATCCTCCTCCTGTCACTCAGTGGGATCTACTAAACTCCCGGTGAACATCATGCTTTCTGTCATTGCTCCTGTTCGCATGCTTTTATTATAAATGTAACCCAGGCTAACCTTGTAACTAACCTTCACTATGTAGTTCTGAAGTCAACGTGTACTCCAGGCTGTCCTCAGATTTGTGCTCCTCCCGCTCCAGCGCTGAAATCACAGGCTGTACAAACACATCCAGTTAAAGGAGGGGCCATGTGGGTTTGTTTGCTTGTGTGAGAATAGAGATGGAATCCAGAGCTTCACGCATGCGCAGCAGGCACTTTACCACAGCGCCTACAGCTTCCGAACGTATCTCTCACCTTTACTGTGTTTGAGACCGGTTCTCACTCTGGAGCCCAGCCTGACAGGAGCAGTCTGTGTAGCCCAACATGGGCATCACATTCCCAGCAACCCCGCCTACCTTAGTTCTCAGGTCCGGGAATACAAGCATGAGCCGCTACACCCGACAAGAACGTAAAATGGTCACATTTGAATGTTCTGATTCAGTACTGCAAAAACTAAGGAAAAAACAGTAGCTATACTTACCTTGTCATCTTGAGATTATGACAAGGGAATTGAAAAGAAACCTTGTTTTTATTCTTTAAGTCAGGATTCGATCACAGTGTTTTATACCTGTGTCTGTACACTGCCTTCTATTCTGTCCTTCTCCCCACGACCTTTCCCAGACTCTCTTGCGGGTTACCCACCCCGATAGTCTCCTATCTGCTGTGATGTAATATGTGTCAACCCCCCTCTCTTTCTCTCTCCTCCTCCCTTAAGATATGTCACTACCATGTTGTGGTTGCTTTTATAGTTTCATGTCCTACACACTCAAGAACACACGCAAACATTATGTATGTGTATACATGTACACACACATAATCACACATATAAACAGAATAAATATCTTCCAATAATGAAAAGATTTTTTAAAAAAAACCTAAAAAATTAGTAAATAGTAACTAACAAAGTAATTCTAAAATACCAGGACATGTAGGGGGCACTCAGGGGAACAGAATCCAAAAGAAATGAGGGGGGAAAGCTTTATTCAGTAATGAATAGATGCGTAAATAGAATTAGAAGAAAGTGTGCAGGGAAAAAAAAACAAGAAAATCACGATATAGTATAAATTCTGCTAAAGTTGCAGTAGACAGAATAAAAGACAGTCGCTGCGTTCTGGAGTCTGGACGATCAGAGCCTGTACAGAGCACGGGGAGAGTCAGCTGAACTTGAGGGCTCGTTTCTTTCTACAGTTATTCTCTGGTGCAGTCGCTAATGGACTGACTGTCTGACGGTGTTGTCTTCACCTGGGCCACGTTTCTCCTCAGCTCACTGGAGGCCTCTGCTGGCCACACGTAACGTTGCAGTCTCTGTGTTAGGTTGGTTTCCGCAGACCCTCCTGAGACTGGGGTGGCTAAAGTTTTAGCCTGCAAACAGGCTGTCCTCCATGTACAGTGTAAGTAAGGGAAGCAGCCACCATACTGGGAGGTGGAGGACCTGTCTGTGCTTTCAGGACCCTCTCACCAACCAGTCTCGATCACCGGAAGGCAACTGCGGGTATTAATTAACACACTGCTGGGGCTTCAGAAGTTTTCACATCTGTGGATAGCTACATGGTTGCCCAGGCTGACCCATCTGACCCCCTCAGAAATAGCAAACTCTTAAAGTTATGAGATCTCATCACTGCCACAGACAGACAAGGGGCAGGAGGGGACGAGGGAGAGGGGAGAGGGGAGGAGGGCAGAAGGAGGGGTGAGAGGGGTGGGAAGGGAGAAAGGGAAGTTTCTTTGTTGCCTGTGTGCTTCCCAGTGGAGTCTCCTCCTCGGCAGGATTTGGCTCCTCAGCAGACTGCTCTTTTGTTCATAGCTGACTCCTAGGGCATCCCTCACCCTGGGCCCATGACTGACCAAGCTAAGCCTCCCTGACTTGCAGTTCTTTGGGGGAATTTATATTTGGCATTATCTACATACTCATCACTGGTCTCCAGCCTGGGACTTTTATTTTGAAATTAAGAGTTTTCTATCTTGTTTTAAAAAATAGTCACATAGGTCTTAAATTTTATGTAGGTCGCATTAAATATGAAATTGTGTTACCATTTTTTTGAGACAAAGTTTTTCTGTATACCGAAGGCTGGACTCAAACCCATGGCAATCCCCCTGTTTCAGCTTCCCAAGTTCTGGGTTGTACAAATGAGCCATCACACATAGTCATAAATGTAGGTGATTCTCAGTGGGGAGGATGGAACTGTAGACGAAACACTGGTGTAATTTGTCACTGAGATTCATAAAGGACCATGACGATCTAAGACACCTACCTTGTTTAGGGCCTGAGGTTTGATCCCCACCAAGAAAACGATAGAGAGACAGGATCTTATAAACTTCCCAGGCTGGTCTGGGGCTCATGATCCACCTGCCTCTGCTTCCCAAGTAGCTGTGACCACAGGGCTTGTGTGGCTGTGCCACACATGGCTTTAATTTTTCCTGAAGAATGTGTGATAGATCAGGAAGTTACTAATTGGAATGATTTTTGTACTTGATGTCAATGTTTGCACGCTTAACACTTGAATCTGAATGTGTTTGTTTAAATTTTAGTTTTATTTTACATGTATGGGTGTTTGATTGAATATACATACATTCACCATGTGTATACCTGGTACCCACGAAGGCCAGAAGAAGACATCAGATCTCCTAGAACTATAATTATAGATGGTTATGAGCCACCATGCAGGCGCTGGGAACCAAATGCTGATCCTTGTAAGAGCAGCCAAGCTCTTAACTGCTGAGCCATCGCTCCAGCCCCTTAGCCTGTGGTTCTATCTAAATACACATAATAGGTCTTAACAGGGAGAGAATAGGATACATTTATCGAATCCAGTTTCGAGGAAACTCAGTTACCACAAAGGCAAGAGTAGGTGGAACCAAAGCTGCATTTTCTTCTGACCCTAGATTTCACTATCACACAAGGGCTCTGCTTGCAGCAGGAAAGGGTTCTGATTCTCATTGCGATGCTGGCTCAGACACCATTGCCATAGCCCCTCAAGTACAGAGAATCGATAAGCCACAAGTGTTTCTGATGGAGCTGGGGAGATGGCTCAGTGGTTAAGGTCACATATTATTCTTCCAGAGGACTTGAGTTTGATTTCCAACACTCATATCCTGTGGCTCACAATCACGTGTAAGTCTAGCTCTGGAGCATCTGACTCCTCTGGGGTCTACAGGTACCCACGCACACGTGGCGAGCACTCCCACATACACCTAAAAAGGAAAAGAGTGTTACTGGTTCTCTGGTGGTCTAGATGTGGCACCTGTGGTGACTGGTTGGGACTTAGGGAGTGCCACCGTGGGTTGGAATGATCTGTGGAGGTTTTAGAGGACTTTAGTTCCAGGCTCTGCACACACAATTAGTGCGTTCTAATTGTCCTCAATTTCTTCCCTTGTAGCCCATCCCTCCTGTCCATGCTTTATGGGGAAATATCCTTCCAGTGATGTGTCATGAGCAGACAGGTTTCAACTAGTTTACAGAATGTAGGAAGCATTTTTCCGGAACTTGAGGGCTTTCTCCCCACATCGCTGATAAGAATAGCCTCCTTTTGATTGAGCAGGTAAGGACAGTGAACATTCTTGTATCTGTCACAGGAGGTGAGGCTCAGATGGGGAGAAAGAGGCCTTTTTAAGCCTCAACCCACAGAGGCCAGGCTTGGCAAGATTGACCCAAGCCAGACGTGTTGGTTTGAGCTGGAGGATGAGTTAAAGAGAAAACTGCTGCTGGGCAGTGGTGGTGCATGCCTTTAATCCCAGCACTTGGGAGGCAGAGGCAGGCGGATTTCTGAGTTTGAGGCCAGCCTGGTCTACAGAGTGAGTTCCAGGACAGCCAGGGCTACACGGAGAAACCCTGTCTCAAAAAGTGAGAGAGAGAGAGAGAGAGAGAGAGAGAGAGAGAGAGAGAGAGAGA
>JANHMN010000023.1:10485543-10509485 GCA_030674055.1 Rhabdomys pumilio
CCCCATCTCGTCCCCATCTCGTCCCCATCTCGTCCCCATCTCGTCCCTACTGCTGCAACAGAACACCAACTGCAACTTCCCCCACAACACCTCCTGTGGATCCCACACACCGTCCTCACCTAACCTCCTTGTCCCCACTTCAGCCTGCAACCGCAGCAGGCACCTACTGCTAACACAGGCCATGCCTGTTGGCATTCCTTCTATGCTCCGCCCAACAGTTACCTAGCAACAGCCAAGCAGGCCAGGCTTGCTATAAAAGGGACTGTTTGGCTTCTCCTTTCTCTCTCTAGCCCTTTCTCCCCCGCAGCTCTATGTGTTCCTCCTGGCTTCCTTTCTCTCTCTCTCTGTCTCTGTCTCTCTCTGTCTCTCTGTCTCTGTCTCTCTCTCTCTCTCTCTCTCTCTCTCTCTCTCTCTCTCTCCCCTCCCCTTCTCATGCCTCCAAATAAACTCTTCTCCAGGGGAGGGATGCGTAAGCATGGGCCCGCTGAGGTACCCCTTCCACGGCATTATACCGCGTTCTATAAAACATATCCTTGGCTTTATTGAACACATCAGTGCCTGCCAGAAAGACGGGCAGGCTGTCTGCAGATCTCCTCCTCTTCTCTCTGTTCACCGAGACCCAGCTCCCCAATCTCATTTCCAGCGCTGCAGCGCTGCAGCAGAACACCCTTGGTGGCCTCTCCCCTTCCTCTGTGGATCCCATAGATCTTCCCTTCCTAACCTTCCTTCCCCAACATCTTTTTTTGTCCTAGACTTCAATTCCAGCAGATGCTCCCCTGCTAACCTAAGGGTGACTCCTCACAGGCAACAAATAGGCTGAAGGTGGACCAACACCTCTCCTCCTGCTCCTGAGATTGATGCCCTCAGTTGCATCCCGGAGACTGTAAAAGCCAGAAAGGTCTGGGCAGATGTCCTATAGACCCTTAAGAGATCATAGACGCCAGCCCAAATAACTATACCCAGCAAAACTTTCAATCATTATAGATGAAGAAAATAAGATATTTTATGATAAAATTAAATTTAAATAATATCTCTTTACAAATCTAGTCTAGCAGGAAAACTCCAACCTAAGGTGGTTAATTACACCCACTAAAACACAGGAAATAATCTCACATCAGCAAAATCAAAAGAAGGGAAACACACACACCACCACTACGACTACCACTACCAGCACCAGCACCAGCACCAGCACCAATGACAATACCAAAGTAACAGGAATCAATAATCATTGATCATTAATGATTAATGGTCTCAATTTCTCAATAAAAAGACTCTGTCTAACAGATAGACATTATCTCTGGTAATCCAAGTTTACATAAGAAACCTACTCCAGCTAAAATCACATACCAACACTTACACATTGAGAGTGAGGGACTTCAACACCCCACTCTCACCAATGGACAGGTCATCTAGACAGAAACTAAACAGAGGAACACTGGAGCTAACAAACCTTATAAACCAAATGGACCTCAGGTGTTCACAAAACTTTTCACTCAAACACAGAATAGCACACCTTTTTCTCAGCACCTCGTGAAACTTTCTTCAGCATCGACCACATGCTTACCTGGACACAAACCAAGTCTCAACAGATATAAGAAAATTTAAATAACTCCCTGCATCCTCTCTGACCACTACAGATTAAAGCTGAACATAGAAACAAACAAACAAAAAGCTTACAAACTCATGGAACCGAACAACTCTCTACTGAATAAAAAATGGGTTAATCTAGAAATAAAGAAGTTAAAGACTTATTAGAATTCATTGAAAATGAACACACAGGATACCCAAACTTATGGGACACAATAAAAGCTGTGCTAAGAAGAAAGTTCATAGCACCAAGTGCCTTCATAAGAAAATTGGAGAGATTGCATATTAGCAACGTAATAGCATATCTGTAAGCTCGAGAACAAAAAGAACCAATCAAACTCAAGAGGAGACACCAGCAGGAAATAATCAAACTGAGGGGTGAAATCAATAAGTTAGAAACAAAGAGTGGTTTTCTTTTTTTCGAGAAAAATCAATAAGATAGACAGACCCTTATCCAAACTAACTAGTAGGTAGAGAGAGAATATCCAACTTAACAAAGTCAGAACTAAAACGAGGGGTGGGAGGAGAGAATAACAAATGGCACTAAGGAAATTCAGAGAATCACAAGGACATACTTTAAAAACATGCACTCCACCAATTTGGAAAAGCTAAAAGAAATGAATAATTTTCTTGATGGGAATCACTTACCAAAGTTAAATCAAGATGAGGTAAATGATTTCAATAGACCTTTAACCCCCGGTGAAATAGAAACAGCCATTAAAAGTCTCCCTCCCCCAAATCAAACAAACAAATGAACAACAACAAAACAACCCAAAACCAAAAAACCAAACCAAACCAACCAACCAACCAAACAAACAAACAAACAAAAAAAACCAGGTCCAGATGGTTTTAGCACAGAATTCAACCAGACTTTCAAAGAAGAGTTAATAGCAATACTCCTTAAATTATTCCACAAAATTGAAACAGAAGGAACATTGCCTAATTCACTTTAGGAGTCCACTGTCATTCTGATACTCAAACTACATAAAGACACAACAACAAAAGAGGATTACAAACCAATTTCTCTTATGAACATAAATGGAAAAAGACACAATAAAATACCTGCAAACAGAATACAAGAACACATCAGAAAGATCATGCACCATAATCAAGTAAGCTTCGTCCCACAGAAGCAACACACAAAAATCAGTGAATGTAACCCATCATTTAAACAGACTGAACGACAAAAAACACAGGATTGTCTCATCATATGCAGAAAAGCCAGGGACAAACTCCCACACCCCATCATGATAAAAGTCCTGGAGAGATTAAGGGATCCAAGGGACATAACTAAACATAATAAAGGCAATTTATAGCAAGCTTAAAGCCAACATCAAATTAAATGGTGAGAAACTCAAAGCAATACTACTAAAACCAGGAACAGGAGAAGGTGTCCACTCTCTCCATATTGATTCAACATAGTACTTGAAGTTCTATTTCCAGCTATAAAACAACTGAAGGAGAGCAAGGGAATACCAATTAGAAAGGAAGAAGTTAAAAGATCTTTATTTTCAGATGATATGATTGTATACATAAGTGCCCCTAAAAATTCCACTAGGGAACCCCTACAGCTGATAAACACTTTTGGCAAAATGGAGTGATACAAGATTAACTTAAAAATATAATAAAAATAAAAAAAAAACAGTATTCTTCCTTTACACAAATAACAAATGGACTGAGAAAGAAATTAGGGGAAAACACCTTTCACACTATCCTCAAATAATATAAACTGTCTTGGACTAATTCTAACTAAGCAAGTTGAAGATTTCTATAATAAAAAAAAAATTCAAGTCCTTAAAGAAGATAAAAGAAGAGGGAAGACCCCCTCTAAGCTGTTAGATCTGCAGGATTAAAATAGTAAAAATGACCATACTACCAAATAAAATCTACAAATTCAATGTTATCCCTATCAAATTTCCAACACAATTCTTTATAGATCTTGAAAGGACAATTCTCAACTCCATATGGGCAAGCACAAAACCCAGGATAGTTAAAGCAATCCCGAACAGTAAAAGAACTGGTGGAGGTCCCATGATTTCCAATTTCAAGTTGTACTACAGAGTTATAACAATCAACCACATGGTATTGGTACAAAAATAGACATGCTGATCAATGGAATTGAATTAAAGATCCAGACTTAAATCCACACATCTATGGTCACCTGACTTTTTTGATAAAGTCAGAAACACACAGTGGTGGGGGGTGGAATCCAGCATCTTCAACAAATGTGCTGGTCAAACTGGGTGTCTGCATGTAGAAGAATGTAAATAGAGCCATTTTAATCACCTTGCACAAAACTCAAGTCCAAGTGTATTAAAGATTACAACATAAAACCAGATTCACCGAATCTAACAGAAGAGAAAGTGGGGAATATTTTTGAATGCGTCGGCACAAGAGATGACTTTTTGAACAGAATAGCTATAGCGCAGGCATGAGATCAACAATTAATAAAATGGACTGCAAGAGATGGAAAATCTTCTGTATGGCAAAGGACACTGTCAAAACAGCAGCCTACAGAAAGGGAAAGGATTTTCACCAATTTCACATCCGATAGAAGACTACTAGAGATCAAAAACCTCAAATAATCCAATTTTAAACCCTGGGGGAACAGATATAAACAGAGAATTCTCAATAGAGAAATCTCCAGTGGCTGAGAAATTTTAAGGAAATGTTCAGTATCCTTAACCATCAGAGGGATAAAAATCAAAACTACTCTGAGATTTCATCTCACACCCGTCAGAATGGCTAAGATCAATAAAACAAGTGACAGCTCAGACTGGTGAGGATGTGGAGCAAGGGAAACACTCCTCTGTTGCAAACTTGAACAGACAGTGTAGAAATCAATATGGCCATTCCCCAGAAAGTTGGAAATCAATCTACCTCAAGTCCCAGCTATATCACTCTTGGGCATATACCCAAATGACATTCCATTCTGTCACCAGGACATTACTCAACCATGTTCATTTTGTCTTTATTCAAAATAGCCAGAAACTGGAAACAACCTAGATGCCCCTCAACAGAAGAATGGATAAAGAAAATGTGGTTCATTTTCACATTGGCGTACTTTCACATATATACAGTTATTATAACAACGGGGCACTCCTCAGCTGTTAAAAAATGATACCACAAAATTCACAGGCAAATGTATGGAACTAGAAAAAAATTATCCTGAGTGAGGTATCCCAGACTCAGAACGACAAACGTGGTATGTACTCACTCATAAGTGGATATTAGCCAGTGAGCAAATGATAGCCAAGCTACAGTCTGTAGGCCCAGAGAGGTTAGGTAAGGAGGAGGGGTCTAACTGGGGTACACATGGATCTCCCTCGGAGGGGGAAATAGAATAGATTTTTCAGCAGACTGATGGCCGGTAGGTTTGGGAGGAGGAAGTGGGGGTTAGGTAGGGGTGGAGTGGGATGAGATGGAAGGAGAGAGTGCAGGGGGAGATGGCTGGAATTGGGCTGGGCTGGAAACCTAATACAATGGGAACTTCCTGAAATCTATGAAATGGTCCTAATGAAGGCTCCTACTAATGGGAGATACATAGTCTCGTTTCTTGTAGCCAGGCGAGGTTCCCAGTGGCCTGATTGCATTGCATCCATTTGATTGCTGGTCAAAGGTCCTATGGATCTCCAAACAACCCATGCTGTTGCCAAGACAAAGGGATGCTCTTATCAAAACTGAGATCAACACCCACAAGGCTCACTGAACATGGAGAAGCTGAACTTGTGCCTACATGGAGCCTTCATTCCTATGTTCTAGTCATAGAACATAGAAAAATGTGGACATCAACCCATCCACAAGGACTTTGACGTACACTCTATCCTAACTGCAAAATACTCTATGGCAACGGTGGTATAGAACTTGTAAGAGTAACCAACCGATGTCTGATTTGACTTAAGGCCAGCCCACAAGAAGGAACATGCACTCCTTGGATAACCAAGAGCCAGAGACGAGATATTTTAAAGACATGTGGTAAAACCAAACACTACTGGTCTAAAAAAAATTAGGAAGGAAGGAAGAAAAAAGGAAGGAAGGAAAGAAGGAAGGAAGGAAGGAAGGAAGGAAGGAAGGAAAGAAGAGAATAGAAAGTAAAACTGGCTGTTTTTGCAGTGCTGGGGACAGAGCCCAGAGCTTTGTGCATGCCAGGCAAGCACTTATCACTGGGATATAGCCATAGACTGAGGATACTGACTTAATAAACATATAATACCCATAACACACTGCTAATGTTGTATATATATAGGTGCTGCCTAGTATACTTAAGGAGTTATAGATTCTTACTGCTTAATATTTTTTTTTGAGGAGACCCTGGATGAGAACACAGAGGAACACACAGGTGGGGACATAGCAAAGAGGAAGCTATATTTGAAGTGGCCATCTTTAAGACAATAAGAAGGGCCTTGGGAAAAACCAAACCTGAAGATAACTTCACTTTGGCTAGCCAGGTCCCCATCTGATGAAAAAAATAAGTGTATGGAATACTTTGTTATCATGGCGTTAGGAAAGAATAAAGAATACAGCCCCCAAAGAGTTAAGAGACTTGCAGAACATGGGAACCATTTGAAAGCCATCTAAAAGGCGCTCCAGTGAAGCAGTGTTACCTCGACAGACCAGTGGGTGGGTCAGGATAGGAGCAGGAAACATTCAACTCACTCATCTGGGTCCTTCTTTTTCTTCCCCCACAACTGGGAGAAACATCTGGGGCAAAAGACAGGTGTTGGGAGGCAAGGATGACAAACATCCATCTCTACTCCTGGACATTCCCCCAGCTTCCCCGAGTCACTGGGAAAGACTCCTCAGAGAGCTGAAATACTGGTTAACAGCCTGGTGTGTTCCTGAGCCCTCACTCTCCCTGGGGTAGCCCATAGCATGGCAGCTGAGTTGAGGTTTGTTGAAGACCATGTTGTGAAGAGCTCAATGGAAAATGTGAAGATGAGTAAACCATGTTCCCAGCCTTTCTGGAATTTATAATTTTAAGAGAGCAATGGACGCATGGACTCAAGATGAAGGTTGGCATGATGCAGCTCGAGTGGGGCTAATGAGAATGGTGGAAATAAGACCTTATAGATGTTGAGCAACTGGGTTGGGTGAGGCTGGGAATGGTGCCATTAGGGAGAGATGTGTTCAGTGGACTGCACTCTTGTTTCCTGAGAGCACGCATGATCTCCAGGTGGAGGAACTCCCAACAAACGCTAATGTTGTATCAGAGAAACACAAAAGAGAAAGTTCATAGTTGCTTTGGGCTTAGATTACAGAATTCAGAAGGGTGGGATGGGAGGTGAGAGATACTACAGAGATAGCCCCACGTTGGACTTCAGAGCAAGCCAATGGATGATTTGGTCCTATTGGATTTGAAATGGTCTGACGGGCTGAGCTGTCCAGGTTGGGGTCACAGATTGAAGATTGCTGAAGAGAACATCTGTGCTGCACACAGCTGGATCTCCTCCAGCGAGCTAATAGCAAACACTTATACCATCTACTCTCACGGCTCAGACCAGCAAAGTCTCCCGAGTACTCAGCTCTGACTCCATCCATGATCTTCAATCCCACATCTCCCATGGCTCAGTGGACATCTATGCTTGATGAAAAATTCAAGCAAGAGGGGGCTACTGGGCCTGGTGTGTCATTTTATACTGGGGCATCTAATCAGGCTACACGTCACTGCATAAACTAGGGGAAAAAGAGCTCTTCATCACTTCCCGTGTGCCAGACTCAGAGCTGTCACAACAACTAAGACACAACTCCCACCACGACCGGCTCTTCGGGTGGACCAGCCTGTGCGCTGTGAACTGAAGATGATTCCAAGCTCTAAGAGTTAGGATAAATCTCTCAGTGGCTCCTGGAAGCTGTGATCTTAGAAAAGGCTTCGGGTAAAAGACAAACCAATGAAATGTGGGTTTTCTCTGTGAAGAAACATGTTTCTCATGTTTCCATGAGTCTAGTAGCCCTTCAAATCTTGATATGATGCTTCATAGTAAGGACTATGGAATAGGGTTGATGATTCTATCTGAATCTGAGCATCTGAATCATGGGGGAATTGAGCAGAATACCTCTCTGTGCATGCCTTGGCCCCCAGGTATCAATCTAGAATTCCTGGTGGAACCAGGGTTCTAAGTATGTATGTACAGACCTATCTATCTATCTATCTATCTATCTATCTATCTATCTATCTATCTATCTATCTAGTCTGCCTATTTATGTATGCATATATGTGTGGTGGTTTGAATATGCTTGACCCATGGGAAATAGCTCTATTAGGAGATATGGCTTTGTTGGAGGAAAAACCTCTCTGTGAAGGTGGGCTTTGAGGTCCTATGCTCAAGTTCTGCCTAGTGTGGAGGAGAGTCTTCTCCTGACTGCATGCCCATGACAGTTAGTCCTCTTCTGTTGCCTGTGGATCAAGAACTCTCTGCTCCTCCAGCACCATGTCTGCCTGGATGCTGCCATGCTTCCTGTCATGATGGTAATGGACTAAACCTCTGAAACTGTAAGCCAGTCCCAAGCAGATGTTGTCCTTGGTAAGAGTTGCCTTGGTCATGGAGTCTCTTCACAGGAATAAATCCAAAACTAAGTGTGTGTGTGTGTGTGTGTGTGTGTGTGTGTGTGTGTGTGTGTGTCTGTCTGTCTGTCTGTCTGTCTGTCTGTCTGTCTGTCTATCACTCATATTCTTGGCTAAGAACCACTAGCTAGCTCAGATACTTAGATTTATCTTCTTTCTTGCTTCAGTTTTTTTTTTTTTTTATTCTTCTTCACTGGACTTCACAGACACTGCTCATCTTAGAATATTAAATATAAAACACAGGGGTGGGAGTGCTAGTTCCTTGTATCAATGCCATAGGTACTTAAGGAGAATTTACTATGCTCAAGGCACGGTCCTAGACTCTGGCCTTGTCAATCAAAGGGCCTGAAAAGGCACTGTGTACCTGGGGATGAGGAAGAGGACTGACCTGGTATCTCCACTTGAAGGAGAGACAGGATTTTAACGACAAACACAGGAATCCAGCAGATGGCATCAGAGAACACGATAAAAAAGAAGCGGTTTGCAACAGCCACCTCCTTCCCGATGTGACTCCTCACTTCTGCAGTCTGAAGGGCTGTTTTCTGAATGGAGCAGAACATGGTGACATAGGAAAACACGATGACGAGGAAAGCCAGCAAGTTCACACCTGTTGGGAAGAGCACGCTTGTTTTACACTCTCTGTGGGGTCAGCAGAGAAGCATCAGCTGTGTGGCTGCTAATACAGCACCTGGCACTGGCCTTTCCCAGAAGCCCCCTCTCCTATGTTCTCAGAGCTATGTCGCTAAACTCCCCAAGTTTAGGGAATAAGATCAAGAACTGGGTTTTTATTAGCCTTAAAAGAGGATTTCAAAGGCATAAGTTCTACGAAGCAAGACTGCCCCCTTTATCCTCTTCTGTCTCTCTCTTTCTCTCTCTCTCTCTCTCTCTCTCTCTCTCTCTCTCTCTCTCTTTCTCTGTCTCTCACACACACACACACACACACACATTTGGTTCTGTTTTTAGTTCCTGGAAAGTCACCCCTTAAGCTGATGCTGTGACTGTGATGTATGTCTCAGAAATAGATAACAATCTTAGTTCCTTGTCTTATACATATGAATAAAATAATCTTAGAGTTTATCATGAGTATAATTGCCTCAGAAGCATTATTCTTTAAGCTTTGGGCATTTCAATAAACATAACACATTTAAAAACAAATGCATTTTTTTACTTTTGCCCACAGTAATTTAAACTTTTGTGGTTCAGAACTCTTTAAGCTCCTTTTAGAAAAGAGATAAAAATGTTAAGAAGACAATTTAATGAATCACTCTTTTGGGGACAAATGGTTTCACAGATAGCCCCTAGAACATTGATTTCTTGTTTCTTTTGCTTGCTTTAGTCTCGCTGTAATTAAAAAAAAAAAATCCAAAATAGTGATTATCAAATTTCTTTTAATAAGCATAAAATTTGCATATATTTCCAAAGCTGCTAAAAACATTCCTAAACTGAATTTAGACTGTGTGGAAGACTGGTAATGGTTGGGGAAACAGTTTAAATTCAGGGTTATTTTTAATCCAAAGCATTTCCTATTCCATGGGCTCACTATATTGTCGTACAATAGGATTTTATAACACTGGTTTGTCTGGGCCTCTTGTTAGACAGTATAGCTTAGCATAAAATAAAATGATTCTGTTGTTGGTGTTGTTGGTGTTTGAGCAGAGTCTCTCGCCTTAGCTGTGAAAGCCAGCCACATCCAACTTCCTTAGCACTTTAACTGGGCCTGGTTGGCCCTTGGAGCTGGGGTTCACTTTGAACCTCCGTCTTTTCCTGGAACACAGTTCCCACCCCTAATCCTGTCTTCACTTGACTGTTCCTTCCTATCGCTGGGGTTTCATTTCTCCTTCAAAACCTTCCCTTGTCCTCAGATGTGGATAGCCTATACTCTTTACCCATGGTGCTTTTCGGCCTGCGTTAAGGATCCTGCTGAGGGTCTGCATCCCCCTGCCTTGTAATGTCTGTGAGGGCTGGGGGTGGTGTCCCTCTAGATCTTAATATTGTGCACAGCCACGGAAGATGCACAGTAAATTCTTGACCCGGTAAGTAGTGGTGGTTTGCATGTGTTTGCACAGGCACGTTCACGTCGGTGGTCTCTATGAAGATCACCTGCGCTAGGTACTGTGAAGAAATGAGTCTGGAAGAAGCCTAAACAGCCCACAGGATCCTGGGAAGAACACGCTTATGAACACATGGCTGCTAAACAAGACTGGTTTCTGAAGAGAATCAACAAAATGATGCAACCACCGAGTTTTGTATTCCCACAAAGGAGAAGGAATCACTGGAGAAATGGGAACAGAGGTTAGGGCCTCCCCAGCATGAGTTTTAAGCCAGCCACTTAAAGTTGACCTTGAGAGTGGTTTGGGACATTGATGGGTTTCTGATTAGAGGGAAAGGACTGGGTTTATAGCCAGGGCTGTGCAACAGATTACGTGAGGAGGGGGACTGTGTTGTCAGTGGCAGCGGGAGGGGGTAAGAATACGGAGCAGAGGTAAGGAGGGCTCGGATTACAGCAACAGCAGTGGGCAGAGACAGGCAGGAGGAGAACTAAGAACTAAGCAGAACTAAGACAAGTTACACAACTTAAAACCTTAATGTTAATGTCTAAAGTTTGCCATTTATTTGTAACGGAAAATATAAGATCATCATTCCTAAGGAAAAAAAAAATCAGGGAATTAAGAAAGCTGAAAAGAATTTGTATTGAGGGGTCTCAAGAGCTGTGTTTACAAAACGTAATAAATCTGCGGGTGTTTAGACAATCCGCTTGTGAGTTTCCAGAGTTTTATTAATATTTATTTGAATTCTAACTACATTGTTAAAATGATTTAAAAGGAGTTTGAGTACTTTGGTAGGGTTTCAGGACTGCACTAAGTTAGAATTTTTCCAGGTCATACTCACTATAAATGAATAGCAAAAAGAAGAAGGAGCAATTAAAACAATCACCCAAGGTCCTGAGAGTGTGTCTTTGTTTTCCACACTAAACCTCAGCAATAAAAAGTTTAATAATAAAAAAAAATGCCAAGAACTTTGTTTGCTTTCCGAAAGAACAGATGCACATCTGATGCTTTGTGTCATTTCTAGAAAGATGGTGGCGTCTCTGTGAAACCAAAGATGAAATTTACCTAGGAAAATCCCAAGGGAGTACCCTCTACTTCCGAAATCTTCTGCTTGGTCGTAATGAAGTGGGAAACAGACTCCATTTTTTCCATAAAAGTTGCCAAAATAATCCTCGCTGGTGAAGGGGATGGCAGCTATGAGAAATCCCACCACCCAGATGCTGGCGAGGACCACGGCGGTCTGGCGCTTGCCCAGGCGCAGGTTGCTGAAAGGGAACACGATGACCAAGAATTTCTCCAGGGTCAGGAATGTCAGCAGCAGCACCGAGACCTCTGTGGACAGCGTGGCCAGGAAGCCCAGCAGGCGGCAGGGTACACTCTCCATCCACAGCAGCGCATACTTCTGATACTGCCCTCGGTACTTGATGTCAAAGACGCCCACGGAGAACAGGTACACCCCCATCAGGCAGTCGGCACCTGCACGAGCCAAGCAGCCCAAGACAGTTGTGCTCAGCATCTCTCCTTTTATTTTCCTAGATCCTTCTTCCTGTATTAAATGAACCGATGTAACTACCTACTAGATTACTAACTAGCCAGTGGACCTGATTTGTTTTTGAGTTAAAAGGCTAGAAAGGGGTAACAGTTTCTAAGGGGTAGTACTCAAATGAAAACATGTACTACTTGTATAGTTAACAAAATATTTTTGACTAATACAAAATATCTGCCCATCTTTTTCCTGACAGTGACAGGAGTGGAGAATCTGAACTTGTCAAACATGTGAGATTTTGTAACTAAAATTAATAATAAATGACATTTAGTTTACAAATCTCAAAACTTATTCCATCTTCCATCCCCCACTGATTGACTGGCGTTTCCATTTCTAAGACCTGATTTTAAAAAAAATCACAAAGAACAGTTCATTCACATCGAGAAAATATTTGCCCACTGAAGCTAATCGGTATCAAAAGATATTTGTTGAATATATAATCCTGTATACGCATCATATCCACATACATCATACACATATCACCTCATAGGAGATAGTCTATTTATTCAAGAAGCATACTTACAACAAAGGATTTTGATTTTGATAGCATGAGTCGTATTCTCAGCCTTAATGAGAGATCTCACGGCTATGACAAGGAAATTCCCAACGCAGGTAATGGAAGCTATAACCCAGACAGACACTCTGAGGATACTGTTAGCCAAGAGGTCCTCAGATGAAGAAATACCATCAGTCGAGGGCATACAGATTCGGACATGGGGAACATAGGAGCAGTATCGAAAGCTTTTCAAATAACTGAAGTCAAAGGAGAAAAAGAGAGAGTCATTTGGCAGCAGTGATTCCAGAACCCCTACCAGGGATACAGGCGGGAGTAGGGGTTGGCACTTGGCTAGTTTGCTTGTTATTGTGAAGTATTATCATTCAGTAATTTGCTAGTCTAGGTAGGGCTGTTGGAAAGACTAGCGCTGTATGGGACACAGACTTCAGAAGTGTGTGTCTATGTCTGGAGAGAGTCAAGGGCCAGGGGACTATAAAGATCTGAAGTTTCCAGGACTCTACTGCCATCCCTGGCCATATCGAATATGAATATTCTAAAAAGCAGATCACTCAAAAAATTGATCTAGCCAACATTCCAAGCTTTCATTGTTGGGAGCCTATGTCTCACAAAAAAATATTCTCAATTAACATTGAGTATCTAGCCTTCTTCTTGTGCTGGCGGAAGGGGAGAGTCTGAGACTAGGAATACTGAGTCTTGCTGGAGCTAGGAGGAGAAGCTTAAACACAGGGTTCATATCAAGAGTTTCTTCAAAAGGGCTAGAGTTTCATTTCTAGAGGGAAATGAAGGTTTGTTTGTGGTCAGTACGTTTGTAATCTGGGCATGGGGACTCTAGAGGGCTGGAGAGGGCCAGCTCCTTAGGTTTAGGGCCACACCCCAAAGGTGTCTGAGTAGAACTCCCACAGCACACGTTCTGTCTGTACTCTTCCGCTGTGTCTTTGTGGTTCATTACCCTACTCTCCCCTCCCCCCAGCTGAATATACTTATACCATCTCCGAATCCAGTATCTGCACCAGCAAGTTAGATGATTCAATGGTACAATATGTGGAGCCCTCTGAAGACTGTGTGCCTGGCCATCCTTAGCTACCCGCCCTCCTTCCATACAAGCACAGTGGCTTTCTAATCTTGCACAAGCCAGACCCATGTCCCTCGGAGAGCCTTGGCTCTGCTTTTTCTTTGGATGTATTTGGTTGTCTCAAACGCCACGTGACTGACCATCCAAACCCTTCATCTACCTCTTTATTTCACGGATCATCATGGGATCAATAGACATTTGCTTATTGCCTCATTTACTCTGACTTCAAAGCTGAGAGAAAGTACTCTGGTACTCTCTTCCTCTCCCATCGCTGAGGCCTCAGCATCACTATGTGCCCGCTAGATGCTAAGGCTTCAACAAACGTCTCTTAGATCACCAAAGGATGATGGGTTTTTGAGTGCTGGATGTTGTGGAGACATACAAGGCAAATTCTATCCCTTGCAGCTTACAGTTCAGCTTCCTAACAACAGTTGACATTTAATTAAGGGCATCTGACATCTGACTTTATTGGTTTCTTTTCCTACCCTGGACTCCTGGCACAAACTTGGTTCTTTTAGGATTCCATTATGCTCAGTGTCTTCAGAGAGAGAAAGCCAGGTTGGTTGGCTCTCCCACGGTGACCAGGGGCAGGCAGGATGGGGAGTTGGGGGTGGGAGATGGGGTGAGGAGGTAGGGATGTTTTAACAAGTGAGGGCCAAGGAAGGAGAAGAGAGCGGGTCGTTCATCAGGGATGTGGCTAAGCTAGCTCCTTTTCTGTTTGTTGTTGGTCCCTCCATGACCTTGGCATTTAGACACCAGTTTCACCAAATTCAGAAAAGTCTGGATCTCTCTAGTCTAAGAAAAAAACAAAAAAACCTCACCTTCTGCCTGCAGCAAGTTAAGAGTAGCCTCGTGAATTATTTATCTAATGGTGCCACAGGAAGGGGAATGAGCAAAAGCATGGGGGTACGCATCGAACACCTGTCTCTTAGGCACCACACCCCCTGCACAGACACAACCGAAGTGTTGTCCCCAAAGAGCACCTGAATTCACCTCAACACTCTCATCGACTGGCTGCACCCAACTTGGGATCTTACATCGATTTCTCCCTATTTTTGTGGATGACAATGGTTAATTTTGAAATCAGGAACATATAGATTATATATACAGTTGATAAAGAAATGGTCACGTTAAAAATAAAACACATATATGAACACAACTTACACAGTGCACTTTAGCCATATATATTCAAGTGACTTAACAAAACTGATAAAGATGAATTACCTCCACGTGCAGTGCACTTTTAATAAGAGAAACAACACCTGGAATCTACATAGCCCACATCTGAGAGCAGCCGACTGCTCACTCATGTGAAGTGAATTAATGTTTCCAGGTTCTCCTGAGTACCCTTTAGCCAGTGACTTCATTTGATGTAATATGTGGCATTCTGGTACCCTGATCTCTTATTGGGCCTCAATTGGATAAACATCGTGTTTCCAGAGAGAAGGGTCATTCATGTCGGCACATCATTATATTGAACTCTATTTGAACAGGGACCAAAGGTGACAAAATTAAAAAGTTCTCAATAGGAAAGAAGACGTTTGTTGCATACAAACACAGTGCAGCGATAATTAGACAGTTGAGCATGAGGATATTTGAATTAATGCATCATGCCTTCTTTTCCCTCCATCCCTTCAAACATACATACATGTGAGAAAGGTTCTTCATGGGCTGGAACATTCCCGTGTTTATATTTGGAATCTCTATCCTTTCCAGGTCTCTGGAAGATACATACAATAGGTATCATGTGTTTAGGATTAAACTTTGAAACCATTTCATTTTTTTGGTCATATCTTAAATCTGATACTTTGAAATTTTATGTTATCAATTCAAATACGACTAAAAATTCCATAGCAGACATTCTGGAAAAAAAGTTATTAACATCTGCTGAACGTGGGAGCTCTTATGTTACTTAGATGCACTATTATGTTTTAATATAAAACTGGTTTTGAAGTGGCAAGAGGTTGGAAGAGTGGTTACATACTTGCCTGGCAAACACAAGATTCTGGCTTCCACCTCCAGAAATAATAAATAAATAAATAAATACATAAATACACAAATAAATAATCGATCTGTCAAATGGCAGTGGTGTCTGATGAGAGTTTAACATTATTTTTATACTTTGATTCAATCAGCACTGCCTTGGAAGTTCATGGGTTTCATTTCATACCCAGAACTTCCAATCTGAAAACATCATTAAAGTAAGTCTGATGGGAATCTGAATTTGAATATTCATTTCCCCCTGGCCTATGTGTCTTTGGAGTGGAACCCCAGAGGCAGTGGGAAGATGCCACTCAGAAGCATCATTTACTAAGACCCCAGAGGGACCATAGTTCTTGCTTTCTTCCCAGGTTCTATAACATCTTCAAAGGGCGCCAGCAGGCATCCGGACATTCTGAGTTAGCTGGAGAGATGGCTTGGTGGTTAAGAGCCCTCGACATTCTGACTTTATCCAGGCACTTCTGAAGGTATGGGTCTCAGAGATCCCTTCAGGGAGGTGTAAAGGAAGAGCCACAGACCTCTCCGGAAACAAACAGGGGAAAGGCAGTGTAACGCTTGCAGCATGTGACCGGAAGACACCTTTAAAAAGCGGGATCTATCCTGATGCTTTTAGCTGATCCGAATAAAGATTTTTTTTATTTTTTGCAATAGGTTTCTGAATTTTCCTTGGCCCAGTGGCTCCGTCACAGAAGAATCCCTTTGCTTTCTAGACCAGAATTAAAACGTAAAGAGATGCTGATACTACACAATTATCATGTGGTCCCTCTGGGAGAACACCCTGAGTTCTTCTAACAGCCCCTCCCCCCCACTTCTTTCACATAGTTTTCAGCTTTCTTCTCCGCTTATCACCACTGACATTTTATGTGTATCCTGTGGCTGCTGCAGCACAGGGGCCATTATAGCCCGTCTGTAAGGAAGTCCGCTTAGTGTTGGTGAAGTACGTATTCCAGCGAGTCTTAGAAACAAACTACTAGACCATAAATAAATGAGAAGACGAAGAGGGGAATGCGTACCTAATAGTTACTACTTTGGGAAAGCGATCAGACAGTGGCGGGAGAGTTTTCCTTTTAGATATAGGTGCAATGAGCCTAGGACCTCATGCAGGTCAAGTGTTCTCTGCCTTCTACATTCCCCAGCGGTTTAAATTCATTTTTTCACAGGACTGCTTTGCCTGAGAAATTTAGTGTCGAGTGAATGTCTTGTGTATTGTATGGATGCATCACCTGTCAATTAAAAAAAAACCTACAGCCTATGAAAAAGGGTAAAACAGAAGGAGGGTCTTCCGGTAGGCAGAGTGAATTCTGGGATATAGCCGGGCTTCGGAAGAGTCACTGAGGAAGATGTGAGGAGGGTAGTCGTGTGATACCCGAGCAGAGGTAACCAGCCACGTGGCAGAATGTAGACTGGTATAAATGGGTTCTTTTAAATTATTAGCTAGTCATGGAACGAGCCTAGCTATATGGCCTAGGTATTTGTAAATATATTTTGAGTGAGACGTTATTCCAGGGAGCTTGGGGCTGGGAGAAAAACAGTCCCATGCAGTTGAGTATTTATAATGAAATATGATGACATTGTTCATCTAGAGAAGAATCATGTCGAAGGCCTGAAGTCTATTAAGTTAAAAAAAAAATAACATGTTAGGGCTGGAGAACCAGCTCTGTGATTAAGAGCCCTGGCTGCCTTTCCAGAATAAACAATAAGTCTTTAGAAAAATCACAACAAGATAGTTCTAGACCTTGGTTAATTACACTCTTGCTTCCTAAGAGCAAAGACCGTGCTGCCCACCAGTGGATGCCCACTAATATCGTCTCAAAGATAGCTAAATTGTGTGTTTTTAAATAGAATTCTATTTAAATTTTCTATTTCTATTCTAAAAAATCTATAACAAAAAGAAATGTGCTATTGAAGATGAGGCCGTGGAAGGAGCCTGACGTAGTGGAACAAACCAGTAACCTTAGCACTTGGGAAGTGGAGGCAGGAGGATCAGAAGTTCCAGGTCATCCTCAACTGCATACTAAGCTTGAGCTAGCCTGTGCTATGGGAGACCCTCTTTCAAAATATTAAACAAATAGTCAAAAGCCCTAATTTTTAAACAAGCAAAACAAAAACATAAGTTTTTGGAGTCAAAGAAAAGAATGTGTCAGGATGAAATAGGTAACATAATATTATTGGTTTTGGCCAAGACAAATAAACTTTAGCCAACAGATGGTCACCCAGGGGAAAGGATTCACAACATTTATAAAGAGGAATCGGCAGGATTTTTGGTACCACTGGAGCTATATTGTCTGATATTGTAAAATACCCAAATGACACTAAATTGTTTGAATTATTTGTCTTCGTGGGACTGTTCTCATTAATTACAAAGTAAAGATCGATTTTTATCCTATAATTTCTTCAGGGAGATGGGACAAAGGAAAAGAAGGAGAGTCTCAGAGAACTGATTTCTGTCAATCCTTTCCAAAACAAAGTTATTACAAATTTAATTCTTCATAAGGACTCGGGATTAGATTTTCCCTTTAAGTGCAGTTCTCTGGGTGGATGTATAAGCCGCTGCAAACGCAGTGGCTTTTAAGTGGCCATAACAGTGTCTTTGCTATGACTTAGTTCATAATTGACAGTGGTGGTCAGGATTTCCTGGACACGCCTCCTGGGGATGCTTGCCTCAGCGTGAGAAACGCCCACTTAGAATCAAATACGGCTCTAAGCAAGATAGCCTGCCTACAATGGTAACCGGCACAATTAGAATGCTGTACTTACAGAGACTGAAGTTGTTTGAGACTTCCAAACTGGCTCTTGTGGACATACAGAAGAGGATTGGACGACAGGTTCCTTTTTTACCATTAGAGGAAGGGAGGGGATAAGTATGGCTGTTATTATTTTTTTGGAAGACTAAGATGTTGCCACTTAAATCTGATGACAAGACAGGGGAACTTACAGCTTTTGGAGAAGATGAAGATCGCTGAAGAGGTGGGCAGGGAGTTTTGTTATCATATTGCTAGACAGGTCCCTGTTGATGACAGTGAAAACCAAACACAGTTACAGTGGGATAAATAGCAGGGACATCTCTCCCCGCAGTTATCATCTTCCCACTTGACGAAAGAGAAAATATGAATCCCGTTCAGCCAGGCTGCAAACTTGTGACACAGCAAGACCCCGTGAGTCAGCGAGGGGATTGTTTTCCATCGCTGGCAGACCGTGTGGCATCCTGCTCATCCAGTTCCTGTCTGGAATTTCCTCTCACCCCTTTGCCAGCACATTCTGGCTCTGAGATCTCTAACTGATTCCCTCTTTGGAGCACACTCTGTGCACATCCATCACCCACACGGCTGTGATTCCCACTCATTTCACATGCTCATCCAGATAATCTTTTTGAGGTCAAGTCTTGAATCTTCTATTTATATTGCATTCCATCTAAATGGGTGTCAGCCACTCAGTAGCTACTCAGACAATCTTTCGTGGATAAATTTATGTATTTTAAATACACCCCACCCCCTGTAATTGGGGATTGACCTTAGGACGGAGTGCATGCTGGGCAAGTGCTTTTCCTACATTTGTTGGTAGTTTAAATGCATTGTTATGTAGTTCTCTTCTAATGAATTATGATACCATTGTCCAATCTAGAAAGAATCATAGGCTAGTGACTCCAGAGAGTGCGACAAAGAGATCTGTTACAATTGGAGACACAAATCTGTGGAGGGTCTGGAACAACTCTCTGAGTAGAGACAATGTTAAGGATGAAACCTGAGTACAATTGCCAAATTAAGAATAAAGAAAAATAACTTAAAAATGTATCTGGGTGTTCTGCCTGGATGTATGTCTACTGTGTGCATGCAGTTCTCATGATGACCAGGAGAGGGCTTAGATCCTCCAGAACTGGAATTACATAGAGTTGAAAGCTTCCATTTGAGTGCTCGGACTCAACACAGATCCTCTAGAAGAGCAACCAGTGCTTTTACCTGCTAAGTCATCTCTCCAGTTCCCAATGTATAAAATTTTAACTACTCTTGGTATCTTGCAATAGATATGAGATGGCTGACTAGAAATAACTATAGAGGTTTTTCCCTTAAAAATTATTTATAGTAACAGCCAGAGTTAAGGTTTGGGCATGCTCTGCTCTCCAGAAGTTCATGCAGGGAAGGCTTGGTCTAGAGTGTTAGAATGGTGGATCCTTCAAGAGGAAGGGCCCAGTGAAGACTGTAGGCCACTGATGTATACCCTCAGAAAATACTGGGGTAGTTTTGGGGGACTCTGGATAGCTCCTGCAAGAGAAGTTAAAACCCCAGCAGGTCTGACCTCTGACTATCTCTTTGTCATCCCATCTCATTATGCAACCCCCATGTACATCCTTGTGATGTTTTCAGCAGAGGCTGAACTGGTGAAGCTGGCTGATGTTGGACTTTTTAGCCTTTAAAACTGAGGTGTTAAACAAACCTTTTTTCTCTATAAGGTACTGAGCCTCAGCTATGTTGTGACAGGGACAGAAAAATGGACAAATAATCTATATTATAAGGGAAGGAAAAAACAAAATAAAACATGAATGACAAGGGGTGGAGCCATCAGTCTTGGTTATGGAAATTAGGAAGTTCTAGAACAAAGCCACAGGGTTTGTTTTTAGGTTTAATAAAAGAAGTACAACTTTCCAGTGAGAGTAAAGCATGGTTAGAAAAACCAGTGCCTGGGCTATCATCTTCAGGAACCCACAAGTGACTCAGCGTGAAAGAAAGACAAAATATATGGGGAAATATAGAGGAAATGCATGAGTCCCTGGTGTAAGATATGAGGGCCATCCACAAGCTCCAAGGTCTTATTTTTCTAGAGTGCAGTCAAAGCATTGAGATCACAGGGGATGCTTCTAGAAATGTCACATTCCTACATTGAACCAGTCTCCTCTGTGATGCTGACATTTGAGAGCAGAGCAGTGCTTGAGATCACAGGATGACAATTGTTTAAAGAGTTAGGAGGTAGGTAAGGAAGGAGGCATCCACATGGACCAGATGAGAGCTGGTGGAGGCTCTTCAGAGACACTACCAGGGATCAGCATCCCAGGATGCTTATTAGGAGGGAGCAGAGGGCTAAGAAGCCGATTTTGGGACTTGGTGTTGGGGTGGTTACTATTATCATTAAGATGGAAAATTCTAGCTAGAACGAGCACATTTGCACTAAACTGCTGTTTAGCATTCTAGGTGGTAGACTGCAGCCAAGCAGGGCATGCTTCCCTTCCCCTTCCTGTGCTAGCGCAGTGTTTGCTGGGACTAGTAGAATCCCTAGGAAGAACAAAGATAGAGTGTACACACACACACACACACACACACACACACACACAAAGCCCCTTACCATCCTTGGCATCTGCCTCTGGTTTCTGTAACCCACAGTCATGTTTCTTCAACAGAGCATAACCAGGAATGAACCCCCAAGAGAGTCTCTTCTTAATGAGCCATCTCCAGTAGTTTGCCCCAAAATCATTTTTAGTTCAAGAATCTTTCTGGATTTTGTTTTTTGATGCCCATTAATTATATGTAATTATTATAATTATTTTAAAAATATCCATATTGAGTTACTAGCCCTGTCCTCTAGAGCCAGGCATGCATAATGAATGGAGGAATGGTTATTTAAGTTATCAGTGGCCCTTTTAAAGTCCCCATTAGCAGGACGAGTTCTTGGTCTAGTTGCTGTCATGTGTCATGCAATAGATTTAATTGTAACTTCCAATGATTCAGTTATGTGGGTTTTTAGTAGCTATGAATTCATGACTAAACAGATGTTTTCCAGAGTCTTGAAGCTATAAAACACGTATTTAGACAGAGAAAGTTATGTGAGCTGTCTGGACAATTTCCACAAGCCTATCTTCATTAGAGACATGTCTGCACGCTTCACCTGCTAACCTCTCCGGATAGTCATCCCTCTGGTCAGATATAATCAGCTAATAACACATCAATCAAGCCTTTCTTCATCTGGCATCCATTGAGAGTTAACCATAGCAGACATTAGAGAAATACCATCCATGTGTTTGAGGCTTCAGAAAGCCCACCTTGTCCCCGACACACACGTTTATATATACATGATATTGACCCAAGGAAAATAGGCAGAGAAAGTAGGGCGGGCTGGCTCCCTTGTCAATTCCAGTCCATTACTGTGATGTGCTCGTGACGTCAGGATCATGCGGGCTTCCTTAACTGGTGTTTTGTATCTAATAGTCTACAGAAGTTTGATGGTTCCAAGTAGAAAGACAGTCTCCCTCGTCATTTAGATTAATAATCTTGGAAGAGATCAATCATATTCTTCCTAGTAGACCATGCTACTTACAGTTCTCCTAAATTTTTTAATGAAGAAAATGTCTTCTCTGGAACAAAACCAATTTGATTTCTAGGCAGAAACCTGTAAAACATGGTGAGAGTCAGCACTGGGGGTTTTCATCTGCTGTCCCAATCAGTTCCTGCTGGGAGATGCCACTGCTCCGGGTGCCACTTAAAAGCCTCCTTTGAGGGCTCAACGGGATAGTTTTCTGGTTTGTAACCAGAGCCAAGCAAAACTTTGCTTCTGAGGATACCCTCGTACCTCAGGAAGCATTGCTGGGAGCAGTTCCAGGCACCGAGGGTGGTCTGTGAAGTTAGATCTTGTTTGGTTTCTGATCATTCTTAAAACTCTTTTTAAAACTTTTCTTTTCCCTTACCTTTCTCTGGTCACCTGTGCAATCAACAAGCATTGTTGAGTGGCTGCTATCCCCCAGAAAACTCCAATTACCAGAAACACAAACTAGTTGTTTCTTAGCACAGGAATGCCAGGGTGCCGATTGGTCAATTCATCTGCCCTCCCCGCCCCCAGAACCGGCACAAACAGCAATCGTCAGTCAGAGTCTATGGCCAATCGGAATGCAGTAAACTGCTCCCCGCCCCCCACCCCAGCTTCTGGTACACAGACCCAATTGATGAGTCTAGCCACTTTGCAGTAAAGGATTTCATTTCACGGTAAATAAACACGTCATTCATTGCCCCTTTCCACTACTGAACATTCACATCAGGGCTGGAAACAAAGCAGTGCTTTGAAATCCAGGCTCAGCCTTTTTCTCGACTCTCCCAATCTACAGGCCTCTCGTACTGGTCTACGGGTACTTACAGAACTGTGAGCGAGTCGCACGTTAGGAAGGTGGAGTTCGAAACAGACTTTATCCCGTTGTTCGCCAGATCCCTGAAAGCCACAGAGGGAAAACACTTCAAACACCTTTGTATAAATCATCGGCTAACGGATGCTTTTCGTTGGTAGAACAGTTCTGAACTTTATCCTTCATTCTATTTCATTTGGGGCATCTTTCCTAATGTTTGTGGGCTTTCTATAACTTATATGGTTTCTGTTTTTTTCCCAACTAATGATTAAAAAAAAAACAATAGTAACAATAAAGCTAAGGGCACGGCAATTAGATATTTGGGGCGGAAATGCCTTTCTCCGCTGGGCACCATGCTGTTAGCTCTACTTGGTGGTTTGAATGAGTCTCAGTCATGTGAATACTTGGTACCAGTTATTGGCTCTTTGGGGAGGATTAGGAGGTGTGATCTTGCTGGAGGAAGTGTGTCACTGAGGGTTGGCTGGGTATTGAGGTTTCAAAAGACTGTTGCCACTTAGAGTGTGTACTCTGCTTCCTGTTTGGGATTCTAGATGTGAGCTCTCTGCCGTTGCTCTGGCCACCTGCTGCCTGCCACCTCCACACTGGCACCATAGCCTCTAACCCTCTGGAAATGTAAGGACGGGATAAACTCTCCTATTAAGTCGCCTTGGTGACAGTAAATATATATTACCACAGCAATGTAAAAGACGAAGACACTATACTATATGCTGGATTTCATCATCAACCACCCTGCCTTGGGCTGGTACTGCTCCATTGTCTATAAAGCATTCCTGCAGGGGTGGTATCATTATGCCCCGTTCAACACATGAGTCAGGCCTCTGAGAGGCTGGAGGTTTCACTTCCGGCTTGCTCGGTAAGTGTCAGAACAGTCTTTCCCCATCAGATCTTTCTGAATCCAAAGCCCAGACACTTATGTGTCCTGTGGCAATCTGGAACATCGCCTCATGGTCTGCCCCATGCCAGTCAGTATTGTGGTATAGGGGAAACTCAAGCCAACGTTGTCTTGCACAGACTTAGGACGTAAATCTGGGTCTGTGTGATATCAAAGACAGAGGTCTTCTCTACACGGCCTTCCACAGGGATGCTGGTGCCCAGTATAGCACAGCTCTGAGTGTGGCGGGGATGCAGATCCAGAGTTGGGGAACTTTCTAGAAGTGTAGACCCCAGGCTCCCCAGCCGACCTGCTGGATCAGACGCTCCTCTTAGCATGTCCTCCGCTTTGAGCTGCTCAGAAATGTCCTGAGAAGTCCAAAGAGCACTAGTGGGGACACTGCTTTCTGCCAGCTGGATCCTTGGCACAGCTGGCATCCTACACACTCTGGAGATAGCCTCTAGAAGCTCTGGAATTCTCATTTTTAGCAGTGTAGTGAGGCAGAGGGTGGGAAAAAGCAAATTTTTAAACTAGTTTTTCTAATATTCTTCTGTGTCTCTGTCTCTTTCTGTGTCTCTGTCTCTCTCTTTGTCTCTCTCTCTCTCTCTCTCTCTCTCT
>JANHMN010000023.1:10509585-10560925 GCA_030674055.1 Rhabdomys pumilio
GACCAGGCTGGCCTCAAACTCACAGAGATCCACCTTCCTCTGTGCCCTGAGTGTTAGGATTAAAGGCGTGCACCACCATTTCTGGTCTTTCTCTTTCTGAGGCAGAGCCTCTTTATGTAACCCGGTTGGTTAGGCTTCATCCTTGAGATTCACCTGCCCCTTCTCTTTTCTGTTTCCCAGTATGTAAATGAATCTGTTCACTTCCTAAGTATTTTTAAGACTAGGTCTTATGGAGCTGAGGTTGGCCTCAGACTCTAGCTGAGAGTGGCCTTGAACTTGTGACCCCTCTACAGATTCCCTGGAACTGGAGTTAGAGTTGCAGATAGTTGTGAGCTGCTCTGTGGCTCCTGGGACTTGAACCCATGACCTCCCAAAGAGCAGCCAGTGCTCTTAACCACTGCCCTATCTATCTATTCAGCCCTTCTTTTGTTTTCTGTTTGAGACAGAGAATTAACTCTGTAACCCAGGCCTGGCTTAAACTCTCCGTCCGCCTCCCTCAACCTCCAATGTGGTGTTCCAGCTATTCTCAAAAGATACTTTACCGTTTTATTTCACAAGGTTATGTAAGGGTCATGTCTCTGCGAGTGTACAATGCACATTGACCACACCCTGCCCAATTCCCTGCTACCCTTCCCTCTCCTCAAAAGATCTTTAAAATTGGGAAGTAACCATTAGATTTTGGTTTGGGAGAGATACCCTAGATAAATTTTAAAGATAATTCTGCATTGAATTCATGGTTATCCTCCTTAATCCCAGCATAGAACAAACTCAATCCCTAGTGAATACTCACACCCAGTTGAGTTGAGGCATCTGGGCACACAATCTTTGAGGAAGAGCCTCGAGCCGGTTACTCACCATGGACCTTCATACACAGAGAGAATGGCAGTTAGACACAAAACGATTAAGCTACATTAATGAGGGGAGTTTTGTTCTTCCACAGTTTTGAAGATTGTCTACTATAATCGATACATCAGGAAGAAGTTTTTGTATATAACTATGCCTTTACACATAGTGCTTGGGTGTGTGTACGGCAAGCACTAAGCTGCTGCCAGCCAGTGGCTGTGTGTGGATGGTGTGTACATCCTAAGACAAGGATTCTCAGCCCCATTTTATGATGTAAAACGAAAGCAAGTCGCAGGCAATGACTGTGAGACTCGTGATCGCTCCCCTTGTGTGCTGCAAGCTTGTAATGATTTCCAGCACCATTAGCTCTTGAGATGTTTTCTCAGGATGTATCAATCATTTACAGCATTGGAGAGCCACACTGGAAACCACATTAAACAGAAGATGTGACAGCAAGGGGAACCATCAAAAGCAAACAGATCATGAGCATGCTAAGATACATGGTTAAATTGTGATGCTGTACTGTAAGATACACGATTAATTTGTGATGCTCCAGTCCCTGTGATAAATGGACCAGCCAGAGTGGATGCTGCATCATCCACTGTAAAGGAACATGGCAACCCCTGGCACCATTTATCCTAGGACATTAACAATGGAAGCACAAGTAAGAAATCAGATCCGTCAGTGGGAAAAATTTAGAATTTTCATTGGCTGTCACTGGGCAAAAGCACATTTTCCTCTAGTGAGAATGGAATTGGAAGCTGGAGAGATGGCTCAGTGGTTAGGAGCACTGGCTGCTTTTGCAGAGGACTCTGCTTCAGTTGGCAGCTCACAAGGGACCTAACTCTAGTCCCAGGGGATTTTCTGCCCTCTTCTGGCCTCTGCAGGCACTACATGCATGTGGTACACAGACGAGCAGGCAAGCAAGAAACACTTGTGCACAAGAAATAAAAATAACAAAGCTTTTAAAGATGGAGTTGGAACTGGTGCTCCTATGAGATCCTTTTATACTTTGTTCAGTTTAACTAGGATTTCAGGAAATAAAAGCAAACCTTGGTTCAACCGCTGTAAATAAAAACATGGCTGTTCCTTTAGGAAATGAGAGAAGATGAACAGCATCGAGCAGCAAGCTTAAGATACAGATCATAATCGGTCCAGCCATTGCCTTTGACTTAGCAACAGTAACTATGGCCTGAAGTTCAGCAAAGATGGGTTTGATGGTTTTCTTTTAAGGCATTTTCTTTAAGGCTTCTCTTTCGTAGACAGATATGCTGGGGGCGGGGGAGAGGGGAGAGGGAAGAAGGGGGAGGCAAAGAGGGGGAGGGAAGAAGGGTACTTACAAGAAAAACAAGGAGTTTAATCCCATAAAGGACCTTTGTGAGATTCTGGTGATCGGGTTGTCATCTAAAATTCTGACAAAACACATCAAAATGTTTCCAATGTTAGCGATAGATATTTCTGAAAGAAACCCAGGAGAAATATAAAAGGTCCAACGAGAAACAGACTCCCAACACGTGATCAATTCCTTCCCCATGGGACACAGGTATCTTTTCCTTGATTCTAGGATGGGATTCTTCCAACTTCCTCCAGCTCTTCTCTCAGCACGTGTCAAGTTGGACCTGATCTCTCTCTCTGGCTGCCAAGCATTTCCTGACTGAAATGGGCTCCATAAATGCCCTGAGCTGCCCGTTGGCTGAATGAAGGAGGGAATGACCAACCCCCTGCCTCCCAATAGTGTAACAGCTATGAAGTGTTCATCTCTGAAGGGAATTGTAGATCTCCATCACAGAGAAGAAATACACATGGTTGAAGAGACAGATGTGTTGAACCAGATTTAAGCATCACCCAGTGTTTGCGTGTGTGGGAACTTCACACAGTGACTGCTAGTGTGAACAATTTTCAGGCTTTTATATATCAGAAAAAATTTAAAATGTACTTCCTTAATGACTGGTTAGATAGGTCATCTTTTTCACATGCTAATTTTTTTATTTCCAAAAATTAAAAATAAACAATGATTTTTTTTTTTTTACTTGCAATGGGCATGCTCATCCCCTCCTTCCACCCCTCCCAGTCCCTCCTCCCCTTTCCCTACCTATGCAAACTTTGTATCCTTTTTTATTTTTAAATCCTTTGGGTCCAGCATGTGCTGCCCATATGCTCTGGTGTGGGACCGTCCGATGCAGCATGGTTCTCAATAGCCACACCCTTAGAGAAAACTGGTTCTTCCTCTCCCAACAGCTATCAGTTGCCAACAGCTCCTCAGTGGGGTGGGGGGATTCATGCCTGCCTCCCCCTCCATGCCCTTCCCCTTTCTCATTTTCTTTCCTTGCTCCCTCTTTTCCTTTCCATGGGAATACTTTTTATGGGAATATTTTGAGGATTTGCGTGGCATCATGAATAAATCACCAGCAGGCAGGTGTGATCCTTTAACAGATGCTGTCTGTTAAAGGGCTTCAAAGAGTAAAATATAATATAATTCTTAGAAAAAAAATCACATTTTAAAAATTTATTTTTGTTTTACGGTTATGGGTGTTTTTGCCTGGATGTACCGTCTTTGCATTATGTGCATGTCTGGTATCCACAGAGGCTAGGCATGTGACAATGCCCAGAACATTCCTTGAAAAGAAGGAGTCACTGAGACAGAGGTCTGGGATGATAAGGAAGTTGGTTGAAACATTAGCCAGGTGATCAGGCTCACACTAGGACTAGATGAAGCTGAAGCCCTGGACTTTCCACCAGCCAGGCCAGTTTGCAGCCGTTGAGCAAGTCAACAGAGAGCCTTCTACAGACCTTCACTTAGTGCACCAAGGAAAACATGAGCAGCTGCTGCGAGATGCCTGGAGATGGAGCTGTTGGCTCAGGGAAATGCCAGGTGTTATTAGATTCTCAAACTTTTCTCTGGCTGCCCCGAGGACCAGAGCAAGCCTCAGACCTTTGCTTCCTAACACAGAGGTTTCTAACAGAGGGGAGTTCTTCCTTCTCAGGGGCACATGACAACGTTGGAGATATTTTTTCTGTTGTCACAACACTTAAGAGAAGTTGCATTGCTGGCACGGAGTGAGCAGAGGCATCCTGCAATGCATGGGGGCACCCTGTCGTCTCTGAAGCAAAGCATTAAATACGTCAAGATATCAGTACTGCTGGGGTCAAGGACTTTCTGTTCTTGGTGACACTGGATGGCTGCCTGACTTGGCCAGGCTGTCATTGGGTGCTGAGGCTCCCCTGTAATAACCTGGCCAGATTCCTGTTCTATCCAACCATCGCCTGACCTACCCATGTCTGAATTGCTCAGGCAAGCTGCTCCGGAGGATTATGTATGAGTCAGAAAATAATAAACCAGAGACATCCCAGCTTGGAAACTACCCAAGCATTGTTGTAAGTCACTAAGACTGTGACCATTTGTTTGTAGGAGGGAGAAAAGCCAAGATACTTACAGCCAAGTGAGCTGATGCAAGTCTCTGAATATCCCAGGTCTGAGAGAGGTAATGCAGTTATGGCTGAGATACCTACAAACAATATGGGTGAGTTCATTAGGCAGACTCCACACTCCAGACAGCCACATACAATTAGACCGATGGGATTCTGTAGTCTGGATATCTGCTTCTTCAAGCATGTTCTGAATGAGCAGAAGCAGAGGCAGGAGGTGGGAGAAGGGATGGTGGGAGACGGGGTTGGAGAGGGATGACTATGAAGCACCCAGAACTACAAGCCCAGACTGGGTCACCGTATGACCAGGGTGAGCAATGTGGCCAAGAACAATATTGGGGGATGGTACATTAGGTTGGTGTATAAAGAAAGACAACGGACTATGTAGAGCAATTCTTTTGTCCTTTTTTGGTTATATTCTTGGTACGTTACTATTTTAAGATGTACATATTTAGTGAGCAATGGGGGGGGGCATAAAATACCGAGATGCTTTGAAAGTGATCTATCAGCAAGATGACAATATTAACCTTAGATAATATTGTTCACAGAGAATATAGGTAATTTTTTGTTATTTTGTTGGCACAGTAGATCAAACCTGAGACCCCACATCTCACATTAGACACATGCTCTGAGCTACACCTCAAACCCTAATATGATTACCTTGTAGTCTTCTAAGATTTCTTCTGTTTCTCTGCACCCCTTGGTTGAGCATGGAGCCCCACGCCCACCCGAGTCTACCTTTGCAGTCTTTTCTTCAAATGATACCCATGGGATGGTGATGGAGGAGTTACTTACAGTATTTGTAGATTATGTAATCCAAGGAATGCTCTCCTGGAGATGTGTGTGATGCAGTTGTGCTGAAGGTATCTGTAGGAGCAAGACAGGAAAGCCAGGTGATTACACTGTACGGGCTTTTTAAGCATAAATCGTTGTGTAATGAGCAATTTTGCTTTTTTCCCCCTAAAGGCAATGGGTGAAATTGGATGAAGCAAGACAAGGCAGGCAGTGAAGACTGGCCATCTGTGATTTGTACCACTGAAGTCTCCTGTGGGCTATGTGTGTGTGTGTTAAAACTAGTCTTCTATTCAGGCAGGAGCTCCAGCAAGCGTCCTTTCTAGCTTGTAGTAGCTGCTGGCCATGAGAGACCAAGCAGCCTTTCTGCGGAATGTGTTAGCACCGTGCTTTAGTTCCTCGTTTATCTTCATTGTGTTCTCATAGACAAAAGAGGAGCCCTTTGAGTCTTTTCTAGATGTAAGACAAGAAGTAAGTGAGTCAGCCACGTGCTCAGGGTTCCACCTGCTGCTGAACCAGGGCTCTTATGCTCTGTCAACGTTCAGGACCTGAGTCATGGCAACTTGAAAATACAGAATTGTTTCAGTAATAGCAGGACTGGGGGAATCTGTGGGAAGAACACACACTTCCTGCCCTCATTATGCCATAGGAAGTCAGCCCTGAATCTGTATTTTCTAAAGCCAGCCTGGGCAGGAAACAGCCATGCTGACATTAGTGATGACTACATAAGTGGGTCTTGTTTTGTGGTGTGTGTGTGTGTATGTGTGTATGCCTGTGTGTTTCTGTGTGTGTGTGCCTTGTGTATCTCTCTCTCTCTTCTTCTTCTTCTTCTCTCTCTCTCTCCTTCTTCTTCTCTCTCTCTCTCTCTCTCTGTGCGTGCCTGTGTGTATCTCTCTGTGTGTGTATGTGTGTCTGTGTGTCTATGTGTTTGTGTGTCTGTATGTGTGTGTGTGTCTGTCTGTCTGTCTATGTGTTTGTGTGTATGTGTGTCTGTCTCTGTGTGTGTCTGTGTGTATCTCTCTGTGTGTCTCTGTGCATTTGTGTGTATGTGTATCTGTGTGTGTCTGTCTATGTGTATGTGTGTCTGTCTCTGTGTGTCTGTCTGTGTGTGTATATGTATGTGTTATGCTGAGGATTGAACCCAGCCCCTCGTGCAGGCTAAGCAACCATTTTACTACTGAGCTACACTGTCAGCCCCTTCATAATCTACTTTGCTTTGATGTCTCTCATTTCCGTTTGTATCGATGCTTACAATATGGCACAGGGCTGTGCTAATGGTTACGGCATTTTACTACAAAAGCATGGGCAGAACACGAGTGTATTTGCTGTCTAACTAGACTTTGAATTTCATTCTACTGCAGTTACTCCCTGTCAGAGCTTTCCAGCCTTCCTTAGGGTCATGAGTGTGCTGCAAAAGTAACAGGAGTTGAACATCCTTATACCCCAAGGCATCAGAGAAAGAAGCCAAGACCAACTTCTAGTTTATTAGCCATCCTCACTACAAAAAGAGCCATACTTCATGCATACCTCCACGTGGAAAGTGGTGCTGATGCAGGGCATTTGCATCACACCTGTGCACATGTACAAAGCACCAATTCCAGTCCTGCAAAGGAAACTTGAGCGGAAGTATGAGCTTGTGTTTCCTAACTCCTCCCTCTGACCTCGAACGCTTGCTTCTTGCACTGTCTGTGGGTAGATGCTTCACAGTGCAGCAGAAGCCCATCTTTGGGTTTAAGATTCTACTCTGCATAGGACAGACAGACAGACAGACAGACAGACAGACATTGGTATCTGTCAGAACACCAGAGGAATGTCTAGACAGAATGAAAGAGAATGTGGTGATTTGGATAGCAATGCAAAGAAAAACAAAACAACTCAAAGGAATATGATATGTTAGTAAATTGAAATTTCTCTAAAATAAAATAAAATAAAATAAAATAAAATAAAATAAAATAAAATAAATCCACTCCCCAGCTAGACCAGTTCCATTTTATTTGGAATGGTTTTTAATCCAAGGGTGTGACACATGCTTTTCCTACTTGGTGAAGAGATGGGTTCAATCACAAACGGGGAGTCCAACCTTCTGCTTTCATATTAGAAGTCAAAGGAGAGAAACGTTCAAACCCAGGACCTGTCTGATTCCTTGGCCACCTACAGCCAGTTTCCTCTCCCCAACATTACTTAAGATTCCAGTTCCTTAAATAATGGAGAGCCGCTAGCTAGGCTGAGCGTTAGCTGTTGGCTGTCACTGCGGAGGGGAGACTGGGTTTCAGGTCTCACGTCTCAGGCTTAGACTACAGAACTTAAGCTCTCTCCCTGGTGTCTACCTCCTTTTTCCAGAAGAGCCATTTAAAGAATGTGAGAAGGGAAACATGACGATTTGGCAAGCAGCACCTCGTTCTATTTCAAACTGAGACACGAGTCTGTTAAATGTATGTCACACTGAGTGGCTCGCCTAAGAACAGCTTCCTGGATCACAGATCTCTAGTCTTACACGTTTCAAATGGAACACCAAGGACTTGTGTACCAAACCAAAGCAAATAAATGCTTTAAGGACACGAACGTTCATGAGCTATTTTTAAATGAGACAGGATGTACTTCGGAGCCAGGCAGGCACCTTTAATTATGTTTCATTGCCAATGATTGATTGTATTTAATAAGAACTGAGGTTAAGAAGAAATACCTAATTTTTATAAGGCTACTTTACAGCGAGGAGGAGAGTAGCTTTTGGTTTCCATGGAAGCGATGACAAAGCATACCCCATAAATTGTATTTTATTTCTCTGTAAGGTCATCTCAAACTACTTCTTCAACTTTAGAAAATCCTTGCGTCTTAAGAGATTATTAAGATAACAAAATTGACCCACAGTAAAAGAAAATTTATATTTATTGAGCAATGCTTATTCATCTGGCAATTAAAATTAAATTTTGATGTAGGGTATTTTTTTCTCTCAATGTCAGAATGACCGAGACCGCACCATGGGGATTTAGAAGGGTCTAGACCGGAGATTCAGTGGACAGGAAGTTTTGTGCTGTCTGGGGGTGATACACTGTCAGCAAGGAGGGCTAGCCTCTCCTTTTTGGGCCTCAATTACACAACTGTTCCCACCTTCTTCCTTCCTGTGGATATCAGCTACCCAAAGTAGGGATGTGGTTGAAGAAGAAGGACTTGGTGTCCTTCCTCATTAGAGATGTCCAATGTCAGGTCTCCTGTTTGCTAATGATCTTCTTCCTCCACAGGCGCCCATCTTTCTTTCCAGACAGAAAGCACAGGATGGAATCGTGACTCAGGGGAGGACAGAAACTCTGGGATGTGCTGACAAATTCTCTCCATCCCTCGGTTTTCATTACGACAGCTTAAGTACTATTGGGTTCAGTAGAATCCTTGGCCTCTGCTGGTGATTTCTCTACTACTGAATTACAGGTCTTGATTGAGTCCTTCAACTTTTGTACACTGGCTGACTCATGTCTAAGGTGGTCTGATTAGGAATTCTTACAACTTCTGTGGCACCTGATGGTAGAATTTGTTAGAGTTGGCTCCTTCATGTCCCCCCAAGGCTTATGTGTGAAAGGCTTGGATCTCATCCTTGTGCTGTTGTGAAGGAGGAAAACTTCAAGAGATGGGACCAGAGAGAGATTTTCTCCAGCTTCTCTCTCCTCCTTGTTCTCACTTGTTTCCTGGTAAGGAGATTTGGACCTTTGTCTCACTACATGACAGGGCTTATCTATCCTGCTCCAAAACCTCTGAAACTGTGATCAAAGGAAGGTAATTTGTAATAGCAACCGAAAGCTGACTCATTATTTAAACACAGATTATAAAACAAAACTCTTGCCATTCTTTCTGTGACTGCTGTTATGCTTCTTCTCTGGTAAATATCCTATATGCAGGGCAAGAACAGTATTGAGTGACTGAAGGAACGTGTGACTTCAGGAGTTACTAAGATTTGGAAGCATCGTGGTTAGGATTTCCTCTCTAGTGAACTCGTGTAGCCTAGGGCTAATACGTAGCTAGGCTAGTGTGTCAGGACAATATGACCACATACTCTAGGATGAAGCAGAAGGCACTGACTGCATCTGATACTGCGTAGATGATAACCAAATCAGGTAAGATGATAATGTACACCCACACACAGCTCTGCTAAGTGGAATTCCTCCAGGGGCTTCTTTTCTTGTTTAAGAGTACCCATCTTTAATTTCATGAACATGGCATCACTGAAAGTATTTCCAGAGACTTTCCTTTTATGCTAGGTGTTGAAGGACAAAATAAATATTTCTGCCAAGGATTCAGCATGTGAAGCATTCCTTTGTTGGTATTAGAATCTAGACTATTGGTCCTCTTGGCAGATGTAGCATCATCAGAGACTCAGAGAAACTCATCTTGGGAGGACTGATACACAATCACCCAAGCTATGAACCTGTAAGTTTTATACCCACAAATATCAATAGGAGGCATCGTGCTGACCCATCTAATATGACTACACACTACAGTATGAAGATTATGAAGTAGATGAATGAGGGGCTGGAGAGATGGCTCAGTGATTAAGAGCACTGGCTGCTCTTCCAGAGGATTCACGTTCAGGTCCCAGCACCCACACCATGTGTAACTCTAGTTCCAGGAACTCTGGTGCCCTCTTCTGCCCTCTGTGGGAAGTGCATGCCTGTGGTACATACAGATCTGGCAGGTAAGACTCACACCCACAAAATGAAAAATAAATAGCATCCTTTAAAAAAAAGCAAGGTGAAGACTATGGATTGCTTTGTGAGGAAGGAATGAAGCATTTGGGTCATATCAAGTGACAGTTTGTCACTCATCATTGCTCTGCCACAGAGACCACCCACCAGTTCCAGGTCCTAGTTGTTAGCATGTGGTCTTTTTCTTTCTCACTAAATACTAATAATTTATATGCTAATTATTGATGTGCTGTCTCCTTAAATATACTACTATCATTGTTGTCATCACCACCACCACCACCACCACCACCACCACCATCATCATCATCATTATCATCATCATAATGCCTTTAACCCTATTATTCTGGGACTCAGGCTGTATGCTGTCATTATGTGTTTTAAACACAATGATTATTCTTGCCTAATCTTTCATTCTTTTTCTAAATTAAAAATTAGATTCAGCTTCTCTGGTCCTGCAGTGTTACTCTCAAATAGTATTAAAGAAAAGACTTGAGGCTCTATGTTGAGATGGTTTATCTGAAGCCCCAGTCAGTCCTCTGAAGATGGTTAAGTGAGATGGTCTCTAAACTATGAAATGAAAATGAAGCCCCCTTTTCTGGTGCTTTACCTTCTAAGCTTAAGTTTAGAACCAGAGTTAGCGATACATGTGAAAACTACTCAAACTCAATTCTGTTCTCAGATCAAAAGCATCTTAAAATGTCACAAGAGCTTAAAACACCATAAATGTACCCTTTGCAGTTACTCACATCTTTCTGAGTTCTGTGTACTTGCTGAAAACCTTGACTGGAAGCCTGTGAATTTTGTTTTTCTTAAGAGATCTGAAATAAAAATCAAAACACTTTTTTTTTTGTTACTTTAAGGCAAGGCTAACCCAGGCTAGCCCAGACTTTTCATGGTCTGTATCATCTCACCTTAGCCCATTAGTGCTATAGACTAGATATGGGTGTGATGAGTTCACTCTTTCTCTCTTATCTCTGAATAAGTCAACAAGACATAAGAACAAGTAGAAGTCAACCCAGACGAAATCCCAGCCATCTCATACATGCCCAGTGAGGTCGTGACTACAGATCCATGAGAGCCTTAAATTTCTTTCTGCAAAATTTAGGAAAGTTTGCATGATCTCCAACAGCCAGCTTCATAGATCTTTCTATCTTTGCACTCTTGATGGATTATCGGTTTTACAAATGAGATGACTTAGCCTGCTCCCTTTCCTCAGCAGGGGCATAAGAGAAACAGCATGAAAGTCAGAGAATACTGGAAAAGCACTCCAGGCCATAGACATCATGAGGTAAACGTTAACTAGGCTCCTCCTGAGGAGGAAGCATATCAACCCTATTGGTGACTGGTTTTAGAAGAAGTTCTAGGGGTTGGAGATATCGCTCAGTGCTGAAGAGCACAGGCTGCTCTTGAAGAGGACCCAGGTTTGATTCCCAACACCTACATGATGGCTCACAGTCATCTGTAACTCCAGTTTCTCTGATGCCCTCTTCTGGCCTCTATAGGTACTGCACACATGTGGTGTACATACATACATGCAGGCAACATTCATATACATAAAATACAAAGAAATACATCTTTTAAAAGTAAATTATTTGTTCATTTTGTTATTTATATTTTTTACTATAGCACTACAGCGTTTTCCATGGTTTTATAAGACTTTAGGTACAAACATCTTGTTTTCACTCACAGTAATGTTACGTTGCTGGAAACTTTTGGCACAGCTTTTAAGCCAGCCTTCACACATTCCAGTTCATTTTCTCTGCAGTGACAGTGCTGTGGATAGTGGCCGAGAACTAGGGAGAAAAGACAAAAAAAAAATCATACTAGAAAAAAATACCTTATTAATGACAGCAACTAACATTATTCTCTTTTCATCAACTACATAGCAATTTATATCTATTAATGGATCCACTGAACCCTTCATAAAAGCAAGTAAGAATTCTCTCCAGATCAGATATAGACCAATATATCTAGCTCCTGTAGTCATCTCAGAAACATTTATCAGGTAAGCAGGAAAAAAAAACAAAAAAACAAAAAAACGCACAGGCTTAAAACAAATAATATCAGACCATGTTCTAAAACAGGATTCAGTTCTTCTGTTCCATGAAAAGCATCATATGTTTGAGTAAATCTCCATGGTGATGACTTCCTATGTCACGAGTCACACATGATAGAGGAGCAGAGAAAGACAGAGAAGATTCCTATGGACTCTTTACTTTCTCTGCTGACCCTATGGATATTTGATGCAGTAAAGGAAGTGGAAGTTAATTTTTATTTATATCATGACTGTAATTAATTAACGAACTGTTTAGACATAGGGTCTAGTTATATAGAGCAGTACCTTCTGCCTTGACCCCCTGAGTGATGGAATTGAATACATGTGCGGTGGTGTGGGCCCAGCCTACTATCATCCACTGAATTGCGAGTATAAATTTCTTCTAATTGCTCATCCTTTTCTCTATCACTTCTAAAGTGAATTTATCTGCATACTGGCAGCAAGTCCACCACAGCTATTACTGAATTCCCACTTACTGCAAAAGATGCCTTCAGTGTAAAACGTTTTGGATGATATTGTGCAGTGTACATGATAATTAACTCATCCCAATAAAGATAACGCTAATATGTTTTGTTTAATGTTTATCGACATCAAGAATATTATGGATGTATTATTAGATTGAAGATCGGTCAGAAAGTACTTGCCAACAACAGACTTTCATGTGGTGAAGCTGGGTGTGCTGCTTAAAGCTGAAACATGGTGAGACTCAGTGATTCAAGCAGAGATGGCTCAGTGGTTAGATCACTGGCTATTCTTGCAGAAGACCTGGGTTCAGTTCCTAGCACCCAAATGGTGGCTCACAACCATTTGTAACTCTGTTTCTAAGGGATCTGATGCCCTCTTCTGGCCTTCTCAGGCACTGCGGTGCATACTTACACATGGAAATAAAATAAGCAAATCTTTAAGAAGGCAGAAATGTGGGCATTTCTTCAGCCTCCATATTGTGCAAGTCAGGCCACCACCCTATTCTGTGGGTGGCCCTGAAAGGCCGGTCTCATCTCCTGCCACCTTACTCATCCCAAGACATTTCTTGGACTTGGCCTTTGTCTATACCGATGTCATGATAACCAGCACCAACTTCATTCTTTCCACTCAGTCGGCCCAGATCCCTGCTGGTTGCGGATCTGTCTTGTTCCTGATGTAAGACTCTGCAGTGTCTCTCCCTGGCCTTTACCACTTAGGTGCCAGTAGCTACCCACCCCACCCACCCAGACTTCTGAGAGTCACAGCAGACATGGTGTTCCACGCTCGGACTTTCTTCTCTCACGCATGGTCTGCCTCTGCAGGCGCCATCTTGGAACATTTGTTCCTGGTCCTAAGTGTTCCTTCTTTACTATTAACAACTAAAGAAAACCAGAGATCCAACCCAACCAAACACACACATTTGCCTGGTGTGTGAAGTGAGCTCCAATACAGTGTGTAAAGAAGAGGCTATTAGAATTTTGACTTTTGATCACTTATTAATCTTGTCATTTTTTAAATTATATTTTTCTTTTTTTTGTTTTGCTTTTTCAAGTAGTGAAAAGTTTTTTTTTTAAAGTCTTAATAAGGCAAACTTTTACTCTTCACAAGAGCCAGCACACAGGGCAGGAAGTGTACTCGGTCTTCATTCTCACACAGGTGACTGTCTTTTCCCCTGGGCGGGGTCCTGACCTCACCGTCTTTCACGATTGGCTAGTTTTTAGAGAATTGACATAAAGAAAATAAGAGGATTGTCCACTTAAACTCAAGAATGTAGCAGGGCCTTTGTGTAAACAAAGGATTCACAGGGTGTGTGGTGGGGCAGATAAGAAGATTTGAGTTCCCTGTCATAAATAGTTTTTACAATACTTGGTAGAAAAAGACTCATTTATTAGTGCTTACAACTTCCTCCTCTTTTTTTAAACATTTTTTTTCCTTCAACTTCTAAGATGTAGCTCACTCCTTCTTGGAGTAAGACGCTGCTGTGGGGTGAGCTATCTGTTTAGTAATAGCTGATAAGAAAGAAGTCCGGTCAGGCCCCTGGGACAAAATCGAACTATTAGATCTGCTGTGTGCTTTAAGGTGAGCGCCCTTCCTGTGGGTGGCCCCTTGGCCAGGAGATTGACCTGGCTCATCAGAATGTCAGACCTGCATCAGGCCAGAGATTCTACTCTCTTGGTCAGAAGGAGTTTTCTCCTAACAGGCTTTCATGGCTACCTTAACTTACTCTGTGTGTGTGTGTGTGTGTGTGTGTGTGTGTGTGTGTGTGTGTGTGTGCGCGCGCGCGTGCCACATGCATGTAGTAGTGTTGAGGCCAGGAGGGGACATCAGATCCACTTAGAGGAGGTTGTGAGCCACCATGCCGGTGCTGAGAACTAAACCCAGGTCCTCTGTGAGAGCAGCCAGTGCTCTTAACCTTGAACAGCTCCACACAGCCCCAGGCTGGCTTTGAACTCAGGATCCTCCTGGGTCAGACTCCAGATTTCAGGGTTTACTAGTGCATGCCACTCTCTCTGGCATAATTTGACTTTTATACATTGTATATCCATGTATACACATATAAATAAGCTATAAACTAGTATAATAAAGTGCACACTGAAGTCTTTCCCAAGTATGGGATGGGGATTGTTTTCGGGGGGCCTTGTGGGTACCTAAATTCACGGATGCTCAAGACCCCTTTACAAGTGGTGCAGCATTTGTGTAGCTTCTTTAGAGATTTCTAGAGGCCTCATGACACTGATTTCAGTATAAATTCTGTTGACATAGTTATTTCACTATTTACATAGTTTACATTGTTATATGATTGTAGCAGTATGTAATGTAATATACAGCAATGATTAGTGATTGGGAAATTTTCTGTACAAGTTCAGCGCAGATTCAGTTTTGGTCGGACTGTCTCTGATTTTGAGTTGGTTGACTGCACAGTTGTGTAACCCTAGGGAAGTGCATTGACTATGCACTGGTGGATAGGGTTTCGTTCTTGCTGCTTATTTGCTTGTTTGTTTTTGAGTCAGTGGCTCACTCCGTGGCCCTGGTTAGAACTCACACAGACTGACTTCTTTTGCCTCCCAGGGTACTGGGATTAAAGATGTACACTTCATTGTCCAATGTTAATATAGCACTTAATGTGTGCACATCACATATGTAAATTAAATTTCTGTATTCTGACATATACCAAACTATATGTACACGTACATACATATACACACTCACACACACACACACACACACACACACACACGCTCACACACACACATACACTCCAACTCTATAACAGTACAGGGGCCAACCTCTACAGTGTGTGCCTCAAACCCTCTTAAGTAGAGCATGCTGTAGCCTCCTGAGTTTAGTCCTGCCCTCCTCTAGCTCAGGTCTGTAGCATCTCAGTGCACTTGTTTAAAGGCTTTGAGCAACCTGCACTGGACAGCTCCCTGCAGATCTTACTGGCCTTGCTTCTCTGCCAGTCTTCTCTCTGCCAGTCTTCTCTCTGCATCCATCGACTTCACGGCCACCTCGGTGCATTGCTTAGAAGAGTATTCCCATCCCTGGCAGAGCCCTCATTTCTTACAGTGGTCTTCCATGCCTCCCTGTGCAGCCTGGAATCACCATGGCTCAGTGAATGACTTTCTAGCAACGTATGATATTTGTGAGACACCTTAATCATCACTGTCCTTTCTGTGTCTGAAACATAGTGTGAGCTGTTTAATAAAAAAAATCAAAGGCAATGGAATCTTGACATTTGTCACAATTATTATCTGTGCATTCTCGTGACCCATATAGTAACACAAGGAGTGAGCATGCATAGACATGGATCTATTCTTCCTCCCCCTCCCCAGACCCACAGCAGACAGTAGAGTGGTTACCAGTGAAATGCAAAGACACGATATCAACCTTGTGAAGGTAGCTGAGCCACTACAGCAGTCCCCACTTACCCACAGGGGACATGTTCCAAGACGCTCAGTGGATGCTTGAAACCAGAGAAAAAGCCAAGTCCTGGACTGACTGATTCTCCTCTGCCTATACGCCTCTGGGACGTTCATAAGTCAGGCCAGTGAGATTAAGAGTGCCTGATAACTCCATAAAAAAAATGACAACAGTATACCACGACAGACGCTATGTGGTCTGTCTGTCTCAAGGTACCTCCGCCGTCGGAACTGTTTTGGGTCTGCAGTTGACTGCAGACCGTTGCAGTGATTGACAGCAAAACCTTAGATAAGAGGGGGCTGCTGTTCCCAGAGAGATCCACGAGCCACAGTCAAGTTTTTGCAAAGCGGAAACCATCTTTGAACTGCCACCACTTACAGCACTCCTGTGTCAATGTCACTTTATTGACATTCCCATGGACTGTGCCAAATATGGTTGTCCATCCACTAGTGTCACCTGTGGGATGGTGAGTGATATGCGTCAGTTAGTCTGGAAATCAGATACCACACCACAAAACAAAAGTACAAAAGTTTCACAAAAAACAAAAGTTTCACAAGAACAAAACAAAACAAAACAAAACAAAAAAATCCACTCAAGCAACAGAATGAATGATTGATTCTTTTCACAAGGATTTCAAATGTGCGTTCCCCGACATGTACAGTGCCAGTATTATTTTATGTGGTTATAAATGTCGTGATAAATAGTATCCATTTCTAATACTGACATTTTGGATCTTTTGACCTGAATTTGGGGGATTTCCCAAGACCATTGACTCTGTATTTCATTCAGATACTTTGCCATGTGAAGATGGAAGGGATTTGTGAGATCAGTCTATCGAGTTCTGATAAAATTGAACCTTCCTTGTTTTGTTTCTGTGCTGGGGATTGAACCCAGGGCCTCATATGATCTCAACACGGGCTATACCAGTCCTTGCCAAAATTTATTTTTGAATAAAGCAAAACCTAGAATACCTTTTAGTAAAGACTGTGGAGTCCTATTGAGAGAAATAATAGTTATCTCCTTTTATCCTGTCATAATGTCAATTTGTCATTTGCTATTGTGAAATTTTTATTTGCTATGTCCTTTATATGATAAAAAAATCACATATGAATAAAAATGAGCCCATTTTGCAGCATCCTTAATTGAATATGCACTGTAAAAATGGTAAGATTTGCATTGTAATAGATGGCACCGAAGTCCACATGAATCAAAAAGTAAATTTACGCAGTCACTTGCAGGCTCCTTTGTTCCCTGATATATATAATTTATCTTTATTCCTTTTTCATATCCTGAATTGTGCTGCTGTGATACCTTTAACTGTATTACAAGTGGTTCCATGTGCTTTGTTCAGTTTGGGTCCAGAATGTCCTGGCGGTGGGTAGATAAACAGATGTGGCCCTTGATTCCCTCCTAGCAAAGAAGAAATCTCGTTGGCTCGTTCATTGACAATCAGAGAAGTACCTCTGAACTGAGCACAGACTGAGTGCCTACTGTATACCCTACTATCCTACATTCTGGTGGTAACAAAGCAAAGAAGATTCAGGTCTTTTCTTAAGGTGCTTGCATCTGCCAAAGAGGTGGCAACGTAACACACACGACTCTACATGGCTGGAGATTTACCCATGGGCAGGCCCAGGAGGAGAGGGACGCTGAGCTCAAGTCATGTGACTTTTTCAGTTTATTCCAGTCAGCCTTGGAGCTGTTATTTCCTATGCCTGGAATTCTATGCCTCCAGAATATCTTCTTTCCTGGCCTTTGTCCCTCCCTCCCTCCTTCCTTTCCTTCATTTCTCCCTCCTTCCTCCCTCCCTCCCTTCTTTTCTTCCTTTCTCGTTCCTTTCTTCCTCATTCATTTCTTCCTCCCTCTCTCCTCTCTTTCTCCCTCCTTCCCCTTTTAGTTTGTTCTTATTCAAGTCGATTTACTTTAATTAAAGTTTTCCTTGATTCTGTTCTTAAAATGACTTTCCAAGACAGTACTCATCCCCGTGAAATTCCTGGTCCTTTTCTCTCTGGTTCACTCTGCTTATGTATGTACGCCGTTATTGTTTTCTTAGTTCCCATCGTCCTATGCGCTCTAAGGCTCAGGTTCTCGTTTCTCCCTCATTTCTTTTGCACCCGCTGTGTCCCGATGCTGTGGGGAGGTCCTGGCCCTCAGCCGACACTCAAGGTCAGTCCCCAGGTGAGCCCGGTGACAGTTAATGGACATTCTCACAGCCGAGCAAAGTTATTGGCCACAAGGAGGCCTCTTAAAATTGAATTATGAGAATCAAAGAAGAATTTAGAATGTCATTTCGATTTTTTTATGGTACCATCTTTCTGATCTTGGCAAGCTCTAGGTCTTTTAAAAGTTGGGTCATTGGCCCAATGCAATGGGCAGTGGTTATTAGATCACTCCCTCCCAGTTCCCCTCACTTACTGGCCCACTTGTGGTTTGGGGGAGCACATGCAGTGTGATGGGGGAGGACTCACCACAGTTGTCCTCGTCTGCACCATTCCCGCAGTCATCCACGCCATCGCAGTGAAAGGCTCGGGGCAAGCACTTGGTGAGATTCCCACAGGGGAAATACCCTTTTGGGCACAGAGGAGCCACCATACTGCCGTCGGCCAGTGCAAAATCTACATGAAAGACGAGAGAAGGCAGAGTCAAAATTCCTATGTTAAGAAACCAAACGTGACTGTGGCTAGACCTCGCTGGCATCATCCCGTGGTAAGAACTCCATGAGCCGATTGGTCCAGGGTCAGTCTTAGAACATAAATATGGAATAGCATCGTAAGTGACCCCAGCCGAACCTCACACTAGCTATACCGTGGGTGAGGTGAAGACCCATTTTGAATTTTCACTTGAGGGAAGTAATTGCAAAGAAAGCCAAATGGGTTGCTTGACTATTGCTTGGAGTCAGAGAGACATTTAGTGTGAGACAGAAGGCTACAACCATGTTTACATGGGAACAAAGAAACTGATTTATGCAGCTAAGTTTTTCATAAGAAAAATTTAAGGTAACTTAAGACATATGCAAAAGGACTATTTAAGTGAGAGCTGGGGAGAGCATCTAACCTTCATTAATATAAGGGTGACAATCCTAGCAGTAACTCTCATGTTAAGAAGGTACCGAGCACCAGCACTCTGCTGGGTAGTTATCTTAGTTACTCCTCTCCGGCCAGAGAGATGTGGATAGGATTGAATCTTTCGGCATGCTTTAGCAGATGGTAAGCTTAGATGGTAAACTAAGCATCTTCCTTGGGGGTGTCCCCTAGGTGACTTGGGTAAAGTTTGATTCTGCCTTCTGACGTCAGAGGCTACTAGTAACTGCTATGCTGAGCGGAGAATCAAACCATTCTGAAATATGCCTTTCCAAGAGTAGAAGCCATTTATGAAGACAAATTAAAAATAATCTTCCCGGAAAGAGGGCATAACACATGAACAAGTGTTATGAACCCAAGTCTAGTTGGACAGAGGGGTGCAGGCAGGAAGTCCTGTGACCTTTTACAAGGCTACATACCAGGAAACAGGGTTTACAAAGCAACCCCAGACATTTAGATCTAATAAGCATACATTCAAGTTTAAGAGCGTGCTTTCCAGAAATATTTTTTCTGGACATACTCTTTGTAAACTGACTAATAAGATTATGGAAGTCTTGAGGTCAAGTTAAAACTTCACAGGTTTGTTTTATATTCGTTCTTTGAGAAGGCTGCACCCCGTTCAGCCCCTCCCCCTCCCACAGGTCTCCCTCTCCCTTCCCAGCATTCTAGCATCCTTTTTATTTAAACTCATGGAGTCCAGTTTGTGCTGCTGGTGTGCCCTGGGGAGATTTCAAGGGAGAAGAGACAGAATGAATGATGGTATAAAGGGTGAACTGGGAGAGAATGGGGAAGGCTTACGTGAGGTGTCAGGTAGGAGGGCAGGGGGAGGAGGGAGGGGAGACAGGTGGGGATAACTAACACTTGAAGGCGTTTCACAGTCATATAGACACCTACCCCAGTACACACAGACACACACATAAAGAGTTCGAATGCTCCCATAACACCCTGTGACAGAGCCACAGTGTCCTACCAGACACTACAGGCTAACACACAAAACTTCACACACTTAGAGAACAAGGGCACTCTGAAACGGCTAGTTTATTACAACCTGTTGAAGGGATGGGGAGAGGTGTTGGCCACGTGTTCCTGATAATGATTCAATCATCATGACCAGGAAACTATCTGGGTGTAGAGACAATGGTTTTTTTAAATAAGCTTTAGCTGGGCTTTCCCTTCATACAGTATCACCTACTGTGTGTTGGGTATTTCCCAATTTTCTCACTGAATGCTAAAGGTAACGGAACCTGCTGATATTCTGATTAGCTGGTTAGACCCTTAGACCCAGGACAAGGGACGGAGGTGCATAGTTTACATATCAATGCAGAGACGACCTCCAGGTTCTCCCGGCATCCCTGAGTCCCTACCTGGCATACTGTGCCCAGAGGCTGGGCTGCCCCTCATCCTATATAATCCAGATTTGCCTCTCCTCCTCATTCTCTCCCCCCAACACACTTCTTCTCCCCCCTCAGTGCGCATGCCCTTTCTCTTTTTCTCCCCACTTCCCCCACTTTCACCAAGGTGACTTTCCAGACCTCAATCCTTGGGGCCAGTGAAGTCACCTGAGAGAAGCTTCCCAATAAACCGGCCTTCGATGCAATCTAATCTGGCTTGAACTGGCTCATTTCACTGGCAGAGAAATAACCTATCAATGCTCTTTATGAAGATGCTTTTCTCTGGGTCTGGGGAAACACAGCCATCTGGGGCTTCCAGTAGATGGTGCCTTGCGGAGAGATTGCATCCCACAAATCTCTGGAGACCTCCCTGCTGGCCTTTCTGTTCACAAAGGATGGAGGTGTTAACAGGCAGGTGTTGGAATGTGGGCACTCAGGCTGTCTGACCTGCAAATGGACGCTAAGCTCCCAAGGACGTCATTGGAAAAGACAGTTGGATTATGTGAGCTTAGCTTGTTAGTTGAGATGACCCTGGAGATGGAACAAGGGCACAAAAGCAGGGCAGGTGATCTTCTTCAGGGACAGTGATGTCATCGAGAACTCCCAGGGACAGTGATGTCATCGAGCACTCCCCGAGGCTCTCACAGGTGCATCTTCTGGAACTTTCCTGATGGAGGAGGCCAATCTAGAGTGTGACCCAAGAATGTCGGGTGGGGGTGGGGTGAGGGTGAGGGTGTCAAATCTGGGAGGGACAAGAGAAGTGGAGGAGAGGGGCTGACCACAAGTGTCTCCAACTGCCAACTGTATTTGTCAGGAGTCTCCATTTCCCACGCCATGGTGGCATCTTCCTGGGACATTTCAAGTATAATCGGAAATTGAAAGGAAAACGACTGAACTCAGCTCCTTCCTCTTTGCCCTCTGTCTCCTTCATGTCTGGTATCACTTGGTGCTCCATTAACTTGAAAAAAAAAAAAAGCCTCCCATAGGAGCTGAAAAAGGAAAGAGCCCCTTTCAAAATTTGACCTTGCTAACGTTGTGGGCTCCCATTTCAATTCTGAGTAAATAAAATCCAGGGTCCTGTGTACTGTACTTATCATTCTCCCTCATAATCATAAAATTCAAATAATAATTAAGAATCCCAGCTGTGTTTAGCACAAACTGAGGGAGATCCACTAGCCATGGGTGGGTCGGGAGCATATTCTGCAGTCTGGGGCTCCTGCCATCGCTGGCTGAAGTAAAGAGAGACAGTTTTACTGAAACTCAGGAATTATAAAAGTGGAGGTTCCCAACACCAGTGCAAAGCTGGTGGTTTCCAGAGGTTTCCAGAGGTTTCCATGGGACTTCTCTGGCAAAACTACAGCAGTGGAGAAATCTGGGCTCCTGAAAGGAAACCACTGTCAAGGCCCCTCCTATCCCCAGTCAGTACTCCAGCTGTGCACTGGCATGATGTAATAACTCTGCAGCTGCCTCTCAGAGAAGCCAACTGGACTGCCGCCCAAGGCTGCTTTGGGTTACCCGTCAACACTTTTCCTGGGCTACTGGGAAGGGACTCGTGAAAAGGACCTTTTAGGTTTGCCATGTAAAAATCACTAAAGATGGTCAGGTCCCTGTTTTGATTTTCTGACAACAGTAGTACTGATTGGAACTGAGGAAAGCCGTGCGTTCTGAAGAACCAGCCTGCCTCCATCTTAGGCTTGAAAACCAACTTACAGTAAAGACAAACTAGGTTCATTCCTGTTTGTGATTAAATCTGTTTCTCAAGGGCTGGGCTATGCCCCACCTGTATTCTTAACTACAAATGGTTCTGTTCTGCCTGCTCCAGGCATGACAATCATGTCTTTGTTTCAAAGGGTTGTTTATAATCACCTTGCAACCCTACCTTTGTTTCAAAAGGTTATATGACCACCTATGACGACCTTGTTATGATACCTGTTGCTATGACTGACTACTTTGTTACGGTACTTGTTGTTAATCTTGCTATGTCCACCTTGCAATTATGTCTTTATTTCAGGCCATTAAGACTAACTTGTTATGTTTATGTTCTGCTCCTGTAACCCCATCTATTTTGCACCCCCTAAATCCTCCATTTAAAAACCCCTACCCCCAAGCTATAAAAGCCTTGTCTTCCTCACATCAAGTGCTGACCTCTAGAACTCTGTTTTAGGGGGAGGCAGCCCACACACGTGAATAAAAAAAAAGTGTGTTTTAATCAATTGCTTGCTTTAATGAATTTGACCATGATGATTTGGGTCGGTGGTCTTTCTTCTCCCATCTTTGAGATTAATGGTCCCCCCACACCAGTACCTTCCAGAGAAGGCATTTCACAGAGGTGATTAGCTGAGGAGATGCTTTCCTAGGTATGGTGTTGCTCATCTCAGTGAGGGTGGCACTGTCACTAAAGCAGGCCATAGAGCAGAAGTCACAGACAGAGCCTCAGCCAAGCATTTAAGAGTTAACTACTAGAACATCCAGGAAATGTTAACTGGACCATGTCGGTTGCCAGTCAACAAGACAGGCAACGCGGTCTCCCCGGGGTGCTCTGAGTGGGATGCAGCAGCTCTCTGGACAGTCTGCATTTGGTCAGGCCACTTTCTGGAAGCTGTTCTACTTCTGGCAAGTCAGAGTACCTCTAAACACATTGCTTAGAGCCCAGGCTAACCACAAGTGTACAATTCTCCTGCAGTAGCCCGGAGTGCTGAGACCACAAGCCTTCCCTCATGCCCGCCTGGCTGTGTTCTGGTGTTTAAAACATCCATCTTGTTCAATGTGATTAAAGAGTCTGCCTTCTTTCTGAAAGCTGCCCAAGACTGAGAAACCCAGAGAATGCCTAGTGAGTGGGTGAAGGACGGAGGGGCGTGGCAGAGCGTGACAGTGACAGACTAGATGAATCCCTGACATGGGCAACACTGAGAAGAGAGAGGACTGGACCTATGTCTCGTCCGTTGCTCCTCAAATTCCAAGTCACAAATTCCCCTGTCTCCCTGACCTTTCATTGATGGCTCTTCTTAGAGGGTATTCTTCCAAATCCCATCAATTTACAACTTGCCCCTTACCCAGAGTTCCTGACACACACTTGATCAGGATGCACCTTGCACAGATGTAGGGCATCCCTCACATGGACTGCCTACACTGAGCTGTGTGGAGGCTGCATGCTCATGGACCAGGGTCAGGGATGATACCTGAAGGGTGAGGGCCTCCTAACTGCTCACTGTAATGTCTCCCGAGTCTACCCTCTGCCCCAGCATCTCAGACGCTCTCTACGTTAATTACAGCCCTGCTTTCTCATATTTCCATCCTTGTTTCCTTGTCATGGCACCCCCTCCACATTAGTCTTGCTTATTCAGTTCTCAGAGGCCAGACATAACTGAGAGATACAGAGCTTGGCTAGTGAGATCCAGGTTCAATGACCACCTCACAACATGCACACGTGTGCGTGTGTGCATACACACACAGAGGCACAAACACACACACATGCAGACACACACATACACAGGTTCACAGACACACACACATGCAGGCACATATACGCAACACACACACGGGCACACATGCACAGGTACACACACACAAACATGCACCCGTGCACATACACACAGGCAGACACAGACACACACAGGCATACACACATGCACACACAGACCCATGAACATATACACACATGTAGACACACACACACACACACACACACACACACACACACACCTCTAAACAAACCAGAAAACAATCAGACCTCATATTCAAAACAAGTTAACAAACCAAATTCTATTATATCCAGTTGCCTTGGGGGCAGAGCCAGTCTTCTCCCCTTTAAAAGGTCACTTCTCAGAAGAGTGACAAGCCATTGTCTTCACTCCCCCACCTTTCTCTCATCAACCCACAGCCAACGTTGGCCTGTTACTCTGTCTGAGTTCTCATCAAGACCAGTGTCTGTCTGCTGCCGGTCCCCAGTTCTCCTTTTTAAGATGACGTCTCACTGTGTAACTCTGCCTAGCCTGGAACTTACTCTGTCAATGACCAGAATGACTTTGAACGCACAGCGATCCTCCTGCCTCTGCCACCCAAGTGCTGGATTTAAAGATGGGTGCCTAATCCTTTCTGTTACCTCATTGGTCCCCTGAAGCATCTAACAAACTCCACCACCTTCCTCAGGCAGGAAGCTTCCTTCCCTGGCTTTGTGGCTCCTCTCCACCCTTCTATACTTCCGGAGTTCCTCTCTGCTCTGCTATTACAGGTGATTCTGCTGGCTTGCCCTCGGGGACCTAGTGATGCTTGATGCTTATGATGTGACCTGCAGCCAGGTGCATGCTGCAGGTGTACGCTGCTTATAAAAGGACCTACCTGGCACTTAGCAGTGCTCTCTCTCTCTCTTCCCTCTCTTGTTTTCTCTTGCTCTCTTTCACTGTCACTTGCTCTTTCTCACTCCCTCCTCTCTCTCTTCCTCTCCTCCTTTCTTTCTCTCTCTCCCTCCCACCCCTCAGCCCCCCCCCCCATCTGTTCTCTAACCTCTTCTCTCTGCTCTCATGGCTCTGTCCCTGTCTGTCCATCTGTCTGCCTGTCTTCATGGCTCTACCCCTTCCCAGGTCCTCACTCCTCTCCCTTCCCCCAACAAACCCCTTTCATACTAGGTCTGTTATTTGGCATAATTCCTCGGGGGCGAACCATGACATGGGCCCGCCAAGGGTACCCCTTGCCACATTATGTTTCACAACACCCTCTTATCTCCTTAATCCATTTGCTTTTTTTTTTTTTTTAAATAAATGAATAACAATTGTGGGGTTGGACAGTGTCCGTAAGGTCAGAACTTTCTAGGTTTTTGCATTTCGTTGAACAACAAATGGAAACATTTACAGGAACTTGCAGACATCAGACATCATTAATATTTTAGCTTCTGAAGAGGTGCTCTAAAATCTCTGTCATCTTGCATTTCATATCGATTCATTAGAAAAATGGTATTCTATTATCCAAACATTAGAAAGACTCTTCCCCAGAGAAGACAAGTCAATCCTTCCAAAGGATTGTTTGTATCTGCTTTCTGAGACTCTTAGCTCTAGCAGCCATGCTCAGGGGCTGGTGGGAAGTTCCTCCCTGACATCAGGCCTTCGGAACACAGTGTTTGCAATGTTGTGTGAGAAAACAGAGTCTGGAAATGTGGCTGGAATTCTCGGGGGAGGTCAGGCCTCTCGTTTTAACTCAGTCAGATAGTCTCCTCATTTGTCATTTGCCTACAACGTCCCTGACAAGAGGGGCTCCGGGGGTGGAACTCCTGGACCCTGGCATTCAAATAACTCTACAAACAGAAAGTAAAGGCCATCAGCTCGCTTTAAATCTGTGAATTCGTGGCTCGCTTCGTGATAGGTTTCCAAAGGCAACGATGCTCGCTACTGCTGGTTCAATATTATGTCGGAACACTAACCTGTTCGGCTGACACAGTGTAATGAGTACCAGAAGAGGGGTTACAAGAGTTGCTGTCTGTGGATGCTGACTGTAAACCGGACTGTGCTGGAACAATAAGCTAATAATGAGAGAAGCACACTTTCTACACAGCCAGATGTAGGTAAATAGCAAACAATTAGAAAGTAACCAAACAACCTTTTTTTTTCATTAGCAGCCACATACTTAGGGATAAGCCTAAAGCACGCACAAGGTGTTTGTGTAAAGTGTATGCTACCCTTGAGGAAAACCAGTGATGTAACTAAACAGTGAGAACACGAAAGAAGTGTGAGCAGATAGAGCGGAAGGACTGGACGACAACGAGGAGGGCTTAAAATGCTGTCTCCAGCGCATGACTCAGACTTTTACAAACGTGATCACCCAGCAGCTGTGGTTGCCTGCACTGGGCATGCGCAAGACGGAGCCTGTCAACAATCAATCATAGATTGGGGAGGGACCCCTGGGGGCCCTACCTCTCCCAGCTGAACTGCTGGTTACGGGTAGATTCTGGGACAGGTTATGGGTAGATTGTTTCCAGTTATGTACCCAATGAAAACCCCCCAGGCTCCAGCAGATAGTTCCAAACCTGTGGTTCCAGGGCTGGCCTGAGTTAAAACACTAACCCCGGAGACAAAAGACAAGAGGCATGGAAGTGAGAAAGGGGAAGGGGGTAGAGAGGAGGAAGGGCACCCGGTCCCTGGAACTGGAGTTATAGGTGCCTGTGAGCCACCGTGTAGGTACTGGTGACCAAACCCAGATCCTCTGGAAGAGTAGCAAGTGCTCTTAACCCCGGAGCCTTCTCTCCAGCTCTCCTTAGGATTTTAAAAGCAGTGATGCACAATTTGGGGCAGGCTATGAAGTCCCTCAAGCCCTAATACACTTCTGGGAATGCTCATAAGAACACCTGCTTTGGAAAACGGCATCTCACCATCTGCTGAACTTGAAGCTTTGCAAACTGTGTGAATCATCAGGCTCTCTCTGAGTTTTCAGAAATGTATACGAAGTGTGCCCGAAGACACCCCTCCACCCCTGCTCCCCACCCCCATCCCTGGGGCCGGAACATTCTCAAAAGCATCACTCACCAAAGTCCCAAAGTGGAAACAACCGAAATGTCTTTGAAAGAGAAGATAGGTGAATGATAGCGTGGGGATCCCTCAGAGGCAGACTACACAGTCTGGAAAAGTGCCAAAGTGATCTCACTGAACAGGCTCTCTTTACTTTCTCTGGCTATCTTGTCTTTTGTCAGAAAACATTCCCGGAAGTGTGCCTTTTATGGTGGAAATGTACTGAAATTTTTTTTTTTAATGCACTGTTCTTTGCATTGGAAATACGTTTTATTTTCCTTTTTCACTTCTTTATTTCATGTTCATTTCTGAAGTCATTTCTGGGAATCTCCCCAAGCCTTCCAAAGACAGTCACTCCAGATCATGAGTCTCCCTCACAAATCATCTGGAACATCCTTCCTTGGCGATCCTTGCAGAGTTCGATTCTAGCTGATTTTTTTTTTTCACACAGTGCTACAAGTCTTGTCTGATGGAAAGAAATTAATTATTCATTCTGACTGTTCCTGTGGCAAGGAAAGTTCTCGATTTCTAGCACGTGATGCGTATCTCAGAAGTTGTCATCTATGAATGAAATATTCAGGGAATAGCAGAGCTGTTTCTGTCAGAGAGCAACCAATACACACAGTTCACACACGCAAGGCGGCAGACTGACCCCGGCGTCTGTGAACCCCAGTGCTGTTAGGAAGGACACTTCATTCTTCCCGGAGGGTGAGTTTAGCTTTTATTACAGTAAGAGCAGCATTTGGGAGAGGGAAAGCGGAGATGGTCGGCAAGGAAATGCTTCACTAAGGATCTCTGTCTTTCCCTGAGCTCCCCAAGACCCCATCTTCCTGCCTTGGCAGTTTTAGTCAAGTCTGTGCCATCTCACCTCAGGCAAAAGTCGCTCATTTGCATCCCTGAAAGAGAACTGGCTTCCACGTGTTAAAGTACCTCCCTCATTTACATAAAAGGGAGTTGGGTGTAGAAATATCTTCAGCAGGAGGCACATCATTTTTTGGTGGATTTGGATGAGACAGAATGGCTCAGAAAGACTGTGAATGAGAAGCGGAGCTGCAGTTCCCGGTAGAGTGGACAGAGCAAGCCCTGGCTGCAAACCCAGGCCACACGGGCCAAGCAGACATTCTCTAAGACACAATCAAAGACATGTAGAAAAGGAATGACAGGCACAAGGAGACTCAGGTACCAAAGTGCCCTTTTACTAGATATCTGTTATGACATGATCAATTTCTCCTATAGGATTGGAACGCCAATTACCATGAAGGTTGTCATGTAGGTAAATTTGCATATTCAAAGCTTTGGATTACTACCCATTAAGAGGCTGTATATTGTTAGTGTGGGGTTAGCAAATTCCTTTGCCAAATATTTAATTATCTCTATCACCTCCAAATTAAAAAAAAAAAAAGATTTACAAATAGAATTAATATAAGTGATCCGTGTTAGTTCAATTAGCCATCCAGATATACACAGATTGTATAACGAAAAGTACCATGTTCTTATTTCAAAAAACAATGACTTGGGGGTGACGAGATGGCTCAGTGGTTAAGGGAATTGGCTGCTTTCCCGGAGGACCTGGTTTCAGCTTCTGGCACCCACATATTGGCTCACAACCACCTGTAACTTCAGGATCTGGCGCCGTCTTCTGGCCTCTGTGGGAACTGCATGCATGTGGTGTCTTGGGACTTTTTTGGAAAAGCACCCCACCCCACTGTGGGCAAATTACACGTATGCTTCTATATTAAACACTTTTCCAGAAAAAAAAGCAAAGCCTGCTGTGGTGTTTTAACTTGTACTTTCAGGGTCAGGTTCAATGATAGCTTGATTAGACTGAGCACAGCTGCTCTGAGTGGGCCAGGAATGAACCCCTCTGAGTGGCCACCCAAAGTGGTGATCTCAATAAAACCCTTTGCTCATAGCCAGCAGGAAAGCAATGGAGAGCCTCTGTAAGTAGGACATGGGGATGGAGCTGGATCATCCACAAGACAAAATGTTTGCACTATTAGAATGAGGTAGGGGGTCCGTCTATGTGGATACACCCATTAGCCCACTTGTAGCGGGTCAAAAACAGGAAGAAAATGTCTCCAACCTCACAAACAAGATTAGGACCAAGCACAGGGAGAATTTATATTTGGAGAAGAAGGGAATAAGACAGCTTTAAGAAGTAGTTTGAAATCCAAATCTTTAAAATCTCCAATGAATAGAGACTGAGGAGATGGGTCCATGGTAAAGAGCACTGACTGCTCTTCCAGATGCTGTGAGTTCGATTCCCAGCGCCTTCATGGGACTGATAGTAACTCCAGTTTCCAGGGGATCTGATTCCCTTTTCTGGCCTCCACAGGGCCTACACCACATTCAGACAAAACAGATGCAGTGCCCAAAGGTGCCAGAAGTGGGCAGCAGATTCCCTCTAGAACTGGAGTTACAGGTGGTTGTGAGCCACTGCGTGGTGTTGGGAACTGAACCCAGGTCCTCTACAAGAGCTTCCAGTGCTCTTAACCGCTGAGCCAGCTCCTATGTACATACATACATACATACATACATACATACATACATACATATTTATATACATTTTTTAACCAATTTTAGAAAGCTCATGATTGCATACTATTTCCTGCTGAATAAGGCAAAGATTTTCCAGTCAAGAGAATTAGTGTTCTATAGCACAAATTAATGAATTTTTACAATACATGTATAAAGATGGAGTCTGAATTGTCCCTGATTGGTTTAGACTAAATCTGTAGACAAACTTGATCAAACTTCATCTTCAGAGCCTCCTAGATTTCACAACTGAGGAAAAAAGAATCAGTATAGACTTTAAGAAGAGAGCACGCTGGTGCTGAAGTATTAGAGTCGACGCTATAACGATTATTTGGTTTTGTTTGAGTTTTGTGCCCTCCAAATCTTAACCAGTAGAATCTTACTGATGACTGTCGGCTAGGCCAGTAGATGAGGGGACAGCCACCACTCCAGAAAGGAAATTGAGCTAATAGGAAACAGAAAGCTACAGGAAGTCTTTGGGGGTGGGGCGCAGGGGTAGGTGGGAACCCAGCAAAGACAGGAGGTGGCGAGAGGACTATTTGAAGAAAGGTCTTGCTGAAAGATAACTGGATCTCCAAGTGGAAATGCAGCGGCAGACGTGGACAACCTTTGAAGGAGCAGCCGGAGACTTAAGATGGGATGTGGCGGGGTTGTCAGAGAGCTGAGACCTAGGGGCTGATGTAACAAGAAGGCTGGAAAGCACAGACGGAAACCCTGGGGACCACACCGGAAGTGAACCTATGCAGCTGTGACGTCATCAGAAGCCTAACAGGCCACGTGATCTGTGGTCATGCCATTGTGCTGTAGACAGCAGAATGTGACCCTTCTGTTCTGGCGATTTCTGTCAGTCTCCTCCCTCCCTGACTCTTCAACCTCTAGCCACAATTAGTCTACGTTCAAGTAGATTCTCGTAACTTCTACACTGGAGCACGCGTGTTATATTTTTCTTTCTGCCTGGAAGGTAGGTGCGCACACACTCCAAGCGTGAGGAGACGTGAAGGACAGGGAAAGTCAAACGATCCTGCTTGGATTGGTGCACCCCCGGACTCCTCACACGGATTCCTAGCGATGTGCCCAGCCATTGCACGTCAGTAAGAAGTAAAACTGAGGCCGACGGAAAGGGTTTTGAAGGAGTTGCCTGTGAAGAAATGAAATGTGTACGCAAAGTATCTGTTGATTCTGATTTGAACATCGCATCGTGGGCACACACAGGTACATCACACGCTCCCCATAAAAATGAGCTTTTTACAAGCTAATTAAAAAGGTGAAGTCAAAATGAAAGCAACAAACAAGCAAACAAACAAACATAAAATCACAACAAAACCAGACTAGACCCCTACTTAGGAGTAGGGGGGAAGGGAGCAGGAGGCATGGCCAGGAACGTAAGGAGCCAAGTCAAAGACTGGTGGGCTGGAGGGCCGGGAAGAAAGGAAGGCTGGGACTCTGACCCTTGTCATTGAACACATTACTGTAGCGGCTGTTTACTTCACAACCTGGCTAATACAATTTCTTTCTAGTGTTAACCTTTAAAAGGCTCTTTATCATATGAATGCTAAATCAATTGTTTTCGGAGGACATTTTATATATTCAGAACCCTCCTAGGTCTCTTTCTCCTCTGGCAGTATCCACGAGAAATTAATGCACTGTAAATCAAGAACACAGAAAAAAAAAAAAAAAGAATTGTTCCCACGCGATTACCCCGCCCCCCCCCAACCCGTACTTCCACTAGCGTTTCTCCTGTACAACAAATATGTCGATTCTGCTTACACATTCACTGAATAAGTAAAACCTGGAGTTTGGGGGTGCTGGCTCATTCCAAAAGCTCCATGAATGTATGACTGAACAGCTACCTTGCCCCAAATAGTTTGTTACTAGCTGACTTTTATTTGAGGCTGCGTTGGTTTTTTTTTTTTAAGATTTTAAAAAGCATTCAGCGTTTCATTATTAGCTTGCTTGTTAATTATTAGCATCCAGGTTTTGGGTCTTGAGTTCAAGTGGAAGGTGTTCTGAAAGTCTCTACTACAGCTGGCTGTGCTACTTCACGTGCACCTGCAGCCAGATGTGCAGAGCTAGCGCCTCTGGAGGTTACACACCTCAGAATGCCTTGACTTTGGGGTCCCAGCTCCCTCACCCCAAGCAGGCTCTGTTTTTGCCTCAAACGAGCAAACTTACTTTTTCCCATTACTGGCGAGAAAGAATTTCAAGAGGATTGGATTGAAGTACAATTGATTTTCACAGCCAGGCACAGCATGGATGCAATTGTGTGAAATTAAAATGTAGTTGGAGAAGCTTTTCTGTCGTCTTAGTGATGCAGTTAAGTGGTTTGGAAAGCACCCCCCTTAAGGCCTAGGTCCACCGTGGCCACTAGGGGGCACTCAAACACTGCTCACTGCAGAATAGCGCCAGGTCTCTGCTTTCGAATCGCATTTATTAAAGAGTAGCAAATGACTTGAGGACATAGCCGTTGGAAGTTATCAAACAGAATTCTCCGTACTTCAGATTTTAACTCTCTACCTAAGCGCACTGTTTGAGTTTAACTATTTTGAGTTAACGCTGTCCCTATCCATTCATTAAAAATCTTAAGGTTGTTTGGGGCCGGTTAGCAATGATCCAGAGTGAATTAATCAATGCTAAAGCGCGGGTCATGAGAGGTGTCAGGGTGTGATGGCTGTTGTTGTTGGCTAGTGTATTAAGACAGTAAATATCATCTACTTCCTAAGCACTTGAGTGACCGTGGCCCAATCAATCGTGTGGCTTAAACTGCCATAAAAAATGACCGACCACACAGATTTGACTTCAGAAAGCAATTTTTATTCTGAGAAAAAAATAATAATGGCCTTTGTTTGGTCATGACCCAGAGCCTTATTATTTTAACTGTCAAGAATTGTAGGAGAAAACACAAACGCTTTAGCAATTGAGAAACAAATAATTAGGATCTCATAAGATGTCGGTACTGACATACACGTTGCACTAATAGAGTGAGTTATTGTGAATATAAAGGTTTGAAATGAGGAAAAGTAATGCAAACTTAGAAAATAAAAGGGGGCAGAGGATTGTAATTAATCAATGAACCAATGTTAAGTTCAAGGTATAAATCTGAAATCAGGCACTTAGAAAAATCCACGATCTTTTAAATTTTTTTTCTCTCCTTTCCCAGTTTTCAGAGCTCAGTGCACACAAACCATGTGCTGTCACTTCGAAGTGATTCGGGGGTCCGTGCAAGCCTACTCGGGAGCACAGAAGGAGTAATTTGCTGTGGTAGTTAGAGTTTGAAGCATCTTTTAAAGCGTCCAAGGATTCTTTAAATCGCTCATTCTTAACCATCCTCCAAAATTGAATATTATGACTAAAGATAGAACGCAGGCTTCTGCCCTTAGATCTTAAATCAAATCAGACCCCTGTCCTAAAGCTGTGGTTTCCTGAAAGAAGAATTTCTCGTTTCTCTTTAGAGAATAGATTTGCAAGCAGAGGTTAGAATACAAAATCGAAACTGCGCTGGGTTCACTGGCGTGGGTAAGGACTTTGATGTACAACATGGAACAAAGTTTTAGCCTTGTTACAAGTTCAACATAAAATTAAAAACCTTTAAAAATCTTTGGGTAGTTGTTCTTAAATACTGTATTTTATGCTCAGAAGTTATGTTTGTTTGACCTAAGCAGTGCATTTTACTTAAAGATGAAAACAACTGGTTTGTACCTCATTTAATTACATTGATTTTTTTAAAGAAGCTAATGATAATTTCAAATTTCACTATTTACTCTGGAAATTTTGAAAGAAAAGATATGAATTAACTGAATACATTTTGAACCAAAGTAATAATGAGTTCCTGTGCCCTGGGAAGAAACAGGAAACATGTAAACTTGTAGCAAAATTAATTTTTTTGCTTTAGTTGTTTGTAGCTCTAAGTGCATGAAAGTCACTGACTGGAAAATGAGTGCTTTACACCAATTTCCTAAACCTCAGAGCAGATAAAATAAAGATATATCAAATATATATTTTTATAGTTTAATAACTGTTTTACATAGGTGGCTTCTTAGATGTTTTTGGATTTGCTTGTGGTTTGCAGTCTCCAGTTTAGATTAACAAAACCAAACATACATACATACATACAAAAAAAAACCCCCAAACCTCCTAACCACTAACAATTAATTACACAAATTTTATGGGCTTATTCAAACAGGTTGGGTTTATACAAACCTATCTTTTAGTTTATGAATATGCCACACTCAGCACTTTCCTCTGCTAGAATTGATATGTCAACACCGATTTTTAAAATGCAACCCATCTTTAGTTCTAACGACATAAAGAAGACATGTTTCTGGGAGATACACGTTGTATTTGAAAACTGCTAGGCTCCACGGTGCTCCAGACAATTAACGGATGCACGGCGGGGTGCCTAGCTTTCAAACACCGCATTGAGTCTATTGTAAACATCACAGAACTACAGAACGATTTTCTAATCTTTGGGAACCATAGTCACTTATAGTGAGGAAGCGGCAGCCTTACCTTTGACCTCTGTCAGAAGCATGACATGAAGTAGGAGCCACATTGCAGTCGGTCTGACTAGAGAGGTGTCCGGTGTCAGACGGAAGAGCTGTAGATTCGCAGCATTGAGTTTGTAGACCTGTCCTCCTTGCTGCTCAGAAGGAGTTTTGATAGAGTCTGGTGCCTCCCCTGTGTCTGAGCATGCTCAGCTGAAGCCTCCCTGGCATGAAGGGACACCGACGCTTGTCACTAGGGAGCCTGCTTCTTTTTCTGTCCTTTCCCTTCTCTTCCCTCACTTTATTTTAAAAGTAGAGTTTTGTTTCTGGCCATTACATTTATCACGGTGTAAGAAGGGTACGGTGGAAGAAAAATAAGAAGGTAAATAGCTCTCTAACCTTATTAATAAGCAACATTTTAATAGCATAATGTCTCTCCCCAAAGCACCTGGAGTGGTTTGCACTCATTCTTAATCTAAACACAGTACAAATTCCAGAGTGTGAAGAGACCATACATCTACCGTGGACCAACTGGAAAACTCTTTAGAGACAGTTTTCATACAAGAAGCAACTGAGAGATAAGTCCTCATTGACACATACACGAGGACCATAAGAAGGAACCAAACTGAGATGTTTCCAAGTGACATTCAGAAAGATTCCAAGTGTGAACTTGTGTTCGCCGGGGGGAAGTATTGGCCTAATATTTGAATTTTACTTGCTCTCCCCATAATCACAGTCTCGTTTTTAAAGCACAGAGCTCCTCTCAATGCCTTAAAACCAGAATCCCACATCTACTCAAAGCCACCGTGACTTTTTTTTTTCTCACACCCCAAAGAAGATAGCTTTTTAACCAGGCAGCTTTGTGTAAGCGACGGTAGGGACTTCAGCTGATCCCAGTGTAATCCTAAAGAATGTTCCAAAAAGACAAGTGGGATTTCCTTGTCAGAGTATAGACTTGTAGTTTTTCACTAACTGGGAAGTGTCGGTGGAGGAAGGCTCCTAGTGCGGATTAGAGCAGCCGGTTTGAGAGTGGATGGAAACACTTGTCTCTGGCGCTTGCTTGCAGTGACTGACTGCTGGCAGCTGGGGCCAGCCTCGCTCTGTCTTTCCTTCCAGCTCTCGAAAGAATAAGAATTCAAACAGAATTAGAGATATACAATATTTTATTTATCACGTAATGAAGTTGGTTCTTCGGCCTTTTAAGAAGCGAGTGAAATTTCTTTCGATGCTCTCCCTTGATATGGACCAAAGGAAAAGGCAATAATACCAAACATGAAAGAAATACGTGACGGTCTTCTCTTATGTTAAAAGAAACTTTTGTTGTTGTTCACTGGACTTGAAGTCTTTTAGGATAACTCCCCCCACCACCACAACTCCCCAAACAAACAAACCCCAACACAATAAAAAACAAAAAAATATCCCCTCTGTCACTTAATAAAACAAAAACCCCCACTATGCTGATTAAATGACCCTTTATTTGTGTTCTGCCAAGATGGTGGATGCTGAGATCTGGTGTTAAAGTTTAAAGCATAAATTTTAAAATGCAACTAAGTGCCATTAATTGGGCACTACAAGGCAGTTGTTGGAAGTTTAAATATATTTTCCGCAAGGATTTATCTTTGGAGAAAGAAAACGGTGTCTAGACTTCAAAGAATTTAGTTTAGGATTCTGTATTCATATCAAAGCCCAAGCTTAATATCTTCTGAAATTGCAAAAGCCAATTCGTCTTTCCCCACCAGGGCCGCTCAGAGTTAATCTTTGAAATGTTAGCCCAGGAAGAGTCTGAATTCAACAACTATAAATAATAATTAAGAACGACTCCGGCTCGTTATTGACATCTGAAGGCAGAAAGTCCGAGCATTTGGGTATGTTTGCGGCTAATGCATTTTATCTGCCAGGCATCCTGGGTGCACATCTGGCCTCTGACCTGCAGCAGGCAGAAGTTGAAGTCACACAGGGTGATGATATACGTACGTACGTGGTCAAGCAGGGGTGAGTGAATTCAGTGTCTCACCCAACCCGAGAGGTGAACTCAGCAGGGCGACTCCAGGGCCGGCTTCATGCAGAGCCGGAACGGAAGGCTTGGCAAATTGGTTTGGAGAAGCACACATGTACTTTATTGATCTTGTCTCAAATCAACTCGCTTTTTGTTGTTAAAATCTCCCGTCAGGAGTGCCTGTACTTTTTGGTACAAACACTACAAGATTTCATGTAAATACACGGCTTGTCATCCAGTACAATTCACTGGGGTTCTTGCTAATGGAGGGGAGTCTATGTACTGGAAATTTAGGTACCGGATTCCGTCTGAATAGGGGATCTGCGCCCCCTTGTAAAACGCAGTAGCTTTTATATACGTTGTGGAGATCGCTGTTCTATAGAAAAGTCAATCCTCTCTCTTTGAGAAACTTTACTGATCAAATGAGCTGTATGACCTTGTCTTTTGATCACCTCACCCCTTCGTTCCGTCCTTCTCACTTTTTAGTGACTCTTTGAGAATTCTGTACTGTGTATTTTGGTCACATTCACCCCCTTATACCAACTTCTTGCAGATGCACAACCCAAGAATCCTCTTTTTGTCCTCTTTTTGTTTGTAAACCCAAGTCCAGTTCATGCTGTCGTGTACCCTGGGTGTGTGGCCATCCACGGAAGCATCCTTGACCTAACCTGGGCCACGCCACTAAAGAAAATTGGCTTCTTTTCTGCTAGCATCTATCGATTACCCATAGTTCCTTAGTAGACATGGTGGACTCTCCTCTCCATGCCGGGACTTTGTCTGGCTTCTTTATGGCTTAAGAATGTCTCACTGTCTTGTTCCGACACATTTTCTTCATCCATTCACCTGTAGCTGGGCCTTTAGGCTGAATCCATAGGCTGATACCTGCAGGTATCTCTGTTGTAATCTGATGTCAGTTCTTTTGAGTCTGTCCTCAGAGAGGGAGGGGGTGGATGGTCTGCTACTTGGTTTTGTCCACTCACAGAACCATTTGGAAGCAGCCAGATTAAAAGGGTGTGCAGAAGGAAGATGGCTATTGTCTGCTTGCTTGGTCTGTCCTCCCTGTCTGGGCACTGCTGATTTACTGTTGTTTCTGACACCAGAGCCTTTCCAGGCATCCATCACTGATTAGGGATCAGTGGCTCTCCGAGTGCTCTTTCTCTGTCTCTGTCTCTCTGTCTCCATCCCTCCCTCTCTGTCTGTCTCCCTCTCTCTTTTCTCTGTGTCTCTTTTTCTCTCCCTGTCTCTGTGTCTCTCTGTTTCTGTCTCTCCTCTCCCCCAGGGTCTCACTATGCAGTTATGGCTGGCTTCGTTTCTCTTGGAGAGCCTGCCTCTGCCTCCTGACTGCTAGGATTAAAGGTATACATCACCACCCCTGACCTGGTGTTTGTTTTTGTGTTTTGTGTTGTTTGTTTGTTTTTTGACAATATGAACAATTCAGGACCTCAGTGTGGTTTTAATTTGCATCTTCCTACTGTCTAGAAGACAGCAAGCACTTTCTCAGATATATAATGGCTGTTAAATTCACTATCTGTTGCTTTGGTTTTAAATCATCCAGATTTAAATTTATTTTGGTGAAGAATGTAATCAGGCAGGCCCACTTTTCTCTTGTGTTTGTTGAGAAGGCATTCTACACAGTCCAAATGTCCATTACAGAGAGACTGTGCGATGTTCTGTCATTGAAGACGTAACATTTCAGCCTGAGGAGATAGTTCAGCTATTAAGAGCCCTGGCTGCTCTTACAGAGGACCTGGGTTCAAATCCCAGTACCATATGGCAGCTCCCAACCATCTGTAACTAGGGGATCTGGTACTGTCTTTAACCTCCGTAGGCACCAGAGGTACACGTGGTGCACATACATACATTCAGGGAAAATACTCACTTATATAAAATAAATAAATCTAAAACCAAACAAAAACAAAATTTTTTAAAAAGACATCTTTCCTTGTGGCTAGTGGAAGATAAAGCCCCCCCCATCTAATTAAAAAAATAAAATGAAATTACAAATACCTAACTATGCTCAGAAAAGTTTGATTTTAATATCACTTCAGAATTATGTAATGACTTTATTGTTGGTTGGCTATAATATTTACTATCTTGCCAAACTTTTCCTTTCTTTTTTCTTTATTTCTTTTTTTTTCTTTTCTTTTCCTGAGACAGGGCTTTTCTCTGTAGCCCTGGTTGCCCTGAAAGATGTTCTTTGGACCAGAGATCTGCCTGCCTCTGCCTCCTGAGTGCTGGCATTAAAGGCGTGCGCCACCAGCACCCAGCATGCTGAGCTGTGTTTGCAATCAGGGCATTTACTAAATTCCCTCTTAGAGTGTTCTATGGCTGTAAAGAGACACCATGGCCAAGGCAATTTTTATAAAAGAGAGTATTTAATTGGGGGCTGGCTTATGGTTTCAGAGGTTTGCCTCATTATCATCATGGTAGGGAGCATGGCAGCATGGGGAGAGAGACAGACAGACAAACAGAGACAGAAAGAGACAGAGACACACAGAGAGATACAGAGTTAGAGGGAGATGTAGAGATAGAGAGTGAGAATGAGAGAGAGAAAGAGAGACAGACAGATACAGAGAGATAAGATCTTCCATGGGCTTTTGAAACCTCAAATCCCACCCCTGAGTGACACACTTCCTCTAACAAGGCCACACCCCCTAATCCTTCTAATCCTTTCAAACAGCTCCACTTCCTGGTGACCCAGCATTAAAATATAGGAGCCTTTGGGGAGCTTTCTTATTCAAACCACCACAATTCCCTATACCTAAGGATGGTACATGAGTGGAGACACCGCTCACCACTACAGAGTCTGCTCACCTTTATCACAAATTTGGTCCATTACCAATTTAATATCATTTTCTATTTGTAGAGTAAAGGGCATTCTGATATCCCACACATATTACATAAATAGGTAAGAATTTTCCTCAAAAAGATGGATTTGTACAATAACTACAGCTAGAAACCCGAAGCTTACAGCAGCACGCTGATGATGACAGTAGTCACCTGATAATTTATTTACCATAAGTTGTTATGGGAAATAAAATCTATGTAACTCTGCTCTACAAGTATGGTATCCGTGATTATAATTGTATGTTAGCTTCTCAATGTGAGGTCATGAATGAATTCATTAGTCACTATAAACTGATACTTTATATAACCCTCTCATAAATGACCACAGACTTATTGGAAGAAGCAATGCAGAATTAACACAATCCCATCAGCTTTTGTGTCTGTTAGTTGAGCAAACCCGGTCCTGTGTAGTCAAAGGATCGATGCATACTCACCATGCTGTCCTAATCTAAAATAGTTTAAGTCACACTCCATTTATCTGGAATTGTCACTCTTGGCAAGAGCTGCTATTAGGTGCACACAGCCAGAGTAAAACCTGTTATCCAGACATCCACCACTGGCGGAGCGGTGGACTAAGTATTCTAAAAGCCTCTGCACTTTCAAGATAATGGCATTTACATTAAGGAAATTGGATTACCTTTCTGGAGACAAAAAAAAAATGAAGTCTAAAAGGAAAGAAAGACAAAAGGTGCTGGAATGGTTACAGAGAGCAGTAAACTAACATACAAGGCTCAACTGTCTGGTAAATAGACGTGGATACTAGAATTGTTATCTTCTAGCCCTCAAGTTGCTGGCAGGTTGTGGGAGCTCACCTGCAGTCCCTCTAAAAACTCCGAAAGGTGGAGACCAGAGCAGCAGCCACAAGAAGTACAATCTCCCTGGGAAAACACTCTCAAGTTAGTTTCCCACACTTTACTGACATTTTAATGTCAGCCAAATACTAGCTCATTATCAAAGGTCAATTAAACACACGTGAGTAAGAATCAACAGAAAGAACAAGAATAGATTTGAGCCCTAAACATTGTGGCTGTTGAGACGATCAGCTTTGGAATATTAAATGCTTTAACAGGGGCCACAGATGGAATCATAGAAAAAGTAAGAAAAAATCAACCATGCAAAAGAACCACAGAGAGTTCAGCGAGCTGACTCAGCAGTTAAGAGCACTGGCTGCTCTTCTAGAGGATTCAGGTTTGATTCACAGCACCCATGGGGTGTCTTATAACCATAATTGCACTTCTGTGGGATTTATGCGCCATCTTCTGGCCGCTGTGGATACTGCACATGCATGATACACAGACGTACATGAAGGCGAACACTCATACACGCACATGCACATATAAAAACAAGTAAACCTTTTGAAAAGAAACACAGAGATGTTTAGAAATGAACAATATATTTCTGAGACTTAAGGACTCAAACAACAGACCATGCAGTTCAGAGGAAAGAATGAGAAATTTCAATTTTAAATTTCAATTTTAAAATGCCTAAAGGGAGAGATCGATAGAAATGAAGAAGAGATAACGGGAGAAGCTCGGGACCAGGAGAGAATAAAAGGCAAGAATCTGAATATGTAAACAATTAGTAAACGTAAGTCTACCCATAGACATTGGTTTTGAAATTATGACTTTATTAAAAGATAGATGCTTAGAAAATCCCGAATTCTAATGTGTGCACGCTTGTCAACAACAATAGCAGAATAAGTGTGGAAATATTCAAGGTTCTGAGAGAAAGTAATAGTGAACTAAAAAAATTATACCTAGAACTGCTTTTATTAAGTTTATTTTTAAAAAATTGTGTGGGGCAAGAGGTCCTAAGTTCAATTCCCAGCAACCACATTGGTGGCTCACAACCATCTGTAATGGGATCCGATGCCCTCTTGTGGTGTGTCTGAAGACAGTGACAGTATACATAAAATAAATAAATATATTTTTAAAAATTGTGTGTATATGTGTGAGTGTACATGTGGGTGCAGGTAACTGGGGAGCCCAGAAGAGGGCGGGGATCCTCTGGAGCTGCAGTGACAGGTGGCTGTGAGCCACCCAACACGGGTACCTGCGTGAGTCCTCCACAAGAGCCGTGCACATTCTTCACCACAGAGCCCCTCTCCAGCTCCCTAGAACTATCTCTTAAGGAGAGTCTAAGGAAAACTAAGAACAAGATAGTATAAACAACCAGACTGAAGGTGTAGCAGGACTTTCAATGGAACTGCTACAAAAGGAGCAATGTGTTTGAGTTGTGTGGGTCAGTAGGTGAGTCCTGAGTTCTGTCCATCTCCACTGAGGTCTGAGGTTAAGAAGTAATGGCAGCCATCCTCACGGTGTCTCAAGACACATACCAGGTCATCTGGAACATCACTGAACGTGAATCTAGACAACTCCAGATGGATGACAGATAACCTGTGGAGTCACAAGCAATACAGGTGTGTGTGTTTTCCCTAAAGCTACTAAGAATTTGATGTCACTGTGGTTGTGACTTCCGTAAAACATCTGGTCAATGCTCATATCTGTCAGCCATTGGTCTAATGCAACCATAGTATTCCAGGGAAGACACCGACCATCACCTTGCTTAGAAGAATGCACCACCAGATGGCTAATCTTTGTAGTTGACTTGATTGAAGTTAGAGTCACACAGAGGACAAATCTCTGGTGTGTCCAGGAGGACATTTTGCCCCGGCCCGTGGAGGATTTGACGAGACCCTAGGGAAAGGGACGAAAAAATGAAGGGACAAGAGACACAAAGGATAAGAACAAGTCTGAAGTTCTGATCAAGCTCTGCAACTTTAATTTCAGGGGCAGGTTATAAAGACACAGCAAAAGAGGGTCATTGCTTAGGGCGATTGAATCCTCCTTGTCTAAGACCATCTCACTGTCATATCCTTATTGCTCAAGACCATCCCACTGTCGTAACTGTCTCCCAGGAAATACCAGACGTTCTGGGACCTGAGATCAGCGAGCGTTTTTTCTTAACCCTGTACTGACTAGGCTTTCCAGAACAGCAGGTAGTTTCCCGAGGTTCTCTTAGAACGGTAGTTCATTTCCTGGGTTTGGCTCCCAGCAACATTTCTGGATGGGTTTAACTATGAAGATAAAACCCAAGTGGATATGGAGATTCCAGGGTGTTGTAGATACCAGGACAGCAGGATGTTCCTCAAGGACACCTGCAAGCACAGAGGCGAGCCGGGATGAGAGACAGCCTGAATGGAGGGAGAACTGGATAGGCAGGGCAGCCCTGGGGCACTGGGAGCCCATGTGATGTAGCCACAGACTGCTGGTATGGACCTGGTACAGTAGAGTTTGGTGCTTTCCCCAGTGACTTTTGATATTGCTTTGAGCATGGCTTTCCTTGGTATTCCCCTGTTCATTCCTCTTGGGATAGAATATTTATTGTGACCCGTTGTATATAGGATATAACTTGTTTGGTTGGATAAGGGGCTCACAGCCATGAGGCCTTTGTTTTGTAGTATAAAATGTATTTTTTTAAAAAAAAAAAAAAACAGTGCTGGGATTGTCAAAGACTATGGGGAGCTTTGATGGTGAACCAGACACATTTTGCATTGTGAGATAGCTGTAAACCTTTGAGGACCAGAGTAGAAAATGCTGTGATTTAAAGTGAGGTGTTTGGTTGTCAAGTTAACAAAGGAAGAGTGGGGCTTGTGTTGACCAATCTTCCTTGCTAATTTGATTGGGTTTAGACTCATCTAAGAGGCAAACCTATGGGTATATCTGTGAGGGTTCTTCTACAAACACTCAACTGAGATGGGAAAACCTATTCTGAATGTGGGGGTCCCATCAATAAAAAGGAGAGAGTGGTCTGCCACCAGCACCCACCTTTCTTTGCTGTCTTATCATGGACATGGGGAGACCAACTGCTTCATACCCTGGCAACCATGTTTTCTCTGCTGTGAGCCAAAATGAACCTTTTTTTTTTTTTTTTTTTTTTTTTAGATTTTACAGATATATATGAGTACACTGTAGCTGTCTTCAGACACACCAGAAGAGGGCATCAGATCCCATTACAGATGATTGTGAGCCACCATGCGGTTGCTGAGAATTGAACTCAGGACCTCTGAAGGACCATTCAGTGCTCTTAACTGCTGAGCTGTCTCTCCAGCCCTGGACCTTTCTTTCTTAAGTTGCTTTTTGACACCACACCAAGAAAAGCAACCAATGTATGCTATGAATATGGAATCACTTAATATATAATTTGATTTCCTCGTAGGCATTTTCTTTTCTTGTTTTTTTTTTTCAATAAGTGGGATTTTACTAAACAGCTAAGTTTATTAAACTTCTGAACAGCATTTGAGTCTATTAGCATACATCATTATGAAAAATATTTGCCTGGCTATACATCCAATAGAGGAATAACTTCTAGAATATGTAAAGAAATAAGAAAGTAAAGCCAAAATTAAATAACCTAATTGATAAATGTGAAATTTTGAGTAAGTATGACTGTTGAATAAATATATGAAAAATATTCAGTATCAAATCAAAAAACCATGCCCCCTCAGTCAAAGCAACTCCTTAGGAAAGGAAGTGGCTGTAAATGCTGCCTGGAGGACGTGTGGAAGAGGGACACACATTCTTTGCTGATGTGAAGGCAAACACCAGAAGTCGCTCTAAAGAGACCTCAGGAAATAGAACTAGCGTATGATTCAGAATGCTCTTCCAATCGCCATTATAGGATGGTTACACCCAAATTTCTTGGAATAAATTATTCAGCAATTAATTCCAGAGCTAACATTCCTTTTGTTACTTACAAAAGGGTTCCTGAAATATTAACTCAATTCTTTCTCTTTTGGAACAATGCAAAGTGCACCTGAATTTAAATGCGCACTAAGTCAAGAGCCATGGCCTTCTGGTGCATACTTTTTTTTTTACGGTTTCTGGGTGACTCATCTTAAAGCTTCAGGTAACAAAATAAATTAGAACTTTACTAGGTGGCTGTTTAAAACTCTAAGCCAGTGCTGAGTTTACAGGGAACAAATGTGTCTTTATAGACTTCCAATGTGAGTATCACGAGGCAATGATCTTTGATTTAAAGGGAACAGTCACGAAGCATTTTTTATCTACATTCCTTTTAAATTCATTATGCTAGCCCTTTTTATAAGATCATAAAAACCCGAAGCTTGCTTGGACCCCCAGAGGCCGTCAGCCCAGTCTGAATGCTCAGGACTGCCATGAAGCTCCCCGTACCATCCATATATTGTTTTTGCTTGAGTCAAAACACAATTTTGTATGCCTTCTTTTTTGTTTCTGGGCCTTCCTGGAACTCAGGGGACTCCTAAAACAAAAATCTGGAGACATCCCTTTATGCACAGGAGACGGAGACGGGGCTGAAGTGATGGAGGAGTCCAGGTTTCCCCAGCTCCCTGCTCAGCCACCATCCCACCGTCCCTGATAACACACTGCACTCTTCTTCTCTTAACATGTCACGTTCTTATTATTCATTTGTCAGTTGTGCAAGCCTAAGACTTGCCAGTGTTCAAGTGTGTAACATTGCACGCATTGCAGTAGCTACCTAAGAATACCTTGAGCAAGCTAGAATTTTAGGGACTTAAATAACACCTCTGATACTTCCTGCCACAGAACAACAATGGAGCGACTGAACTTGTCCTTGTTCTATCCATTGGCCTTGTTTGTTTGTTTGTTTGTTTGATGTCTTAGGTGTCTTAGTTAGGGTTTCCTTTGCTGGGAAGAGACACCATGACCAAGGCAACTCTTATATGGACAACATTTAATTGGGGCTGGCTTAACAGGTTTAGAGGTTCAGTCCACTATCATCAAGCCAGGAACATGGCAGCATCCAGGTGTGCATGGGGCAGGAAGAGCTGAGAGTTCTACCACTTTTTCCAAAGGCCTCTAGGAGAAGACTGGCTACCACATGGTCAGGAGGAGGGTCTCATTGCCCAGCCTTACAGCGACACACTTCCTCCAACAAGGCCACACCTCTTAATAGTGCCACTCTCTGGGCCAAGCATATTCAAACAGGGTTTCTCTGTGTAGCCCTGTCTGTTCTGGAAATTGCTCTGTAGACCAGACTGGCCTCAAACTCAAAGATTCACCTGCTTCTGTCTCTTGAGTGCTAATGTTGGAATCAAAGATGTCCATCCAGCACCACTATCCAGCTGGCCTTGTTTTTGGGTTTTGTTTGTTTGTTTGTTTGTTTTTTGTGTTTTGGATTTTTTTTGGTTTTGTTTTTTAAAGGTACTTAAGGACTTGATTCAGGTCCTCTACAAGAGCCTCTTCACTGGTATTGCAGAGTTTGGATTCAATAAATATTGACTTCAGGTCCCCTGCAGAGCCATCTCTGTAGCCCTACAAGTTTTAATCAGTTCTTTTAATATATTGAATATAGCAAAAGTATGTCCTACACAATAATGGAGCTTATACATACATTGAAACAACTTTTTTTGGATTATAGATAATAAACAACTAAATGTGCATTTCATAATGATCAACTTTGCATTTTCTTTTGTTTTTGACAAAATGAATCAAGGTTAATTTCCTGAATCTGGTAATTCAGTCACTCTGGCAACTGTTAAAAAGGCTGTCATTGCCTTATTGGGTTACCCTGAAAGCTCCACTACAAAATCAACACACACACACACACACACACACACACACACACACACACACACACAGTCTATCTCCTGGCTTCGTTTCTGCTCGGTTGATTCATCACCTATCAGTTTGCCATATCACATTGTGTTTGTCGGTGTGGCTTCATGGTAAGTCTTTAAGTCGTGCGCTCAAGACCTCGAGGCTGCTTCTTTGTGGGCGTGGCTTGGACTGTCTGGCCTTTTGCATGTCCCCAAGATTCACTCAGTTTCCACATCTGCTGTTATTCTTACCACAGTGTGGGATCTGTGGGTTAATAATGGGAAGATTCATTATGAAGTGGGGTCTTCTGATTGACAGGCGTGGTGGATTAGCGTCCACTCATTTCCTCGTTTAAAATTTCTCTCAGTGTGATGTGTTTTGCCCTGCATAGACCTTGTACAAATTTGTTTATAATTATTCTTAAGTATGCCATTCTTCTAGATGTTGAAAATTTTATATATTTTTTAAATTGAAATTAAAATTTATTTACTATTGTTATGTGTGACTTTGTGTGTCTGCGTGCACACATGTATGCTGCGTGTATGGATGTCAGAGGACACACTTGCTGTGGCATCTCACTGGCCCAGCAACAGGTAAAAGAAATGCTTCTCGTCAACTAATTATAAAAAATATAACAAACAGTTTTCTCTCAAGGACTTGAAATGTTACAGAAAAGACTTAATCAAGGATCAAATATAGTGATTAATTTTGCATTCTGGTGTCATATAACAGTTGGCAATTGGGGTAGCTTTTTGTAGGCCTTATAGATTCAAATGGTAGAGCATCGTACAGTCTGTGAAGACAGCCATACTTCTTTGTAAAACACACATATATATGTTTGCTCTGTCACACAGATGAAGCACCTACCGCACTGGAGAGACAAGTGTGGACGTCAGGCCTCGTCTTACCCACAGGGGAGACATACCACAAATTCGGCTGTGAGATTTTTGTCAGTGCACTTTGTTGAGTAAAGTTTCCTTCTACAACTACTTTGTTAAAAGCTTTAACAAATATCCTCAATAAATGTTTGACTTAAAAAAAAAAACAAAACAGCACATATGTTTTTTATATCAAGTTAAAAGGATCTTGTACCTTGTTCCCGATATCTAAATTTTTTTTAGAACATTTTTCTCTCAAAGCTAATGGGATTAAAAATATTCTTCATTAACTTACTACACATGCATGCTCTCTCTCTCTCACTCTTTCTTTCTCTCACTCACACACACACACATTCACACACTCACACACATACACTCAGACACACTCATACACACACTCATACTCACACATTCACACACTCATTTACTTTCAAACCTGAGCTGTGATAATGTGAGGCCATGACCAGAACACATTGTCATCAACTAATGAACAAGTATTCAGGAAAATGAGTGTCGGGGTAATCTCTCCTGCACTGTATCAAAGCATCATCTGTCAATAAGAAGCTGAATGACCAGTGGCAAAGCAGGCAGGAATAAGCAGGACTTCCAGGAAAAGATAGGAACTCTGGGAGAAAATCAGGCGTGGGAGATGGGAGGAAGTCTGTCGTATGAAATTTAGGAAGTAACCAGGCGTGTGGCAGAACTGAGACTACTATAAACGGGTCAATATAAGTTAAGAGAGAATTGGGGAACAAGCTTAGCTTAAGGTCATAAGCATTGTGAGTAAACGAGCCTCTGTGTCATTATTGGGGAACTGGGGCGGACATAGAAGAGCCCAAACTTTTACAAATGAGCGACGTTTTTATCTCTTCACCTGAACATTGTGACCGCTAAAGTGCATTTTTGTCCGAGGCGCTTTCCTTGGGTACACTCCTCATAGGGACTCTGATCCATGTGGAGCTCCTGACACAGGGTCACAGCTGTTTTTTATCGGTTGTGATTCTGCCTGGCCTGCAGTTCTGAAGCAAGATGTAGGAGGCTTCCTTTGCTGGACAGTTACCACGTGCCCAGCAAAGAAGACAAACAAACAAAGAAGTACGACAGCGGGTGCATGCACTGCCCCCAGATGCTGCCTTCCTCATGACTCCACACTCCTGCCTCCATCTCCTCAGCCAGCCACTTCCTCCTTCCCCCTTTATCTAATTAGGTCCCAGGCTCAGTTTGACCTGGCCTCTCTTAATGAGTGCCCAATAATGGTGTAAAAGAAAACTTTATTCTTCTCACATAAAATAATGCAAAGAGATGATTGTCTAGGGCAGGTTTGGTAGCCGCCCTTGTCACCAAAGATTCGATCTGGAAGAGAGGAGGAGGAAGAGGGAGAGGAGGAAGAGGAGGAACAGGGGGGTGAAAGAGGAAGGGGGGAGGACAGGGGAGGGAGAGGAGGAGGAGGGAGGCAGAGCCTTCCTTTCTGGTTGCAGGACTGCAAATCAGGAGTCAGTTACTAGGAGGGAGGGGAAAGGACTGTTGCAGGGTCTCCCTGCAATAGACGAAGCTCCCTTTGGTTTCATTCAGCCCTGTGGGAAGTCTTTCTGGGACCCACTGGATTAGAACTTTTGTGTATTGCTCTCTATGTGTTCGGCTCCCTGTATTCTGACCTTATACAGACAGACAAACACTGAATTACATTAATTGGACTTTCCTTCCACCGTTTTCACCCATGCTGCATTGTATTATTGGGAATTACAGTCCCAGAAGTTAACTTGAAAGTGAACTCCGGAGTCAGCAGAGGGCGGGCTGCTTTTGGAAGCCTCCTTATGTCTCTCAGGCTGGCTTCAGACTCAACTTTTGTTTCAGCCTCTGAAATCCTGGACCCACCTCACTGTTATCAGGCCTGGTGCTGCTCTTCTTACAGAGAGAGATCTCAAGCTACAGAAAGTCAGTGGTAGTTGTCTGGTCTGAAAATCTTGCCAACAGCCCAAATTTGCAACATTGTAACAGAATACTGAATAGTCAGCAGCACAGCATCTGTAACATAATCTTCTTCCCAAGCCAACTGATTTGCATCGCGAAGCAAGATTGTCTTTCTCTAGAATCTATTTGGCCCCAAGACGCCATGAAAACCACATTTCGGGATACAATCAAGCCATTAAATATTTTACATAGACAGCGTTTCTTGCAATTCTGGTAAAATAATTCCATAAACTGCAAATAGGATTTGAAGAAACATGTGAAAATTACACTTATATGGTTTTTTTTTTCTCCTTTTAGCTTAAAGGTCTGAATGCTGAACACGTTTACTGAACATAGTTGCCAAGTCAACAAGAAAACCACAGCTTCTGAAATTCTCTCCAGCGCTTGGGAGCAGAGGGTACCACAGGCTCCCAAGTGTTCTCATCTGCGTTTTCTGGCCCTTTGTTGGGGGTTACAGTTCATCAAACTGTGAACTCAGGACGCGAGCACACACTTCCGAATATTTGGTGGAAAAATGTATTGAAGCACTCTGGACTTTGGTAGACCTCCAGCCCATGGCAAAATTTGACCTTCCTAGTCCTGGTTAATCTGATTCTTGACAGATGTCCTCTGTATGAGTGTGGGTTTGGCAAAGGCTTCCAAAGCCTCCATTGGGATTTTATATTTAGGGTTATTGCACTTGGAGAAGGATTGCAAGATCTGTGTGGTAGAGACTCAGGCATGGAGTGTTTTAGGTCAACAAATCCTTGGAGGCTGGTGGTGATGACCTCCAGGTGATAAACCACCCGACAATCCACAGCTACGGCATATGGCCCTTAACCCCTGACCTTTTCTGGGTCAAAAGAAGGGGTTTTTGCTCCTTTTCTTTGTTTCTCCTCTTTCATCCTTCTATAACTATGTGGAATACGTGGAACACACTCAATAAATACCTCCTATTGAGTGGATGAGTGGTGTTTTCCATACCATCCAAATCAAATATCCTTATTTCTGTTCATCTCTTACTATTTTTAATTCATGTTTTTATATTTTGCTTTTCCCATATTGAAATGAAGAAGCCATGAAACACAACCAGATGAAATTCAAGGAGCTTAATTGATAAAAAATATTCACAATTCTTTGCTAGTCCATGAGTAAATAGATAAATTTAGTGTCTTAAAGTTCTCAGGAAATACCCATCTGTTTTTAATCCTTGATTAATTATTTTCTCTAATATTTCAAGTTCTTGATAGAAAAAGGGTTTTTATTCCTTATAATTAACTGATGAGAAACATTTCTTTTCATTCCCTTATAACTAGTCAACGTCATTAATCTAAAAGCACCAGAAGCGGGGCAAAGAGGTGGCTCAGCAGTTAAGAGCACTGGCTGCTGTTGCAGAGGACCATGGTTGGATTCCCAGCATTCATGTGGCAGCTCACAACCATCTGTAACTCGGGTTCCAGGGGATGTGGTGTCCTCTGCTGGTCGCCAAGGGCACTACACAGATGTGATGCACATACCTACAGGCAGGCAAACAGGTAGGTGAAGCATTATTTTAAACATTAAGAGAAGGTAGCTGAAGAGCAAGGAGGATGGAGGAATTTCAGCTCCTGACAGAATGCTAGTGAATCACTGGTCCCATTGTCTCATCGGGTGGGAGTTGTTATCAGCAATGGTAGTGGTGCCCTTAAGGCACCTTTCAGTTCAGTGTGGAACGGATGGACAACACCCCACACTCACCACCTTCTCATCCCAGTGCCTTCATTCGTGTCTATGTAGGACCCTTGTTGATTTGAGTCCAGACTGCAGGGACATCGAAGTTCACATACTTGTTTTTCATCCACTGAGTCACCATGAGCAGCGAGTTTGGAAAAGAAAAAGGATCTAAAGAGAAGGATCTCAAAGTACAATCAAGATTACAGAGAAAAGGAGGCAAATCTTTCTGGAGGTTTGGGAAAAGAAAGCAGAACTCCAGAGACCAAAGGGCAAGGCCTCAACCATGGAGAGGAGGATTCCACTGTGCCAAGTGCAGGAGTGATGTTGGTGGTGGTGATGATGGTGATGGTGATAGTGATGGCGGTGGCGGTGGTGGTGATTGTGATGATGGTGATGGTGGAGATGGTGGTGATGGTGGTGATTGTGATGATGGTGATGGTGATGATGGTGGTGGTGATGATGGTGGTGGTGGTGGTGGTGGTGATTGGTGGTGGTGATTGGTGGTGATGGTGATGGTGATGATTGGTGGTGATGGTGATGGTGATGGTGATGATGATTGGTGGTGATGATTGGTGGTGATGATGGTGGTGGTGGTGATGGTGATTGGTGGTAATGGTGATGGTGATTGGTGGTGGCTGTGTTTTGTTAGCGATCATATCAAGTGGCCAAATCCAGCTCCTAGAATGGTCAATATCAAGGAACTCCATGGCTAACAAACAGCTCATCTGCCAGGTGGAGAATGCAATGTGCTTGAACTCACCTAATGGGTCTGAACCTACAGCCAGCAGCACATTGGCTCAGCTGCTGGGTTTTGCTTACGCTGTAACAACATGCAGTCCCTCCCACCAGAGGTGGACTGGCCAGCAGGTTCTCAGCCTCCGCTGTAACTGCATGCTCGCCAACCAGCTTGCTTGATTTTCCTGACAACCCATAGATGTTTGATTGACAGCATAGTAGACTGTGGAAAACCCCTTCAGTGCCGAGCATGCTTTCACACTCTACCTTGGCTTTAATTGTAAACTGACTGTGGAAATGAACTACAGACCTTGTCATAGCTCAGCACACTCAGCGTCCCAGGGAACAATATCAGAAAACTGAATGATAAAATTGGAGATCTGTGTCACCCCATTACGCTCGATGTAGCTCACTGTCTACTGGAACCCCTTCCAAGGAGACCGGAAACTGCATGCAGATGCCCAGCACCACCCACCACCCCACTCAGAGAACACAGAAAACCTGTCCAGTTGACTGGAGCTTGTGCTAACATCTATCCAGATTTCAGCAACACGCAGGATACTTAAGAGTTTAATTTAGAGAACAACATTTGTATTTCCTCGAGCCTAGAAACTAAAGTCTGACCTTAGCTGGAAGTTGCTTACAGTTAGACCCAGCCAGTGAACAATTTTAGTCTTTCTCTTTTTATTCCCTGAACATAGAGCACAATTGAATCAGCAACATTTTCCCCAGAGTGGAAATCTTAAGGAAGCCATCTGTGAAGGACAATTGCTTACCACTGCTGCCCTGGAGTTTGGAACCTGGATTACTGCAGTAGAATTGAATTTGGCCGCTAATCAGTTCACAGGGACCCCAGAGGCTATGTCAGATGTGGTTTCTTGGGAGGTTCTAAGATTATAAAACACACACACACACACACACACACACACACACACACACACACACACA
>JANHMN010000023.1:10568643-10578822 GCA_030674055.1 Rhabdomys pumilio
ACCCCTTACCCTTCCTCCCACCCCCTTACCCTTTCTCCACCCCCTTACCCTCTCCATCAGTTCATAATCTAGAGGGGAGGATAGCATCTGTATGTCTGTCGTCTTCTCATTGCACTTCTGGTGGAGTGGGGGTAGGCAGCTCAAGTTCAGTAACATGTCTTACTGCCTACAGCAAAGTCCATGCACCTGATGCCATGGCCCTCTTTTAGATGGCACCTTTTAGGTAGCACAGTATGGTTCTTTTAGGCATTGGGTAAGGGTTTTTCTAGCACAAGGATATCTTAGCAATAGGGAGCCAAGAAATTCCACAAAGTCACACCACACAACAAAACTCACACAAGAGATTTGTTGGGGAAGAACATAAGGAGGTGGCCGCTTCTGGACAGGAAGAGAGACAGCAGAAGGCTGGGTGAAGAGGAGGGCTTTTATGGTGTTCTTGGAATGTGTATAGTGAGCTAGTGGAAAAGAACACAGCATCAGGTTGGTTTGGTCTGCTGAGTCACAGGGTCTGGATTTCTAAGCCTCAGGGGTGGAGCCAGTGGGCAAGGTGTTTTCCCTTGGACCTAGTCTTGGGGGGAGTCAAGTCAGGAGCACTGTGTTCTCAGGATCTGGTCTTGGTCTTGGGATCAAGTCAGAGGCACAATGTTTTTTCCTTGTTTCCAATTCCTACATATTGTATTGTAATCTCTCATCCAACTGCCATTTAGGGGACTTCACCCGTGAATGGCAGAACTCATTTGTCAAGGAGACTTGCCATTCCATCTCACACACAGGAAGATTGACATTCCAGACCCCCTCTCCCCAGCAGAGTCACACCCCCTCACAGATAGACCTCATTACAAATCATTTATTCATAGCAGGGCAATTCAGGAAGAACGCATGTCAGTCCATTCCCAATCGGAAGAGAGCCATATTGGAAATATCGCCGTGGGCTTCCCACCATCAGCTAGCTTTGCTTCTGTGGTGTTGTCTTTTCATGTACAGCAGACACAGGGCAAGTGCTTCTTCAAAACTCATCTTTAGCTCTGTTGCACCCCACCATTGGTCACCAAGCATCTCTTTAAACCAAACAGGATGCAAATGACAGACTGGAAAACGGTTCCATCCAAGACAAGCTTGGAGTCTGTGTGAGTTAGGACTCCACGGAGGGGTGGGAGTAGAGAGGGGTTGGTTGATCCAATGCCTTGGTAGTTCAAGAATTTCTCGAGTGGCACTGAAGGAAGCTAAGCTGCTGCTATGGGGTCCGCTTAAATCCAACATACATCCAACATCACTCAAACACCAGGCCAATGCCGATGACAAACATTTACCATCATCAAGCCACTACTGATCGACCAGGGCCACAGAACAGGCTTGGGAGCTGAAGTAAACCCTGAGGGGACACTGTCCAGCTTATTGAAAGGATAAAACCACAGAGAGAGAAGAAACATGGTGGGCCAGAGCATTGTCTAATCATATTTTGACATAAGAAGTTGAGCAAGGGAATTTTCTCCAGTCAGGTTAGGAGCTGGTTCCTGGGCGTGGGGACATGGACTTGTTTGACACTGCCAGCAAGGTGGCGATGGCTGGGCTCAGACAATTGTTGTCTTACACATTGTCTCTGAGATGACTGGACTCAGACAACTGTTTCTTTATAGCAGAAGCAGGTTGACAAGAAGGACAAGAGGGGCCAAGGAAACAGCTCAGCTGGGAGAGTGCTTGCTCTGTATACAACTAGTATATGACGAGTATATACTCAAGCCCAGGTTCTCAGCACGCACATGGGGATGTGCACACGTGGCTGGACACATCTGTAAACCCAGCGCTTGGGATGCTGAGACAAGTGGATCTCTCAGATCTGGCTAGCTGAACGGTAAGTTCCGGTCCAGCGAATACCCTGTCTTTCTAAATAAGAGAAAGAAGAATAAAGACACAGACATTGACTTGCAGCCCATCCTCCCTCCCTCCTCTCTTTCTCACGTGCATGCAGGGCAGGTGAGAAACCCACCCACACAAGCAGAGAGGGAGGGAGGGAGGGAGGGAGGAAGGGAGGGAGGGAGGGAGGGAGGGAGGGGAATTGAGAGAGTGAGTGTGAGAATGAGAGAAAGCAAGAGAGAGAGAGCAAGAGACGGAAAGAGAGCAAGAAAAGGAGAGAAAGGGGGAGAGAGAGCAAGAGAGCGAGAGAAGGAGAGAAAAAAAGGGAGAGAGCAAGCAAGAGAAGGATTGAGAGAGCGAGAGAGTGAGAGAAAGTGACAGAGTGAGATAAGGATTGAGAGAGAGAGAGAGAGAGCAAGAGAAAGCCAGAGAAGAAGAAAGCAAGAGAGAGAGGAAGAGAGAAAGAGAGAATGAAAGAGAGAAGGAGAGAGAGAAAAAGAGAGAGAGAGAGAGAGTTTGCAAGCCTGGTCATCCCAAGGCTATCACCATAGATTTCGATGTCTAACTGGCATTCATCTTTGTGAACTTTCCACTGGGTTCACGTTTCAGTGGACAAGCCACGGACACGAAGTTAAAAGGAAGCATTAACACATCCCTCTGTACTTCCCGAAGAGTGCCAGGTGTTAAAAGTGTCAAGTGTGTTCCAAGAAGATGTCCCCGCGGGCAATGGCAAACACTTGGAGAATAAACAAACCAAGAGTCTACAGGGAGGGAGGACATCAGAATTGAAAACACACAAATAGCTGCAATGTTCACGCAATCAGAGAGGTTCATTTCGGTCCAGGTAGATGGAACGCAGCCATTTTGCCTAAAGACCATTACAAAACTCCCCAGCTGCTGATGAAAACAAAACCAAAGCATCTGTAATTGCACTTCCTTAGCAAAAATAACATTTAGTTGAAGTGAAATGAGACGTCTCCGTGAGGTGATTGTACATCATTTCCTTGCTGCAGCTGAACCATAGCCCAAGGTTGTGTGCTTTGGCTTTTTTTTCCCCCCCATAATGTCTTATAATGATGATGAATTCAGTTTGATGTCTGATTACATAAAGTAAATTTGCCTGAAACACCCTGAAATCTAAGCGTAAAATAAGGCTGTATTTCAGAATGTATTCTGAGAACTCGTCTGGAGGCTCTGGCAGGAGAGTGCAGTGTTGTGTATATGGCTCGCTGAGGACTGGTCCTCAGTTCTGGTGTGTGTGTGTGTGTGTGTGTGTGTGTGTGTGTGTGTGTGTGTGTGTGTGTATGGAGTGGTGAGGGGTGGGGGGAGACCTATCAAGCCAAATCAACCCTGGCGATCAGTGGGGAGACAGAGGCTGCATCCAGATGCCAGAGTGCCCTCACCTCTTCAGAATGCACTTCGAACAGGTTTTTAACATTGATTGAAAAGAAACAAAGGAAACAAGAGTAGTGTAGCGTAGAATCCATTAAATCCTGGAGTAACGGCAGAGCATATGGATAGTATGTGAGTTTTCTCCTTTCATCCGTAGAAATGCTACTATGTATCTGCACATGTATTTATTCTGAGTAGGTGAGTGTAGTGGATATGTGTGTGGTATATGTACATGTGTGTGTGGGTGTGTGTGTGTATGTGTGTGCTGGTACGTGTGCATAGAGGCCAAAGGAGGAAGCTGGGTGTACTGCTCCATCACTCTCTCCTGTCTCCTTGAGGGAAGGTCTTCTCTGAACCTAGACCTGGGCTGGCAGTCCTCAGGCCCCAGTGAGCCTTCAGCTTCTGTCCATCACAGCCCTGGAGTCACAGATGCACGCACACTGAGGGCACATCCAGCTTTTTATGTTCAGACCGGGAGCTGAACTCTAAACGCACCTCTCCCCTTCAACACAATATTTAAATTCTAAACATCCATGAAACCCACTAAGTCCCACCCCCTTCACAGAATCTTCTAGGCTTCTCCAAACCTCTCCATCTTTTCTTCTAGAATGTTTTCACACAGTGAAATATTATCAACCATTGGTAATGGCTAATACTCTCCAATGCAGTAAGAACAGGTGAGAGACTGTAGGAGAAATGAGAAAATCCCAGTTTCTCCAACTTGCAGGCTTCGAAGTGAGGGCTTGTCCGTGACTAACTCTCTGATTCCCCACGACATTATAAGGCAAATAACTACTTCTATCTTAGAGAAGCAAAAATAGAAACGGCGCAGGTTAACTATTGCTGTGTTAGTCAATGGCAGAATGGCATTAATTGGAAACCAGTCCTCTCTGATCCCCTAGCCACCCATTACTCAAATGTCCTGTGTTCTGGTTTCTTAGTCTCAAGAACAAAAGCACAGTACTCCACACTTACCCTACCTTGTCTGTACAGTTAGCATGAGATGCAAATGAAAGCATAGATCGCCGGGTGGTGGTGGCGCACGCCTTTAATCCCAGCACTTGGGAAGCAGAGGCAGGCAGATTTCTGAGTTCGAGGTCAGCCTGGTTTACAGAGTGAGTTCCAGGACAGCCAGAGCTACACAGAGAAACCCTGACTCGAAAAACCAAAAAAAAAAAAAAAAAGAAAAGAAAAGAAAAGAAAAACAAAAAGCATAGAAGACTTTTTTTTGTTTGTGTTTGTTTGCTTTAAAGATTTATTTATTTTATGTATCTGAGTACACTGTAGCTGTCTTCAGACACACCAGAAGAGGGCATCAGATTCCATTATAGATGGTTGGGAGCCACCATGTGGTTGCTGGGAATTGAACTCAGGACCTCTGGCAGAGCTGTCAGTGCTCCTAACCACTGAGCCATCTCTTCAGCCCCATCTAGAATACTTAAAGAATGAAATTGGTCTCTGATTTCGCCTTGGCTCTTAGGCCATACTGTTGAGCTCACCTGCACTCCTGCTTTGTGTGGGTGGGTTCCACTTCATAGAAATGAACACATATCAGAGATACACTATAAAACTCCCTCTGAGAAGGGGGCCTCCTGGCATCCATATATACAGAATATACTTTATTTCTTCCATTCCCAGTGACCTCTGCGGTCATCTGGGATCACAAGCCATTAACTCCAGAAGCCCTTCCCAGTCTGCTCATCTCTGATTTGCAGAGAGAGAGTTATTTTTTACATTCAAATTGGAGATCCCTTAACTTAAACCCTTCTGGACTGACTGAAGGTCGACTCTCTTTCTTTCTTACTAAATATGACTCTGGTTTCTTATATGTACACATAGTCGTTCTAGCCACAGATCTGGTCACTCACCTGGAAGCCATGGGTTATGATGATCAGGTGGCAGGCGACAGCACTGACAGCATCCCTGCTTTCTATGGTAAAATATCCAATGTACACAAATGTGTTTGATGTTCTAAACTTGGTAATGAGACTCCTTTAATTTTAACTCCCATCACCCTGTCAAACCATTGACATCAGGACTCTTTGTATGAGCAGAGTTTTACTGTCACAACCGCTTAACCAGGAAGACGCGCAACGATCTGCGTTCACTCGACCAGGAAGAAGGACGCGATGAGATGACCGGGATCTTCTCAACACACTTTATTGCAGGAGCACCCCATCGTGAAGCCGGGACCCAGAGCAGCCAGAGAGTGCTGCTTATATAAAGGGGAGAGGGGGCGTGGCTTCCTCTGATTGGTCGCCCTGTCAGACCTAATTTGCATGTCCTCTCTGATTGGTCGCCCTGTGACCTAATTTGCACACCGTCTCTGATTGGTCGCTCTTCCTGGACCTAATTAGCATAGACCTATTTGCATAGTCCCTGCCCAGGGAGGGGTTGCGGTGCAGGGATTGGCTAAGGCACCAATACCTCATTTGCACATACCCACTCGGGAGGGGTTTCGCGCCAGAATCTGCTGATGCATGCGCAGTAGACTTGTTTGCAAGTGGTGCAAGCAGTGCATCTTGTAGTGCCGGATCGGGATCACCAGAGAGCCAGTGATCAATTGAAAATCAGGAGGTTTTGGCAAAGAGCACATGGGTAGAATTCCTCAGGTTACAACTTCACAGAAAAATGAGACAAGTGCATCCTCCTAATACATTCCATTGACATTTTTAAAAAACGTTAATTCAGGATTCACAACACTGCCGAGAGCATCCTATGCAAATTCTGAATTGCTAAAATGTAAAATTATTTTGGTGATCCAAGAAAGGAAATTACCATATGCCCTGAAGTGTAATTTTTACACGATAACACAGAATCTCTTTTCATGATAGAGGCCAACAAGGAGACCTTAGAGATCATCTAGTTCAATTTATGTGACAAAGGAGGGTCCCAAGGCTTCGAGCCACATCATGTTGCTACTTTCAAAGAAAGAAGCTGGAATATGAGACCCTCAGTCCCTCGGCTCTGTATTCATTGAATAAAGAGTTTGATGCCAACCGAGATTTGTGCATAAGGAACATACTTTGATAAATCAAAAAGATCTTTCTGCGCTTCAGGCTCAGCAGTTCAGTGGGGGTAATGGAAAGCACATCCTACCCTGGCTCATGGGCCTTTCTCAAGTAAGTTGTCTTGGGGATTGAACAACATACAAGAGGGTCCTTTCAGAGGTCATAAAACATCTTCAGGCCACAGCGCAAGGAGACTGAAACTTCAATAACAAACGCATATTTCTAAGTGACCTCCCACAAAGGCAGGCTTAAAGACCTGTGTTTAAAAGCCCACTCAGTCTCTTTCATAAAAGTATAAAAAAAACAAAACAAAACAACCCCCCCCAAAAAAAAACAAAAGCCATTTACCATAATATTCTTTGAGGAAGAGATTCTCAGGCTCAAATACATTGAATGTGCAAAGACTTCCATCTGCAAATAGACTTGTCAGCAGCCCAATAAAATTGCTGACACACAATATAAAATCCTATCACCTCCAAATATCTTCCATGACACCTGAAATATATTTTGTATATTTATTATTGGACTCCGAAGCTTCCTCCATTTCAACATGATCGAGAAGAACATGAAAATTTGTCTTCTTTGTTCAACACCAAGTACTTTAAATTACTTCCCGAGCTTTCCCATGATAATCTAATTTATTTCTGTAGCAGTAGTCGATTGAAAATAAAGAAAAAGGACTCAATATTAACCAATGAGAATTGCTGGTATTTGTCAAGGGCAGCATGGCAGCCTTTTCCAGATACCACTTGCTGTTTCTTAATGTGAAAAATGAAGCAATAATTTAAGCTACAAATCTTTTCCTAAAAAACAAAAACAAAACAAAACAAAAAAAACATGGAAGAGATCCATATTTGAGTTAATTTATACAAAGTAGGGCTTTTTATTTTATTTTATTTTTTTAAAGTGGGAACTGGTGTGGTGACATATGTCTTTAATTTTAGCATTTGTTGAGCAGAGGCAGGTGGATCTCTGTCAGTTTGAGCCCAAACTGGTCTACAGAGTGAGTTCCAGCAAAGTCAAAACTACATAGTAAGACCCTATTTCAAAAATACCAAAACAACAAAAGAAAATGAAACGAAAATCAACAAAAGACCAAATACCAACCAACAAACAACGAATAAAAATGAGCCTTTTAAATGACTTAAAAAAAAATCAGCGTACACTTTGTGTTCATAGTATATTGGTAACAATCTCAAAAAAAAATTTTTTTTTGGAAGGGAACTAACTTATTGTAAGGGCATTTGAGAACTTTTTCTATTGACCTGTGACTTCAGGGTTAATATTACAACTTTAAAATTTTTTTCTGAAAAATACTTAAGAAATTTCAGAGTCAAACATTATTATTTCCCTAATTAAGTTCCCTTCAATAAAGTGGCCTAAACTGCAGAGGCACGGCTCGCTTAGTGCAGGATGGGGTGGGGTGGGACATGTGCTGTTTTCCCTGCTGTGAGGTTTCTTTGGAAAGACTTCCTCTGTCTTTGCTTGCACAGTTAAGTAGCCATGACTAAATCTCACGAGGTCAGATGCTGTGCTTACCTCTGGGAACAAGCTGATTGGCTGGCTGTGTTAGGGGGCAGGGCCACATTCATGCATTCTTTTTTTGAAATACTGATCAAGGTTACGTATGTCTTTGGCACTGTTTGAGGCGCTGGGAAAGTAAGATTCTCCAGGAGTCTGCGGGCTAATGGGGGCGGAAATACGGGCAATGATTGAGTGATATATTAAGTGACTCATTAGGGATATGTGGTACACCCTGGGGAAATGTGGAAGAGGTACCAGATAGAAGTATGATACTGGGGGAGGTCGGAACAGGGATGACACCAGTGAAGACCAGGACGGAAGTGTCCTCGTTTGCTTTCTATTGAGATGATAAACACTGTGACCAAGAGCAACTTCCGGTTTGTTTCAGTCTCCACCTTCAGGTCACAGTCTGTCACTGAGGAAAGTCAGGGAGGGAGCTCACACAGAAACTGAAGGAGAAACCATTACAGAAGGATGCTTACTGTCTCCATCACTGTCCCATGTTCAGCCTGCTTAAACAGCCTACCTGCCTGGGGATGGTGTCACCCACAGTGGGCTGGACCCTCCCATCAATTATCAATCAAGGCAATCTCTTCCAGGTATGGTTGCAGTCAGTGTGATCTGGAAATCCCTCAGCTGAGATTCCCTCTTCCCAGGTTGACTCTGCTGTGTGAAACTGACGATAAAAACTAATCAGGACAAAGAATATTCCAGGAGGAAGATGGAGCAAGGTGGGCAGTTTGCACCCACCGGGCTGTTTTGGATGGGAGATAGGTAAACGTGGGTACTAAGGAACTTTATGTATCCTTGAGGGACATTGGACTTTGTGCTGTGGACAGAGGAAAGTCCACAAAGAATTTACATCAGGATTAATGTTTAATTGTTTAGAACACAGGCTGGTAGCGTGTGGGATGGGTTCCGAAGGGTCCAGGCTGTAGTTAAGTAAGTCCTGTAAAGTGATCCTGGACACTAGGGGCAGATTATAAATCAAACAGCAATGTCACATTACCGAGTCCTCTGGCCTCATAACCAAGTGACAGTTGAAACACAATGAGAGAGTTGGGGCCATTACTGCAAGACTTGGCAATCACATGAAGAAAACTATGTATTTATTAGTCTGTTTATTTTCTCTATCTTGTCCTCAGATAGAACATCTCCAAAAGCAGCTGGACAGTTTTGTAACAGGTACGTGGAAACCCAGTTTTATAAGCCCTGGTTTCAGGCTTCAGGAAAAAACGCAGCGTAGTCCTGAGAGGAGCATGCTCAAAAGGTAACCTGTCCTGTAGCCTCAATAGGCCAGCCTGCTCCAAGGCCACCAGCTCCCCCGCTGTAAACAGAGAAGGCTGGTTCCACCGTTAGATGTCCCAAGACTGTCACATGCACCCCCATTCAGAATCCTGTTCCTCAGGACCACTGGGTGGTGCTGTGGAATATGGCTGTAAATTCATCTGTTTTCACAGGCTGGAAAACGCACTGGGCTTTAAACTCATTCCATTCTCTCCCTTTCTGACTTGTTTTTACAATAAAAAAGGATAACTTACTGCCCAGAGTTTCCCAAGCTCCATTATGTCATGCTGGGTGGAAGAGAAACTGAATTTAAAAAAAAACCCAGAAACTATATGTCTGTCTGTCTATCTATCTATCTATCTATCTATCTATCTATCTATCTATCTATCTATCATATATACACACAGAGAAACTATCTATCACATATACATATATATGTACATATGATATCTGTATATATGATAAGAATGCAGCTGCCTCCAAATATTTTTTTCTGTAAGACTGGACAGATGGTTACGAAGTTTCATGAGACACGGGTATGGAAGCACTAGCAATAGCCACTCCATCCCCACCAAAAAAGAGAAATAAAGCAAATAAAGGGGGCTGGAGAGACTGCTCAGTGGTTAAAAGCACTGACTGCTCTTCCAGAAGACCCCGGTTCTGTTCTCAGTGCCCACATGGAGGCTCACAAGCACCTGTCAGTCCAGCTCCAGACAATCCAATACCCTCTTCTAGATTCCACATGCAACAGGCACATGTGGTTCACAGACATACATGAAGGCACAACGCCCGTACACGCAGAAAATTACAATTAAAAACTAAAAACAACAATGCGTTTTTGCTAAGAACATGCACTTTGGCTTTGTGCTTTTGAGTGGCTGCTTGTCTGTCTGTCTGTCTGTCTGTCTCTTTCTCTTTTTTTCCCCTGATTCTAGCTGATAAAGTCTTCCAATGGCTGAGAGCCATCAGTCCATTTACTCATTCCCTCACAGCTCCAGCAGGTCACTGCTACTCCTATGAGCTCATTGTCACTGTTATTCCTATAAGCTCATGGTCACTGTTACTCCTATGAGCTCATGGTCACTGCTACTCCTATGAGCTCATTGTCACT
>JANHMN010000023.1:10578832-10632679 GCA_030674055.1 Rhabdomys pumilio
TCCTATGAGCTCATGGTCACTGCTACTCCTATGAGCTCATTGTCACTGTTAGTCCTATGAGCTCATTGTCACTGTTAGTCCTATGAGCTCATGGTCACTGTTAGTCCTATGAGCTTATTGTCACTGTTACTCTTATGAGCTCATGGTCACTGTAACTCCTATGAGCTTATTTCTTTACTTCCAGTTTTCCATTTCCCTAACTTCTTTGCCTGCTGTAAGCACGCACTTGCTCATCTCCTTCTTCTTCCGTTCATCTATACACACAGGACTACGAAGATGCCCGATCGCAATGTTCTTCTTATAAAGAAAGGTATCTGCAAAGCAGGAAACAGACATTTTGGAACATTGTTCTGGGAGGAACAAATATCTCACAACATCTTTTAAAGATGTCTTATCAGGCTGTCTTGTCTTTGTGGATTCTCAGGAAACAAAGACACATCTGTATTATTTTGAATTTGCCTCTTCAGACATGCCGAATGCATTTTCTCTTTAATGCCCAGCAGCTTGGATTTCTTATCTCAGTCAGGGTCAGGTTAGCTCCTTGTCAAGGCTTCTTGACAATAGCTCATTTAACTCAGGATTTAATTTGACCGTATAAATATATCTCCTTCCCTTGATAAACCATAAGCCAGCCTACCATTCTTGAGCCACCACTTCTAACCAGCTATCCATCTAGGAAATACAATATTGTTCATTTTCCCATTCCAAACAAGCACAGAGTTTTGTTTTGATAGAACTCCAGTGTAACCTGCCTCCTCCTCAGCTAATTTTGCCCATTTTAAAGAAAGTGTTAACCCTTGCCTAGAGCCCACCTTCATGTGAGCCATGTAAGGCAAGCTTCAAGTTCTGCTCACGGCAGGTTGGTCCTCAGATTTACTGGGGCCAGAGAGCTCCTCGGGGCAGCCTATACGATGTTGGCAGCTGGCAGTGGGCTGCAGAGCTGGTGGGGGACCAGATGGACCCTGAAGCATCTGTACAGAATCATCAGAGCAGACTGTATCCAGCCTGCATCCTGAGGGACTTAAGACGCCTCCCCTTCCTTCTGGGTCTCCTGGATTCCTGAGGCTTTACTTTACTTACAAGAAGCCAGTCTCTGTGAGGCACTGGTGCTCTCTGCACTGACTCCCCTGGGCTGCTTAAAAGATCTGAAAACTTTCTGACCAAAGCTTCAAACAGACCTTCGGGAATGCTGGAAGGGCAAGCAAGTTTTACAGAAGTTCTCTCAAAAGATAGTTGCTCTATAGGTTGTACAGTAGATTTTGTTTTGGGAAAAATTCAAAACATGTTGCATTGTTTTATATAATATCTCATTGTTTTATCATTCATTTTCATCTGTAGCAAAATCGTGATGCAATTATTTTTTCTACAAGGTTATGAAGGGAAGAGCTTTGGGCAACTATTGCTTGCTGTATTAGAGTTTTCCAAAGAAACCATGTGTGTGTATATGTGTGTGTACATATATATGTGTGTATGTATGTGTGTATATATGTATGTATGTGTATACATATCTGTGTGTATGTATGTGTGTGTGTATATTCTGTGTGTATATATATGTGTGTATGTGTGTATGTGTGTGTGTTTACCAGGAGACTGTAATATCCCTCTGTGTTTACAAAGGCTTGGAAGTTCCAACACTTCTTATCTAAAAACTAGAGACCCAGGAAAGCCAATGGGGTAAGTTCTGGTTTGTGATCAAATACATGAGAAGCCCGCGCTAAGATGGTTAAGTCCTGACTCCAGGCAGGGGGAGGCAGATATCCTAACTCAAGCAGTAGGCACAGAGGCATCTCCAGCTTCCTGAAGCTTCTTGTCACTTTCAGCCTGTTGATGAGTTAGATGATGACCATTTGTGCTGGGAAGGACCCTGTTCAGCCAGCTAGTCTACATGGCGACACCTTCCATAAATACTCAGAAACACTCCACAAACCCACACTTCTGTAATGTGGGCATACTATGGCCCAGTCAAGTCGACACATGAGATTACTTATCATAAGTCTATTTCTTACCAGATTGGTACCTATGTCTATAAACCACACTTAACCTCCAAATATACATGGCAACAACATAATTCTGCCTAACATGATACAATTATCTTACTTATAACCCAAAATATAATAATGTCTTTCTCAAAAGTGAAGCCCATGGGTGATGTTTTCCTTTTTAAACAGTATTTAAACACTGTGACATGAAATCAATTTATCTTAAGCAACACTGTAAAGGAATGAGACCACATAAAACAAATATATTTAATATGTACTCATCTACATATATTATACATACATGCATATTCATAACAAAATAAGGAAGATATGCTAATGACTCAGTCCTAGGTAACAACCACGTAACTGCAAGTTGGTCACAGGGTTATAGCTGGCATTTTTAGTCTCTGTCTCCTTCTCCACTATAGTTGGTCCTGGAGAGTTAGCCTCCATTCCAGAAGGATCTGTGCAAACTGGAGTCTTGCACACATTAGCTCATTCATCTACTTTCATTTATCCTTTCTTTCTCTTTCCTCCGTTTCTTTGCACACCCTCCCCTCTCCAATACCTCACCAAGTATTCTAGGCTCATGCTGGCCTTGACTGAACTATGTATCTCATCTGGCCTGAAGTCATGATTAATCTTTATGCCTTAGCCTCCTGGTTGCTAGGATTACAAGAGGGTGCCCCGAAGCCTGGCTTTCTCCTGCACGTCTCCTCCTCTTTCTATACTCTAGGCATCCTAGACTCCTTGCTCCTCAAACATGCCAAGCATATGCTACCTCAAAGTTGTGGCTCGGTCGAAACCTTCTATCTCAGAGGCCTGCGTAGTCCAACTCCTTGTCACCTTCAAGGTTTTGTTCAAACGTCTCCTTAGTTAGCCTAAATCACCTCATTTAAACTCATGTCACATCGTGCTCTATCCTTTCTCTCCCACTTTGTTCTGTTTTAACTTTCCTGTACCCCTTCTGACTTCTCACAGTGTGTCTATGGCCACTCTTCCCCAATTTTCCATTATCTGTTTTGTTCAGAGAGGTGAAACACCATAGTCGCTCAGTAAACACCCACCAAATGTATCCATTCACAGGATATACTCCTTCTTAGGGATTCAAGATAAGACCCAGTGAACATCTGCTCTGTGCTCAAAGATTCGTTCACACTGCTCAATTCCATGATAAACACCACCAGGCAAAACAGTATCTGCGTTTGTCAAGCATGCAACGCACTGAGAAATTTAAGGTAATTCTCCTAAGGCTCTTAGTTAATTATCAAGGCATCAGACTTTCAAGACAACAAAGGTGCTAACTTAGTACTTTGTTATTATCAATACTGAATTTTAATTCATTGATTTACATATCTTAGGCTTTTATAGCCAAGCAGCTAGAGAGACCATAAGGCACATTTGAGGGCATCTTGATTACCCTTTCAAGTTACTTTGCAAACAGCAGGCATCTATTATGTACTCTATGGGAACCCGGGAAGAGCAGAGATGTGTAGTAAGAATGGATGTTGACTCTACTACACTCTGGATGAGCCGTCTAGAGCAAGTCATTGAATCTGTCTGGGTGGCTGCTTCTTTATCTTTAAAACTACGAGAGTAGAATATTATGTAACTGCAAGCATTGTGACGAGAAAAGTGGGTATGTGCACAGATGCTTTCAGAGCTCAAAGAGAAAGCAGGAACTCCAGAGGTGGGAGTACAAAGTCAATGTCTGTGTTTTTCTGAATGAACAATCTATTTAGAAACCTGTCCCCCAGTGTCCTCTGTTCTGAAATAAGGACGATCCAGGGAAGGAATCCCTGTAAGGAGTATCGGCTGTCAGCAAGATAAATGAAAGGCAGGTGCTCTGAGGTGCCGGGGTGATCCCGCACATTCCTTGAGAGTTCACTACCTTCTCTCATAACTAAAACCAAGTAGTGCGAAGTCCTTTTAAAGGGAGAAGCAATAAATGTAAAATATAGCCCTATTCTGTAGCAAAAACAAAAGCAAAAGTATACACGGAGAGAAGCTACAGATTGGTCATTTGAAGTCAGGTGTAAATCTCTCTTCCACACTGACACGAAAAGGCCAGGGTCTCTCAACTTTGCCACCAACAGAGAAAGTTTGTGGGAAGGTCTGAAGATGTCATTTAAACCATGGTCAGCACAAGTTTAGAAGAAATACCACAGTTGAAAGCTGGCAATGGATACTGGAGAGGTGGCTCAGGGGTTAAAATCTTTGGCTGCTCTTGCAGAGGACTCAGGTTGGGTTTACTGTCTTAGGTTTTATTGCCATGAAGAGACACCATGACCATGCAACTCTTATAAAGGAAAACGTTTAATTCAGCCTGGCTTACAGTTTTACAGGTTTAGTCCGTTATCATCATGGAGGGAAACATGGCAGCCTGCAGGCAGACATGGCGCTGGAGAAGGCACTGAAAGTTCCATATCTTGATCTGTAGGCAGCAAGGAGAGACTGTGATGCACCGGCCAGACTTAAGCTTATAAGACCTCAAAGCCTTCTCCCAGTGACATACTTCCTTCTATAAGGCCACACCTACTCCAACAAGACCACACCTAATAGTACTACTCCCTATGGGCCAAGCATCCATACATATGAGTCCATGAGGGCCATTCCTATTCAAACCACCACATTTACAAAACCCAACTCATGGCTCACTAATGTCTATAACTCCAGCTTGAGGGAACATCTTCTTCTGGCCTCTGTATCATAGACATGTGTGGTGCCCATCTCACTCAGAAACACCCATAAATAAATAAATGAATAAATAAATAAATAAACCTAACTATAACTATATCTTCCTCTCCTCTATGAGGGTAACCATACCTTGAATGTAGAAACTCACACTCCTGGGTATTGACAGGATTCTACTGTAGATCTGATGTGTGCGATCCTTTATTTTTTTTCCAATACAAGAAATTAAGTGTCCACTAGACACACATTGTAATAGATAGTTGCCATAGTCTTCATTTATCTGGCAACTGAACCTCTTTGAAGGTTGAAAACTGTCCTACTTTATAGCTTTCCATTGGAAGTTAGCTTCCTGCTGTAGAAACTGATAACCCCACTTTGACTTTCTTTTTGTCCATGTAAGTTGGGCATGAACAGGTGACCTCAAACTGACTCACCAACCAGAAGCCTCATAAATTGTGGGTTAGAGTTCTATTTTTATACTGGTTGGCCATTGTGTCTATATATCCAGATTCTTAGTAGTCGTAAGAAATAAAATTCCAGGCTTATTCCTAAATATTCAGCTACTGTTGAGTTAAAACCACACACGTCCTATGTCTGTGCTAAAAATAGTTCCTGCAACAAAAGACAGCAATAACAATAAAAATACTTTGCAGCCACGGGGCTAAAAGTCTAAAGCTATTAATCTGGACTAAAAATCTATGGAACCATCACAGAATCACTAATATAAGAGTCAAAGCTTTGAGTAACGATAAAGGAACCTGTGGACTATGAGAGACGGTGAAGGGAGAGTTTGGGGACATATCTCCTGAGCCTCTATTTGTATCCGCCTGAAATCTAGGTTTCTCATCTATCGAAGCCATAACTGGGCATTTTAAAGAGCTATGACACCCTGGATGGAAAGGCATCACGTTCTGTGTTCTTAACTTTATACCAATCTCTGGAGTTTTATTTGCATCAGTATGGCATGGAGGAAATGGAGTAAGGTCTTATTCGGGAGACCAATGCTCCTATGCTTGTATACTGCCATAAAGCACATGGAAGGTACTGGAGATGGATTTGGAGGTGGGAGAAAAGAACAAAATTTTAGGCTTGATTCAATATGTCAGTTCAAGCATATTGATTGGCCTTAGTGGCACCTGAATGATCTGGAGGTCTCTGGAATCAGGAAGATGGGCATCTCGTAAATCAAAGGGAATGTGAACATGGGAAACCACTGGATTCGGGTTGCACAGGGCTAACTTGAAGTAGCAGGGTAACCAGAGCTGTTTCTAAATTATCTTGAGTCAAAGGGGGAAACCAGAGACTGTGGAGAAACAACACAGTAATAATATCGTATGAAATTCAGTGACTGTCAACCTGGAAACCCCAGAGACCCGAACTCCTTTATCAGCTCACTCTCAAGGAACCCTAGGGCATTATCCATCACCAGCTGGGCTGAAAAGATTATCATTAATCGTAGAGCCCTCAGGGAATACCTCAATAATATGTGAACTCCACGAACCTGTTTCTGTGGAACTGAACTTAATTGGGGTGACACAGAAGAGCAAAAGTAAGTGAATCCTCCCAGGGAACAGAAACTTAAATTATTTTGCCCCAAAGGATCTCCAATGAATCGCTGACTCTATTTCGAATGGCCCTTTTGGGAAACAGACACATGGAATGAAATAGGAAGTCTGGTGAGAAAGGGCACCAGAGAAGAGTTATGCAGATGGAATATTTGAAAAGGTCAAAGTGTTAAGTGCTTGAGTCCCATGTACATGCTTTCCCAAGAGCCCATAAGCCCAGGGACAGAGGCAAATGGCTGATTTTGTGAATGTCAGTCAAATCTGTCCCATAGTTTTTGTAATACTTTCTCAGTGATTTCCAACAGAGAGGCCATGATGCTAGAGGTGGAACTTGTACAATGAGTCCAGTAATAGTTTCTATGTCAAATCCCCTTTGGTCTGTAAAAATTCCATTTTATTGGTTCTAGAAACTTCCAGGCCATTGATGTACCACTCTAGCCAATCAGTAGGCATGAGCTGACACATTAAATCAAGCTTAAAATTCCATTGTTTTCTCTCTGTCTTCTACCTTCAAATACATTTACAGTACCTCCTTATGCTTCACAGTTCAGTTGGCTTTGGCTTCTGAGAGGGTTAAAAATTTTCAAAAACTCCTAGCAGACTGAGCAGAACCAAGAGTGCAGGTCAGCTTGGTCGTGAGCTCTGTGTTTCAGAAACTTGGTTGACCACAAGATATATGGTTGATTACAAATACGCTCTTGAGAATAGCCTATACAAAATGTTCTCACTGACTGTTCCTTGTACCCTGTCACAAACTAAATAATGGGCTGGTACTTTCCACAGGTGCTTTCCAATAACCCACCTTCACTTCCCTTGGGCTGTGGTTTTTTCCTTGTGGTTTTTTTCTTTAAATTTTCTCTGCCTCCAAAGCCTGGGGGTCAGACCCCACTGACCCTGCATGGGTCATGGGTCTTGACCTCAGCATGCTAATCAAAATGTACCTCTTGCTGATTGCATCAAGTTCGGTGTCTGACCCGACCCGAGGGTCCTGTAATTTGTGGGAGGGGGGTGAGGAAGACCCCAACCTGAAAAAGAAGAATGGGCGAGAGAGGGAAAGGACTCAAGGAAGCAGTTGCTTGTCAAGAGCCGTGTATTTGGGCGCAAGGCACCTTTTTATAATATGCTTTACAAGGGGAGGGGGTAAGAGAGGCCAGGTGGTGGGAAAGGATAGTGGGAAAGTACAGAATCTTCTCGGCCTGTGCCCTGAAACAATTGATGATCTAACTCTTTTTCTCAAAAGACACTGTACACTGCTTTGAATCTACCTGCAGCTGCCAGACAGGATTTTGTGGTTGCCAAGCTGCAGGGGACGTTGTGCAGGTGGGGAGAGGTTGTAGGTGGGGAGAGATAGGGGGTGAGGGTGAGGGGCGAGGGTCCTGGCTTCTGACAGGTGTCTTGTGAGTTATTGGGTGACTGTAAATTCCTGAGACTTGGGTGAGGTCCTCCCTTCGTGGGGGGTCTTACACTTCCAGAGTGCTGTGACTCTTTGAAATGTGTAACTAGTTTTGAGAGTTGGGAAGCCTCCATTTCTAGTTAATATTGACAGAGGTTTGGCAATGTATCTCAAGACTCTTCCCACTAGTGACCATAACGAAGTATTTATCAAGTGGAAGCTGGTGCTGTCATCTGACCTTAGTGTCCTTTAAACAGAATAATAAAAAGGCAGGATTTTGGAATTATCACGTGACATAGTTGATGATGATTGACAAGAGTAGAGTTGATACCCTTATTGTCTGGAGAGGAGTTTCATCTCCATGCTAGGTTTTGTGAATGGATTCATACAGTATGTATATATTTCCTTTGTAGACCACATCTTCATGAAATGGTATATTTTGTCTTTTAAAAATTATACAGATCCATTCCATACATTTAAAGTAATAAATAGTATGTTCGTAACAGCTCTACTCATGTCGTTTGCAGTGTTTGAACTGCTTTGAAGATGCTTCCAGAAATCACATGTTCTTGCTCCTTGGGAATATGACTCTCTGTAGTAGATACAAGGGAACGAATGAGTTGGTTGGAGAATATTTAATTTAAGAGTACAGCTCTTGCCAGGTGGTGGTGGCGCACGCCTTTAATCCTAGCACTTGGAAGGCAGAGGCAGGCGGATTTCTGAGTTCGAGGCCAGCCTGGTTTACAGAGTGAGTTCCAGGACAGCCAGGGCTATACAGAGAAACCCTGTCTCGAAAAACCCAAAAAAAAAAAAAAATAGTACAGCTCTTGTGACTCCTATGCTACCTTGGAGTGGAGATATGGTGGAGTGAAGAAGCCAGTTTGTCCCTCAGAAGTCAACTCTAATGGTCTTATCATTCACAGGTTTCTTCCAGTGATCACAAAACCCAGGTCTGACTTTCTTAGGGAGCCCTTGGTGTCACCAATGCCCCATAAAAAGGAGTCACTTAATGACTTACTAAATTAAATATGCTTCTAAATTTGACTAGATTGAATATGGTTCTAAATTTAGGGTCTTGGTTGGGAGCTGTGTGCCTTGGCAAATTCTGCTCCTTATGTTCTATTGATTGAACATCAGAGAAAGATTTTACTTCAAGGACATGTGTCCAAAAATTTCTTCCCCAGATCTGAAGAAGAGCAAGTAACATCTGACCTTGAATCCTGGGGCTATTCTTTATTTGAACATCACTACATGTACAAAGATAATTTTCATTGCTTGATGTTTGAGAAGGAAGTATGGTTTAGAGAAATAGAATAAACTCTAGGTGTCATAGTCCTGTGTCTGATTCTCAGCTGTCCTACTAGGAGCTGAAATGGTGAAAGGGGATCACTCCATTTGCTCATGACTATCTTGTCATGAAATGGAACTACAGGTGTCTTCTTCCTAGACTAAGTCGAGGGTATAATATAAAGTCAGAAAAATGCCCATCTTATGGTAGGTCTATTGACAAGGCAAAGGTAAAAAAAGGCAATCATGGAAATGTATTTGTCAGGGATGCAGAAGTGACTCTAGTTCTGAGCTCTTACACAGGACCAGAGTTCAGTTCCCAGAACATACATATATGGTAGGTAGCTCACAACTGTCCATAGCTTCAGTTTCGTGAGATTTGATGCTCTCTTCTGACCTCTGTGGGCCTGACACACACATACTGCACATACATACTCGCAGACAAACAATCATACCCATAAAAAATAAGTCTTTAAAAAATGCATTTGTTTAGGATGTAATATCAACAGACCAAAATTCCTTGTGTTTCTATACAGTATCAAGGAATGAGAGGAAAGGAAAACTTGTAGCGGGAGGTATTAGAAAAGATGCGTCTGACTGGCTCCCGGCTCAGCCGCCAAGTTCCAGCACTAGAGGCGGCACCGGCCGGCTGTCTCAGTGGCGCAGGCCAGGGCCCCCGAGATGTTGGCTGTGGCTGCTGCCTCAGCCCACTGCCACCCTCAGCCTCCACGGCTCTTGGCCTGGCTCTCAGGCCAACCTGGCCACCTCCATGGCACTAGGCTAGTCCCATGCAATAACCACCATCCTACCAGTTAGATATCACAGTACCTATCACCTAGCAAAATCAACACTCTTAAGGCTATGATTAAACAAACAGATTTATATATCAGCACATACTCAAATCCCAAGATGTCCACACAATTTAGACAAGTTACCTCAATTATCCTAATCTTTAGATGCCATTTCCCTCCACCTTTCTCTTCCCCTGCATCTTTCTTTGAGTCTCCCTCTCTGCCACCCTTAGCTCCACCTCCCTTTCCCCTGTCCAATCACAGGCCTCCCGCTGCAAGTAGATTGGACAGGGAAACTTCTGCCACAAAACTGAGGAAATACTTTTGTCTGTAGTATCAGTAGAAAGAATGACACACCCAGTGATTAAGTTCACCAAGATGTGAAGGATTTGTACAACGAAAGTTAAAAGCAGTGCTAAAAGAGATTACCAAATGGCAAGCAGCACAAGCTCCTAGACACTGTAGAGTAATACAATGCCAACACTGTCTGTGCAATCTATAGATTAACGCGCATTACGATCAAAGTCAGTACGACAATTTTACAGAAATCAAAAATATGCCTAAACCATGTAAGGGACTCCCAAGGGACCTTAAATAGCCAAACGATCCGAAAAGTCAAGAGCAGGATTGAAGAATTGATACTTGCTGAGTTCAAAACTTACTTCAAAGGTAGACTAATCAAAACAATGTCAAGGACGTAAAGACAGACATTGACTGTAGGAAGAGAGCAGAGAGTTTAGGAAAGGTCCTTGGGATTTATAGTCAAATTATGATTGGCGAGGCTACTGAGGACATTTCAATGGGACAAAGAATAGCTTTGTATCAATCGTCGGTAAGGGGAAAATGAGACACCCTTGAGACAAAGAACAAAGTTAGACCCTAAGTAACAGGAACATACATGTTATAGACATATTACAGAAAATCAGCTCAAAGTGGAGCATACATCTAAGGATGAAAATTGGGACTACTGACTTCTAAGAAATCAGGCTGAGGGAAACACCGAGGAAAAGCTGTGGGTAAAGCATGGACTGGGGAGAGGTTGGTGAAAGAATTCAGAACTTCAGTACTGAAGCATGTCTACTGTAGAACATAGTGGCTACAGTCAGTAACAATGTATGAACACCAAGGTCTTAAAATTGATGTAAAATGTTCTCACCACACCAAACGTGGGGGGTACTTGAAGTAACATTTAGGTTAGTTTGTTTGATTTAGCTATCGAACAATGAATGTGTACCTCAAAAAATCTAAATATGATATGTCTATATCCATACAATAAATAGATCTATCTTAACTCATATCTGCCAATCTTTGATACTGGATTTGGTAACAACATCAGAAACATCACCAGAAAGAAAACTAACAGCCAAAGTAGACTTCATGAAAATGAAAAATGTCTGTGCACCAAAAAAATCATTAACAATGTAAAAAGCAACCCATCGATAAGAACTATTATTAATAAGTCACATACCTTTAAATAAATTAAATATATATATGTGTGTATATATATACATATATATATATGCATATATATATATATATATATATATATATATATATATATATATATAACATTTCTGTCCCGACAATATATAACACTTCTATCTCGACAAAAGAAAAAAAACTAATATCCAAATTAGAAATGAACAAATCAGTTCAATAAACATTTTTCCAAAGAAAATAAGCAAATGAAAAATGACCCCTCGAAAAGATGCTCAATGTCATTGATCACTCGGGCAAACAACAAAGCCATGAGGTGATACCATCTCAGGACCGTTAGTATGGTCATTATCCAAGGGGGAAAAAGATCATAATAGAAGATATGGAGAAATAGAAGAAGTCTTCTACACCATTCGTGGGAATATAAAATGATGTGATAACTAAGGAAAATAGGCCATGGTTCAAAACATGAAATATCAATATGATCTCCAAAAACCACACATGGGTTTGTAGTTTTCCTGGTCTGCTTTCTAATGCTTTGACAAAACACCCTGATCAAAAGCAATGGGTGGGGAGGGGAGGAGGATTTCATTTCTAGGTCAGAATCCACTGATGGAAGCCAAGGCAGAAACTTGAAGAGAAGCTTGAAGCAGGAAGACTGCATTCTAATTTGCTCCTTCTGGCTTTCTCAGCTACCTTTCTTACCCTGCCTAGTCCTTCAGGCATAGGCTGGTAGCGAGCACAGTGGGATGGACCCCCCTCCCCTAGACATGGCCATCAGCAAGCTCAGTGGGAGGGACCGTCCCAGACATGGCCAATGCCACTGATGGAGGCAGTTCTTTCATTCAGCTTCCTTCCTCCCAGTGTGTTAGTTACTTTTCTGTCTCTGTGGTAAAACCTCATGACCAAGGCAACTTACAGAAGGAAGAATTTATCTGGGACTATGGTTCCTGAGGGCTAAGAGTCCATTATGGCTGGGAGGCATGGCAGCATATAACAGCCATGGCAACAGGAGCAGGAAGCTGAGAAACCCCCTTTTGAACTGTAAGCACAAAGCAGAAAAAGCCAACAGCAACTGGTGTGAGACTTTAAGCTCTCAAAGCCTGGCTCCAGAGATGTACTTCCTCTGGCAAAGCCTCACCTTCTAGCCCTCCCCAAACAGTGCCACCTACTAGGGATCAGGTATCCAAACACTGGAGCCTACAGGGGAGGACAATTTTCAATTCAACCACCATAGCCAGTCAACATCATTGACTACCCATCCATTGGTTTGATTTCAATTGTCCTTTGACATGGGGAGGAGATCTGTTCTGCTTGACAGAATGTGTTTGATGCAACACTGGGTGAAGGGTGAGGGATAAATGACAGCCGTCAAGGACTTAGTGTCTATCAAATGATTGATGGCCAGCTACAAGCAACTAGGATGTTTAGAATGTGTAGCCCACCTGGAGATATACATAACCACAATTCTAAGTGTGTACTTGATTTAGTAAACCCCTATTACTGACTTGGAATAAGCTTAAGGCTGGTGATACTTGCAACGAACAAGTTGGCACGAAGACAGTTGTACCTCAGGATTCTCTAATACTCTGATACACTAGTAGAAATTGAGTGTGCAAAGCCAGTTTTTATGGTGCCCTTGTCCAATGCACTTGCTTGGATTTAGCATCTGCAACATGAAACTATGAATAAAAAAGTACTAGCATCCTGTTGCTTTTGCCGACATAGCAGCCTTCACCAGGGACTCCAGGACAAGGGCTTCTTGGCCACGCCCACCCAGAGTGGCTTTCCTCTTCTGTTGAGTGAGGTGTGAATCAAGTGCCAGTCTTCTGTTTTTACCAGGACACTATGGGGTCAAACACCCTTTCTTTTGTTCTGTATGACAATAAGATGGAGAAGACAGTAGTTGTTTTCCACTTCTGTTTTCTAAGTTGCTTCACTAACAAGTAGGTCTAAAGAACCCATCAGAAACCATCTTTCTTAGAGTGTGTGTGGCCATATTGGACCCTCAGAGACATTATGTCCAAGACGTCCACTCCTTGTTAAAGTCAACAGCATCTTCCTCCCCATTTCCAGTTGTCTGCATACAGTGCATTTCTGATTCTTTTTACATTCCAGACGGCTCAGATTTTCTAGATCTTCATCACTCAAACTAAACTTACTTTACTTAAATAACTATCACAGAGATAGTTGGCTTCCACCAATGCTTCCTTCTAGCTAAGCTTCCTACAGGGTATACAAATGAGGAAATCTAGACTCCAGGGTCACATTGGTTTTTATTTGAGTTTGGAGTGAAATAAAACACCATAGATTTCACAGAACAGAAGCGAATGGCTCCTGAGGGTCTGTGAAGCGCATCTCACAAGACAAGCTTGGAATGCAAAGCAAATAGTTTTGTGAAGCAGAATCAGCTTGCAGATGAGCAAAGGGAGTGGTTAAGAAGATGTTCTACAGTCCAAGCAATATCCTGCTTCTCCCTTTTTTACTCAGTAAATTTACACTTAAATACATCCAGTAGTCTATTTGAATAAAATAATTTTATAGATAACCGTGTTTTCTGGCATCAGTTATAAATACTGAAACCACCGCAAAGTTTGACTGCAGAACATGGAGTAGTCAGGCTGGTACAGGACAGGAGGCTCCCTCCTTGATGCCTGATTAATAATACTGAAGTGTGTTATACAGACTGAGGGAGAACTGGAGCTGACAGTCTGAATCTCGACCCTGCATATTACACTACCAGCATGCAGTGGGATGATGTTCAATTGTACAACAGTGGTACGACTATTAGTGGGTGCAACCAACTGCTTACCAAATGGATTTAAGGCCTGTGCCACAGGAGGGAATTCATGTTAGCTACTAATCCAAAATCCTGTGGCTAGCTTGCCATTAGGACAGCAGCTCCATGTTTGGTCATATGAAGGAAAAATAATCAGATATCAATATCATTTCCTCAAAGGCTCAGAGGACATTGCAGAGGAGGGTGTCTAAGAGCCAGAAGGAGGAATTAAAGCATGAAGACTCAGAAAGCTCTCAAAAGTTTAGGAGACCCAGAAAGTTTAAAAAACTGACTAGGCTTACAAATTTTTGTTAGGGTTACATAAACCATAGGCAGTTGCTTTGGGAGACAAGGCTCTTTGGTAGAGTGATTAGAATGCTGTGTAGGGAACTCAAAGGCCACATCCTCTGACAGTTATCAATTACGCTTGGGAGTGGGTGGGACACATTTTGGTGATCCAGATGCCTTTAAGGCACTAATGTTCCTGTATTAACCCCTCACCCATGTTCTTGTGAGAAATCCCAATACACTCTTTGGTGTGCTGCCTGGCAAGATGACTCAGTAGGTAAGGGTTGTTTCTGTCAAGCCTACCAACCTTAGTTTGATCTCCATATGATGGAAGAAAGGAAGGAGAGGATGAGCTGCCATACGTTATCGTTTGATCTCCACATGTGCATGGCATTCCACAGAAATAAATAGGATATAAAATTATACACACACATATATATAATCACTTTTGGTTCACCCTAGAAAGGTAAGTGTTACTTTAAAGACAGAGAACACTGTATAATTCTGCACATTAGTCCATTAAGAGAAAGACCAGCGTTCTTACCAGAGGCTAAACATGCTCAGTGAAACTCAGCACTTTTCATGAGAATGCATTGGTGCATTTGCACAAGAAATAAAAAACTTAAATCTGAAATTAACTTTCAAACATTAGCACTAATAGTGTTACTGCCTAAATTTTAGAAGCCCTTTCATTTATAACTAGGAACAAGCTAAGGCTATTGCTGTCTTTTCAATGATGAACTGACGGTCTAAGGAAAATAAATTAAATGCACACTCATATGCGTGCACGCGTGCTCTCTCTCTCTCTATCACACACACACACACACACACACACACACACACACACACCTCCTCTCTTCCTTTTCTATTTGTTCTTTGACGATTTTGTACACTGCTTTTTAGGCATCACTCCTCCCAGATCTATCTCCCCGTGTCTACTCATCCACCTTTGTGTTCTCATCCGGTGCGTTTTGTGTGTGTGTGTGTGTGTGTGTGTGTGTGTGTGTGTGTGTGTGTGTGTGTGTGTGTCTCATTTACTCTTCGACGCGTGAGCTTCCACAAAGCATGGTCAACCTACCACTGGTTACATCATCCTCTCTCAGCAGCTATCAACTGCCAATAGCTCTTCATTGTGGGCGGGACTTCCTGCCCACCTCTCCTCTCCATCCGGGATTTTTCTGCCTGGAGCTTGCATAGGTCTTGTGTGTGCTCTCAGGACTGCTGTGAGTTCCTATGTACATCTGCTCAGCTGTCTAGAAAGCACCGTTTCCTTGCAGCCAGCCATCACCACTTACAGCCTGTCTTCCACAATCATTCCTGAAGCTTAGGAGGAAGGGGTGAGACTTAGACATCCCGTTTAGGGCTTAGTGTTCTCTCCTTCCCAGATCCTTGACCAGTTGTTGATCACTGGATGAGAAGGCTTCTCTGATGAGCCTTAGAAAGTCAGAAAGGATCTGTTAATCTTAGAGGACATTAATACACAGAATATTCATAATGACTAAGTTATTACTAAATTTAATATGGAGATTCAACAAGATATGTATTTTTATCTACAAGCAAAATATTCGTAAGGCAAAGAAAGCTAAAAAAATATGATTCTCTACAGACTGTATTAACTAATTTTCTGTTGCTGTGATAAAACACTATAACCTAGGCAACTTGTTAAACAAAGTGTTTAACTGGGCTTATGGTTCCAGAAGGTTAGAGTCCTAGATGGTGGAGGGAAGGCAAGGTGGCGGGAACAGCGGAGAGCACATGTCCCTAACAACAAGTAGGAGGCATGGAGAAAGGTGCCTGGGAATGCATATGACTTTTGAGAACTCAAAGCCCACCTCCAGTGACACACCCCCTGCAATGAGCATGCCACACCTCTTAGCCTCAAAGAGCTCCTCCAACTGAGGACCACACATTCAAACGTAAGGGCTATGAGGGCCAGTCTCATTCAAACCACCGCAAAGATGTAATTTATTATAGCCAAAAATGTTTTTCAAAGGATCATTAGAAAACAACTCATGAAATTTGTGTAGGGCCATTGTATAGACACAGGACTATGTTTAAAGGCAGTAAAGAAGTCTCACATAAATGAAGAAATATGTTTTGTTCATTGAAGAAAGATTCAATACCATAAACATGTCAGTTTCATCCATATAGGTTTATAAATTTGAATCAGAGCCATTAAAAATCCCGAAGTATAACCTAATTATAAGACATGTGAGAAGAAAAGGAGTGGGAATAGCCAAGAAATTCTCAAATAAGAAATCGGGAGGCAGAGGGGGGGATGGCTCAGTGGTTAGGGATTCATGCTGTTCTTGCAGAGCACCTGAGCTCAGATTGCAACACCTAAATTATGCAGCTCACAAATGTCTGCCACTCCAGCTCCAGGGGAAAACGAAATCTCCAACCTTCAGCGGCAGCTGCTCTCATAGGCACAAATCTACTCATAGACACATGTGTACACGTAATTAAAGATAATAACTTTTACAACTTTAAAGAAAGATCAGGACTTATTCTCCACAAACCTGGTCGCTGTGAAGCAGGAGGTGAGAAACAGAAAGAAGGAAAGAAAAGCAGACCCCAGAGCCATCGGTGCAGACATGTGCAAGGAAGATGCAGGGCTGGGCGGAGGTGTGGAGATGATGGACAGGTCCCAGGTATGCTGCTACCCGTGTTACTCCTGTGTGAAAGGTGACACACAATTCAAAATCAACTTCAGCTAGATTAAAGTTTTAAGCTTGAAAGAAAAGATAACTTAGCAGACAACTTGGGGGTGTGCCATTTTGACTTTGGGGGCAGGAACATACTTTGTTGAAACATTGAGACATTCACTTGCTAGTATTAGAACCAACTTCTGAATTCCAACAGAGGAGGAAACCTGATGAGAGGCCTAGCAGGGGTCAGGGCTGAGGTCAAGATAGCTGGAACCTGCAGGCCCAGGCAGAAGAGAGGAAGTATTACAGTGCCAGGCACAGGGAGCACTGGCACAAGGAGACGTAAGTCAGGAACAGCAAGGCTCTGGAGGTAGTCCAGTTCCAACCAAGCAGTGCCAATTCAAAAAACAAACAAACAAACAAACAAACAACAATAACAACAAAATAGGCTCTGAGCTTTCTGAGCCTCCTCTTGTGGACACCAACAGATTCTAGGGTATAGTCATTAAACACAGTGAGTCTCCAGAACCCCCCGATTCCAGTGAAACAGTGGAATCTCTTCTCTTTTAAAGTGATGAGGGCTTTATAGGTACATCCATAGGCAGAGCACATCCCTGTTAGGAGGCATCATTGTACCACAGACATCCCTTTTGCTCCAAGCAGCATCCTTTCTTGCAATACCAGCTTGTGGAGGATGCCAGTGATATGTAGTGATACCGGAGGGTGAAACTCTGCCTCAGTGACCTTGGCTCCAGCAATGGAACCTTCTGGGACAACAGGCTGTATTATGCCACAGAGATTCTATGCTCTAAGAGGAGAAGATGTACTTTTCTTTGGCGTTAGTAGTAGTAAGTTTTAGACCAAGAAGAAAGAGGGAAGCTGACGCGATACAGTTACTGATGATTGTGAGCGTTTGTGCGGGGACTGGGAACTGAACCCGGTTCTCTCTGCAAGAGCAGCAGATGCTCATAGTGGCTGAACCATCTCTTCAGCCGGCAGATTCCCTGGATTCAGAGTTCAAAGTATAAGAAAAACACTCTTTGGAAATGTCCTTTAATGACTTTCGTTTCTGCATGTTTGATCTGTTTAGGTGTGTTTTATACATACCTCGCCTTGGAGCCTTTCTTGAAAGCTTTGGGGTGGCTGGAGAGTTACAGGTCTGATTCTCATCTGATCAAAGCAGAGATACAACTACGCCCCTCCCCCTTTTCCGCTGTGTTTCAGAATATTAATAAAGTGCAGAGAATTCTAAGCCATGCCACTCCGGTGGATGATGAAAGTGATGGTGTTGGGGGATGTGGGGAATATAGAGTTGTTTACTTCTGTCTGCCTCTTAAATGTCAGTGCGTTTGAAAGGCTCTTGTGTGGGGAAGTCGCACTGCATATTAATTAGCAGAGGCAGCGAGCAGCCGGCATTAGACCGCTCTCGATGGCTTGTGGGGATGATTCTCTACTTATCTGGGAGCTCGCTGAGATGATGTCCTGGAATTTGCATTTTTTAGCAAGCTCTCCAGGCAATTTTGTGACATTTTCCTTCTAAATGATTTTAAGTACCCTGAAAGAGGCAGCATTTTTTGTGACCAGCTCTGAAGTCTCGCTAAACAGAGTGTTAAAATCTGCAATTCACAGGGCCCTAGAGATTGTTCGTAGTCAGTAGAAAGACTTGATGCACAAGCCTGGTAACCTGAAATCTATCCCCAGAGCTTGTATAAGGTGGAAGGGGAGAACTGACTCCACAAAGTTGTCCTCTGACCTCCCAGGCATGTGATGGCATGTGTGCCCACACTGTACAGCAAACATGCTAATAATAATGATAATAATAATAATAATAATAATAATTATTATTATTATTATTATAAATGCAATTCATAGAGATAAAACTTTATAGCATTCCCTGAAATAGTTTACAAAGTGACCACACATTCTGCAGTAGTGTCCCCCCTCATCCGTAAGTTGTTGTTTCTTCTTAGCTATGAACCTTGGTCATTTTCTACAGTGTGAATTTCAGCTGGTGTAACCACCAGTTTTTTCACCCATGCCCAAGTTCCCAAAATAACAGTTCTCAGTCTTAATATTTCATGAATAAGTTAATTATCTGCTTATTCTATTCTAAGTCGCGTCATGTGGTTGGTTACCTCTCCTAAGTTTCATATGACCATCTCTTTCAGGATTTGGGGTAAATCTCCTGACTATCCTATAAATCCTCTCTCTATACTGAACCTCCCACTTCCCTATTTTCTGCCTAAGCTAATAGGCCAACAGCATTTTATGGACAGATGATGCAATGGCACAAGAGAGTCTCTCTGCAAGCTGTCCTGCCGGTGTTTGAAGCCGCCCTACCATGCTCGTTTCTTGCCCCTTTGGCAGTATATAAAGTACAACTCAATCAACTGACTGGAATGTGGAAGGAAGGCTCAAAGGCAACTTCTCTGCCACATCCATTGGGTTCTAGAATGTTTTCACTGTCCTCATCCTTAAGACTCTGAACATCATTATTTAGGGCCAAGCTGCTCTCTCATTGACATCCATGCCCCTGAGAAGACACCTTTCATTCTTTATGCTATGGAGACCAACCCCTGTTAGTATTCTGTGTAAACTCCACCTCCACAGTTACTTGGCAACAGCCAGGTAGGCCTGGCTCACTATAAAAGGGGCTTCTTGCCCCCTCTTCTCTTTCTTACTCTCTTACCCTCTTACTCTCTTGCCTCTAGCTTCTCTGTCCCCTCCCTTCTCCCCCTTCTCTTCCCCTCTCTCCACATGGTCATTGTTAGTATTCTGTCTAAACTCCACCTCCACAGTTATCTGGCAACAGCCAGGTAGGCCTGGTCCACTATAAAAGGGGCTGCTTGCCCCCTCCTCTCTCTCCTAATCTCTTACTGTTTTACTCTCTTATTCTCTTAATCTCTTATCCTCTTGCCTCTCTGTCCCCTCCCCCCCCTCTTCCTCTCTCTCCATGTGGTCATGGCTGGCCTCTACTCTTCTTCCTCTTCTTCTTCCATCTTCTTTCCCCCACCTTTGCCCTATCTCCTGAATAAACCTCCCCCCCTCCCTTGGAACCGTGTGGTCTGGAGTGATCTGTTCTGAGCTGCGGTCAGATATCTAACTCGAACATCTAACCACCCCAACTTGCCTAGGCACTGTGACTCCTCTTCAGCTCCACGTGGAACAAGACAACCCAAGAAAAATCAACCCAAGATGGTAGCTTAAATAATTGTTCCAGATTAGAGTTTTTGAAGTGGGATTGTAAGGCCCCCACGAAGGGAGGACCTCACCCAAGCCTCAGGAATTTTCGGCCACCCAATAACTCACAAGACACCGAACTTGATGCAATCAGCAAGAGGTATATTTCGATCAACATATTGAGGTCAAGACCTATGACCCATGCAGGGGCAGTGGGGTCTGACCCCCAGGCTTTGGTGGCAGAGAAAATTTAAAGAAAAAAACCACAACCCAGGGGGGAAATCACAACCCAGGGGGAGTGAAGGAGGGTTATTGGAGAGTACTTGTGGTAAGTTTCAGCCCATTATTCAGTTTGTGACAGGACCCAAAGAACAGTCATAGGGAACATTTTGTATAGACTATTTTCAAGAGCCTATTTGTAATCAACCATCTATCTTGTGGTCAGCCAAGTTCCTGAAACACAGAGCTTACAACCAAGCTGACCTGCACTCTTGGTTCTGCCCAGCCTGCTAGGAGTCTTTGAAAATTTTTAACCCTTTCAGGATCAGGCAATTGGAAGGCATAGACAGTAAAGGAGGAAAACTCCACCTTAAGGGGCATTGTTGTAATGATTGGGACTCAGTCAAACTCCATGGGATAATGGCAACTTTGTTGAATGTTCATCTAAGTGGTAGAAGGTTCAGCTTGGGACTGATCATGCCTTCTTACAAACACCAGGAGTTGATTCCTGTTGGCTCAAGTTTGGTTCTGAAAGGTCCCCAAAGAGAGACCCTCACTCAAATCCAGATCAGCGCCCACCCAAGGACACATGAGAGACCTTCTTGAGGTAGCAGTTAATGTTTGAACCTGATGTGCAGTATATGGCACTATTAAAGCTTTAGGATCTTTTCCAAAATAAGTAACAGCTGCCTTTAGTCCACGAAGGGCAAGTTGAGCAACTGCATCTGGATACCATTCAATAATCTTTGTGGGGGATGCATTAGGATGGATCCATAGCAGGGGCCCATCTTGCCATAACACAGCAGTTGGTAAATGTCTGGTCTTAAAAACACATAAATCAAAAGGTTTGTTTATATCAATACGTTTTAATTGGGCATTTTGTAAGGCCTTTTCCACCACTTGTAGGACGCGGCTTGCAGCCAGCGTTAAGGCCCTTGGTGAGGAAGGGTGGGTGTCCCCTTCCAGAATGTCAAACAAAGGTTTTAGCTCAGCAGAGGGGATTTTTAAAAATCATTTAAGGTATGTAAATGGTCCCTGCGAATCTCTAATTTCTGAGGAACTATTTTTTCCGGATAAATCACTGTTCCTAGAAAGGAGCCTACTTCTGACATTTGGACCTCATCTGTGGCAATATGTAGGCCCCATTGTTCCAATGATTTAATTAGTAAAGGGTATGAGGCTTGTAAAATAACTGATTCCCTATGACAAATAAGAATATCATCCATAAAAAGGGCCACTAATAAGGAAGGGAATTTTTTCCTAACTGGCACAAGGGCTCTTTGTACATATAGCTGGCATATGGTGGGGCTATTTGCCATACCCTGGGGCAAGACTCTCCACTGATACCTCCTGTCTGGTTCAAGGTGATTAACAGCAGGCAGGGTAAATGCAAATCTTTGCCTATCCTGTGGGTGTAGGGGAATAGAAAAAAAGCAATCCTTAATGTCTATAATTATTATCCTCCATTGCTTAGGTAAAGCAGAGAGCAGAGGTAGGCCTCGTTGCACTGAGCCAAACAGCCGCATTTGTGCATTAATGGCCCTTAGATCATGGAGAAGTCTCCATTTCCCTGATTTCTTTTTTATGACAAAAATAGGTGTATTCCAAGGAGAAGTGGAAGGCTCTAAATGACCAAGCTGTACTTGTTCTTTAATCAACCTTGTAGCAGCTTCCAATTTCTCAGAGGATAGCGACCATTGAGGAACCCACACGGTCTCCTCTGTAAGCCAGGGTATGGGCATAGAGCCCTCAATGGCAGCTAGAGAAAACCCAAACCTTGTCTTCCTGTATTACTTTCTTGTGAAACTGGATTTAACCTTCCTTGTTCTTTTCTGCCCAGACCTTTTCCTTCCTTATATCCCATCCTTTTCATAATACCAATAGCTTGCTGAGAATATTCATTAGTTAATGTTAATCCTAAGTCTTGTAAGATGTCTCTCCCCCAGAGATTAACGGGGAGAGGAAGCACATAAGGTATAAAACTTCCTGTTTGACCCTCTGGTGTCTGCCAAGTCAAGGAGCGTGAACTGACTGTAGGGCTGACCTCATATCCCAGTCCTTGTAAGGAATGGGATGATTGTGTAACAGGCCATGCCTTAGGCCACCATTTGGAGGAAATAATGTTTTTATCAGCTCCTGTGTCTAAAATTCTTATAAAATTCTTCCCTTCTACCATTAATTGTAAAGTGGGTCTAGTTTTAAGATCAACTACCAGGTGAGCAAAGTCGGTTCCTGAAGAACCAAGTCCGTTGGCACCTCTGGGCACCACGGTGGATGGGAAACAATCATGTAAACTTGGAAGAATAACTAACTGAGCAATCCTATCCCCAGGGGAGATGGAAAATATACCTTGTGGACAAGAACAGAGAACTTGAAGTTCCCCAGTATAGTCTTGGTCTATCACATCAGGATGAACCACAAGCCCTTTTAAGGCAAGAGAGGAATGACCTAAAATAAGGCCGACACTTCCTTCAGGCTGGGGACCTTTAAAATCAACTGGGACAGGCTGTATGCCCTCATGTGGCATTAGTAAGAATTGGGAGGTGGAGCAGAGGTCCAATCCTGCAGAGCCTCTTGTAGCTCTGCGGCTGCAAACATCCTCCGGCCCTGAGCTTGTGTCCCATATCTTTTGGGGCCCTGAGATCTGGGGCCCTGATACCCGTTTTTTGGATTGTCTTCATTTTTCCCTGCTGGGGAGGGGTCATGCTGAATAATCCTTCCTTGAATGTCCTTAACTGAGCGACACTCATTAGTCCAATGATAGCCCTTCCTGCATTTTGTGCATAACCCAGGAGGTTTTTTTTGTATGGGAGTACGACATTCCCGTTTCAAATGACCTGGTTTACCACAATTATAGCAGACCTCACGTACCCTAAGATTTGCGTGATTTTGACCTTGCAAAATGGCTGCAGCGAGACCAGCATTAGTTAGTGGGCCTCCTAGTCCTCGGCAGATTTTAATCCAGTCTGTCAACCCTTTGTTTCTTCTAGGGGTAATAACTGTCTTACATTCTGGTGAGGCATTTTCATATACTAATTGTTCTATCAATGGCTTAACCTGTTCTGGATCTCCAAAAATCCTGCCTGCTGCTTCTGTCATCCTAGCAACAAAGTCCGAGAATGGCTCTTGGGGACCCTGCAAGATTTTGGTTAAATGTCCCCCAGTTTCACCTTTCTTTGAAAGAGCCTTCCACGCCTTAATGACGGCAGCGGAGATTTGACTATAAGCCCCCCAATCATAATCTATTTGGTCGTTAGCAAACTGTCCCTGCCCCGTTAACAATTCAATGTTAATGTCCACTGCCTTTGATTGCCTTCCACATTAGCATTGTCCTTTGCCTGTACTTGAGAAGCATCGTGCCACAAGGCTTTCCATTCTAAGTACTGTCCCATATTAGGGAGAGCAGCCTTTACTGTATTCTGCCAATCATTCGGAGTCATTGCCACAGTGGCAAGTCTCTCGAGTTGCATGACTGTGAAATTAGCATTGACTCCATATTTGCTAACTGATTCAGCAAGTTCCTTAATTGTATTATATTCTATCGATACATGGACGTGACCTCCCTCCACGGCCTCAAACACCGGAAAAGCTTGTAACATCCTTTTTTTGTCTTCCTCTGAAAGGAAGGAATCTGAACGGTGGTGCGCAGCTGGCTGGGAAGCCACGCGGTTCCCGTATCCTGTCTTTTCCCGCCCTCCATCTTGTTGTGCCGGCGGCCTATCTGCATGGTATTCTTCCTCCTCATGAACCTCTAGTTCCCCTATTTCCGAACCATCAAGCCCCAAATCCTCCAGCTTCTTTTTTGGAGCTCTGCCTCCCTCGTCTATACTCTTTCGAGCATTTTTTTCTGGCTAGCCCTTTACTCAACTCTGTTTCTGACAGTCTGCCTTGTGGCTCCTCTAACGCTTCCTGACCTGCCACGATATTTGAATGGTTTTTCTCCTCCCGTAAAACCAAGAAGAAGAATGCAAGCACTGCTAATGCGGTAGCTAAGGCTACCGGAGCTCCTATCCCTTGGGGGGGAAACTGAAACAATTCAAGACCAAACATGTCTCTCAGAGTTTACCTTTATGCTACGTTTCTGAATCCACTCCACGAGGCTCCCTCGGTGCGGTCATGTTAGGTTCCCGGGTTTTCAGCACCAGTTGTAGCCCGTGCGATATCCCTGCCCGCAGGAACTCACGCGAACACACAGGATTCTATCGCAGCACATGTTTTATTTTCCCACGCATAGCGGAGAGAGAGGTGGAGTTGAACTTTTGCCCCACCTATATACCCTTTGGGGTGGACAATTATGATTGGCTGCTTGCTCAAACTCCCAGGTTTCCCTGCCACTGACATGCGCAGTCTAGTGGCGGATGTGACGTCGGAAATTAGGAGTTCCCAAGTCGCTGCACATGCGTGGTTTTGTTATTACACGCACGGTCAGGTGTCAGCAAGGACAGCTTCCCACAGACCTCAAGTGGGGGGAAGGGGTAACCAAGAATAGTGGAAAGTTAGTTAGTTCTTGGAACCACCCAGATGACTTGCATCTTTCTTTGTCAGGAATGTGTCTTCCTGCTTTGGGCCTTCCCCACCCACAGGTGGGTTCTTTTCTCTGAGGCTTGAGGAATGTTAATACTCTTCCCGGGATGTATCCCAGGGCAGTGAAGGCCTGAAATCCTACATTCAGTTCCACCTCCTACATTCAGTTCCGCCTTCTTGGAACTAGTGAGCCTGTATATATTTTATAAAATGGTCTTTATAATTTTTCACTCTACAATTCCAGACGGGTGATCCTGTCTTTTGTGACACTAGGTGGGCCTAATGGGGTGGGGCAGCTATGTCTGAACTATGGTGTGGAACTTTGATATTTCTGTCTGTTGTGAGGAGAGACCTGCATTTCTGGAGAGAATACTGTCTTAAGGTATTAGGGGAACCCATCTAGCTATGGCTATATTTACTGAACTCCAGCCCCCAGCAAAGACTTTTTGGATAAACTTGCCTAACTCGCATTCATGCTGACAATGAAAGCATTTGGAATGTAGCCAAAGCATTAAAAGATCAATTAGGAAGTATCTATTGAGGGTTGGAGAGGTTGCTCAGTGGTTAGGCACGCTGGGCTGGGTTTGATTCCCAACTGTAGCTCCAGTTTTGGGGGCTCTAATGCCCTCTTCTGGCCTCTGTGGACTCTGAACATATGTGATGTACAGACATTCAGGCAAGCATTGTTGGTATCAGGCTCTGAACCCAGTGACATCACATCCAGGCGACACCCACATTGTCACCAAGGCAACCGCTATACATTTCCAGAATCCACCTGGCTACCTCACCTTTACCTGGGGGAGGCTATGTCACCGCCCATATAAAACAGGAAGAACCCCCTGACCTAGCTCTCTTCTTCCATCTTCTTCTTCTACTTCTCTCCTCCCATAACTTTTGCCCTATCTCCTGAATAACACTCCCCACCCTGGAACCGTTTGGTCTTGTCTGTTCTAGGCTACACAAGCATAACACTAATACACATAAAATAGAAATAAATTATGGTGGCAGCAAGCAGGTATGCTGGCTGGAGCTGCAGCTGAGGGCCCACAGCTCAAACCAAGCAAACTGGAAGCAGACACAGTGGGGCGACCAGTTCCTGGGGAGCCAGAATTTAGCATTAGAATACATAGCAGCATCAGACCAACCCAGGTACTCTGCCATTGCAGCCAGTGCTCTTATCATTGAGCCATCTTCCCAGCTTCTGGGAGGGTATTTCTGGAACTGAGAGATTGAGAAGGGCAGAATATGAGTGGATCTCATCCAACTGGTTGAAGAACAGAAGTGAAGCGAAAGCCTGAAATAAGGGAAAACTTGCTTTCCCTGACAGACTATCCTCAACCTGGGCTGTCATCTTCTGCCTGAGTCTGAACTGGAATTTACATGGTTGGAACTTCAGCTTTTCAGGCTTACACAAGACCATTGGCTCTCCTGGGTCTCTTTGACCTCTATAATAATACGAACCAGTTGCAGATAATAAAACAAGAGTTTTTATTACATCTTATTACATGCAATATGGCACAGCATGCACACACATATGACTCTAACTCTCTGTCCCTCTTATTGGTCTGGTCCTGGAGTTCACCCACACTGCTCCAGTCCGCTCTGGAGAGTCTACAGTGATGACATTTGGCTGACCTTTCCATGGATATGAACACGAAGTGGATGAGTTAGAGGCTGTGGGACAATCTTGTCTAAAAGACACACACATCCCTGCAAAAGTATCAGTGTCTATCTGATACTCCATCTTCCAAAATATTGAACTAAAATTTCTTATTAATTTTGAAGAAATAGATGTCACTATTTAGGATTTTTTTTTAAAAAAGATCTTGACTGAAGATCTATAGACAGCATGTCACTTCGTCATTTGAAATTCTAAAGTGATGTGTTTATAAAAAGATAAAGAGAAGAGGGTATATGTTCTATGGAGGTGTGGTGAGGTATGGGGGAAGGGAATGTCTCAGCAGGCCCATGCCAAGGCATCCCTCCCCGCAAGGGACCAGTCACACAACAATAAAGTATAGAAAAGAGTTTATTCAGGGAATAGGGAAGGGAGTTAAGAGGGTAGTAGAGGCAGAGAAAGGCAGGGAGAGAGAAGAGAAGAGAAGAGAAGAGAAGAGAAGAGAAGGGAAGGGAAGGGAAGGGAAGGGAAGGGAAGGGAAGGGAAGAGAAAAGAGGAGGGGAGGGGAGGGGAGGGAAGAGAAGAGAAATAAAGGAGTAGAGGCTAGCTATGAGCAGGTGGAGAAAGGAAGGGAAGGGAATGGGGAAGGGGTGAGGGGACAGAGCATGAGCAAGAAGGGAAGAACAAGAGAACAAGAGAGCAAGAGAGTGAGGAGGGGGCAAGCAGCCTCTTTTATAGTGGGCCAGGCCTATCTGGCTGTTGCCAGGTAACTGTGGGGAGGAGCATACCTGGCTGTTGCCAGGTAATTGTGAGGTGGAGCTTAAACAGAATGCTAACATAAAGCTTGAATGAAGTCAGGTTGAGGGGAAGATAGCCAGAATGGAGATGGTCACAGGGTAAGGGGCACTTCCTCTTAACATGATTGAATATGGCTCTGTTACCTCAGTGAACATGATTTCTGAGCTCCAGCTAATTGTCCCTGTGATCCTTCACAAATGTGATTCTCTCAGGGTGACCAAATGCTTAGATAAGATGATCATATCTGCATGCTGCAAAAACACTTTAAAAATAATCTGCCCTGCTACCCAGAGAGGCCCAAGAAACCCTTTGGCTCTGTCTGCTCCAGGCCTGTGTCCTTCTCCCCCATCTGTAGAAGGCAGTCCCAGAAACCTCCTCACGGTGTCGTAGGAGAGTGAAGTAATACACGGAATAGTGCTAAAGCAGGTGAATGTGTAACTGCGTTCTTTGTAAATTATTGTACATTTTAGAGTGTTTTCAATTAAAATAGAATTATATCACTTTCCCCCCCTCTATCCAGTAACCATCCCTCGAATCCCTCCCACGACACCTCTCCCTCAAGTTGATAGTCTCATTTTCTATTATATTGGTTATATATAAAACCATAGGTATGTACAAATATTTACAAATATAAATATGTTTATAAGATATGTATGCATGTATGTATGTATGTATGCATGCATGCATGCATGCATGTATGTATCTCCTGCTAAGTCCAGTTTTACTGTTTGTGTGTATGTGTTCTTAAGACTGACTACTAATGCATTAGACAATCAACAAGGGACCTCATCCCCTTGGAGTGGCTTGTGTGCATTAGAAGTACATTGCACACACACACACACACACACACACACACAGAGAGAGAGAGAGAGAAACAGAGAGAGAAACAGAGAGAGAAACAGAGAGAGAAACAGAGAGAGACAGAGACACAGAGAGAGAGAGAGACAGAGAGAGACAGAGAGAGAAAGACAGAGACACACACACAGAGAATGTTATCCCTTTTAGAGTCACGTGCCTCTTAAAAACAGCTCCCCAATGGAAGACACAGTTAAACCAGAGGTGGTGTTGAGCAGTGAGCACTAGTTAAGGCTTGGTCCTGCTCATCCCATAGGACTGAGGGGTGTGGGATCCGAGACTAGTGCTCTCTTGGGTCACTTCATTGCCTGAGTAAAGTTGACTGTAGTAACCCATCATGAGTGTCCTCTATCACTTATGACAGAAGTCCTCCCCACATCTCCATCCTCAGAGCCAGCCATCCTTTTGGCCCAAGTTTTCCCCCTGGAAGTCTCAGTCACCTTTGGTGACTAAGGCATATGCTTGATGCAGAGAAGTGTGGGAAGTGGGCACCTTCTGCATCTTACAAGAAGCACATCCTTTCATCTTGGGAATGTGTTCCATCCTACTCAATATTGGGCGCCCTTTTGTCTCTAAGGAGGCCGCATTGCCTTTCATGAGCTTGAGAAGAACCATTCTTGGAGGCTTTCACCCTTTCCAATAGCAAAATACTCCTGGCCCTGGTAGCACAAGTAAAGACGACCATCGCCAATTCCTACCTAGCTCTGACCTCCCCAGTTTAACAGCTACAATTAGTAGTGATTGGACACACAGAGAACCAAGATGACTCAACATGGAATTTCCATCTTAGGAAAGATGTCTGCTGTGCCTGCGCAGTGGTCCAGTCATTAAGAGCACGGGCTGTCCTTCTGGAGGACCCACATTCAGTTCCCAGCACTCACATGGCAGCTCACAACCATCTGCTCCAGCTCCAAGGGATCTGGCGCCCTCTTCTGGCCTCCACAGGTACCTGAACTTAGGTACACACACCCATACCTATACATAATTAAAAACAATAAAAAAATCTTTAAAAAGAAACAAAGATGTCTAACCTCTCCATGGTACCTAAGAGCAAATCATACCTGCTCACATGTGTTTAAACCCCGTGACAACGGCTCTGAGTTATCAAGTCCTAGCTATGAAGTTCAATACTCAGGAGGCCACTGACCCAAATCTGTCTCCCTAATTCTAAATTTCTACACAAGGAGCAGTGATCTAACTTAGTGCGCACATGAGCCAGGACTCGGTGTAAGCATACCTTTTGTAACATTCTTGTTCTGAAGCAGTCACAGGCAGAGGTGGTCACAGCCAGCTAGCTGATCAGGCCATTCCCAACCCAAATGAACAAATCCCTTGCTGTAACACACACAATGTCTCTGTGTTTTAGTTCCTCCGGTCCCTGGACTGCCCACATGGCAGCATCAAACTCTCAAACATCTGGTTCTGACATCTCTCCATCCCTTAACCATTCTTCACACAAATAAGCTCCATTTAAATTTGTCTGAAGGTTTTCTTTTAACAACAGATAAATGAACATTATATTCAAATACATCCCCTAACTTTTTTTTTTGGTCATTTTAATTTCCAGGTTTTATTATTTTAAAATAGAAAAAGAAAAGATTTGTGTTTGCAAATACATAGCAAGGTGTTGTTAGTCAACATCGCAAGAGGCCAAAAGGAGAAAAGTTCCCCAATGGTATCATAATGGTAGATAGAACCTTCCTTTGTCACTAGTGAGGGGTTTAAATTACTGTCACAAGATATCAGAATATGAAAGTTAACTCTTGGTTCTGCAATAGCAAATCCTCAATCTAATGCGACTAAGATTGCACAAATGTTCCCCCTCTGTATTGAAGAGTGAAGATATTTATTTCAATATTATATTTGTCATTCTGGGTTACTGTAACACATTGCTGTAGGTCAGGAGGCTTACAGAGAACAAATACTTCTCAGGTCTTGATACTGAGAATCTGAACTGAGGGTTTCTATATAACCAGATTTTTCTGAGGTCCCCCTTGTACCTCATAGTAGAAAGACAGTGAAGGAAACTTCTGGGGTCTCTTCCATAAGAACACTAATTCCATTCGCTGAAGCTCCTATCCCATGACTCCATCTTTTCTCAGTCATAAGCTTAAACATCTAACATTATCACATTGGGCACGGGATTTTGACATAAGGATTTTGTTGGTAAGAGCAACACTAACATCCAGTCCATTATAAATATCTAAATATAAATCCATCATATGGTATAGAATTGAAAGAGCTCACCAGAAAATACCAAAGTATATATTTCCTTGCCTGGATGTGAGGAGAAATGGAGATGGAGAGTCCATCAGGTGTCAACCCCATCCCCACAGGCCCCACTCTGAGTTCCTAAATGGAAAAATCAGAATCCCCATCCCCCTCGAATAGAAGGCAGTGACCACATTTCCCAGAAAGTATAGGAAAGACAGCTATTTGCTTTTAGAACTCAGGATCCAATCTCACTTCCTGAACACACGTCTGACACGAGAGATTTAGCTTTGGTTCCAACTTCATCATAAATCTTTGTCATCGCTCATGCACACAGCATCTTCTCCGCTGCATTTGAACATCTCCTTGAATGATCCAGGAATCTCTTCCATGCTCCTGGCCCAGAGATATGAACCTCATGTTTCCATTTATCGGCTGTTTCTTCTCTGCAGAGCCTTCTGAAGTTCAGCCTCTCAGAATGAGAGAGCCTCGAAGACGAGTCGCTTTTAGATAAAGCAGAACATCTTCCAGGATTGATCTGTTCTCTCCTCGCCTCTGAGAAAGTAACAGGAAAGCGGCAGAACCAAGGCAGAGGACTGGATCAATACGAAATTAAGGAACATTCTGTGGGTGCGAGCACGTGTGTGCTCGGCACTATTTAATTCTGGTAACTTGATTACTGGGTGTTATTAATGGCTCTCTGGCTGGGCCATAAAACCCAGATTTTCTACTTAAATGTACATCACTCTCTCCACGTAGAGAACTTAACTACCATGTATCACAACCTTTCTAGTATTCACACTCTGTCAGTGGGTCTGTCAGACAGAACAGGCCATTGTCAGCACTGAGTCGGGCCGCTTAGCAGGCACACATCGAAGACAAGCAGAGAGTAACAACTTCAACGCTATCAATAAGGGCATGTTATCTGAAACGTCATTACTTATTCCCACCAACTTAAAGCTTGTCCCATTTATAACCTTGGTATTGGACTTTTAGGCTAAGAGCCTGGACCCTGGTAGTCCCGACAAGCTTTGATCCCCACCCCCATCCTCGATGGTGAAAAGAAGAGAAGGAAGGTGTATTTAATGCTGTCATATTGGATTGGGAAGAAGATCAAAGACAACCAACTCTTTCTTCAGAAATATCCACACAGGATTCAGGTTTAAATAGCTGGTGAGGGATAGACCTAATTCAATGGCTCTGCCTGTTTACTGTAAGGTCCCATTCATCCATCATTTATTCTTTCCTCAGCTCCAGATCTGTCCTGCAAGTCGGTCTGAGGAGCTGTCAGAGCTGTAAGAAATCTCTCCCTGGCAGCAGGCCCCTCCCCTGACTGCCATCAGGGCTTCATCACTTTCTGCCTCCTATCTGGGATGCCCAGGGGAAATGTTAATTCTTTGAGCATCCATGCCTCAATACTGTAAAGGCAGAAGGGAGGGGCATAGGTGTGTCCCTTCAAAATCTTTGTTCTCCTCCAGGATAGCTACAGTTCCCTTCTTATCGCTTTGAGTCTTCAATTTTGAAGAGTTCAGGTGATATGCTTTTTACCTTGTGTGGAAAATTCTTGAACTATGTCCATGTCTGAATTAAATATAAACAGAATACAAGTTAGAGCCAAGATGAGCCGACACTAAGCTAGTGTCAAGAGAGTATGAACAAGACCCTCTTTCTTTATAACCTTTTGCCTTTAGTACATTCGGAAGAACGAGCACAAGCAATTCAATCACCCTTTAAGTTGACAACATGACTTTGCTTTCTTCCTGGTGAGACTTACCAACTCAGCACATTTTCTATTGTGTAAAAAGTGCGCTCACCCAGGATCTGAATGCTACTATTTGTAGGTCTGTGAACTGTAAATTCATTACGAAAACAGAATCAAAATTAGGATCTTTGACAAACATACATATCTGTCATTTTATATAGTTTGCAACCTTAATAAAATTATACATGCATATATAATACATATCTATGTATCATAATATTGCAGAACATATACATGTGCGTATGACTTTATTAAGGTTGTATATATATATATATGTGTGTGTGTGTGTGTGTGTGTGTGTGTGTGTGTGTGAATTTTGGACTTATATAAATTAGAGCAATTTTGCTTTAACTTAAAGCATTTATTTTCAAAGAATAAAATGTTTTGGCTTTTTACTTTATTTTTTAAAATGTTTTATTAGATTTAGATGTATGTAATGAGAATTAACAAAAGGTGAAAGTCATGAAAAGAAGACCCAAGGGGAAGAGGTCAGTGTGCAGACACGAGTAAAAACAGCCCTACAGCTTTTTCAGTCACATGACTAGTCAGAAGTCCTGCATCTGGAAGTAAATGTGGACAGCAATTCCTGTCAGAACAGAATCAAGAATGTAACGTTTCTCATACTGCTAATCCATCCAATCATGACTCTTCTGGTTTTAAACACAGTGCAGAGAGAAAACTGACTAAGATTGAATTATAGTGTAATTTTATGCTGAATTTAATTTCTCCTTCACTCCCAGCCCCTCCAGTTTCTGGGCAACTGCCCCTCACTCATAAATACTCACACATATATAAATATAGAAGCTAGAAATCTGCAGAGGGGAGGCCACGCAGTGATTGGCTGTCTTTCCGAACCTGAGTGACCTCACTAAATACGATATTTTGCAGTTCCATCCATTTTCCTGCAGACTGAATAATTTCACTTTTCTTTATAGTTGGATAAAATCCCATTTTGCGTATGGACCACAGATCCGTTATCCATCCATCATTTGACAGACAGATGGGCTACTTCGTTTCTTTGCTACTGTGACGTGAGCAGCATTGAATGATGATCTTGGATGAGTAAGTGTCTCTGTGGTAGGATGTAGAGGCCTTTGGACAGACTTCCAGAAGTGGTGCACCCAGCTGGGTCACTTGATAAGCTTAGTTTTAGTGTATTGAGAACCTTCCACACTGATTACCACAATAGCCACGCCAGCATGTGTCCTCCAACAGCAAAAAAATGTTTCTCCTCCCCCACACACCCTCTAGTATTTGCTGCCATTTGTTTTCTTGGCGAATGATAGAAATGCAGGAATGCTGAACACATTTTAAAATATTTAGTGGGCATTTGCATTTCTTCCTTTGAAAACTTACTGTTCAGCAACCGTAGGGCTGTGTCTGCCTCACTGCTGAGGTCCCAGAGCTCCCCAGCTGCACAGGGGAGGCAGAACACAGTCTGTGACTCGAGTCCCAGTCCATGTACTTCTGGGCAAGAAACAGCGAGACCTGGGAAGGATGCTGTGGTTCTCAATCTGGTGTGTACCCAGATGCGGCTGAGGACCATGGGGAGTTGAGAATAGGGGCTGTGGATCGGTACTTCCGCTACCGCTACCGCCCTGCAGGAAGGGGATGGCTGAGTCCGGGATGCGGTGGAATCTGGTTTGGTTGCAAGTGAGTGCTAAAAGTATGGAGGGACTGAAAGAGAGAAAGCCTTCTTCCTCCCCCAGGAGATTTAGGCATGGCTACTTATGATGAAGGCCTCACCTCAACCCCCTGGGAATCCTTGATGAAGTAGACGGTCCTTGTTTGTCCAAACTGCTTTATTTTGTAACATATGTGAAGACACTCATCCTACTCAGGGTGAATCGGGGATTAAATATCTTTTGTGGGAAAGGATGCCCAGGAAGCTCATTGGCTAAACACTCCGAGCCTATCTATATACCTCATTAGCTTGGAGAACTCTAGGTTTTTATTACGTGACTGGTTGTCATGGTCTTCTCTATGGGGTATTCTGGTCACATGTTCCAGGACAGGTAGAGTTTGGCAGGGAGCTGCTTCCACACCTACCGCTCGGAATTCTGAGATTCCGCGGAGTTTTGGACATGCTTCTGTTTTATCGTTTCTTCTGTCTGGTGGTATGGTGTGATCCACTTGTCCCATAAGCAACTGGATCCACCTTTGTTTCCTTTCTGCTGAGCTTTTTGTGTATCAGTCAGTAACAATGAAATGTGTCTCAGATATTTACTTATCTGGCTGTTTATGACGAAGGCCTCCCCCCTACCTTGAAGAAGGAGCCGGTCCTTATTTGTTTGTCCAAACTGCCTTATTTTATAGCGTATGTGAATGCCTTCGTCTTACTCAGGGTGAACCAGGAATTAACCTGTCAGATGTAGAGCTGGTAAAGATATTTCCCCATTCAGAAATCTTCACTCAACTGTTTCCTTTGTTGTATAGATTTTTCATTTTATCAGGGGGTGAGACTGGAGTGTGTGTTTCATCTGTCGATAACTGGCCCCATTTCCTGAGTAACCGGAGTCTGCTTCAGAAGGATCTTCCCTTGTCTAAATCTTGGAGCGTGTTTCGCACTTTCCCTCTACAGTGTCTTATTAAAGTTTTCCATCGTTCTGAGCTGCTATTTTGTGCAAAATGAGAAATTAATCTCTAGAGCAGTGGTCTTCAACCTTCCTAAGGCTGCAATCCTTTAATGTCATTCCTCATGTCGGGATGACCCCCAACCATAAGATTATTTCATTGTACTTCATAACTGCAATTTTGCTACTGTTACGTGATGGAAATATCTGATATGCAGGATGTGTTTTCATGGTTACAAACTGACCCGAAAGGATCACGACCCACATGTTGAGAAACACTTCACTAGCTGTGTATGGATGTCCGGTTTTCACTTTTCATTTAGACTGGATTTATTGACTGTAGGAGGAGCTAAGGTGGGAGGAGTAAAGAGAGGAAGAGGAGGAGAAAGGAGAGGAAGAGGAAAAGGAAGAGGAGGAGCTAAGAGAAAGAGAGGGGAGATGGAGGCTGATGTTCGCTTGTCTGTAGCAGTCAAAGGTAGTTGGTATATCTAGGTTGGGTATTGGGTTACACCTCTGATTGTAAGGGTATCTTGTTATTGATCATTACTAAATATATAAGCCTTTGGATAGTCGAAGCATTAGAGTCTCATCTGTACCAAGCCCCTGTGGTTGGTGGGATAGTCTGGGTACTGTCCTGCCTTGCAGAGACAGCGTGGAAGATTGGCATAGCCATCTACCACGCTGGTGTCTCGTGGGTGGCAGGGCTGGTGTTTCTGGCAGGCCGTTTCTAGCTGCATCTCAAACGTGGCCTCTGGCCACGTGGTTGAGCTAGGCAGAGCCGCCACAGCTTAGTCAGTTGGCTTGACCAGTGGCCGCTTTTTAAATAATTAATACAATTGACTGTAGAAGTTTCACTATAAGTGGAATTATACAAATTTGTTCAAGTGATCCCGGTGTCTTGGGTGGCAGGGTTGTGATACAAATATTAGTTACAGTTAGGTCCCAGCAGCCCACAGTCTCTTGTTCTTTGCACGTTGGTCGGTTGAAAGTCTTTGTCCACTGCAAAAAGAAACCTTTCTGATGAGGGTTAGAGATGCTTCAGGACACTGTGAAACATGTCTGCAATTCATTTTTCCTGCTTTAGCTTTCATACCACAAACGTGTGTCATTTCTATGGCCTGTCTGGGGACATGTTTTCCACAGTTTGCCAGTAATTTCATGTTTAGGGCCCCTCAGCAAGATGCTCAAAGTTGTCTTAGGTTCCTAGGTATTGGGTGTGTGGACTAATGAGGCTTGTAGAGAAAAAATAGTGTTTGAAAAACTTCATTTCAATATGAGTTTAGTGGACTGGAAAGTCTGCTCAGTGATTGAGATCACTCTTTATTCTTCTGCAAGACTTTGGCTTGATTCTCAGCATTCACATGGGTAACAACCAACCGTAACTCCAGTTTCAGGAGATCTGGTACCCTTTTCTGGCCTCTGTGGATACCAGGCATGCAGATGGTGCACAGACATGCATGTAGGCAAAACACTTCATACACACAGAATAAATAAGTAATTACTATAAAATAGTTAAACTTCTATAATTATCCCTAAGTAACTTGAAGTGATGTCAAGTGCAGTGGTTCTCAACCCGTGGGTCGTGATCCTTTCGGGTCAGTTTGTAACCATGGAAACACATCCCGCATAGCAGATATTTCCATTACATAACAGTAGCAAAATCGCAGTTACGACGTACAATGAAATAGCTTTATGGTTGGAGGTCACCCCAACACGAGGAACTGCATTACAGGGTCACAGCCTTAGGAAAGTTGAGAACCATCGCTCTAAAGATTATCTCTCATTTTGCACAAACAGCAGCTCAGAACGGTGGAAAACTTTAATAATACATGGTGGAGGGAAAGTGGGAAACTCCTATAATTATCCCTAAGAAGTGACTTATTGAAGTGATGAGGCAGGAATTGTTCAACGGTCTTACTTTGTCTTTTTATCGTAGTCTCAAGAGATGATAGACAGAGGTAACATCTGAACCCAGGTATCCTTACTCACACACGAGTGTGGTCATTGTGTCCTTTATAATCTAAATCAGAGTCTAAAGTCAGTTCATAAGCCTGAACAGTTTTACTACAAAACTAGAGAGTAGGCCTAGAGGTGGCATTCAGTGGTAGAGAGAGCACTTACCCAGTAGGCACCAGGCGCTAGGTTTGGTCCTCAGTATATGTACACACACGCACACGCACGCGCACGCGAACGTGCGCACGCAGGCACACACACACACACACACACACACACACACACACACACGCACACACACGCACACACAAGTAAAAATTAATAAGAAAGTCTCAGAAATATAAATACTAAAGTGGCTGTAAAAAATTAAAATAGCTCTTTGGAAAGAGAAAAGAAAGTCATGAATTTCTCATAAACTTAATCAAGAAAAAGGAAACTAAAAATGACAACAAAGTCACAAATGAATTGCAACTGGCGCAGAGGAGGCAAAGATCATTAGAAGATGATGTTTCCCAATACTGAGATTTATTCCCTCCATGTTTCCAGGAAGCTCCGATAACCCATATCTCGGAGACAGGGTCCTTAGAGGATTAACAAAGTTAAAGTTGCTAGTATGAACTCTCACCCACGATGCCTCACTGCCTTAGGGTCAGAGGATATGCGGAGAGAAAGGTATATGATAGCAGAACTGTGGGAAGAAAAAGGGAGATGATAAGGCATGGAGAGAAGGATCCCAGGACAGATCCTTCCCACAATCCTCAGGAGAACCAACCTGATTGCACTATGCTTGCAGAATCCAGAGCTGTGAGACAATGCTTCTGTTACTTAAGTCACTCAATAGCTCCTTTTTTTCTACCAGGTCTAGAGAAGTGACCCTTTTATCTAAATGTAGTCATACATTGAGCTTTTTAAGTTGTTTTTGAGGTACAATGTTACTGTGCAGCCTTGGTTGTCCTAGAACTCACTACGTAGATCAGGTTGGTCTTGAACTCACAGAGATCTATCTGTTTCTGCTTCTGGAGTATCTGCATTAAAGGCATGTGTTACCACACTCAGCTCAGCTCAGTCTTTGTAAATTTTTTAATTAGCTAATTTATTTTTAATTTCATATGTGTGTGTGTCTGTCTGTCTGTCTGTCTGTATTTTAGGGGATTTATGCATCTGAGTGCAGGTGTCCACAGAAGCCAGAAGGCTTGGATCCCCTGAAATTGGATTTATAGGTTGTGAGCTGCCTAACATGGGTGCTGGGAAGCAAGCATGTACAAGGTAGTACGTGCTCTTGATCAGTGAGCCATCTCTCAGCCCCAGTGTGCTTTCAGTCTTGAGATGGAAAGGCAGTCCATTGCTTGCCATAGCTGATTATAGCGCTGGCTCTGCCTGAAGGATAGACAATCAAAAGCACTTTAGACTTTCTCTCACATGCTTTACTTTGAAACCGTTTGAATGTAACTAAGGCTGATAGTATCCCTTCCCCTTAAATTCCTGCCATTTTCCTGTTGTGGAGGCCTTGAGAATCCACAATCACTTTGGCTACTATTTAAAAGTGGACTTTGAAGGTCTAGAGAGGTGGCTCAGTAGTTAAGAGGGTGTATTGTTCTCCCAGGGGACCTGAGTTGGGTTCTCAGCATCAAGTCCTGTGGCTCACAGCTGCCTGTAATACCGGAAGTCCAAGAACTCTGGCCTTCTACAGCACCTGCCCTCACATGCACACACCCCTCCCCACACATATATACATAACTTAAAATAGTAAAGGAAATCTTTGCGAATGGATTTTGATAAGGAAAAAGACACAGATGTAGGTCAAAACATGAGGCTCGGCATCCACAGGAAAGTGAGGAAGCTTCTTCTAGGCTGGAGGGGAGCAGCCTCCTTGGCAACTGAGACCATTGGCTCCAGAGAGACTCCTGGAGCTACCCCCGCACCCCCCTTCTCATCAGTGGGTTTTGTTGCTTTGCTTCCTAAGACCCACATGTGAGAACAAATGCCTGTCTGGGAAAAAGAACTCTTTGTTCTTCAACACAGATGCTGCCTGAGAAACCTGACAGCCAATACATAACCTAAGCTTGGACATTTAACATCAATCCCTGTTTCCTTTGATCTTGCCACTTGCACAGTGCAGCCAACTTGCCTCTGACCAACCAAACTGGTGACCAAGGTGGTAGTTACATATAACAAGAGAGAGAGAGAACACAGTAACATCTGGCATCGAGCAAAACACCTCCCATTGGCAGAAGCAATCCTTGGGTCAGGCCTCTGTCAGATCTCAGAAATGATGGACCTTGTGGTACTTAAAGCCTGTAGGGGTGAGTCAGAAAAAGACAGAGAATGACCAGACAGTTATTTTAGACTGTCTCCACGAGTTTGCTGTGACCCTCCCAGATTCCATGAGCAAACCTGACCTGGAAGAAACATGTTGCTCAAAGCAAGTAAAAACATCACATTCAGTAAGGATAACTGGGTTTATGGTCAAGAAGACCATCCAAGTCCTGGCTTGTTTCTTCCTGATTGACCTTAAGAAGATGGATTCTTCTGTCTTGCATTCATACTACATGGTGACTTTGTATTGTATCTATGTCAGAGAGGTTCTGCCACATATGATCATGGTTTTAAATCTCCTGATGTGCCTGGCCCATAGAGCTTAACAGAAGTTAAGGATGTAAAAGACTGGTGTGAGAGCTTTGGTATACAATGCAGCGCTTCCTAATCTTTCTGGGTTTTGGTGTGTGTTTGGGAGCAAAGGATGCCCATTGTCACAGGCACGGCAGAAATGAAGACATTCTAAAGAGACACCGTGTCTCTCAATCTGACCATCAGATTGTTGAAACGATAGACCCCAAAGAAATAGGGATTTTCTCAGAGATCTCATCCTGGGAGGAACAGTTTGTCAGACTACCTTACAGGATGAGACTGAAGCCCAGACAATGATGGGTCAACAGTGGGCAGGTCAGTGGTGGGCGGGTCAGTGGTGGGCGGGTCAGTGGTGGGCGGGTCAGTGGTGGGCGGGTCAGTGGTGGGCGGGTCAACAGTGGGCGGGTCAACAGTGGGCGGGTCAATGGTGGGCGGGTCAATTTATAAAAGCTACAGGATCATACATCTGAATGTGATAGGAAACTTCTCAACAGTCAGATATGACCTAGTGTTTCCTGTCATTCTCCCAGTCACGGCCTGTCAGTCCCATCAATGACCGGCTTCGGAAAATTGTAAACATAGCACATCACATGCATTAGGTTGGTGCTCTGATAGAAGTAACAATCACTACTTCTAATGTGTGTGACATGCCACGTTTAAAAGCAATATGGGACATTATATCCACATCACATCAACAGCAAAAGAAGGGAGATGGCTCCATTAGCAAAGCACCTACAACCCAAGCATGGCGATATTAGTTTGATTCACAGAATCTGCCGGGCAGTGGTGGCGCACGCCTTTAATCCCAGCACTTGGGAGGCAGAGGCAGGCGGATTTCTGAGTTCGAGGCCAGCCTGGTCTACAGAGTGAGTTCCAGGACAGCCAGGACTACACAGAAAAAGATTCCCAGAATCCACGTTAAAAAAAAATCCAGAGGCAGTGTCATGTGCTTTAACCCCCACACTGTAGAGGCAAAGAAGGCAGATCCTCAGGTCAGCCAGTCTAGTCTAACCGTCTAGCTCCAGGCCAATGAAAAAGCCCTTGCTGTTTTATCAAGATAGAAGGTGCCCAAAGGTGTACTCTGGCTTCTACCCCTTACACACACATAGGCAAACTCCACCTCCTTATACACACATAGACACCCCCACCCCCTTACACACATATGAAAAAACCAGCAGCAAAGCAAAGAGTGAAAATTCTAGAGGTGCTTGTGTTCACGAGGGCCCGGTGTGGACGCTCGGGGAAGAATTAGGAAATGACTCATTGCACCGTTTTAATAGCTTCTCCTAAAAGGTAGAAATATGGCCGACAATAAAAATAAAAATATTCCAAGGTCATTTGGAAACTTAATTTATTGGGTGTATTTTTGCTTTCTGTCCTTAAGCCTTCCTGCCACAAGGAGCATGGCAGGCTGTTCAAGGATGGAAGTCATCCGCCTCCTCCTTGGTGTTGCCAGGAAGTTCCCAGCTGAAGAACTGACTCACGGGTTCTGTGAGGGCAATGTTTTTCTTGCAGCGAGCCAGCGGGCTCAGCGGTAGTTTCCTGGAACATGGCAATGAGCTGTTCATGTCAAACTTTTTCATCAGTATGGAATCTCCTGTCTCAAAAAGAAATTCAACAATAAAAATATTCCTAGTCTTTTCTTCAAATCTGACTCTTCAATGCGACCTTCTGGATAATTCTATCCGTGTATATGACTATGGGAGGGGGGGATGACTCAAAACCATGTATGAGTTCAAAACAATGAAGTGTCTTTTCAATAGCTTCAGTAGTATTCTGATGTTACCAGAAAGTCACTGATGGCACTGGAGATATGGCTAGATGGGAGAATGTGTGCTTAGCACACACAGAGCCCTGATCCTGATCCATAGAACCATACAGAGAGAGAAGTATTCTGCTCTGTTCATAGCTCAAGCACAGACACAATTGGATCAACAAACAACAGAGACACCCTATTGCTTCTACAGCTAAAGGAGCAGGAAAAACGGTGGCTTTAAAAGCTCCTGCCATACCAGATTTCAGCACGATGTTGCGAGAGTTGTGGGATGAGTGTGTGCAGACTTGAGCTCCAAGGTGGCTAAACTAAACAGGCTGTCTGAGTTGTGGTCAATCTCACAGCTAAACAAAGGACAGAGTCTTCCTGGACTGGTCCTTAGGATGGCATCATCCAGAAAGTGCATTATATGAGTGCAGAAGCAGGGTGTACATGGGATTATGTAGATTACTGATCAGATTAGAAGAGACAAGAGAGGACTCTACAAAGGCAGAATCAGCACAGGAGTCCCCAAGACAATGTGGGCTTTGAGAACCCTTCAGGTGTAGCTATCGAAACCAGAGTAAAACATACTGTCATTGATAAATAGCTATGATGCCTTTAGTTTCCCCCAAAGGCTCTCCACTTGTGGGAGTGGCAGTGTCTAGACAGAAGACTACTAGGCACTGTCAAGGATGCCTTCAAATAAGTAGGACACACGAAGTCCAGGAAGTAAATGGAGTATTTCCCCAACTCCATCTCTACAGCTCACAATAGAACCCATCTGCCTAGTCTCCTAACTGTAATTAAAATGGATGAACACATGCACACATATATTCACTTGCCTGTGAGCAAGAACTGGTAAGGGAGGTGGTGTTTCTGCAAACAACTGCCTCTTAGGTGGAAACCCAGGAGTTATTGGGAAATGACAAATTTTAATATCATCCTCAAACAATGAAAAGAGGCCGTACCTCCTTTCAGGTCCCAGTGAAATTCACTAGACTGGGATGTCTTTGAAAAGCATGTTACACAGTGGAAGGCAACTAGAGACTTTTGTAAAATCAACTGAGTTTTAGCCTCAACAACAACAGCTGTGTGAGAGATCCGTGAGAGATGTTGTTCTGAGCTGTTTACGCGGTGGGCTGGATGCCTTCAAGCTTTGAGTGTCCCCAAGGAGAAGAAAGAGTCCTACAGCAGGTCCAGGCAGTGGTTCATCCCATACAGTGTCTGTGGACAGGGAGGGTGTCGTGTAGACTAGACATGTCAAGTAAAGCAAATCCTAATGGGAGAGTCTTCATATCGATCCCCAAGACAGCAGGGATGTCTGCGATAGAGTAATGATGTGCTTCTTTCTTCATCCACAGGAAAGATGGAACCCAAATCTTGACATAGTCGTGGAATTTGGTAATGACAGACTACCCGGCATGTGCCACCAGGTGGCCATACAACCTGAGATAAACATTGTGATCTGACTTCTGTCTGATCGGCCAAGTTCGAAAGTACAGAGGGTCCAGAAACAATCAATTATATGACAGAAATAAGACAGAATGTAGCCTAGGCACAGGACCAAGAATTCCTCCTTTGAAAGCACAGCTGAAGGATCCGAGCTCAATCCCAAGTGGGGGGACTTCCTCCTCTTCTTGCCAATGCTGAATGTATCTCTCACGGCTTCGCTCGGCTCCGGCTACTTTGCAATGCATCTTGGAGCGGTTTCTCTATAATTCAGCCGTTTCTACATTTCTTTTGTTTCTTGGTACTGCCTAGCACCTGCCACTGCATTTTTAAAACTACAGAATTTCTGTTTGAAAAAACAGAAGTATGCATGTAGGGTGAGCCTATCTCAGAACATGATCCGGTGCCCCAGAGAAAGGGACTTCCTTTTAATTTTAATTAATTTTAATCCTGGACTTCCCTTTAATTTTAGTGCTTCAAGACTTAGAAGATCCATATTTGTTTATTGTGCAGGGTTTTCCCTGTGTGAGGGACAGAGATGCAGTCCAAAATATCACCCCACTTTCTGTCGTGTGGCAGCTCCTTTCTCTGAGGCCATCTCTTCTCTGTCATTGTGACCAGGTCTTAAAACTAGCTCAGGTATGGAAGGATGAAGGGAGATGACTTTCTGTTTGGGGAGGTCACTCTTAGGTCATGGTTGTCCATGTTTGATTTCATTCAGGTAGAGCAGAACATTCTTGACCAGCCGGCCCTCTCTGTCCTTGAGAGTTTGTGTTATATTAACTCTTGGCTGCTCTCTGTAGGCCCACCTGCTGCCCCCTGACCTTGGCATCCATCAACATACTTACCTGCTTCTAATGATGATGCACCCCCTTCCCTCAGCTGTTACAAGATCCCCTATGAACCAGACATCACCCCAGAGATCCTACTAAAATGCAGAAATATAACGTTCCCCAGAACCCCAATCTGCATTTTAACAGTGGCTTCCAGTGACTTGTATGTACCCTAAGTCTGAGAACCCTGCAATGCCTCAAATAACTTACTGTTCAGACTTAGCCTTGCAGACCAAAACAAGAATGCTTCTCTGGCCCCAAGCTATGGTTTTAAAAATAATGCTATCCTGGCATTATAATATCAACCGATGGCATTTATCAGGGTCCACTTAAAACCCTTACCTTGATAGCATTGCTAGAACTGGGAAAAACCCATTAGCAAAATTAAGATTTCATTTAACCCAGTCACACAGATTTACGTGACATGATTCCAGACAAGAAAAAGTGTGGAAGAAGAAGAAAATTAGATACAGCTCACTATAGCTAGATAGATTTAAACCGTAAGGACTAACACATAATGGCTTGTAAGTGGAATGCGTCTTCAGGTTGTGAATATGGAAAAAGGGGATGGATGAGAAAATTTACACATTTTGATATCAACTGAACTTTTTTTTATCAGGAGTCTTAGCTACTCTTAAATAAATTAATGTGGCGTTAAGATCAGGTATAAGTAGGAGACAGAAACAATTAGAAGTATTTAATCAACACATGTGCTCGTATCACTCCCACAGCTTGAACTTGGCACCCCCACACTCTTACATGTTATCATTACGTCTTATGTGGTGTTTATTCTCAAGGGACACAATGCTGCAACAGTTCTGAGATTTGTACCACTGAGACACGCTGCCTAGAAAGGAGGCATGGAGCTATCTGGTCAGGACAACATTCACACCATCATGTCACTTCTAGCCTCTTGTCCCAAGGGTAATTTGAATAAGTTTGTATGGCTGGGACAATATTTAATTGTGTGCCCACTGGCTTATACTTAGGCTTCAGAGTCTATGATAGCCAGTGGTTGTCCACCCTGAAGGGACATCTTTGTCATGTGAGTCTGTATAGTGAAGTTTCACAGACATGTGCCCTGCACAGCATCAATACACCTCACTCTTGGATTTGCTACAGCTCCAGAAGTGTGTAGCAATGTATTGATGCTCCCCCAGAACTACACGCAGTACACTGTGAGGAGAGAGAGACTGAAATGAACTCGGGAAGGGATGCTGAAAGGCAACCAGCAGTATCCACTTCCGGTGTTCGATCTTATCTGCCAACTCGACTGGACTCACGGACACCCAGACAGCTGGTAAAACAGTGTCTCTGACTGGGCCGGTACGTTTGCTTCTTAAAGAGGCTATGACTGGTGCGCTGTGAAGTGGACTGGGGGAACTCAATCCTTTGAGGGCCCAGGGAGAACAAAACGATGGGAGAAGTATGGGTAGTCTTGCTAGACCCAGGCAATCCTTCCGTTCTGTGGCATCAGAGCTTCCGTCTCTACCGCCCTTGGTCTCTGGGATTCAATCCACTGGCCCCTTACAGTCTCAGACTCAGACTCAATTGAATTTTACCTCTGAATTCCCTGAGTCAACAATTTGGAGACATCAGACTATGAAATTTCTTAGTCCTTATGACCACGTGACTTATAAAACTCAATAAATACCTTCCTTATACTCACTGCTGGTTAGGTTATTTTTTTTCCCTCAATTTTGACTTCTTTTCCTTTCTGTCGTCTTACCCCATTATCAAGCGCATCTGGCAACATCACTTCAGTTATTGTACTATAAACTCCAGACTGTCTCTTTGTTTCCTTTTCTAAAATCTTTATTTCTTTACAGATGTTTATTGCCTGCCACATGTTGCTTTGATACTTTCCTTTAACTTCTTGTATATGGTTTCTTTTAGTTCTTTGAATATACTTGGAGTCATTTACTTAAAATATTTTTCTACGAAGTCTAGGCTTCTCTGGAAATGGCTTCAAGTGATACATTTCCCCCCTTGTACAGATGTATTATCTTCCTGAATTTCTATGCATGGTGTGTGTGTGTGTGTGTGTGTGTGTGTGTGTGTGTGTGTGTGTGTACGTGCGCGCCCATGCATTTAACAAACTTGGGATGTCACACCTCCCCTGTCCTGGGGTTTCATGTTGTTGCTAGTGGTTTGCATCGAGGTCATTCTTCAAAGCCTCTCTTCTGTTTCGAGTGGCCGCTGAGTTCTCTGTTCCATTAGCAGGATGATCATTGATCTCACATTTATACACTGGGGACTGTCTACACTGCAGCGGGCACTTCAGGACTCTATTCGGCCATCACTTACTGCCTGCCCAAAGGCTCAATGCCATCCTGAGGTTGACATCGTGGTCTCCTGAGGTTGACATCGTGGTCTCCTGAGGTTATCCCTGAGACTGTTTACGGCCCTGCACTTGGACATGGTTTTCTGCATCCCCAAGAATGTGTCAGAGCTTTTCAGACCTCACAGTGACTATGTCATTTAAAATTTTCCTTTTAAGCTCTAACCCAGGACTGAAGAGATGGCTCAGTGACTGGGATTGCTTCTCCTCTTTCAGAGGAGCTGATCTAGTTCCCAGCGTCTATGTTGGGGCTCACAAATACCTGTGTCTCCAGCTCCATGCGATCCAACACTTTCTTTTGGCCCCTAAAGGCACCTTCATTATGTGCACATACCCACACATAGACAAACAAGCACACATAACTGAAAAAAAAATTTTTTTTAAAAAAAGAAAGCGATAACCAGTCTGTTTTTCCTTCCAAATACCCTTTCTCCTTCAGGCGGCTGCGGTTGTTTTTGAAAAATGCCTCAGGTGTGAAACAGTTTGCACAGAACCAATTCTGAGCGAGATCCACTACAGGCAGCCGAGAAAAGAACTTGGAAGGAGCTGCCATTCAGGTCAAGTAGAGACAATCCTCTGGGATGTAGCTTCGGGAGCTCAGATCTATTCTGTGTCTTTCTGTGGCTAAAAGCTGAATGGTTTTGTTTGTTTGTTTGTTTTCAGCTACCTCAGTTTGGCTTTCAGGGCTACAGGAAGCAGACAAAAGGCCACCTGGAATGGGGAAGTGGAGAACCAGGAGACTCACCCGTCTGCTTACTAACGTCCAGATGCTCAACTCCACTGCCTCTGACCGTTTCTGCAGTGCTTTGATTAATTGCACTCTGGAAGAAGTGGATTCCAGAGCATCAACTCTTCCTAAGTTCTCACCCCTCCATTCCAGATGCTGGCTCCACCAACCTGGTGGAAAAAAAAAAAACCCTGAACTTGAAAGCTACCCCCAGTTTTTGCTTCAAGTGCCCTGGTTGCTTTTTCAATTATTTCTATAATTTATGTATTAGCTTTTGAAAATGGAGATCATCTCCATTCTTGGTTGCACTTCCAATAAAGAACTTTCCTTCAAGGCTGGGTCAGAAGGGATGGAGAACCAGAGGCCAGCATGTCATTAGTCCCAGACTCCATCTAAGAGCTGGGAATGGAATCAGCACATTTCTCCGGAAGTGGGACCTTGGCTTAGACATCACTGTTGTGTCATGGAGAAAAGTTGGGTCTTTATTTGAATAAAGAAAGCAGTCAGTAGTGGAGCAGAAGGAGGAAGAGGAGGAGAAGGAGAAGGAAGAGGAAGAAGAAGAGGAGAAAGAAAAAGAAAAGGAAGAAAGGAAAGAAAGAGAAAGAAAGAAGAAAAGGAAAGAAAGAAAAAAGGAAGAATGAAAGGAAGAAAGAATGAAAGAAAGAAAGGGAAGAGAGAGAGAAACAAAAAAATGTATTTAGGAAATCCCCATGTTGAGATTTTTCCTTTTACTGTCTATTATGATGCTAAGGGCTGTCCCCCAAGACCTGTATCTGCAAGTAACCCCTGGGACCCTGCCCCCTGGAGTTAATTCTGGTTGGTGAGTAAAGATACTTACAGCTAAACACTGGGCAGAAGAGAGCTAGGTGAAAATATATTTATACATCCTGATCATAGAAAATCTTGCTGCAAGCATTCTGATAATAAAGTCTTGGCTTAATTTTGTATGAAGAATAAAAGCAGAATTATTCATCACCAGCTCCTTAGCCTTGCTCTTCTGAGAGTCACAGTGGGTATCTACTTTAGTTTCCACCCATCTTTTCCTGTGAAGACGTAGAACCCAGTTAGTAGTGTCTATCACTAGAAGCCCTAAGTAGTCAAGTGTGCCCATTCCTCCTGGATTTCATCCCAGTAGGAACCTTCTCACAGTCACACAGTTACACATATCATAGTATTAACAGAACCTGCCTCAGAGAACATTCTCTTCATATGGCCAATAGCATATGTTTTTGTATAGTCGGAAGTGCTTAAAACTGAGGACAGGAGATCACCTTAACTTTGTTTTCTGCTGCTGTGCTGAAGTAGCTGAAGTAGGAGAAAAGGTCTGTTGGGCTCATGGTTTCAGGTTGCAGTCCGTCATAGCCAGGGAGGTCATAGTGGTAGGAGCTAGGGAGAACTCATCTTATCACATGCACCATCAAAGGCAGAGAGCAATAGACAAACGCATGCATGCTGCTCAGACAGATGCTTCCACTATTGTACAATCTGGGATCCTCTGCACTGGGAATGGCGCCACCCACAGTGGATGATCAGTCGTACACATGCCCACAAACCAACCTAATCCAGACAAGCCCTCTTTGGGGCTTATTTCCTGGGTAGTTCTAGGTTCTGTCAAGTTGGCAAAGACAGGCAGCACAGGTGTCCATCTTCCTGGGCTGAGAGAACAACTCTCAGCAAGTAGAGGGAGACTTCCACATGCACCTAGCTCAATTCCTGCTCTCCCTCCTGTTGTGAGTTAACTACTCATTTTCCTGAGTGACAACTCCTTGTACATGAGAATCTGCCTCCTTCCTACTCAGTGACATGATTTCAAAAATGTCCCCTTTTCATCCCCATAGAACATCCTATAGTTTCTCCTACTTAAAAGGTAGAACTGTCTCTCACTCTCACATGCACCCCCAAAGAGCACTTCATTTCTTTGCTCCCCCTTTAAAGTGCAGTGAGCTTTACAACTCAGCTCATTTAGATTCACTGTTCGTGCTTTCTTTTCTTGTGTTCTCGTGAACCCTCTTCAGTCAAGCCAAATCTCAATCCTCCTCATACCTGACCATAATGCTGCATTCACCGTAGTTAGCTATTATCTCATCTTTGACCCACTTGCTTGCTGGGCTTCTTATATTTTCTTTCCATAGCTATGGCTATTCAGATTCAGTCTCTCTGACCTTTCCCTGCCCGCCTCCCCAACCCTTAATGCTGGAATGTCCAACACTTTAGTCCTCACTCCCTTCCAAGCCCTCAACCAGCTAATCCATTCAGTCACAAGATAATTGCAACCAGTCACGCATGCATCTAGATACTAAAATGTACTGATGACTCCCGGTTTATTTCTTCAGCCCAGAACTTTCCTTGAACTTCACATCCATATATCTGGCTAATTATTTGACATCTTTCTTTGTACATCTAATAAACGTCTCAAACTCATGCTCAAAATTTATCATTTCTCATCCTCCCCCATTACAATATCTGCTCCTCCAGCACACTTTGGCATCTCAAAAAGTCCATCCTGCTGGCTGCTTAGAACACGGAGCCATCTTAGATCCTTTGCCGCCAGTCTCTCCCCAAAGCATATCTGTCAGCTCAGCTTGTAGACTACATCCAGAATCTAATCGCTTCTGTTGAGTTCCACTGGTGCAGGATTGCTCAAAGCTGCTGCCCCCCTGTGTTCTCCTCGTGCTTTTTTTCTTTTTTAAGTTTAGTCTTAACACAGAATCCAGAGCAGTCCTGTTGGATCCCAAGACAGATACAATCCATTTTAGCACAAAGTCTCCAATGCCTTTCCATCTGATACAAAGTAAACCCCAACATCCTTTAGTTGTCTATAAAGCCTTAAGGATTTATTTCCCTTTCTTTTCTCACCTCATCTCCTGCTACTCTCTTCTGTGCTCCTTCCCCTCCAACTGTGCTGATTTCTTGGTGCCAAGCATGCTTCTGCCTTAGGACCTTCATATCTGCTGTTGCTGCTGTTGCTACCTGGAAGTCCATCCTCCTCTTCCATGGGTCTGGCTCCTCCTCTTTCTCAAGTCTTTGTTCAACTGCAATCTTTCTAACGAGTGCTTCCCTGAGACACTTATTTAAAACTTGAGACATCCTTCTGAACCGCCGACATACTTTGATCCACTAATTTTGCTTTAATTTTTCTGAAATACTTTATAATTAGATAGATGATTGATAGAAAGATAGGTAGGTAGATAGGTGATAGACAGACTGATGATAGATGAGAGATAGATAGATAGATAGATAGATAGATAGATAGATAGATATACAGACAGACAAATAGATGGTTTAGATGACATGAATGACCCAGATACAACGCACTGTAAGTATCTAGAATTGTTGAAGGCATACAAAGTTATCAACTAGATGCTAGCTGATCAAAGGTGAATATGTATCTGGAGAGTTGTGATTCTGTCTCATGGGAATACTAGACAATGAGAGGCAGAATTCTCTTCAGAACAAAACACACTCTACTCTATGAATGAAGGTTTCTACTTAGGTCTAAAAGGTCAAAATGGGATGTGACTTAGGAGCAGAAAATCCACATAGGTGAGAATACAATCTGTGTGGGAATCACAGAACCAGTAGACAGTGAGCTGAGAGCACTCAGCCTGTGGATGGAGCAATAAGACTGCATTTAGAGTGGCAACTATAAATGTCACAATGCGGAGATGCCAAGCATTAATGGATACATGAGAGTATAATTGTATCAAAATGCAGTGAATGTCTCTCAGCAGACACAGCCAAAGAGAGGGGGACATCAGGAAAAGTTTGCCAGGGTTTAATTAAGAGGGAAAGTGGGGGAGGAATAGGAGTAGTTAAAAAACAAAGGGGATGAAAGGAGGACCCCTAATGTGGTGATGAGTGGAGTCTTGAAAGGATGAAACCGAGAAAAAAAATCAGAGGAAATGTTTTTGAATGATAATGACTGAGAATTTTGCAAGCTTTAAAAACATTTCAGGCTTCCAGGAAGCGTTCTGCATCATGAAAAGCTTCCTAAGAAGATAGTCCCACCCTAGCGACTTCTAACCAACTTTCTCATAATCAAAGTTAAAAGCCAACAGGCTTAATAACAAGACAAAAGAAATCAACCTCCAATTTAGCAATCTGTGTAGCTATGACGTAGGGATAAAAGTAAACTACTTGTAAGTTTAGAAAACAGGAGTGTTCACTATCAAGATTTATTTCTGAAAGATCTGTTAAATAATTTTCAAAACCTGGGGAAATGATTCTTCAACAGTCTGGAAAACAAAACCCAGATGGAGAGACAAGAATATGCAAAGTGTTTAGATAAATCCTAATGGGTTTTATGTGCATAAAATTATGAGGGTGGTTAAAAAGCTTTACAGACCCGTTTGTATTTCCAATCTCATAATACATATATGTATTATGTATTGTGTGTTCAAAGTCTCTATGGTATGTCAATGCAAATTTCCAAGGCTCTTAATGGGACTCCCAGTTTAAGTAGCCTGTTAACACTAGTAGCTCTGAAGGTGGATGAATCTTTTTTCCTTGAAGGCAGATAATGTTTTTCTTCTGCCTGTTACCACACTGCTTCTGATTATGTGACAAACATGTCAGCTGTCCATTACGGTAGCAAAGTATTTGATATAAACAACTTCTGGATTGCCCTGATAAAAGACCATGACAGAAGGCAACTTACAAAAGAGTTTATTTGTGCTTATGGGTCCAGAGGAATGAGAGGTAGGTAGGTATGTGTGCGACAGGCATATAACAGGAGCAGAAAGCTTCAAGCCCACATACTCAACTGGAACCTAAAAGCAGAGAGACAGAGTTGGAAATCGGATGAGGATCTATAATATCAAAGCCCTTTGCCAACTGGGAACCAACTGATCAAATACTGAAGCTTATGCAGGATGCTGTCATCCACACCACGGGAGGAAAGATTTGCTTTTTCTCATGGTTTCAGAGGTACCACGTTTGCTTGACCCCGTCCGTCTTTGTGGGCTTGTGGCAAAGTGGAGCACAACAAGGAAGATCCGGCAAAGTGAGGGCGAGAGGGCGGAGCCACGCTCCAATATAAAGTTCACACGCATGCCCAAATGCCTACTAGGCTTCCTAGATCCCAGCACCTCCCAATAGCGCTATTAGATGGAGTCTAAGTCATCTGAGCCGTAGGGAGATGCTGAGGATACAAGCCATGACAAGATATGATCTGCTTTCCCCATCCCTGACATCTGGAATTCTCGAAACCAAAGACTGGGATCAATGCGGGGCTTACCTTGTAGATATCTTTATTCTCAAAGACCAGACCTGACTATTGATCTGCCTATTGTTCATTGACTGAAAATGGCTGCCTCATAAATGTTATTAAAGTTTAAAATTATATGGTCAAAGGATACATTATGAATTACTCCCTTGTGGCAAGTGCTAAGTCCTAACTTGCTAATTTTTTTTTTTTTTAGCTTAAAGTTTCCTTTTGTAGCTATGGTGATAAATGACAACACGGTAGGTTATTAACCTCCTTCAAAGTACTGTATTGCTGCATTCACACAAGTTTTAATTGGAAGTGGGTTTGGTTTAATTTGATTTTAAGTTTTTCCGTTTTCATTAATTATTAGGCTTCCTTATAATAGTATTTTCTCTTATATTTAAATTTAAACTTTTTATGTGTTTGAATAATTTGCCCACATGTTTGTCTATATAGTGCATGTGTTCACCAATATAAAACTCACTAGCAAGAGGAAAACACAGACAAATTCAGGTCATATACCTAAATATAGAACAATAAACTCTGAAACATCTTGAAGAACTCAAAGGAAGAAAGCCTAAGGATGTAGGGGGATTTTTAGGGCATAGAATCTATTCCAAATGACACTTTAATGATGGGTACGTGTAATATACATTTGCCAAAACCCCATAGACTGTCCAACACAATACAAACTATGGGCCTTGGTCAGTGATAATATACCAATATTGTCTCACACACTGTAAGTATGTACCACAGCATCATGAAACTTAATAATCCAGAAAACTGGGAGGGGCTGACTGTGGCAGGGTATGTGAGAATTTTCCATACTTCCTATTCATTTCTCCTACAAACCTAAAACCCTTCTATGAATAAATTCTATTAATAATTCTTAAAAAAAAAAAAAAAAAACTAGAGCAACCAGTCAACCCCACCTCCCAGCATGCACTTCTAAGAAGTTCCATATTTCTCTATGTCCTGGTCTTCCTCTGGTTTCTTCAGTTTTAAACCTTAAAACTCAGATGGCTTTTTTCCCATATAGATCTTATTGTTTCAAATTCTATATTGACTACGTTTAAGTAGAGGCACTCTTCCTGAGATAATCTTACTGTGTGTGGTTACAGATCCCTTTTAGTCAGTAGCTTTGCAAATGAGATCTTTGGTAAAAAGAAATATAGATGCTATGGCTTAAAGCTTTAAATCTATTGAATTGGGGATCTCGAGGCTCTAACTCTCTGATGTGCAAGTGAAATAATTTAAGCCCCCTCTTTGAGGTGAGACACCATAAAATCAGAAATACGAGCTTCCCTTGAAGAAGGGAGTCATGCTTTAGTGTGTCCTAAGAAGTCTTTGATATGCAGGCAGCATGTTTGGGAGAGGTTGCTGGGTTGTAAATCCTTCTGGATGCAGAATAGAATTCAGGACTGAAGGCCTAGGACACACAATCCAGAGCTCTGGTCCCTAATTTCAGGGAAGAAGCCATGTAGGAAACATACCCCTCTTTCCGAAGTGTTAGCTTCCTTCTATTCAACCAAACCCGACACAACATCTGATGGCAGGTAGTTCCCCCGGCAAGACCTTAACTGTAGGTATAACCACTGGGATTTGTGTGGAGAGTGTTGCTCAGAAAAAAGTTTTCAACAGCCACAAACATCTTGAAGCTAGAGGTGGCTCCTTAATTGCATTTTGTCTTAGTATCAAGAAACCAAGTGTTTTTCTCTGTGTCTGAACCGTTTGTCTCACATCCATAACAGCAAGAGTTAAGGCGCAGGTTGAGGTTCTGAAACCCTCTCGCTCTTTCCCTGCACATGGCCCCTATTTCCAAAGTCATTATTTCTGCCACTAATTTATTTGTCAAACACCTGGAAGCGTTGCGGTTATTCTTCAGTTCGCCTCGTGTGGTGTTTAGGGTCCTCATTTGAATCTTGGAGACTGAAGACCTCTCGCCAACCACTATGCAGCTAATGTGCATTGAGTCTGAGAGGACTCTGTGCTTTGGTCTGACCTTCTCTACAAAGGGCTAACATACAGGCCAGAGGTGGGAGCCCTTCTTTCTGGAGAGGTACTGAGATGTCTGTGGTAAAAAGCTGGACCAAGTAGGGCACAGAGCCACTGAGATGCATCACTGGCATGGTCCCATGGCATTCTGGGTAGCCATTGCATCATCATCATCATCATCCTAGATTGCCCCAGTTCGCCATATTGTTCCACTAAGATTCTTCTTCTTAGCCTAGCTAGTGTCTAGCCAGCAATAAACGCTCAATTTAAGTTAACTGTTATTAATTTGGTTGTTAACTAAGCAACAGAAGGAACTGATGAATGTCTTTTGTCTCCTGCCCTTGATCTCAGGAGAATA
>JANHMN010000023.1:10632689-10645857 GCA_030674055.1 Rhabdomys pumilio
GTGTGTGTGTGTGTGTGTGTGTGTGTGTGTGTGTGTGTGTGTGTGTTTGTGTGTGTGTGTGTGTGTGTGTGTGTGTGTGTGTGTGTGTGATGTTTTCTTTGGGGATATTAAAAAAGAAAAAATATTCAGCAATAGTATACGACTTCAAACATTCTTTCTCTAACAATGCTGTGCGATGTTCACAGCCAGACTCTGTATCCTTAGATTCAAATAAACAAGTAGGAAGAAAAATTGTATCTGCACCGAGTCTCTCCAGTCCTCTTTAAATCTTGTCGACATTTTTTAAGTTGCACCGTGGAACAAATGAGTGTAGTCTTCACACTGGGTGCCACAGGTCCTCTTGAAATGATTTAACGTATACAGGAGCACCTGTGTGCTCCGTGAAAACACTACATTGTTTTCTCAAAGACCCCTGATCACACGAGGGTTTGAATATTTAGTGATAGAGGGGGTTTTACTGAAACCAATCTCCACCAATATCGAGGGACCACAGCACCTGGAGAGAGATGCATAAGAGGACAATAAATTCACAACAGAATTCAGATGTCTCAAATGTTCTTTCTTGAGATTAGATTTCCAGCAACTCATGAAAGTGAAATAGGCACAGAAGAGACGAGAAGTATAACAAAGACACGTACACAAACACAAACACACACACACACACACACACACACACACACACACACACACACATGGATTTACTCTTACTAAAATAGTTTTACATGTCCAATATTCCTTTCACTCCCAAAAGTGATAGTGAGGCTAGCAGACAGTCACCTGACCCAAGGACAGTGATGGTGCAGCTAGCAGATGCTTACCTGACTCTGGGTAGAAGGAAGAGACATCATCTATTTCCTTTCTCCCCATGGCCAATGGCATTTAAGTGAGTCTCAGCTGCAAAACAATTGGAAGTCTCTAGAGTGGCAGGATGGGTCCTTTCCATATCTAAAGATGCTTAACACTGCTGTGATAGAAGTCACTGGGGGACGGAATGCTTTTCGGAGGGTGCACACACACACACACACACACACACACACACAAGCATGCATGCATGTCCTGGAGTCAAGTCTAAGGAATTCTGATACTGATTTGAATATGTACTATAGAGACCAAGATCATGCAGTGGTTTCTCCAAGTGAGTTTCTTGGCTGACAAGAGCTTGGCAGAGCCCATCCACTTTCAAGGCAGGCAAGGACATGAGCTAATGTTCTACACTGGTACCTCGTTGCCTGCTCATGCTCGTCCTCCATGGATACAAGGTGACTGTCTGTGAGTATGGCCCTCATTAGTGACCAACCTGGGGTAATGAACTTCTGCCCTGTGACTCAGTTTTCCTAGCTAGGAAATTAGATAATAACATTAGTACTTTTGCTTTTAAGTGTATTATGTGAGGGAGGTTGCAGGTCAAAGTATGGTCCAGTCAACATCAGATATGACAGATTAGAAGTAAAACATTCTGAATAACTGCCACCAGGAATGATGTATATATTAAATAGAAGATAAGAATAGATTTGGAGACAGTAAGACTAGGAAAAGAAACATGTTAAGGGCTGAGTAATATTCCCCTAAAATTCAGACCTTAAAGTCCTAACTCCTAATACTTCAGAATGGGACTGGAGAATTTGGAGTGGGGGCCTTTAGGGAGTAGATAAAATTATAACTTTTTTGGATTTTTTTATATTTTATTTTAAATGTATTTACTATATTATCATATATTATTATATCAATTATAAATTATTTATATATAATATTGTATATAATATATAATATAATATATGATATTATATATGGTTTATATATAATTATATAATATATGTCATATATATTATATATAATTTATAATGATTATATAATAAATAAAATAAAAATATATTATATTAAATATTTTAAATATATTTTATATTTTAAACAGTTTATTTATTTTTTCTTTGTGTGCATTTGTGTTTTGTCTGCATTATGTCTGTGTGAGGGTATTGGATCCATGGAGTTACAGACAGTTGTAAGATGCCATGTGGGTGCTGGGAATTGAACCTGGGTCCTTTAGGAAGACTAGTCAGTGCTCTTAACTGCTAAGCCAACTCTCCAGGTCCCCCCAAAGGTGATAAAATGAAAACAAAACATTCAGGGCTCTCTAAGCCTGAGGCCTGTCATCCTCAGAAGAAGATGAGCAACCATGACGGGCACTCACACAGGAAAACCTACTTGAAGATTACTGTACCTACTTTTCTTGTTGCTCAAACAAAACAACTTAGCAAAAGTGAATTAGGAAAGGGCTTATTCTGACTCCCAGTGTGAGGGTGCAGCCTACATTAAATGTGGGTCTCCTCACCTTAATTAACCCAGTCTAGAAACTTCTTCACAAACCCAGAACAGGTTTATTTCCTAGGTAATTGCAGATCCTGTCATATCAACAATTAGTGTTAACCATCAGGAGCACACCATGAGAAGGTGACCTTCTGCAAAGCAAGGAGACAGACATCAGGAGAAATCAAATCTGCAACACCTTGATCTCAGACCTGAAGCTTCCAGGATTGTGGGATAATACATTTCTGTCAGTTAAGTAGCTTAGCCTAGGGTAATTTGTTATAATAATTCTGAAACATTAGTACAGGTGGGTAAGTATAAGAAACTGAGGAGGTGGTGGTGGAGGAGAAGGAGAAGAAAGAGGGGGAGGGAGAAGAGGAGGAGGTGGAGGAGGGGGAAGAGGAGGAGGGGGAAGAAGAGGAGTTAGCAACAGTTCAGTCTTGGTGGTAAACATGAACATGTGTGAAGTCTCAATCCATGACATCAGAATGGTGGAGGGAAACATGGTTAAGAACATAACAGGAAGGGGATGGAGAGATGGCTCAGTGGTTAGAAGTACTGGCTGCTCTTGGAGAGGGTCCAGGTTGAATTCCCAGCATCCCCATAGCAGCTCACAACATCTGTAACTCCTGTCCCAGGGGGTTTGGCACCTTCTCTGACCTCCACAGACACTGCGTGCACACAACACACAGACATACATCCTAAATATCACTCCACAATAAGGACAAAGCAATGGTATCATAGGAAATTAAAAACACAGAAACAAGTTCCAGGACAGCCAGGGTGACACAGAGAAACCCTGTCTTGGGAAAAACAAAAACCCAACCAACCAACCAAACAAACAAACAAAGAAACCAAAACAAAACATGGAAACGATTAAGGACACAGACTGTTGACCCTTCCCCCATGCCAGAGGAGAACATGAAACAGCCAAAACTGTAAGGAAAACGTGCCTAGACAGAATGGAGGATAAACTTCCTGGTATTTCAGGGTAAACAGTGCCTATTAATACACTATAACACAGACTAATTTTACAGCTGAAATCTAGGGCCATATGAACTTCCAGACAATTGTAACCCGGCAGATGGTAAAGAGGATGTGAGTGTTAAAACACTCTGAATTTCAGGAGCAGGATTGCAATGCTGTTTATCGCTCGATATTTTTTTTAAGTGTGTTACAGTGTAGGGATAACCATCCCCACACTGGCGGAAAGAATTCGCAAGGTGCTGGATTGGATTTGGGGAATCTGGGTAAAGTATTTGCTAAGCCCCAGGCTTGACTTCTAGCATCCAAAATAAAAATTGTATACACAGAATAGTGATGTGCCTAATAGGTTAGTTGGTCATGAGCTTTTCTTCAAATAAAGCAGGGGCTTCAGGACTAGCCATTGTGAGTTTTCACATCTATAAATTGGGGATAAGAGATTCAGTCAGGATTAAGTAAGGTAGGGAGAGTTTCCAGCATATCATGCACTGTTTGAAGACCACATGGTACAGTATCCAAGGGCAAAGAATAAAATAGAAAAAGATGTGTTCAAATGTTACTCTAGTTTGTTTTTCTATTGCTGTCATAAAGACCATGACCTAAGCAACTTGGGGAGGAAAGGGTTTATTTGGCTTCCACTTCCACATCCATTGCCCATCACTGAAGGAAGCCAAGACAGAAACTCAAGATGTTGGATTCTAAGGATCCAAACCCATGGGAAGTGCTCTCTCAGAAATACTCACAGAAGGGAATCGCTGCAACCGCATGAGGTTTTATTAGATGAATAGGTGGAATAGCAGTAGCCGGTGCACCGGGGCCCTCCACTCTCAAGCGAGAAGGAGGAACCACGAGTGACCGAAAAGGATGGTTTATATACAAAGTTCACAAAGACAGTTAATTGCTTCTTAGACAATAAAAGAGATTTCAAACATCCGTTCCCAAACCTTGTTTCCATCTAGTCTCCATCCCAATTTACATCTGGATCTTGCCTGGTTTCCATCCAGGCTCTATCCTAATTTACATCTGTATCTCTATCCAGGAGAATTCTTTTAAGTGACTATATACCCAGGTCTTTTATTGCCTCTATCTTGGGTCCTTTGTTCTTTTGAAAAGTTAGTTCAAGTCCCAGGGATGCACCCCAGGGGCAGCTAACACTTGAGTGTAAATTGAAACTCTGAACCTAAGAATCTTTCATGTTGAGACCTAAAATTTCATTTTTACAATTTATTCTCACAAAGGCAGGAACTTGGAGGCAGGAGCTGAGACAGAGGCCATGGAGGAGAGCTGCTTCTGGGCTTGCTCAGCCTCCTTTCTTAGAGCACCCAGGGCCACCTGCCCAGAAGTCACTCTTACCACAGTGGGCTTGGCCCTCCTATAACAATCATCAATGAGAAAAATGTCCCACAGACAGGCTGATAGGATAATCTGGTGGAGGCATTTCCTCAGTTGAAATTGCCTCTTCCTAGATATGCATAGGTTTGTGTCTAGTTGACAAAAACTAATCAACCCAAATGTAAGGGGAATAGTCAGAAGCAGGAACAAAAGGGAAAGTTGGGAGCCAGAGTGACACAGCCCAAGAGTCACTGTTCTCAAATGATACTGTCCTCACTACCAAATGGCTTATATGTCTCAGGCTGTGTAGAGCCTCCATCTTAGGCTTAAACAACATCTTACAGTAAAGACAAACTAGGTTCACTCCTGTTTATAATAAACCTCTGTTTCTCAAGGACTGGGCTATGCCCCACCTGTATTCTTAACTACAAATGGTTCTGCTCTGCCTGCTCCAGGCATAGCAATCATGTCTTTGTTTCAAAGGGTTGTTTATAACCACTTTGCAACCTTACCTTTGTTTCAAAAGGTTATATGACCACCTATGACGACCTTGTTATGGTACCTGTTGCTATGGCTACCGTGTCACTAGTACCTGTTGATATGACCTTGTTAGCCCACTTAGTAATCATGTCTTTGTTTCAAGAGGTCATTAGGACGAATTTGTTTGTCCTGCTCCTGTAACTCAGCCTATTTTACCTACCAAATCCTCCATTTAGAAACCCCCTACCCCTGGGCTATAAAAGCTTTGTCTTCCTCATTGCCAATACTGACCTCTTGAACCCTGACTTAGTGGGTTGCAGCCCTTGTATATAAATACAAAAGCTTGCTTTAATTAATTTGGCCATAATGATTCCAATCAGTGGTCTTTCTCCTCCCATCTTTGGAATTAACAGAGAACCTCAGAGATGGATATGAGTGCAAAAGTGTCTGAGAAAGTCAGTGACCTACACACACATGCACACACGTGCACACTCACATGCACACACACTCTCACCCACACACAATACACACCACACACCACACACACACACCACAGTCCTCACTCCCAGAATATAGGAAACTCATAATATTTAGTTGGATAAGTCAGTAAATTTTAGCTTAGGAAGAAAAATCTAATATTCAGTCGATTTCTTAAATATGACAGAAATTGCCCCAAGATGAGAACTTCAGTTTTTAATAATTAAATGTAATAGAACAATCCATTTTTTTAACATAAGGCCATTAAGTTCAATCTCTAGCCTTAGACAAAAATATAACAGCAAATTTGATCATGGTGAGCTTAAAATATCCACAAGTGCGACAACACAGTTGACTGGGGCAGTCTGACCTTGCCTCGCTGTTACTTCTATGACTCATAAAGGACAAATCTCATTACAAGGTCCACCAGGACGGTCAGGAGAATTCTCATCTGTGCAGTCATGAGCTCGGCTCTCAGCTCTGCTCCTTCTCAAGAGAATGAATGTTTTACGCTCTACAGCTCTGACTGGCTGACTTCACAGAAAAAATGGCTGCCACAAACATGGGTTCAAACTGGCATATACTTTATTTAATTCTTAATTAGAAATATTTATGGGTATGTGTGTGTGCCCGAATCATACTCATGTATGCACACCACATACCGCATTGTCCATGGGTTCCAGGAAAGGACATCAGATCCCCTGGAACTGAAGTTACAGATGGCTGTGAGCCACCATGTGGTTTCTGGGAACCAATCCCAGGTCCTCTGCAAAAGCAGCCGGTGCTCTAACCACTGAGCTATCTCTCCAGTCCCGTGCCTTTGATGTCTCCCCTTCTGATACCAAGTCCACTACCCCTCACAATTTCTGTTGTAAATCCCCAACTGTCTTTGTTTCATTTGAAGTCGTATATGGGTTTGCTTCTTTGGGGATAGCATTGCACACAATGTCTTTATTGCATTAATGGCTGGCTTACTTTGTTTCTCTTTGATAGTTATTGGTGGATCAAAGTTCTATTTTAGGAGATACCGTGATCATGTGATATCTCAGACCAGGCCAGGGCATGACCTCTGCCATGTCTCCTTCCGTAGCCCCACGGCATAGGAAGCCAGCTCCCTCTGCGTACATTTTTAATGATTGCAATCAGAAAATAAAGGTAGAAATTGATGTAACACTCACCAACTAGCCAGAGGACTTTTAAAGAAATACATCGACAACCCTGGTTCTAAACTCAGTGCTTCATGTACCACTTTAGGCAGAATCACATATTCACTGCCAACATCAAATGCCCGGATGTGATTTTTTTTTCAGTACATTCTAGTCATTCTTTGTGAACTCCAGACTGTCTTTGGAAATGCATGGCCTACTTTCATCTCGGAGAGTCTGATTGCTGCAATAGCTCCGTCTGCATGAAAGGAAAATTACTAAAGTTGAATTAAGTGGCAAAGATTTAATTTGAAAAGTATATGAGAAAGAAAGGGTAAAATCTTTATAAGGATCCCAAAGGAACGCACCAGCTTGAATGCAAACAGCATTTGACTTTCTGCAAAGAGAAGTTTATTGTACTGGGTTATAATTCAATTTCTACATTCCACACACTCTAATTTCCCCCTGTAATAGTCAAATAAAATTAAAGAATGAAAAGGAAGGGCATTTTCTACTTTCTAAGCAAAGGTAAATGTCAGCAGGCATGGAAATTCATTTTGGAACCTGATGTGAATTTGGCCAACAGGCACTTTTGTTAGTACCAGGGGTTTTATTCGGATTTATTTTTTAATTCAGGTGAAGTCAAAGTGCCTTTGGTGGCTGGAGAAAAATTAATACCATTCTCTGGTATACTTTCTAAAAAGTGTTTCTGAGTGGTTTGTTTCCACTCTGCCATTCCTGAGAAGAGTCAATAGCAATGGAAGAGAGGCAGGTTCTGGGCATGCTGGGATTGCCATTTCCAGCCACAGAGCAGTAAGCCAGAGGCAGGTATCACTATGAGCCACACTGCAGTTTTCTAGGTGAGAGATGTGCTAGCTCTGACTCTGCCTCATCCATGCCGATGCAGAGTCCACTGGCCATGTAGCTCAGGCACAAATATCCACCGAGATATCACACACACCCATAACCCATTATTTGGGGGTTTCTACCCCACCTTAGATCATTTAGTCCCCAAGTATAAGAGACAAAGCTGGGCAGGTATCAACCCCCTATGCTATTATGTCTACTTTCCTGTCACTAAGTCCGATGAGATATCATTTCCCATGTTCTGCCTGGGTCACTCCTACTCCAACTGGCCGGTCCTCACGGCCATGCACTAATGATCAACCTACCCCAGGGCACCTTCTTCTTTCTTCCTCCTTTCTTGTGGTCTCTGTCTCAGACTCCAAGCCTGGGGAATGAAGTCCTCCCTTCTGCCCAGCTACAGATTGTAGGCATCTTTATTAACCAATTTGAGATAACTTGGGGCAGAGGCGCAAAGTTTATACAACAAAAGCTGGTATCCATGAGGATCAGCTCGTCTTGGAGCAATTAGACCTTGGGGTACAGAATTTAGCTTTTGAATACAAGCAGCGTCAGACCAACTCTATTAAACATGGCTTCTCCCTCCACAACTCAAAGCAGCCATGATGGTCCTTGTAACGGTTACTTAGGACAGTAACCTGTTGGGCCTTGGATGAGATAACTCCTTTTAATCTGCGCCCTTCAATCAGGTAGAGGTCTCCACCTCCAGAGATTTAAATATTAATGAGTTATCTAAAGGCCGAGGGCGTAGCTAATTAAGTTATTCTCTCCCCTTTCCCCCTTTCCCCCTTTCCCCCTTTCCCCCTTTCCTATAAAAGGCGAGACCCCCTGACTTTTGGTGGGGAAAGCACATACCATCTACACCCATTCACCACGCCATGAACAATAAAAGCTTTGGAAAACCGGACTCCATGTGTCGCCTGGGCCTGCGCTGCCGCCAGATTACCAGCTTTTAGAACTTTGGAACCTTGAACTGCAGCCACCAGCCCGCGGCGGCTGCATGCATGTGGGACCCTTCTGCAGGCGGCGGGAACCACGCTGCAGGCCCTCGTGGGACCCCGCCTCCGGACTCTCTCCTGACTTGCGCCCCAAGCGAGTTTTTTTTTCCCCACAATAATCCCATCACCAGGCACTTTGCCTGACACAAGAGAGATGGAAAACTCATCATTAGTAGGTGAAAAGTTAGCTCGCAGGCAAGGCCTTTGTGGAGCTGAGTTCTGCGTACACTCTTGGAAATGGTTCTACTCTGAGTGCCATGTCTGTCTCCAGGCAGAGATCAAGGGGGTAATGAATTGATTCCAGCTACTTCATATGCTGCTCCGTTCAGGCACAGTAAAGTCTCTGTTCAGTCTGTACATCCTAGGCATGTTTGCAGCTCAGCATGAAGGACACTTGGGATCCGAGAATGTCTTTGTCCCCAGGAAGAGCCATGGAAGCTGCTTCCCCAGAGAATAGCAACTGTAGAAGGCTGTCTCGGTGGAGGGATCTGAGAAGCTGGAAACAAACAGAAGATGCTGCCTATGGCTGTGTGTGTGAAATGCTTGCAGAAGTTGGACGTTCAGAGGATCTATGCACAGTGTAAGAGAACCACGAAGCTGCTGAGGTCCTCAGCTTGCAACTGGGGTAAGCAGCACTATATCTCAGAGTTGAGTTCCCGAGATAAAGGAAACATCCCTCCTGCTCTGGCCTCTTTCCTGCAAGCCAGCTTTCTGTGTCTATGAGGAGAATCCGAGATAAGTCATCTTTAAGTGGGGGAGAGACTATTTGGGTATGTGCTTTCAGAGCACGTATGGTTTGAGTCCATAGTCTCTGAAGTCTTTGAATCTTTGACACCACAGTTCATCCCAGCAGGAGCTGCTAGGAAACCAAGAGCTGGAAGAAGGAGCCGTAGTAGTCCCAGGTCTCCTTAAAGGGCATGCTCCCCGTGACCTCACTTCCTCCTGGTAGATCCTAAGAATCTGCCTCCTAATACGCTGAGGAGCAAACTTCAGGATGCAAACCTTTGATGGGCATATAAGACCCACACTACAGCCATTGCCTTCCTTCAGGCTTTACAAGGCAGAAATCTCTATGTTCAATGCTTCCTGGACTTAGGCTTGCAAGTAACAGAGCAGAAGGAAGCCACTACCTTCAGTCTTAGAACAACCTTAGAAATGGCTCCAGGTTCAAATAGATAAACAATCCAGTGTATACAAGATGCTGGGGAAAGAAGGATGTTGTCTGTGTCCTGTGTGCCCACTGGTAACTAAACACTGGGAATCTGTCTTAGGGTGATGAGAATCAAATATGTAAGACATGGGAATTGCAGCTAAAAGGCACGCCACTGAGACATCCATGAATCACAGGCTGAGGGCAAAAGCAATACGCACAAGAATTAAACCATCTGACCCCCGACGGCTGAGTAGACAAAGCATGTGCCGGGCTGTGTTTTACACACTCATAACTGAGGGGTATCTGCACAAAGTCACCCCAGGGTTGTCACGTTCTCATCCAACTCATCTGGTGGAGATGAACTCAGAGATCAGTGGGCACTGATCCAAATCCACAGACAAAAACAGGTTATCCTCATATTTTCTACCAATCAGCAACAAGAATCAGCATGAATTCATTTTGCCTCTGTTTGCCATGTTAATTGGCATATGTGTGCTGTGGACTAGAGATTTAGCAAGATAGAGGAGATGAACTTGAGGGCCCAGGAGAGAAGGCTCGGTAGTTAGGAGCACTTGCTGTTCTTGCAGAGGGGACCCAGGTTCAACTCCCAGCACCTACGTGGTGGCTCATAACTACCTGTAACTCTTGTTCCAAGGGATCCAACACCCCCTTTTGACCTCTGTGGGCATTGCATGCATGTGATGCACAGACATCCTTGCAGGCAAACACTCATAGACATAAAATAAAGTGAAATTTTGTACATAAAAGGAACCAGACACAGAACACATGAAAGAACCACAAAATGCAGCCTATGAACATATTCCCTTATCCTTTAATGTCTAAACTAAGAAAAACACTGCCCAGGGCCCGGCATAAGCAGCAACCTCACTAGGGATGCTGTGGAATTCTTTGTTGAAAACCCTGTGGGTTTTGTAAGACTACAAAGCAATGGGGTGATAGTACATGCAAAGTCTCACACCCCTTCTGCGGGACAGCCACAGTGAGCAGACACGGGCACAAGGTCCAGTGCATCATGGTGTTTTTAAGGATTTTATTAGTTAGTGAGGAAAAGGCGAAATGACCCTTGATGAGCACGAAGGCTCGCAGCGGAAGTTTTATTCATGTACATGAGGAAAAGAGAACCAGAAGATTGAAAATGTGAAGGACAACGGGATGAGCTGCAAGCAGTCACAAACACTGGAACAGGTGAAATCCAACTCAAGAAGCCAGAAGCTACGCTGCAGTCAACAAAGATTAATAAATAGTTATCTCAGGTGTACATTTTCAAAGCTGTGGGCAAAAATGCAAGTTCACAGCAGTGAAAGATATGTAAACACCCAGAAGGGTGGGGTTGGGTCTGTTACACCAGCGACGGTGTTGAGAAGATCCTGGTGCCTTCTCTGATTCTCCAAATCCAGGACATGAACAAAGGCCGTATGCTGCCATACACCTCCACGAGGGCCCAGGGTGGAAGACTTCCTCATACCCTCTGATATTTTTCCTTCACAAAACACATTTGAGTATGCTATCCCACTGATACTTTAAAATGCAAGCCTGGAAAGTAAATATTATAATTATCGTCTCATTTTTTGCCAGGAAGGAAGCCAGGAGAAGGCCAATGGCCCCAACCCCTACAGACCCAAGGACACTTGTCTGACAGTGATGGAGGCCGGAATGGAGTCCAAGTGCTGACCTCTGCTTTGGTGACATATCACATCCCTCCTGATTAGCTTCCCTGTGATGTACAGAGCCCCTCACGGGGTCCTCTCCACGGACATCTTCATTAACAGGTAAAGTCTAGCGATCGTCTATAATGAGGTAAGTGAGTAGTTCCTGAACAAGGAACTACTTATTTGCAGAGAAAAACCACATAACACAGTTTGCAGGGGGTGCAGCCTCTTTAAGAAGGACAGCTCGTTAAGAACCATGCTGGTTAAACTGATGGCTACAAGGCAGTGAGGGAACAGAGAGGCCCTGAACCAAGCTGAGAGTCAGGGTTTAAAGTCCTTACTACATGGGAGTGACTTACGTTTTTATTTATTGTTTAACATACTGATGATGAGGCCCTCATGCATTGCTGATGTATTTTTAAACCATCCATTGGTGTAGAATGGTAAGAGGTAGCAATTCTCAGGAGCCCCATGACTCATGACCTTAGGAGAACACTCAGCAAAGGAGAAGTTAGTGCATTTCCTCCACAGCAGTGAGCAGAAACAGGATATGTCAACAACAACAAACAATCGAGAGAGAGAGAGAGAGAGAGAGAGAGAGAGAGAGAGAGAGAGATATTCTCTCAAAGATGTGTCCCCTAGAACCCTAGAAAGTTCAGACTCTGGAGCTCTGACCTCGCTGGGAAGCCATGACATCCATCAGTGTCCCCAGTCAGTAAGCTAGTTGAAGTTGACCAGGAAGGTAACAGTCTCTCTTGACTTTTCTATTTTGGTAGGGGAAGAAGCTGACCCAGGACATGATTAAGAAGGCCCTGCTGGGTTGGGGAGAAGTCTCTGCAGTGTGTGGTCCACCAGGAAGTTCATGTGGAATTTCACATGTTGGGGTGAAGGAGAGCAGCTAAACCAAAGCCTTGCCAAGTGCTGACTTAATGACAAGACTGTGGGGTCAGAATGTATGTCTAAACGGAACCCCTCCTTAGATAGAATTTTTAAGAGCTGTCTTAAGAGAAGGAAAACTTGGACAGACTGTCATAAACCTCTCTGGATATGGCCACAAGTGCTGAGCAAGCAGCAGAGTTCAGTCGGTTCAAGCCATCCCATAAAGAATAGGTCTAAACGTCATAGGCCAAGGGAAGGCTTTATTTCATGTCAGCTGAGATGTCAGAGAGAATAATGACCGGGAATAGAAACTGTGGCAAGCATGAAATGTGAGTAGAATCCTAACAAGACTGGAGGCGGGGCCGACACCACATTGCAATAGAGGAAACAGTAATCACCCTTTATCTATGCCTTTGCTTTCTGTAGTTTCAGTTACTCACGGGACAATCCTAAAATACCAAGCAGGAAACTCTAAACTTACAAATAATTTGTAAGTTGCAAATTGCATGGTATTCCGAGTGACATGATGAAAATCTTGCACAATCCTGCCTTATCCTACCTAAAATATGAACGTCCTCTCTACCCAGCACATCCACGCTCTGTATGCTCCCCTGTGTTAATCACTTGCTAGTCACCTCTGCTCTCAGACCGCTGCTCTTTCATGGTATTGGCTACCATATAACCTTTAAACAGCCACCTAGCATGGCAATGTGTGTGTCTTTCACATTCTGTCATCTTAGCTCACAAACATTGTATCAATTCATACCATCACGGGAAGGGTGAGCATAAAACAGAAAGAGATACTAAAAGACTTGATAGATAGATATAGATACAGATATATATATATATATATATATATATATATATATATATATATATATA
>JANHMN010000023.1:10645867-10709271 GCA_030674055.1 Rhabdomys pumilio
TATATATATATATATATATATATATATATATATATATATATATATATGAAAGATCACTCCTACATTACTTCTGCTACAGTGTATTCCCATGCATATTCCATTATTAGCCATCATTAATCTTTCACGGCGCCTAACTTATAAATTAAATTTTAACACACCATGCACATATAGAGAACACACAATAACTTTAGTATTTGATACTATCTGTGGTTTCTGGTATTCATATGGTTCTTAGAATGTGTTCTCCATGGATAAGGAATGGGGAGAAGGATCATACAATGGAAATCCTTGCTAAATCCTTGTTAAAGCATTCAATGTTCCTTTTACTTTTCTACCTCATGTTTGTAAGCATGACAACTATCGTGCATGCAATCCTGTTGTCAGGGCCACAATGTTTCCATAAAATAACCTTTAACCATCAAAAATAAAGCATTATTTCTTTGGGGAATGATAAGCAAAATGCTTGAATATGTTTCTTTAATAACTTATCTTTGAGGTTTTCCTAGTATTCCACTAATCAGATTCCCTAGGGTCTTTTTGTTTTATATTGACGATATCATCATTTGGGGAAAGCAGCCAAGCCATTCCTCCAGACTAGGTCTCACTAAGGAACATGCATCAGAAATTATCACCCCCCAGGGGCTGAAGAGCTTGACTCAGTGGCTAAGAGTGCTTGCTGCTTTCTCAAAGGAACAGTTGTTCATTTCCCAGCATGCACAATGGTGGCTCACAAACAGTTGTAATTCCAGACACAGGGGGTCTAGTGGCCTCTTCTGGTCACCTTGGGTACTACACTCATTGGAGGGGCGGTGTGTTCTCCCCCCCACACACACACATGCTCATGCACAATGTTATCTAATCTAAAATAAATAGCCATCACTCTCCCTGCATACTTAATTCTGCAAATCTATCTTATTTCAATCAGTTTTGTGGAAACTATAGAGCTCACAAGAAAGGAAAAATATAGGTTAATAACATACATGACAATTTCATAAACACTTCCTAATTGATTTTAAGGTTTATTTGACCTGAAAAGTTAATTCAAGTAGAAAATTGGGTTAGATCAATAGCTGTGAAGAAACTTAAGAAAATTATCAAGAAAGATTCAACCTAAAGGCCTTGGCCTAGAATGTCTTATGATAAAAGTTTCTTTAGTTTCTAAGAGATACATGATTCTTTTTAAGTATAGGGCAAACCATACAATTTTATGAAATTATCTATAGTCTTATTTTAGAAAAGGGAGAAGCACATATCAATCTTGATGACTGTCATACACAAAATTCCAACAAAGAGGGCTAGACTACAAAATCAAGGAGGGTTTTGTTTTTTGTTTGTTTGTTTTTGTATTTCTTTTTGACATAAATTATCACTATGTATCCCTGGCTGGCCTGGAATTCTATGTAGACAAGGCTGGCCTGCAGCTCTCTATGTGGAACAGGCTGGTCCTGAACTCAAAGAGATTGCCCTGCCTTTGCCTCCAAAGTGCTGGGATTAAAGAAGTGTGCCACCATGCCTGGCAAAAATCACAGAGTTTATTAAAATAATAATCTAATCTATTCTGAACAGTTTCATATAGTTGCAAGCCTAGCTATTTGGGATGCTGAGGAGAGGAATTAATTTGAACTTGAGTCATTAGTTAAAGACCAGCCTGAGCAACATTTGATCCACAATGGAGAATACGTTAGGCCTCTCTTAAGTATTACATTCAATGTGATGATTGCCTTAATTACCCAAGCAAGTTTATTTACCTGTTTATCTAGCAATGCTGGAGATTGAGTACCTAGGAGTTACATCTTCAACCCAACAACTGCAATGGATTCTGTGAAGTCAACTTCTGTGTAGCAAATTGCCCTACCTGAAATGAGCAGTTTGAAACAACAGGCATTCACTAATTTACAGAGTTTTTTGTGGACCAAGGAACCCAGAGTGACTTAGCTGGATATTCTTGTTCAGGGTAGTTCAGAGAACACAGTAAAGTCAATGTCCTGGGAGCCAGGCATCTGAGCTAGACGAGGCCAAAGCAATTCGCTTCCAAGGAGGCTCACTCACATTCCCAAGCAACTGGAGCCAGCTGTTGACAGGAAGTGACCATTTCTTATCATGATGAGGTTGCTTGCTTGTTCTAATATCATTGCCCTGGCTTCATCTAGAGTGAGCACTCAGAAGAACTACCAACAGAAACTATTGTGTCAGGCATGAACTAGACCCAGAAGTTTCAAAATACCATGCCCATTGTGTCTCTTTTGATACACTGTAACTCTTTTGATACGTATCTACTTAACTAAATAGGGGAAGACACTGCACAGAAGCCCTGCTACAAAAAGTCAAGAGTTGCTGGAGGCATCCTAGGGGAGGGGCTGCTTGTCTCAGGCACCCTGTCACTTGGGAAAAATAAGTAGAAGATACTTAAGATGACAACACCAAAAGCCAGTCCAAAAACCCTTAGAGTACAGTCAAGTAAACTACTGTAATCTTACTATTTGGCATGTTTCAGAACAGGTAACTAATGCCAGACACAAAACAGAACACAGAAGTAAATAGACTAATAAAAAAAATTTAACGCTTTCCGAGACAATATGGCTGTACAATATGTGATGAGGTCATTGATGTCAGTAATGATGAAAATTATCGCTTGCTATATTACAAAAAAAGAAAAAAAAGAAAAAAGAAAAATCACCAAGTGGCCATGAGATTATTCTAAATAAAAAAAAGAATCTCTAGTTTGGCCAAGGAAGAAATCTGAGAAACTGACTGTTGTGCATGTTGTTTGACTGTGTGCAAGAAACATTAATTGGGCCTGAAACAGTCTACAATTTTGTTGTGTGCTCACCAGGCAGAAACAACATTTTTAGGAGCAGGAGCCCTGTCATCCAGCACTCGGGAGGCTGAGGTAGGAGGATGTGAGTTTCAGGACTACCTGGGCCACAGAATGAGAACGCATGTCAGTCAGAATTGTTTCTAAGTGACTTTATAAGGAAATGGAGGAAGCTTAATGAGCATGAAACAGTTTTTAAAAGTGAGTCCGGTGATGTCACCTTGCCAGATTATTGAAAAATACAACCTCCAGACTTGATGTTGATACAAGAGATTCATCTTAGTCAGAAATGTAAGGTGGACTTTAAGAAACAATGTACATCTTCACAGCAGGTTTGTATATAAATAAGAATCTCAAACAATTGCAAGTTGGGGAGAAACAAAAGCTAGTTAAAGATGTGGTCATGGAGTCTTTAGTTAAATACACGGATTATTCAAGAGTTTCCCAGGGGATACCGAGGACCCAGGGGAGCATCCACATCCTGGAGAGCTTTTGGCAAAAGCAAATTTCAAAAAACACAGAGTTCTCAACCCCTAGCTCTCCCCACACTTTATCTTATTCTTTCCAACAATCATGAAATGAGTGAGTCTAGTGTCAAAACCCCTCTGTAATTTCCAAGGGGTCTCTGTACAAAATAATTTCAGTTTTAATCAAGTTTTGAGGAAGCCTTGATTTCCACTTGAATGGGGCCTGATCTCAGGAAATGAGACAGTTTATTTTAACCCTGTCAGATTCACTTAAAAGGATTCCGAAAGTTGGTTCAGCCTTTTCATATGTGCAAATTCCCACTGAATTGTTTACTCTTCCTGCCAAGTAAAGTCTCCCTTTTTCATTCCTACTTTTACTCTGTCAGTGCTCTTCAACAATCTGTAAAGTTAATGGCTTGGCACAACCAATTGTAAGGGGTTTTAGGTTTTTCAAAAAATATCCTCAAAAATTCACTGCCAAAGACTCGGAATGAAGACATGATTACTAGGTAGATAGCTTAGATAATGAATGGATGGAAGATAAGTAGATAGATAGATAGATAGATAGATAGATAGATAGATAGATAGATAGATAATGATTAATTAATGATAGATGGATTATAGGTGGATAGATAGATGAACAGATAGACAGACAGACAGACAGACAGACAGACAAATAATGATACATGATAAATGGATGATAGGTGGATAGATAGATAGATAGATAGATAGATAGATAGATAGATAGATAGATATGTATAGACATACACATGATAGATGATAGATGGATAATAGATAGATAGATAGATAGATAGATAGATAGATAGATAGATAGATAGACAGATACAGACAGAAGATATCTAGATGGTAGATGGGTAATAGATAGATGGATATAGAGATGGATCAATGGATAGATAGATAGATAGATAGATAGATAGATAGATGATAGTGTGGGGAGCCAACAGAAGGTGGCTATCATCCTTGCAGCCATCTTGAGCCATATACCCTGACAAGAGACTTGTTTACAACAGCCTACAACAGCTGAGCATACTCTGATAACATCTTGTTTTAGATACCCAGGATCTTCCCTTGGGTGTGTGAGACTTAGCGGTGTGATTTAGAGCCGAGACTTAAAGGTGTGACTTAAAGGTGTAATTTAGAGATAAGACTTAAAGGCATGACTTAAAGATGTGGCTTAGAAGTGAGACATATAAAAGGCAAGAGGCAGACAGAAGAAATTATTAGACACTTGTACTTGGAAGAGTACTTGAGACTCGAGACCAGAAGAAAGCAACTAGGAACTAGACACTTGGAAAAGGACTAATGATTGGGAAGGAGACTAGCAACTTGGTACTAGGAACTAGGAACTTGGGACTTGGACTAGGAGCTAGGGACTAGGAACTGGAAACTTGGGACTTGGAGAGAAGAAGAGAGACTGAAGAACAAACGGGATTGAATCACATTCTGTCTGGTCTCCATTCTTCAAGTCCGTCCTTATTCTCTCTCTTGCTGAACCGAGGACCAAAGCAGCTTGGGGCAATGCGGGCTCTAACAATTTAGCCCCCAAGGCTTTTGGCAGTGTGGGTTCCAACATTGATAGAGTGGTCCCTGACATTTTGGCCCCCAAGCATAGGGCAGAGCGGTCCGCAACATTTTGGCGCCTAACATGGGGCAGCTCAGATCTGAACATAATAGTTAGATGAATAGATAGCTATATAGCTAGATAGATAGTTGAATAGATGATAGATGATGGATAAATGATAGATGGATGTATAGATGTATAGATAGATGATAGATAGATAGTTGATAGATGGATGGATCGATAGATCGGTGGATAGATAGATAGATAGATAGATAGATAGACAGATAGATGAGTAATCTTAAGAACATGGTGCAATGTGCCCCATGTGGGGATATAGTTGCAGGTCTAGCATTGGAAGGTCTGAGGCAGGAGGATCATGTCTTTCCAGGCAGCCTGGCCTACACAATGAGATCAGAAAATAAATACTAGCACAGGGTGGTGTATTTTTTGACAGTGGCCACTTGAAAGTGAAAGGAAAATTCCTGGCAAGGCTCTTCCTTCCTGGCCAGACACCCACTATTCCCATCTCATTCCAGGCCAGACTACAGCAGAACGCATACTTCTATTGTCCTGTGAAAGGTGATCCCTGAGGAGATCCTCACCAATGAGCTAGTGGGGGCAATCTCACCTCATGGATCATTCCAGTGTGGCTCAGTGACATGTAGTGAGATCTCTCAGCGTGCTCCTTGCAGAGTTCCTACCGGAAACCCAGCACCCCACACTCTCTTCACATCTCCTTTTTACCGCCAGGCTGTGTAGACTCACTTGGCAGTTCCTCAGAAATACAGACTCCTGGGACCTCAGTTTGCACAAATACTGCTCCCCCCAAATGTTATCACGAAGCAAAGTTGAAAAGCATGATGCCATATCCTGGCATTTCTTCTTCAATTCAACAAGCCACCATCCTCCCTCATGTGGCAGAGTAACTATAGATTTTTTAAAGAAATATTTTTTTGCATGCGTTGTTGGAAGTCACTCTCCTGAGTGAGTTTTCCAGAACAATGGCCACATGTCTGTTGGTATTCTGCAGTTCTTCCTAAGGGGGGCCACTCTCAGCATCTGCTCCTTCTGTGACACCCACTGCCTAATACTTACACACCAAGCATCCTCTAAGCACTCGATGTGTATCCATTCCATCCGGTGACACCCTGGAGTTCAGCTATCATCATCTGCATTGACAAACAAGGAAATCAGAGAACTTACTTAACTCAGTGTCTCAGCTGTGTTTGAACCCAAGTTTTCTCCTGTGTTTTGGGCTTCCATTTCTTTTTGATGTCTATTTCTTTCTTTATTTATTTATTTACTTTTAAATGTTTATTTAAGCTTGTTTTACATGTATGGATGTAAGGTGTTGCACCACGTGCATGCAGTGCCTGTGGAGCCCAGAAGAGGGCGATTATGTTAGCATTTCTTCTAGGCTTCTCCCCACAGTTACCAAGCAACAGCCAGGTATGCCTGACTCAGTATAAAAGTGGCTGCTTGCCCCCTCCTCTCTCTCTTGATCTCTTGCTCCCTTAACTTTCTTACCCTCTTCCCTCTCTGTCTCTTCTCTCCCCATTCCCCTCCCCCTCCACATGTTCATAACCAACCACTACACCTTCCCTTCCTCCCTCCCCTCCCCCTCTTGTCCTCCTCCCCCTCCTCCTTCCCTTCCTCCCTCCCCACTCTTTTTTTCTCTGTCTCCACTACTTTCTCAACTCCCATCTCCATGCCCTAAATAAACTCTATTCCATACTATACCTGTCCTATGTCTGGTACCTCAAGGAGAAGGGATGCCTCAGCATGGGTCTGTGGAGGCATCCCTCCCACCCCCCCCCCCCCCCCCCCGTGCCTCTACCCAACAAAACCCCCGGCCCCCCCCCCCCTTTTTTTTTTAAAAATAAAACACAACAACGATAGGTCCCCTGGAACTGGAATGACCCATGGTTTTGTGCTGCCGTGTGGTTGCTGAGAACCAAACCCAGGTCCTCTGCAGAGCAGCCAGTCCACTCCAGTCCCTTGGCTTTGCTTTCCTGACTCTCCTGCTCTGTATATACACCTTTCTTCAACTTTATCAAAGCACAAAATACAGCCACACAAAAAGTCCCACTAAGGAGACAGAATTAAAGGTTTGTATCTTGGCTTCTGAGCAACCTATAAGATGGTTTTTCTTGGACCACAGACAGGAGGTTAGTGAAGATTAAAATTATATAGATAAAGAATCTACCACAAAATCCCTTGGGGCCTTGGGCAAAGAGGAGTGGCCCCTCAAAACTTCCAGCACTTCTTCATCTTGACCGAAGGGTGACTTTGATGGTAGCAGTTGATACAATAGACATTTTTTATGTGTCATTTTTTCCAACCAATTTTTACATGTCAAATTATTCTAGTCATGATATATATCCTCTTCTTCCCATTCAAAGAAAGAAGAGGATGAAGAGAAAGAGCAGGAAGAAGAGGAAAGAGGAGGAGGACCCAAATTCCCAAATCCAAACACACATTAAAAACTGCATTGACATTTCATTCAGAAAACTCATTAAGCATTGTGAGGCCTCTGTGCCTTTGTGCCTCTGTGCTGGGTGCTGGGAGAAACACAAACACACACAGACACACACACACACACACACACACAGACACACACACACACACACACACACAGAGAGAGAGAGAGAGAGAGAGAGAGAGAGAGAGAGAGAGAGAGAGAGAGCAAATGCCTTTGATCAATGGTAGGCTGGAGTCTTGATTGACTTGAAGTCTTGCTGTCTTCCAGAGCCCACTGCATGCTGCTCCTCCCTGATTACACACACTTTCCTAGCAACTTAGCTTTGCAGAGAGTTGTAGGGTCTAGAACTTGCCCCAGAGGAAGGACTGGGGAAAGCAGACAGAGACGTCATTAATTCCTCTCGAGGATGGGGTTGGAGAGAATGAAAATTCATCAAAACCTTTCAGGCAAAACCAGCTCTTCCCATTAACTCTGAAATTAAATTGGTGCCTGGAGATAAGCTCCCCTCCCTTGGTACTCTTCATTAGAAAGGAGATCAAAACTCTACCAGTAATTAGAGATAATTGCTTAGACTGGGCTATTTGAGTGCAATTAGAGTTGCTAAATCATCTTCAGTCCAACCAAGGTACCTATGGAAACCCGGCTTCTTTATGTCTTTCATCAGATGCGGACATCAAGCTGCAAGCTTTGTGGATGAAAAAAGATAAACAAAAATTTCAGCACCCAAAGGCTTAGTGTAAAACATGTAGGGCCCAGGCCAGTGCCTCCAACGGCCTTCCCTCCCACTTCCTGTCTGTTAAGTATCTGTTCTATGAGGGTTCACTGCTCTGGTTATATTTTCAAATAGGTTCCAGCTTTCTGCCTTCATCTAAGTTCTGCTCACAATGAAAAAAAAAAAAACCCTATTTAATGTAAATAGAATTAAAGGGTTTTTTGCTACAGTGAATATCTGTGTTTCCTAACTCCTTTTTAATTAAGGACTAAAACAATAGCTTGCATTATAAGATCATAAGTAACCCTTTAGTGATAGTAAATGCAGAATAATGAGCAAACATTTTAGACTTCTTGAAAAATGACTTCAGAAACGAGTTCAAATGGACACGGGAAAGTCCTCCTGGAACTTCTTACTGATGCTGCACTTGTCTCTAGGAACAAAGGCATGAGCAACAAACAGAACAGAGAGCAGTGCTGTTCTTTTAAAGTTCTGTATCTTAACATTTTCAAATGAACTGGCGAACCCCGGGATTAATGAGGAAAGTCCCGAAGCCGTAGTAATGGCCACATCTTTGTAGAACAGAGTCAAAGAGACGAACCAATCTCCAAACAGGGAGACGGGTGAGAATCACAGCCCCATAAATTCATGGAAGACCATGGACTCACTTTGCAGAGTAGCTGACATTTGGGATTGTCTTGATGCTGGCTTGGATTTACGGGTTTATTGGAGCTTCACAGTTGGGGCATAAATTATGCCAGAATCACTCGCACAATGTGTGTTAGGCATTCTGTGTCCATTCATCAAGCTTTGGATATCACGGCAAATGTACAGAATGGTCACTAACCCTGTAACCCACAACTGCAGAGCAGCAGAGAGCTCAGAGTTGTCAGCTAAGCATGCCTCAGGTAAGGTAAGTCTCTCCCTTCCTTACCACTCACAGAAGCCACCCAGATAAAATACTGCATGTTCATCTTTCCCACCAAAGGCCTGCTCTGCAGTAGAGTTTTCAGAGGGAACCATCTCCAGTTTCTAAAAATACATGACCAGGAAAGTTACCAAAAAGGAGCAGAGACATTTCTAGATAGGTTTCTGTCGTAAAGTTGAGTGAAGAATTTAGTTGTCCAAACTAAAGGAAGTTAAAAATATGTTGACTCTGTAAGATGGTAGCACCAGATTCATCTCTGTCACATGTTTTATTTTTGTCCCCAGAAGACTCTTAAAGGTGTAATACTAAGTTGGGTCTGAGCTGCAAGTGGGAAAAATGCCCCCTGCTCCTCTGACTGAATTATAATCCTGGTCCCTTCACGAGTCACTCCTGCCTGCGTCAGAGCCACACTGTCATCGCTGTCCCCAGTTCCTCATTTATGTGGCTATCCTGCAGCCTGCTTTCAGATTAGTCTTTCAAATCTTTCCTCTATTCAGTTTCCTGCATTCCATAGTACACAGAGGATCCCCACTGCTTTTCCTAAACACTCACCCAGTATGTCAAAATGTTCATTATCACCCGTGTGCCAAACACCTCAAGACCTAACTACCTGTCTGGGGAAGAGTGCAGAATAGCTGGTTTGTTTCATGGGAATATGACACCCTTTGTGCCACGTTGAGTTCATGCCTATGTGTAATGCATGCACGGGGACCTCATTATGGTTGACCAGATCTCCTTCTGGCTTCCTTTTGCAGCCTGGCTCACAGCCAGAATCCTAGTTATCCTCATCTTTCCTGTTTTATCCTGCCTTCGGACTCCAGCTGTCTTCACATTCCACACTTAAGCAGGGGACCCTGTAATGCGTCATGATTTACCAGTGCCACCGGCTACAGAACTAGAACTCTGTCTGACATACAATACAATCTCTGTGTCCCCTCACAGCACCGATAACAATGTCAGAGATATAAGAGTCATTGACTAAATCCCATGACTAACACATACCGTCATCTAGTCTATACATCTATTAATCTTGAAGTTTTGTGTTCTACAATGAATGGAATAATTTTAATCAAGTCTAGATGTCTTGCATTCTGTGCGCTATCTTTGAAAAGATGGCTTGGTGCCTTCATGTGAGTACCACCAAATCCTTCCCCTTTATAGTCACCTGCATTACCTGTGCTTGCACTGAAATCTACGTGTTCAAATGTGAGGGAGGGAAGATGTCATCACTACAGCGTCCAGGGAACACAAAGGAGATGCATTTCTGTATCCTACATTCTTATTTCTTACCTGTGTAGAAGGTTTCCACTCATTTGATAGGCATTTGATATTTATCTTATTCCAACCCACACAATCAGTGTCTCCTTCCTGACAAACACTGTGGCTGTGAGGTGCTCTTACCTACAGGTGTTTTATTCAATCATTTTTCAAGGCATTGAAGGAAAGGAACATCGCAGATGATAGGAGATCATTTGAAATCCATTCTCAGCCTTGGATTCCTCTAACCCTTCTCGGAAATCTCCACCAACTGACTCTCTTCTCACCTATGACATCTCTGAAGATGGCTGCCCATTTCCCTCACCCCAACCCAGGTCACCTTCTCGCTGCACATGGAGGAAGTCACCGACAGTAGGTGTGTCCCTCTGATCACAACCTCTGCCATCAGCCCCCAAATACTGTTTTATCTTCACAAGTGACTTCTTCACCAATTTCTTATCACAGGAAATGAGAGGGAGAGTGTGTTCTAAGCCACTTCCCTAACTCCTGCCTCTGTTTGATCCCAGGTCCCTGAAGCTGATGGACAATCACTTATATGTAGAGTTAGGTTTGATCACAGAGCCTGCATTTCATCCATAGAACTATCCCAAATTTCCCATAAGTCTAAATCTCCCTAAAAGTCAACACAGATTTTCTCCACTTGCCAGTTGTATTGAGTAATGACTACCCAACTTTTGAGTATGTATCGTGGGGTATTATCTGGGAAAGATTCCTGGTAATAGAAGGATTTGTTTGCTCTTGATTTCTGCCAGTCATTAGAAAGCTGGCTAATCTTTCATCTTCTAATCTAATTCTATGCTTAATCAGAAAGCCCATGGCAGTCTCTTCAGGGGTTAGGGGAGGAGATAGAGGAAAAGGAGGGAGAAGTTTCTCTCTGCTATTAATCAAGAGTCACAGTTGACAAAGCACAGGACTCCAGTCTCTATCATCAGACACTCTTAGACAAGGTGGGGAGCAAAATCAGAAAGTACAAGGACTTGGGAACTCCTCTAGGAAAGTATTAATACCAATACGGTTTAAGAAGAGCTAGACACCAGAATGACTCGGGGGGGGGGGGTGACTGAGAATTTGAAGTCTCACTTCAGTTTGCTGCGTCAAGCCTGGGGTTCAAGTGCAATACCTCACCATTTGTCTAAATATTTTAAAATTTTAAACAAACAATAAAACAATTAACCAACAGAAGTTGTATCCCCTTACCTGATCAATATTCTAATTTAATACAAATGTAAATTTTCTACTATTTTTTTAATAAGTACTTGCATTTGACATTCTCAAACTTCTTAAGAGTCCTGTGGTAGCACACAAAAATGCAGAGAGCTTATCCAAGCTGGTTCTTCAAAGCTACTTCCTCACTTCTTGCTCAGTCCAAAAGGACAAACAGATTTCAGGCCTGGGGACCCCAAAGACCTCATAGTCACAAGGCACTCACACACCTTGCCAATACCAGTCACTCAGCTATCTGAGCCTGCACATGCACACTAAGTGAATATCTTCCTGTGACAACAGGCCCAGAGAAGAACCTCCTCCTGCTTTCCAGGAGGGCTTAGGACTGTTTGGCATGGATTCCAGGGTACTGGTGAGCTAGAGAATGTTCTAGAAGGGGCAGTGTCATATTGACCTTGAACTTCCTTTGCACAGCTTGAGGGGAATCAGAATAGGAGGGCTGGACTGGGGTTAATGGGGGGTTTTTACCCAAATTCAACAGCAGAATTGACAAGAAGACCAGCCTTATCACCTAAGAGAGTCAGAGAAACAGTGTCAAGATGAGAGCAAAGGTCCCACTTACATCAACTGGATGATACCTACTCCAGTGCTGATCACCTGCAGAGATTTGAATGAGAATCTCCCGCTTAGGCTCATAAATTTGAATGCTTAGTCATCAAGGAGTGGAACTATTAGGAGCTGTGGCCTTGTTGGAGGAAGTGTGTCACTGGAGGCGGGCTTTGAGGCTTTAAATGCTCCATCCATGCCCACTGTCTCTCTCTTCCTGCTGTCTGTAGATGAGGATGTAGAACTCTCTGCTCCTTCTCCAGTACTATGTCTGCCTCTATGCCACCAGGATGATAATGGACTAAACTTCTGAAACTGTAAGCCAGCCCCACTTTTTTCTCTGTAAGAGTTGCTGGTCATGGTGTCTCTTCCCAGCAACAGGACATGGACTAAGACATCACTCATAGTCTTTTCTTCCAATTGCTTACATTCAGCTATAATACAGTTATTCTTTCATGGTGGCAACATGCAGCACAACTTGTAGAGCCCTTCGCTCATTCTTTACCCATGGAACTGGGTTAGTTTTGTTGTCCAACTTGATATAAACCAGAGTCAGCTGGGAAGAGGGAATCTCAACTGAGGAATTGCTTCCATCAGATTGGTCTGTGTCTGTAAGGCATTGGCTTGATTGCTAATTGATAAGAGGGGTTCCTGCACATTGTGGGTGATATCATCCTTCAGGAGATGGTCCTGAGTTGTTCAGAAAACTACCTGGAAGATCCAGAGAGCAAACTAGTAAATGTTATTCCTCCAAGGACTCTGATTCCAGACCCTTGCCTTGAGTTTCTACCCTTTCTTCCCTCGGTGACTGATTGTGACCTAGAAGACTTAGAAGTGTGAGATGAATAAATCCTTCCCTCTCTCTCTCTTAAGGTGCTTTTGGTCATGGTGTTTGAAAGAAAACGGCCCCCACAGGCTCATAGGGATTGGCACTATTAGGAGGGGTGGCATTGCTGAAATAGTTAGGTGTAGCATTACTGGAGTAAGTATGTCACTGTGGGGGCAGCCTCTGAAGTCTCTTATATGCTCAGGCTATGCTCATTGTGCTTCACAGTCTCCTTCTGCTGCCTTTGGATCAAGATGTAGAACTCTCAGCTCCTTCTCTTGCGCATGTCTGCCTGGGTGTTGCTGTGCTTGCCACTCTCTGAAACTATAAGCCAGTGCCAACTTAATGTTTTTCTTTATAAGAGTTGCTATGGTCACGGTGTCTCTTTATAGCAATAAAACCCTAAGACAGGTGTTATTGTTAAAGTACCAAGAGACAAACATAGATGTCTGGAAAGCAAAGAGTAAATATAAAAAAAAAAAATGAAAGCTTCCACACCTGCATCTGAGGTAATGCTAAAGTAAAACCAACAATGCCAACTTGGATTTGGAGTTAATTAAAGGCCTTCCCTTTCCCCCATTTTTGAGGTAGAGCTTCATGGGTCCCTGGCTATATGTGATCACAGATTTATGAAGGCCCACTGCTGTGAAACTCCTTTCCCTAAATGTGGGCATGGAATGCAATGGCAAAGAAGAGAGTTAGGGTTTTACTGCTGTGATCAGACACCATGACCCAGGCAACTCTTATAAAGGACAACATTTAATTGGGACTGGCTTATAGGTTCTGAGATTCAGTCCATTATCATCAAGGTGGGAGCATGGCTGCATCTCGGTAGTCATGGTGTTGGAAGAGCTAAGAGTTCTCTATCTTCCTTTGAAGGCTACTAATAGAAGACTGGCTTCCAGGCAGCTAGGATGAGGGTCTTAAAGCCCATACCCACATCGACACACTTCCCCCCAACAAGGACACACCTTCTAATAGTGCCACTCCCTGGGTTAAGCATATGCAAACCATAACACAGTGGTTTAAACTACTCCAGGATTTGAAGCCCATGCATAGTTGATGATTGGATAGATTTGGTGATAATTAGGCAAGGAAATAAATAGGAAACAATAGAAAGTTCTGGAATAAAATGCATCTGAGTTTTAACTGGGTAGAACATTTACCTCTATGACTGTGATCACTTGTCCTTTCTAAGCCCTGGTATCATCATCTATAAAAATCAGCAAATATCACTGCCTGTTTGATGGGGAGCTTGTAAGAATTTAATTCTGTAAACTGTGAAAAAAACATAGAGTAAGTAGATGTCTATATGTGACAAATATTCACTATACATTAGCTGTTGAATGAAACCTGCAGTCTTCAGCAAATTGTTTTCGTTTTGCTTTGTCTTAACGCTTTCAAGATAAGGTCTCACTGTTATCCAGGATGAGTTTTAGGAAATCTTCCTGCCTCAGTCTCCTGCTTAAAGGAGACTGAGGTGTGTGTCACCATGCCAAGCATTGTACATCTTAATAGAAATCAAGATACATAAGTGCCAGTGGGTAGCACTGAAATCGCTTTGCAGCCGGCCATCTGCTCAGGATAGAAGAAAAGCATCCCTTGGCCAAAGGGCAGAGTTCCCTTTAAGAAACGCTCTGCTAGGAGGCAGCTTTGAAATGACCCAAGGTAAAGCCTCAGTGTGCAGAGCTCGGTTCTGAAAAAAAAATTTAAATTATTTTTCTATGTCTCAGAAAAGAAAGGAAAGCCTGGGAAAGTGGATGACACGGTATCAGAGCCAGCAGTAGGAGCGATTCAGAGGGTAGAGAGCAGAACGGGCTTTTGTCACCATGTGTGAAACAGTTATTACAAAGGCAACAGTGCTGAGATGAGGTGACACCACCATTGAAAAAAGGAAAAGGAGCCAGGGGTGCCAGCTGGGAAGAGGGACCGCAGGGGGAAGCCTTTGTGCCAGAGAGTGCCAGTTTTGCTTAAAATTTAATGTTTGCTTTTCAAATAAATCTTTACTACCCCCCACTAAATGGTGAAAGACTCAGCTGAGAATGTGCATTAAATTTCATGAATGTATTTGGGAGTCTTAGAGAGACATCCGTCACTCACCCAACCAGCCATTACTGGGTTGAGGAATGGCTCTTTGAAGGTAGGGACTGTCTGTGTTTTAGGCAGGATTTCTCTTGAGAGGCTGGTACAATATACAACAATTCCACAGCTTGGGGAGTTAAGTAGAATACTAGTAATTCTACAAAGTGCATGGTGAGTTTATTTAGACAGCAGCACAGATAAAGGAGGGATGCATTTCAGTCTATGCCTCTGTAGAAAACCTGTAGCCCTGCTTGGGGGAATGAATTAGAGTCCTAGAGGCCAAGATGAAGCAAGAGCTTCTTGCGTTTGAATGCAGTGTGAATGGTACAGGTACAAAGGGCGGTAGCCATTTTGGAACCATCTGTGGCTTGTGAAGATGAACAGTTAAAGGGAGCTGTGGCAGGTAAGCAAACAGCACATCACTCTGTGTGTGGGGGAGCCATTGTCACCTTTCAAGATATGCTTCTTTAATATGAAGGTGCTATCAGAGCTTCAGTCCTTTTGTAGTTACAGGGAATCCACTCCAGAACATCTGGGCAGCTTTCCATTCATTGTCCAATGCGCATATTCATATTATTCGTTTGTGAGGAGATGGAGATTAGAGCAAAGGCAAACTCGGCAAACTCTCTACCATTGAGCTATACTCCCAGTACACAAAAAAAATTTTTTTTAAGAACAAAGGCAACTTTTCATTGCATCTTATTATGAACAATGCCATATGGAAGCAAAATAACAAAAATTATTTAAGCAGAGAGAGAGAGAGAGAGAGAGCTAACTGGGAATAGCTAAGCCTGCAGGCAGGCTAGGAGACTCAGGAGGAAGTAAAGGAATTCATTCTGTTTTGGAGGGAGAGTCACTAGCCACGTGAGATCTCAGGTGGAGTGGCCATTGTAGGCTTCCCCAGGTGGGAGATTAGAAATTCAGCTAAGCAGAGGGCAGATTTAATGTGCTGAGCATGGAGAAGGTAATCGGTAACTAAACTGAAAGCAGATTTAGAGTGTGTGTGTGTGTGTGTGTGTGTGTGTGTGTGTCTTTTATCCTCGAATCCAAGGGAACCCGGCAGTGGCTGGTAGCACATCTGCCCGGAGCTTAAAGCAGGGTAGTAGAAACTACACGCTACATATTTTATTATATTTTGTTTTCTGAAATGATCTTTACTCCCCTGTCGTCTCTCAAGGACAATGAAATACAAATGTGAGTCTGGGGAAAGATTATTAAAATTGTAATGGGGTGGGGAACCATCTCAGCCCATGAACACAGAGATTATTAAACACATTTAACCTGAAACTGTCTCACTGGGAAAATGTCAGTCCTCAAATATTTAATAATCACATGGAAATGAGGACAGATTTATTCTGTGTTGTTTCAGGAAAGACAATGAGAAGAAATGAAACATTTAAGAGACACCTCAGCACCACCCATGGCTGGGTCGAGAGAGGAACGTGACATAGACAATACCAGAACCATTCAAATCATCAGAGATGGTGGAGAACAAACAAGCCTTGAGGAAATCATTAACCAGACACCAAAGCCAAATTTGTGAAGGAAAATTCTTGAAGTCTGTGAGGAGGTAGATCTATTCTTTGAAGCAGCCACATGTTAACAAGAAAAGCAATTCGTGACATTCTGTCAACTACTTTGTTGCCATATATATATACATATGATATATAGAGTCCTCCCCAATTTATGCTTTAATAAGTTGCATTAATTACTTTGTTGCTGTTGTTGTTGTTGCTGCTGCCGCTGCTGCTGAGATAAAACAGCAGTGCCAAGGGAACTTAACGAAGGCGTTTATTTTGGTTTGTGGTTCCAGAGGAGTAAGAGTCTACAGTGGCAGGGAGCCATGCCGGCAGGCAGGCAGGCATAGTGGCTGGAGCAGGAACCTGAGTGCTCACATCCTCAGCTGCAGGAGAGAAAGGGAGAGACTGGGAAGCAGCGGAAAGCCTTTAATCTTAAAGCTCACCCCCCAAGTGACATACTTCCTCCACCAAGGCTGGTCCACTTAAACCTCCCCAGACAGTGGCACCGACTGAAGATCACGTGTTCAAACGCACAAGTCTATGGAAGACATTTTTCACACAAACCACCTCACCCACTGACCATTCTTTACGGTAGTCAGCTGGGACTCTGCATAAGTGACAAGTGATCTGATAAGGAGAGTCGACCACACCTTTGGTTTGGCGTGTCCTCCAGCTTTTGCAAACAGTAATCCACCAACATTCTCTGATTTTAATGTTTGCAAAGGTTTATTTTTATTTCATAGGTATAGATGTTTTGCCTGCATGTATTATCTGTGCTTGTGGAGGCCAGAAGAGGGTTTCAGGTCCTCTAGAACTATCCGTGAGCTGATATGAAGATGCTGGAAACTAAACGTGGGTCTTTTGCAAGAGCAAGAAGTGCTTTTAAATAATAAGCCATCTCTTCAGTCCCTCCATTCATATTTTCAGAAGAAAACACTTCAGTTTGCAATTCTGCCTTGTAAATAACCCCCTTTACTAGAAAGAAATGAGCTCCTTATGCTCGTAGGAATTAGCATATGCAAATAATTAGTATTTCAACTTCACTTCGGCCCTGTAAGGTAGCACCCGTGAGAGGGAACCCTAAATGGCAAGGCACAAAGACCACAGAAGACACTGACAAACTTGCACTTGGCATTATAGTCACTGCTTCTGCTAATTAGTGAAGTGTTAAACACCTAGTTATAAGATAAGGTAGACAGATGAGGCTGGGTAATTAATGACTCCTTTGACATTAATGACGATCATTGTGGCTGCCACCACAGATAGCGGCATCCCTTGGTGTCTATCAACCATTGCATATTTGATTGAAAATCGCTAGAGCAGGAGAGCTTGCCCCTGGATTCTTATACGCTATTGCTCCATATAAAATTGTTTTTTTATTAGTGTTGGCTTTGGGTTAGAAGTCTCCAAGGAAATGTCAGTGTTTACAAGAACAGTTCTCATGTTGTGTAAACAAAGATCCTCCAAATGTTAAGCGAGTTGCTATATTTTAATAATTTGCCTTGTGCTTGTACCAGGAAGAATAAATGAGTTCTCTTGTCTGGCACGAGAAACGTTATTGAAATAAGATGCAAATCAGCCTACTGATTGTGTTAGAACAAGGTGATCTCATTATGTCTGTGTAGACACATATTTACTAATCTATTGATCTGTGTATTTCTAGAAGCTGAGGAGGGCTCCTGCTCTGTGGCTGTGTTCTGTCCAGTGTTTTTAGTAAAGGGATCAGGCACACTATGGTAGGACTGCCTTCTGTTCTTGATACTGTTGTCCAAAACTTGGTTGTTTTTTTTTTTCTTCTGTGGTAGTTTAGATTACATCGAGCCCATGGCCAACCTAATTGGACAACGTATTCCTCAGCTTTGCTTAAGTAGGTTCTGCAAGGGTGGTTTCTCAGTGATGGAGCCTGTAAGCAGGCATTCACCTCACTCACGGCAACTGAATAAAAGCAATGATTAAGACCCTGAGAAAACGATAAGTCAGTGGTCTCCTCTAGTTGATAAATCTATATTTCAAAAAAATATTGTAATTAATATTTATATGTGCATATAATGTGTTTGGATCAAACCCAGCCCCATTCTTCCCCTCCAGTTCTCCTCCACCTCCACCATTTTCCTTTTCAGTTCCATTTTCTCTCTCTCCCTCTCCCTCCCTCCCTCCCTCACTCACTCCTTTCCTCTCTCTCTGTCTTCTTCATCATTCCTATTTCTATTCCTCCCTCCCAGCTGCCATTGTCTTAGTTAGGGTTTCACTGCTGTGAAGAAACACCATGACCATGGCAACTCTTAGAAAGAAAAATATTTAATTGGGGTTGGCTTACAGTTCAGAGGTTCAGTCCATTATCATCATGGTGGAAAACATGGCAGCGTACAAGCAGACATGGTACTTCAGAAAGAGCTGAGCATTCTATGTCTAGATCCAAAGGCAACAGAAAGAGAGAGTGACATTGGGCATGGCTTGAGCTTCTAAGACCCAAATGTCCATCCCTTAGTTACACACTTCATGTAACAAAGGGTTTCATTGCTGTGAAGAGACAACACGACCATGACCACAGCAACTTTTATAAAGGAAAAAATTTAATTGGGGCTGGCTTACAGCTTCAGAGGTTTAGTCCATTATCATCATGGCAGAAAGCATGGCAGCCTAGAGGCAGACATGGTGCTGGAGGAGCCAACAGTTCTACATCTTGATTTACATGCAGCAGAAGACTGTAGGACACACTGGGCATAGCTTGAGCACACCCCCACAGTGACACACTTCCTCCAATAAGGCCACAACTACTCCAACAAGGCCACACCTCCTAATAGTGCCTGTGGTGGTTTGAATATGCTTGGCCCAGGAAGTGACACTATTTGGAGGTGTGGCCTTGTTAGAGAAAGTATGTCACTGTGGGCATGGGCTTTTAAAATCTTCATCCTAGCTGCCTGAAAGCCAGTCTTCTCCTGGCTGCCTTCAGATAAAGATGTAGAACTCTCAGCTCTTCCAGCTCCATGCCTGCCTGGATGATGCTATGTTCCCACCCTAATGATAATGGTCTGAACCTGTAAGCCATCTCCAATTAAATGTTGTCCTTTATAAGAGTTGCCTTGGTCATGGTGTCTCTTCACAGCAATGGAAACACTAACTAAGACAGTGGCCTTCCCTATAGGCCAAGCATTCAAACACAAGAGTCTATGGAGGCCATTCCTTTTCAAGCCACCACAGAGTGTGATAGAGTCATCCCATTTAGAGCTAAGAACTCTACAGTCTCTTATTGTTTGCATGTTTACTGCTTGTGGATCTCTGTACTAATCGTTATCTACTACAAAAAGAAGCTTCTGCAGTAAGGGTTGTGAAGTGTACTAATCAAGTATAAGGTAAGAACTCAGTGGCCAGTTTATTACTATGTCTATTTAGCAGAATAATAGTGCTGGGTTCTTCCCTAGAGCATATGATTATTGTCTTAAATTTTTCAAAAACTACTTTTAATAAGGATTCTTAAATGCTTTAACCTCCCATCTAGCCCACCATGTATGGGAGATAGTGGGAGAGAGAGGTTATCAGGATATAGGGGAGGTGGACCTGTTTAGAAATGGTTCTTTGGAGCAAATTCAATCTGTGTTGTTAGCAGTATAGTTCAGTGGTGTCAGAATAACAAAAATGAATCAGCACAGGTGGCACAACCCCCCCCAGAAAGAGCTCTGATTTGGTCAACAGCTCAAAGACCCTGCAGAGAACATGTACCCAAATGTAGCCAGAGTGGTCTGTTTCAGCATTGCTGCCAAGACCAGGCTACTAATGTGAATTAATGGCCTTGAGTGTTAGGCCACAGCTATTTATTCTTCATTCGTCAAACTATTTGAAGTATCCAAAGAAAGACTTCTGAACCAACTTGGTCAACCATGTCAAAATCACTGCAAGCTTCCACCATTACCACGTATGTCAGAACCAAATGTCGGCGGACCTTCATTCTTCAACCACAGTCCTCTGATATTTGTCTAATCGATATTTTATGATTAAGTTCATTTTTGTTCAAATGACTCATGGAGGGACAGCGGAATGGCTTAGTGGGTAATATAATGGGCTTGCCACCTTACTTTGATAATCCGAGTTTGAGCACTACTTAGCCTGGGAGCTTGAGTTTGATTACCATCATGAACAGAGGAAACCAACTCTCAAAAGTTGGGCTGACTTCTATACATGGACCTTGCTCTAGTGTGGGAGAACACACACGTGCATGCGCACACACGGTGATAAATCAAATTCAAATTAAATGAGTGGTATACACTGAATAATACAAAGCCCAAACTATGAGTCAAAATGTTAAGTCACTTAAGGCTGATTTACATCATTAACTTCTAGAAAACGCAGTTTTAAAAGTTGTCATTCAAAAATTCACAGCGATGAGGATATTAAACTTACAAACCAGAAGACCCAAGTAGAAGACCCCATTTCATTAGTGGAGCAGCTGTGGGCATATCAACTCGTCTTTTTGAACTGAGAAGTCCCCATGGTGATTGGATGGTCTCTATGTAACACTGATTTTAGATGCTTACTTGAAATAACAGAAATCTCCCTTTATAAACTATTTTTCTTGGCATAAAATTGCTCATAGTTAGTTAATACACCTCTGAGAATTAAGACTATACAGCTTAGGTGATAAAGATTTCCCTTTTAAAAAATTATATTAGGAGCTGAAGGAATGGCTCACCAGGTAAAGTACTTGCCGCACAACACCTGAGTGTGATCCCCAGAACTCTTGTAAAGATGGAAAGAAGGAAAGATTCAATGCCCCATAGTTGTTCTCTGGCTTCTACATGCATGCCTTGACACACATGTCCCCATACGTGTATATCATATGCACACAACTACATCAATAATAATAACTATTACTATTATTATAAATACTCCTATGTTATATATATTAAATATAAATTATTATAAAATTTATGCAAACTGGCTTTGGCATGCAGCATACCTATAAAGAGAGCTATTTCCCTGTATCTTTGCTTTCTCTTTGTCCCTGCATACATGACTCTGTCAATCCCCCACAAGGAAGAGTGACTTTTACTTCAGTGGAGGTAGTGGGTGGATAGTTGCTTTGAGCCTCTGGAACACAGCAAATCGATTTTGATTAAACTTACTAGATAATAAAAATCATATTTTTCAATGATTTATTTTTCTCTGGCCAGTGATGAGGGTGTGTGTGATTGATTTTAAATACCATTTTAAGGCATTCTGAGTTAGGAGGTCAAGTTCTGCAAAATAACCTTTTTAATATACTCCATTTCTAAAAACAGACATCTATGAGGCACATAAAAGAAAAGAGGAAGTACTGGGCAGGGAGGAACAGGAGGAGGAAAGAAAGGAGGGGAAGAAGAAAGAAAGAAGGGAGGGAGGGGAGGAGGGAAGGAGAGGGGACACACATGGGCTCCTCACCTGCTCTATCCCTGAATGCTCCAGGGACACAGCATCCTCTCCTCACCATCAGTCACGGGAATGTTGTTTCTCTCTTCAGCCCTCCACATTGCACATTGGGAACCTGTCCTGTACACACCTTCTCTGAGAAGACTGGGTGCAGGCAAGTGCCAGACTCAGTTACTTCTGACTTTTTTACATCTGCCTTCTGGTTCCTCCTTCCTTCCTCTCCCTCTCTCTGTGCAGCCCCAGCCTAGCCCATCTCTCCTGGACCAATTTGTCCCACTGTTTCTAGACTCTCCACCTTCTGATGTCATCCAAATTCTTCACTTAGGCTGTTCTTATTTTCTCTTCTATTTTATTGCTGTTCTTTATACTCCCATTTACACAGCATTACTTATAAGAAAATGTTGCGTCGCCATTTGGCTCAAATCAGTCAGACTCGCCACCTTTCCAAGCTTTGAAAATTACAGGACAGAAATCAGGTTTTAGAGCACTTAATGTTCTTTTTATTGTCCGGTCTATTAAGTCCACAACAGACAATCTTCTGCATGCAAAATAATTTTTACTTGAAGCATTCATGAATAATAATTGTAAGGCATTAAAAGCAATATTTTGCAATTTAAATTTATGTTAAGTGCCTGCACTCTTCCAATATAAAAAGCTAAACTGATGTGACAATCAGAAGAGCAAATACGGACACACATTTTGATTCTGGTATCAGGTTCTCTCTGAGCACATTCATAATCTAAACCCAGATAGTCTCATCCTTTTGTTCTGTCTTGGATGACTCGACTATCAGTGATATTGAAGAAACCATCTTATTGACCATTGCCAACTATCCTCAGTGGTTGGTCCTAGAAATTCTATCTGTTTACTTCTCCTGGTTTTATTTTGTTTTAGTTTTTTATGTGTGGATGTTTTGCCTACACTTATATCTATGCAGCACACTCATGGAGCATCTTTGGAGGCCAAAAGGTGTTTGATTCCTTGGAACTGGAGTTAAGAACAGTGGTGAGCAGATATGTGGTTTCTGGGAACTGAACCCAGGACCTCTGTAAGGGCAGGTATTTTACTGCTGAGCCATCTCCCCATCCCTGCTTCTGGATTTCTCTTCTGACCCCTAACACTTCTCAAAAGGCCCCATTTCTTGACACTTGCACTGAAGAATGTTTCTAACACAAAACTTTGGACTACATAGCAACACTACAGCAGTATGTCCACAGCAAAGCATGGATCTCGGTTTACCTAACCTCATGTGTGAATGCCACTATGTCCCCCTCAGTGTTAACAGCTCTTCCTTAACTTCTGGATTTTCCTTTCCGGTCTTGCTGAATTTGACTCACACATGTAATAATAATTATTAATATAAGTGTATGCAGTAAACTAATACAGCAGCTGTTTTTCTTTATCCTAGCTAGTTCCCATATAATGACACAGAGAGACAAGATTTATTTAATCAAGCTTTACTGCACAATACCTGGGAAGTCATTGATCTATTTTAATCCTCTAAACTACCTCCTAGCCAAAATCCTTGAGATACTTGAATTTTAATATTGGTCTAGCTCTCTGGGCTTCAGAAGTGTTCTCCCATGATTCCTCTTCTCACCCTCCTTATGGCTGAATTCCCCCTTACTCTGCTCTCTTTCCCCCTTCCCTGGCTGGCAGTAGTCCCACCCTGTTCTCTCTTATGCCCAGCCATTGGCAGATCAGCTTTGATTGACAAGGCAGAGAATAAATGATGAGCATTGTTTACACAAACTTGAGTCGCAGGATTCTTGATATAAGCATTACAATGTTGTGTCTGGATTGCAACAAAGTATGAGGGCAAAGAAACCAGCATTTGAATAACACAAGGATAAACTTAACACAGTTCACAATAACACGTCCACAGTAGGAATCTGAGACAGTAAACTCTCTACTTGACAGCTTCATCTCTTTAAATAGAAACAAGGTGTGTAAAAAGTTACCGCTACAGCTGCTCATCTCTGAATTTCCACCTGATCTCAAATTGCCCTATGAATCTGTTCCAGTACTTCGGTTTCTCGTTCTCAGACTTCCATTGTCCTTTAGATATGCGTTTTTATGCTACTGAGTAGTCACATGGCTTTCTATGATCTTGGAGGGTAAGCTACAGTCATCTTCTTCAATGGGAACTTCCAGGGACTTCTGTTGTTGTTTATTGATTTGGATACCCACCCAGGCCAACTTGGTTTGCTCCTACTTGAGCATTGCTTTCCTGCCTTGACTTGCATGGCTTTGGGATTGACCTGACTAGAACCATAGAGAAAGAAGGAGCTGTAGCAGACACATATACAGAAAACCTGGAATCAGGTTGTCCATGCACTCTGGTGGAAGCTCACCCAAAGCCTGAGTCTTTATGAGAAACTCAGGGAGTTAATTATATACAGCAATGAAGAGCTATGGTCTTATCATGAAATGTCTTTCCTAATGTCTGTACAATGTCATTTTTCATCCTTGGATTGAACCTTGGTCTCTTCTGGTGATGTTTGCTCAAGAGAATCAATGGTAAACCAGTGATGATCTCCCACTCTTAGTGATCTTCCCAGTGACAACCAGGTAAGGGAGGAGCCTACCAGTTTCTTTCATACAACCTCAGGCAACATTATTCTCTTTCTCAAGGACAGTAAGTTAGTATCTAAGGCCTCATGAACTCTGTAATGTCAAAATCAAATTACACTTTAGGAAAACCATTTTTGTAAAGGTTAGGACATACCGAAGGTGGCCATCAGTTGCATCTCTGACAGATTTTTCCAAATTTGTGTGCTCAGCTGCTGCTCTTTTTGTCATTCTGGTGTAACATACACACACACACACACACACACACACACACACACACACACACAATGCATAGCTCCCAAATGTCCAATTGAATGAAATTTGACAAGTGTATATGATGGCCAAAATCAAGTTTCAGAACTTTTCATTTGCTCAGAGTTTTCTTGGGTTTCCTTCCAGCTAGTCTTCCTTGTGCCAAGGCAACTTTCCACCCTCCGTCTGCACATATTCATTTGCCTCTTCTTCAAATTCCTGTAAATGGGATCTGCCTCATTCCCCACTATGTAATACTATGAAGACTTTTCCACCTTCCTGCATACACCATTTGTTGTTCCAGTGAGTGAACGCACTGCCATTTTTAATCTACCTCCTGTTGATAGACAGTTGACTCACTTTTAGTGTTTTGCTAGAACGGATAAGGCTGTGATAAACATTTCCAAGGTAGACTATTTGTTTCTGTGGAATTTATAAGGAACAATTACCCGTAGTTTTGCTCTCAAAGATTTCTTTGGTCTTTAATAAAAATGAAATGAACATTCTCTAAGTGATTAGTGTTGGCCATGATAGTAACTTTGCCTATAAATTTCACAAGTAAGGCTTAATGTCTGTTATATGAAAAATATGTTCATTGAAAAAAAATGTGCACTTTGCCAGTGTTACCAATTACTGACAATCTGAATGAAGATCTCTATGGTCTATTTCATGTGTTCTTTGATCCTGCTAGAGGGTAGGGTAGGGATAGTATTCTCTCGATATTTTATAAAGAACAAAGCATTTTTGTTTATCATCTCTTTGAGTTGTATGAAGAAACATATCAGTGGACAGGTAGCTAATATAGTGGCTCATGGCATTACATTTAAAATAATACATACAATCAGTGAGACATTCTGCCAAATTGTTTGTGGAAGTGATTGTAAAACCATATGGAAACTGAAACTTAATCAGCACCTAGGTGTATTGAAATGGCCTCATAGGAGAAATCACATGAGATGGTTGGGATGGAAGGCTAATCAAAGTGATTTTTAAAAGTGATTACATGTCACTCTAATAACATGAATCACAACTTAGAAGGATGGGTATAGGACTAAAAGTTATCAATTCCTTTTTATAGGGCCGTGGAGAATCTAGAGCAAGTGGCTTCTGTTTATTCCTATATCTGAGACAAGGTCATCTCATGCTGTAGCTCTGGCCAGGCTGGAACTCACTACACAGCTCAGGCTGAAGGTTCAACTTTTGAGATGAATTTTTGGTGTGCAATACAGGACCCTCTGGCCTGGAAAAGCAACAAGGCCACTGAGAAGAAGACACTGGTTTTTTGGGTTTTTTTTTTTTTTTTTTTTTTTGGTAAGATATCAAATGGATTCTGACGTTCTTGAATTAGGATAAATCCTGAAGGTGTCTTACATCTTCCACAGTCAGTTGTGATGGTGGGACAATTACCCATTCAAAAGTGAAGGGAAATGTCAATGGGCATGACTGGGGATGAGAGCTGGAGTCGGTGTGTGGATAGGAGAGTCAAGACCAAGAAAGCTAAACTCTCAAGAGTTCAAGGTTTCCAGGTACAAAACAGTGAATGAATGAATGAATGAATGAATGGATGAATTTCTTGTCATTGTTTGAAAACTAAGTAGGCATTTCTCTTGTATCAAATGAACATAAATGGGATGCTTTGTTGATCCCGAGACAGCCATTTAAGCTATAAAAACACAAAGGCTGCCAGAATGAGACATGCATCATCAATCCATGCTTTTACATTGGTTCAGAGTGAAATGACACAGGCTTTCCCTCTGATGACCAAAGGCACAGAGAGGTGTGGAGCTATTGGTTTTCAAAATGGAGAATCACACACACAGACCTCTTCTCCATATTCATTTCCCCCTCCTCTGGGCCACTACAGAGATTTACAGCATTCCAGTCCTGTTTATTCTCTCAGATGCTAACAAATCATCCTTGGCTTCCTTCTAAGTCTTTTTAAAATTCTTTTATTCACAAGACTAAGAACCCAGGATGGAACCATTTCCGGAGTAATACCATAAATTACCCAAGCTTCTGTCTGTTCATTCCAGTCCATTCCAGTTTTTGACAGCTATTTCGGTGCTATCATTTGTCTTTGTAACTTTAAAGGTTAAGATTAAACTTCTATTGCTTGTTCCATCAACTTTAGGTTATATCCAGACTTCAGGTTAGGACTTGAACACTCTTTTTCTAATCTTTTATTCTATAGCAGAAGAACTGCCACGTTTATAGATTGTGACTATGAAATAAACATTTGATAGATTGTCTATAAAAGTTTAGAAGTGAGGCTAGAGAGATGATTCAGAGATTAAAAGCACTGGCTGCTCTTGTAGAGAACCCAGGTTTGGTTCCCAGCACCTACGTGGGGCTCACAGCCATCTGTAATTCTAGTTCTGGGGCATGGCATGTTATGTGGCAAAACTTTTCCCTGGGGAGACATAACACATCTACTCATGCCTGAAAGTAAGTCCATGACAGACCAAAGTACAGATGCCACCCAAGTCCAACTTCGTGAACCAATGAGTTTTATCTACAGGAGTATGGGTTAAGGGTCACTTACAGGACCAGAAATGACTCAAAGACAGCTGCATCACCAAAGTCCACCCCAGAATGGGTGACAGTTCACACAGTTGGGAAACCTGGAGCATACTACACAGCTTGCAGGCATCTCAACAGATTGGAGAACATCCTTTCCAAGTGATTCTAGTCTAAACTTCTTCTTCCAGACAGCTCGGCAAGTCTCAGGGTCTTCTTTATTACCTGTCTCCTTCCAGTCTGAGGGACTCTCAGTTCTTATTGCTTACTCCTAGAGGGAGGGGCTTAGTGAATCTGGTCAGTTTCAGGAGTTTCCTGAAGTTATTATGAATTGTTTACCTTCCTGCTTAAGGAGGTTCCCTGCTGGGTGGAATGTTTCAGTCTAGGAGAAAATATACACCACAAAGCAAAACACTCATACATACAAAAAAAACATTAAAATATTTTTAAAGTTGAGACATAATTAATATATTTATGTAATGATTTGCATTTTTCATTGTCAAAAAAGAATAATCTCAGGGTTCTGCTTTATCCTTTATGGGTGGATGCCCTGGCTTCTGTACTACTCACAGGTGATAACTAAGCATCTGAGTTTAGGCCTTTTGCATTGCTTGAATGATTTGAAATTTCATGGAAATGAAGCCAGCACAGTTTGGTTTTTAAACTTCTGCTTGCTTGTGGAATCAAGGTGTTGAAGGTTACAGGTCAAATCCAGCTTCCAGAGTACTAGCTAGTTACAGAGTCCTAATTTGCTTTTTCTTGCCTTGATGAATGCCATTACCAAATTGACCTGGGGAGGAAAGGGTTTATTTGGTCAACACACTGTGTCAGGTCTATCAGGATGGGAAGTCAGCGCAGGAACCTGGAGGAGACAGGAACTGAAGCAGAAGCCATAGAGGAATGGTTATTGTCTATGGACTTCCTCAGTCTCCTTTCTTATAGGGCCCAGGACTATCTGCCTATGGGGTGCCACCACCCCACATCAATCATTAAACAAAAAGACAATGCTGCTCGGAATTGCCTAGAGGCCAGTCTGATGAAGGCCTTTCTCAGTTGAGGCTCCCTCTTCACAGATGGTCCTATCTTGGGTCAATGCTACAAACAAACAAAACCAACACTAACATACACACTGTTACATTTTTTTAATGTGTACAGTTAAGATTGAGTGGTTATGAAAACATTTTCACTGGTGCACCCCACCCAACAAGGAAGTCTAGGGGTTCATTTCATACAAAGTTGGGTAGGACACTCCCATTGGCTTCAAGGTGCCCCGTCCTTCCCAAGGCCTTCAGAGAATCACCATGTGTATTGAGCAGTCAACACAACGCGATTCTACTCCTTTAGAAGCCAATACAAATGAAATGAAATTCAATGCAGTGTTCTTGCCAATGTTTCCTTGGAAGAATCGATGCGACCCAGACACAAGCTTTTGGTTTATCGCAAACATTATTTTCAGCCCTCATATTATAAGTCACTTAAAAATCAGATCCATCTCTCAAACTCACACCGTAGTGAACCTAATAGGGTCTTATTGTGAGTTTCTATTGTCTTATTGTGCTGCAGCTTTGGGGGGGGGGTGAAGCTCTGTCTGTAGGAGAGCCAAGGTAATAAGAAAAGACCTTAGGGGGGGCAGTGACAAAGCACTGTGTGGACCGATGAGAAGCAAGGGCCTTTGTGTAATGATTATTCTGCTGTTTCCTTTGACCTTCAAAGAGAAAATATTCTGTTCTGCTACACATTCACTACATGGGAACCTGCAATTACCATACAGGGGAAAAAAAGTCTACATTAAAATCAGATGGTGAGATGAATATCTGAGCCATTAATAGAAATGAACCCGCTTCCTCTTTTAATGAACAGAATTTGTCAGGGGGGCTTCCTGCTGTAAAGTCATCAGTGGAAACAGAAGAGAACCACCGTGTAATAAATTTAACTAGCTAACCCCACTGGTAGACTAGGTTTAAAATATGTTGAGAAACGTATTTACAGAAGTGCTGTGCTGAAGACAGCTGAAGACAGAACTGCTGACCTTTGGTGGCTGACTGCAGGCCACCTGCTGGTGCCTTCCTGTTCCTCCCTCTGCTTTCTGAGAACCTGAGTTTCACTTTCCTAAGGTCAGGTTGTGACTAAGTACAGAATAACATCCATTAAACACTAGTTAGTACTAACAATTGTTAGTACTTTTTTTTAAAGTAGTTATCTGGGAACAGGGTGCTGTTGTCACTTAGTTCTAACTGGGTGGTCACAATATCACACAATCCTTTGGCTTAGCTGTTGAAAAATAGAAAGATATGCATGTCTTTAAAAAAAAATAGGTTGCCATGGTTTTTCTAATTTCATGGCGTCCATACTTGACAAAGCACTTATTCCTATTGATGGTCTTCCCTCTGTGGCACTGACGATGGTTGATTTGTTGTTATATTGTGCTTGGTTACAGTGACTTGGGTCTAAGGAAGCTCAGCATCTAAGGTATATGCACTAGCTGGCATGTTGCTGAAGCTAGACTATAGCAAGAACCTTCGGGAAGTCTCTAAGTACATGGTTTGAAATCAACCAGGAAGATGTGGTGGTAGTTAATCTTCATCACCAACTTGATTGACATTAGAAACACCCAGGAGACACACCTGTGGGTGTGTCTGTGAGGACCTTTCTAGAGAGGTTTCATCAAGGAAAGGAGACCCCATTCTAAGACACACCAATGCATGGTCTAGATTGGCTAAGAAAGTCTGCTGAGCATTGACATTTTACTCCGTTGCTTTCTGGATAGTACCATGCTTCTACCGCCATGATGGACTGAACCCTCTGAACTGGGAGCCAAGAGAAACTTCCTTTCCTTAAGCTACAGGTCAGGGATTCAGTCACCACAACCGGAAAAGAAACTAAAACACCAAGAATATTTAATGCCACAAATATAGGCAGACAAATTGGGGTTGATTTTCCCCTCAGAGAGCTATTCCTGTCCTGTGTGAATAATGCTCACACCAAATCTGTGACAGTGGCATGATATCAGAAATCCCATTTTACATATGAGGAAATTAACACAAAGTGATACAGAGTATCTCAGCCTGCTCTGTCTCTGCTAAGGAACACAGCATCACAGATTTTTTTTTTTTTTTTTTTTTTTTTTTGGCAATTTGGGAGTTCTAACTAATTTTGAGAAGTGTCTGGGAGGAAGGAATAATTTAAATTAAAAGGCATGTGTAAATCTCTGGAATGGAAGATTAATGCCAAGAGAGCTGGAAACTCTCTTATAGACACAAATATTCAGTTTGTTAATATGAGGTGGAGCCTGTATGTGCCATCTTAGGGTGTGGGAAGAGGATATTAGATATGGAATATGCACATTTTTCTTTGAGAAACAATCCAATAAGAATCTTTAGAATCCAATCCAATATAATTAAGAATCTGTGAAATGTTTAAGAATGCTTGTGAGAGAGCCAGACACATTAGTGCACCCCTCAGCTTAGTATATAGATGGCAGAGTCAGGTAGGTGTTAAGCTTTAGCTTAGCTACATAGTGAGAGCTTGTCTCGACAAAAAGAGGGAGGGAGCTTTTCAAGGCTGGGAAACATGGCTTAATAGTTAAAAATGCTTACCATGCTCGCAGAGGAACAGGGCTCGGTTCCCAGTACCTACACTCACAACTGCCTGGAACTCCCAGTTCCAAAGGATCCGAACCCCTCTGGTGTCCATGGGCACCAGCACCCACCTGTACACATAAACTTACTCTGACACACATACAGACAGATAAATAAATAAATAAATAAATAAATAAAGCATATGATTCTTGGACAGCATAGGAGGCTTTCTAAAGGAGAACGTTTTGAGATTTTGATGAGTGTTGCTGAACTTGAGCTGGAAGAGAAGGATGACGATGCCTGGCAGGTGAAAAACGGGTACGTAACAACATCAAAAATGGCACTCGTCTGTTGCATGAGGAAGAAACTCAAACTAGACAGTTTGGTCCCACTTTTTCTATTCTTTAAAAAAAAAAAAGTGAAACATGAATCAGGAATTAAATGGAAGCCTGGGGGTTTCATTTCCTTCCATCAGTTTCTTTAGTCACCTTTGAAATTAAGACGAATGAGTCAGTCAGTGCACCCCGCATGGGACTCTCACGGATAATCAGTCCTTTCACAGGTCCAAGAGCTATTTGCATACCTTCTCACTCCAGTGAAGAGGAACCAACAGCCAAATACCCAGGCCACCAACCCAGAAGGATTGGGCATGGGCTCACACTAAGAGTTCTTTGTTTTGTGAAACAATTCACTCTTACCAAATTACTTTTTTTTAGCAGTTAAGTAATGCCTTTATTCCAGGTACCATGGATGCAAAACTGAATAAAAAGGGACCCTCTGTGTGGCAGGTGTGGCAGGTTAGGGTGTTCTGGAGGGATGGCGATGACAAAATTAATGGCACTCAACTGTTACAATAAAGGTCCAGTACTTCAGGATTTCAGGGCAGAACAACTAGTGGATCTAGGTGTGGGGCAATACAAGAATGTGGTGTTCTGAGTATAAATGAACACGTTTCCCAGAGGACAGCTTGCCTCCAGGGTGACAGGGTAGAAATGAGAGTACAAAAAAAAAAAAAAAAAAAAAAAAAAAGTAACGTGTTACCATAGTTTCCTCTGCATGCAATTGTCCTCTAGCCTAGAAGACCACTCAGATATAATCACTGAAGGCTCCTGTACCATTAGCTATAATACCACAGGGCCAGGAAGCTTGTGGGTGTAATTGGAGCCGAGAAATTGAAGGTTTTGAAGACAGATTAAGTGGGGATCGCAAGTTATCACTGACATTTCTAGCCAGAACCAAAGAGACACAGCCCAACTTTTAGATGCTTTAAAAAAAAAAAAAAAAGATATAATGGTTTAGAAATGACACGGAGGATAGTCAGAAGCGTAGAATTCTTTAAGTAGAATCTCCCTTTGTATTTAAAAAAAAGAAAAAATCTACTTGCCTAGATCAAAGCCTTATCCTGCCAAGCGGCGCATGGCTTGCTCAGGTAGGTGAAGCCCAGGTGCTCTGCTGGGCTGTTTTAATACCAAGGCTCCCTTCTTGGCAGTGGCATGAGACATCGCTGTTTGAGCATCTGCTAGTCCGTGAACCTGATAAACTGAGACTGATTTTCCATCATTCACACCGTAAGGATTCCCAGGTACCAAAATAATGAGCCCAAACAACTCATGGCCATTGAAACCTCTGACCTTTCCCTTTCATTCTCCGGGAAAGGCAGATGTGGTCACTTATACCCATAATCCTGGCACTCAGGACACTGAGGCAGCAGGATCGCCAAGTACAAAGTCAGCCTGGATTGCGTAGCAAGCCCCTATCTCACAAGCCAAGAGAGGATAATTAACATTTAACCCTTGAAAGGGGCTGTAAAGATGGCTCAGTAGTTAAGGGTACCCAGTGCTCACAGGGTGGCTCACAACCTTCTGTTAACTCCAGCCCCAGGGGATCTGGCGCCCTCTACTGAGCTCCACCGGTTGTCTGTGCACAAACATCTCACAGAGGCCTGATAGGCGAACCTGTATTTTCCTTTGCTTTGAGTTAGCTTTACTAATTAAAGCTAACTCATTTCTAGGATCAGCCACACAGATAGACTGGAGTATCACACTCTCCGCCTACTCTGTGAACCGGGAGCGTATGTTCCGCTTTGGAAAGCTTCTTTGATGTTGTTTAATTAGGGACGCTCCTTGGGTTTTCTAAAAGTAGCCATCCAGTTTCTCTCTGCAAACACGTACCACTCTTGAACTCGGGTCCGTCTATAATTGTAACGGCTATCACATAGTTTCTTATTTTAATACTTTCATAATTTTATATTTTAGAATGCAAAATGATGGTGGCGGGCATGGGATTGCTTGATGGACTATTGCGTCTCAGATCCTGGCTCTGTACCAGGAAAACCAAAAAGCTTGTGCCGATGTGAGGGAATGCCAGCACCACAGTGAGCGCATGCTCTTTAGACTCAGAACTGGGAGGGCAGGAGACACCTCTGAGGAAGGCCCAAGAAGAAAGGATTAATTTTGTCCATGTGTCCAGAAATATAATATAATATAATATCCTCTGATATTTCTAGAGCCTGGAGAATCCAGATTTCAGCATAAAATATTATACTGAAATATCGCCGATTCACTTGCTTAAAGAAAAATGTTACGCGATCAAAAGGCAAGTTCAGGAAGTCAGGAGCGACCAAATGAGACACTCCTGAGCTAGAATTCCAGGAAAGCGTCCAGCCAGCTATGCACAAACGATAGAACTACTCCATTGCTCCTGTGTACCAGGGACCTTGTTACAAAGTAATGGAGCACAGTCCTCTCCATCACTCCTGTGTATTATGGGCTCCACTGCAGAGTGATGGAGCACAGTCCTTTCCTCCTTCCCTCTGTTTCCTAGACCTCTTCTCCACAGGTTATAGGGCTTGGCCTTCCCCACTTTCCTGGTGTGCCATGGACTTCCTCTGCAGACAGTACCTTATTGCCAATGTTAGATCAGCTAAGGACCAGAAAGGCTTCCTCCTTTTCTTATAGGGCCTATTAGAACCAAATAAGGAGTCTGGATTTGACCTGCTGGCAGGCTCTGTGACTTCAAAAGCCAGTAATTGGCTTGACATTTTTAAAATAAGAAAACAGCAAGAAGCATGCACTTTAAATTAGCCATGAAAAGCTCTCTAGTCAAAATTACCACTGAGCCTGTCTTGGGCACCTCTTTGCTCTACTTTTCTTGCATTCACGGGGCTTACTTCACCCACATGTTTCAGATGCTTCCTCCAGTAATCACATATGAATTGAATATGATAAATTTTATATGACAGAAAGAAGTCTGGGCACAGGACTTTTTTCTGTATAATTGGTCACCACCTCATGAAGCCCAAACACTCTGTTTACAACAGGAGAAAGTTACTCAAATGTCATATTTATAAACATTTTAATAATCAAAAACAACATACTTAAACAATGAACACATGTGTGAGAGTGTATGCTTGCTCAGTCTTTCTTATGCAACCTGGGACTTTATGCAAAGTTAGCCCAGTGGTGGCACCACCCACAGTGGACTGGACCTTCCTGCATCAATCATCCATCAAGACAATGCCCTACAGTTCAGTCTGATGGGGAAACACCTTAATTTAGGGTTCCTCCTCCAAGGCCTGTCAAAGCTGGCAACTGAAACTGGCTATGACATCACGCCTCCACCCAGCTGTGCCAGCAGCATGCTGAAGCCATTTTCTCTGACTCTTGCTCTGGGTCGAGGTACTGTGGACATGGCACAACCAACCTCTGGTCCCACTCCTCCCTCCCGTTATGCAGACTTTTCCATTTTCAAGATTGGTCACTTGGATCATGAACATAAAGGCGGGATTGTGTCAAACATGCTCTTTATGATGTGGCTTGTGTGTCATTTAAGAAATAAGAAATTTGCTATCTCAGTTCTGAAAATCAACCTCGGATCTTTGTGTCCTGACTGAGCTTCCGTCCGTTGTTCCTCCATTTCCTCCAGGGCTGCAACAGCCACTATCAGCCTCTTTTGTCTTTTGTCGCTGTCCATGTCCAGCTCTGGTGTAGGCTGAGAATGTAGACACGTTTAACTATAAAGGAGTTTGAAACCTTGAGTCAAATATCTCATATCCTCCTTACTCTGTGAGTGCCACTGGGCCCCTCCTCAACTCAGTTTCTTTCTGTAAAACAAAAGAGATCAAACTTGCCTTCCAACTTCAGAGAGTTATTATGAGAAAATACTGGGTTCACACACACGAAGTCATGTGCTTTACTTACACAGGATCCAGAAGTCCCTATTAGCACCCCATTCTCCATTTTTCTCACTCTGAGACCTTAACCGTTAATTGGAAGATGAGGGAACCAAGCCTACATCTGAATTACAGGGCAGGCTTACATTTAAAATGATAAAGTTAAAAAATGTAACAACGTGGTCTAGCAAACACACACACACACACATACACACACACACACACTTTCCTTTCATATCCACAGTGAGTTTCTATCATGCTATGCAAATGCTTTCATCTCTTTTCCAGATGCTTATAACAACATTCACCAACATTCCCGCCTCTGGGCTGGCTTGCTCACAATCCATCCATCATCCAGCAACCGCAGTCATTCCAAAAGGCGAAGCTGTGTACACCTCAGTCCCACTCGAAGCCTGGCTGTGCATTCCCCCTGCCTGAGGAGCACAGAGACACTGGCTCTGTGTGTGTCGCTCCACTCACCGCTGCTGCTGTCAGTCTCTCTTGCTCTTGAGCTTCTCATTGGATTCCATCTTTTCAAACAGTTCATGTCTACTTCCTTATCTTCCCTCCCACCTCCCCCACAAAATCCAGACTCCTCACATGAAAAGAAGCATGTTGTATTTGTCCGTGTCTGACTTCATTTGCTAAATGCGCTCATCTCCAGTTTCAACCTTTTTTTTTTTTTTTTTTTTGAGAATAACATTGTGGGATGTTAAAACCGTGCCAGGAAGTTTGGTAAAGCAGAGCAAGTTGAGACCCGGACACTCAGTGGGCACCCACCTGAGGCTTAGGTGACTCCCAGCTCCCTGCCAGACTCCTGACTTGGAACACGTGTCATGCTTCTCACATAAAAGAAAGGTGCCCACAGATGGCATAGGCCCAAAACAGAGTTCTCCACGCTAATGAGGTACCTAGAGGCCCTGAGGGCTTAGCCAATAAACTTCCCTTTCCCAACATTCCTCCCTGCAAAAGGTATTTAATCTCAGGCCGGCCCTGAGAAGTGGGGTATGGTTTTACAAATCCGTTTTCTGCCATGAAAATAAACTGTTTAGAGCCATCGATTGTCTTTTTTCACCAAAATCTGTCGTGGGGAGCCATGAAGAAGGCCTTTGACTACAGAGCCACTGCCACCAAGCCTGCGTCTGCCAAGCTAAGGATAATTATCTTTGCTGGGACACATAGGCTCTCCCCTTCCCGCCCCCTGATCCCAGGGTGACTCCCACCGGTGCCTGGATGTCCAAGAGTCTGAGAACCCCACAACCCCGGCCTCATTGCAGACCCAGGTGCCCCCCAAAACAGCTCCAGCTTTCCCACATCTCAGACTTCGATTTTCCACCCCTGGAGCTGTGTCTCAGTACAGCCCAGCACCTGCCGATTCTTTCCTATGGCTGAACAAGACTCCACTGTGAGCATGCACGCATTCGTGTATGTGTGTGTTGATGATATCTAGGCTGAGCTTGTAATGATTATAACCAATGCAGGATAACAACATAGATGTACGGGTATCCATTGTTTAGTAACTTTGATTCTTTAAGTATGTATCATCTGGATAGCTTCTGAATCATATGGTTTTAGGTTGTTTTGTTTTTGTTTTGTTTTGTTTTTTCAGAAATCTTGGGTGGTGATTTGACTGAGGAATAGTCCTGATAGGCTCAGGTATCAGAACACTTGGTTCTCAGCTGTTGGCAGTGTGTGGGGAGGTTATGGGACCTTTAGGGCAGTGCTCCTCAACCTTCCTAGTGATGCAGCCCTTTAATACAGTTCCTCGTGTTGTGGTGACCCCCAACCTTAAAACTGTTTTTGTTGTTACTTCATAACTGGGATTTTGCCGCTGTTATGAATAATAATGTCAATATCTGTGTTTCCCGAGGTGTTTACGTGACTCATTTGAAAGGTTGTTTGACCCCCCAAAGGGGTCGAGGCCCATAGGTTTAGAGCAACTGCTTTAGGAGGTGGAGCTTTGCTGAAGGAAGTACATTTCCGGAGGCGGGCTTTGGAGGCTTGAAGCCTTCCCCCCCCTCCCCCACCCCCGCCCCCCCCCCACCCCTCCCCCCACCACCCCCCCCCCCACCCCACCCCACCACCCCGCTTCCTGTTTGCTCTCTCTGCTATCTGTATGTGATTGAAGATGTGACCCCCCAGCTTCCCGCTCTTGCTGCCATGCTAGCTGCTATGCCTCTCTCTGTCACAGTAGATTCCCTCTCCGGAAACAGAAGTCAAAATAAACTCTTTTACATATTGCTTTTGGTCATAATGTTTTATCCCAACATCAAAATATAACTGTTACAGAAGTTATCAACTTACACAGAGGCTGGAGTAGTATTTATGATCCTACCAGCAATATATGAGAGATCCTTTTCTTCCCATATCATTACGGGTTTGTTTGCTTGCTTGCTTGCTTGCTTGCTTGCTTGCTTGCTTGCTTGCTTGCTTGCTTGCTTGCTTGCTTGCTTGCTTGCTTGCTTGCTTACCAATGGTTTACTTTGGTGGGGGTGAGATAGGATCTCTGGCTTTGATTTTCATTTCCCTTGTGGCCAAGGATGTGAACCATTTTCCCACACATTTACTGATAATCTGTGCGTTTATGGATTGGAATGATTATTAGTGTTCAATTCTTTATATATTATACACATTGGTTCTCTATTACATGAATAACTTTTTTTTCTATTCTGTAGACTATCTCTTCAGTCTGATCATTTTTCCCTTTACTGTACAAAAGCTTTCGGATGCCTTTGAGCCTATCTGCCAATTCTTGCTGCTGATATTTGAGTCTTAGCCCGGAGGTTCTCGCCTGTGCCAGTATCTGGACATGTCTTCTCTGTATTTTCCTCCACCAGTGCACAGTGTCAGGTCTTACACTAAAGTCTTGGGCGCATTTTGAATAGATTTTTAAATGCTTTTTTTAAATTTTTTGAGATGGTGACATAATTACATTATTTCTCCCCTCTTGAATTGATTTTTGTCCAGGTTAACAGACATGAAACTAGTTTCATTGTTTTTCCTACCTGTGGAACCAATTTCCCCAACACCATGTTTAAAACGTCTGTCTTCTCCCCAGTAGATGGTTTTGCTATCTTTGTTTATTTCTGGGTCCCATATTCTATCCACAGGCCCACATGTCTGGTTTGGTGCTAGGACCAGGCCTGTCTTGTCCCTATGGCTCTGTATTATAGATTGAAATCAAGCATTGTGATTTCTCCACCTTGCTCTTTGCTTAGGATTACTTTGGCTATTTGGGATCTTCTGAGCTTTATTATGAAGATTAAGTAGATTAAGTCTATTTTTCTAGTTCTGTATAGAATAGTGTCTCTCTGTGCAGCTTGGGCTGGCTTTGAGTTAACAATCCTGCCTCAGACTCCTGAGGGCTGGCGCACTGCCATACTTGGTAGAAATATTTTTCTAATTTTACTTTTGAAAGGTTTTTGCTTATAAGCAATTTATTTCATTTATATGAGCAGCTGGATATTGCAAAAATGGCTGGCCGCATGCTGGGAAGACAGAGAATTCATTAGCTGTTCAGTGCCAACACGGGGGAACCAATGACGTTTCCCAGTCTGAGGGTGCAAGCCTGGAACTCCAGGAGAGCCCCTGGTATGAGACCCTGGTACGAGTCCATGGGAAGGACAAAGAAGCTGCAGTCTGGTGGTGGCCCTAACGGGGACACTTACTCAGACAGAACAGATCATGACCCGCTGGCTGGTCTCCTCTTCTTTCTGTTTACTCCAAACATCAGATATCTTCCAGCCTATCTGATGGTGTAACCATAATTTGAAGAGAGTCTTTGTTAGCAACCAGGCCTCTCCACTGCCTACCCGAGGGACCCAGAGACAGTGGGATACGTCGTCACTAGCTGCCAAGATACGACTCATTCCCACTGTTGACACGAGACATATATCTGTCTACTGCATGTGGGCTGCATCCCTTTATAAAAGGCCAGTCTTTCCCTTCAGCCTCAGAAGGCAGCCTCTGTATACCCCCGCCCCAACAAACCTCCACGTGAGATCTATCACATGGTATGACTTTGTGGCATCTGCTGCTTAGAGTCTTTCCCTTGCAGTCCTACATGCTGCTGCTCTCTGGAAGTGTCCTCACAGACATCTAGATGAGTTTGCCTTACTAGTAATCTCTGAGACATCTCTCCATCTAATCCAGTTGGCAATCGGAATTAGCCTTTGCAGAAGGCAATTTTAAAAATTGAGGGGTTAGATATGTTAATGATTTCTGAATGAAGTATTGTTGAGGTTTGGTCTCTTGTTTGTATTGTAACGCTAAATACTGGCCCCTTGGTAACTAAGGCCTGGTTACCCCCAGGGACAAGCGAATATGCTCATACCCAAGTGATGTTAAGAGTTATCCCTGATTGGTGAATAAAGATGCCTACAGCCAATAGCTGGGCAGAAGAGAGAAGAGGTGGGGGTCTTGAGTTCCAAGCTTGGGGTCTGAGGAAAAAATAGTGTAGAGAGGAGGAAGCCACCATGGGGTAGGTGAGTCATGAAAACATGGCTATGAGGGCTAGCCAATGGGAGCTAAGAACTGCCCAGATGGAGTATGGCAGATTATAACTTGGGGTTATTGATGGCAGATTATAACTTGGGGAAATAGTTTCTAATAGCATAGAGGATAGATGTCTGCCCAGCTCTAGCGCTGATTAAGACTTACTATAAATTTAAAGATTGTTTGTCTTTTATCCAGGAACTGAATGGCCAAAGGTGGGATAGAAACCCCAAATTAAGATTAAGCTATAACACAACAAAATGTAGGGTTAGTAATTCTACTTAGTGCCCAGATGTCAACTGACTACACAGTCAAATTCATGAAATAAATGAAGGATCTTGAATTAATTACTGATAAGATTGAAAACTTCTAGCTCAGAAGGAAGCCAGGGCTGGAAGCAGAAAATTGAAGGATACTAGCTTAACCTATTCTGTCTGAATTTTTCACAAAGACAGTGTTCTCTGTATTTCTTTTTAGGTGCAATTTAAATGGGGCTTTAACATTGTTAATTTTTTAGAAATCATGTTACCTCTGTTTATTTATTTATTTAATTGAGGGGCATGGGTGTTTTACCTGCATGTATGTCTGTGAACCGTTTGTGTGCCTGGTGCCTTCAGAAGTCAGAGGAGGGCAGAGTGTTCTCTGGAACTGGAATTACAGATGGTCGTGAGCTGCCATGTAGGGGACGGGGAATTGAACCTGCTTCCTCTGGAAAAGTACTGGTGCTCTTAACCAGTAGGCCATTTCTCGAGTCCCAATTTAATATTATTTTAATGGACTACTGTAGAAGAACCGTTGTATCTGGTGTGAATCTGGAGCGATGGCACCTAAGCTTTGAAGTAGGCTTTTGTCATCGATTGTTATCTGAGATCTTCTGGGGTTTTTCTTTTGACGGTTTCTCAGAGCCTTTGCAGAACTCTATCTCCAGATGTACCTGATGAACCAAGAAGTCTCTTATGGCTTTAAGGTGATGGGTCTTTCAAGACAAGCCCTAGATCAGATAAGAGGTTTTAGTATGTGGAAACTGACTTGCCAGAGGTGCCTTCTGTCCAACAATAAAAAGCTTCTAGAAGCCGTCAGAGTTCAGTCCTTGAGGGGCTGACCCCCCTCCTGCAGGAAGCCGAATTCCTCCAGCAATGGATCTCTTCCATGGATCGTCTCTCATAACCTAGAACTGGGACAGACCACAGAGAGAAGACTAGGATGGTGGATCTCACAGGCAGGCACTAAGGCGTTTCAAGCAGAGATGGGAGTCTGTTGATAGTGGAAGGATTTTTAAACCTGGGCTTTCACCTACCCACGTAGGAAACACCATCTTTCTCACAGGCAGCCTTGTCTGTTCAGAGGATTTGGCTCTGTGTTGACATTGCCTGGATACTGGTGAGAATGTAGAGAAATGGATCAAATTAGAAAGCAAAATCTGAACCATCTGAAACACGAGTGTCGGTCCTGGGCTTGACCACAGGACGTGGTGCTGCTCTATGTGTGGCTTGGGTCTGGCCCTGCGGTGGATTTTTGTCACCTCAGATTTATGCTAAACACAACCAGTGCCAGTTTTCTAAGTTTCCTTCTTCCGTTTCAGAGTGTCGGACATGGGTACATGCTTCATTTAACGGGTCGTAACATATTGACGAGACTCCTAGGAGGCAACATAAAACTGAACAGCAGGTAGTCTGACTATCCATATTCCCAGTATACCTGAGTCTATCTAGGCAGCTGAGGAATGTTCCAGATCTTTCCAGATGAGAAAGTCATTGCCCATTTGTAATTTCAGAAAGCATTATTTTAATTTTCTGACCTGCGTGGTGGAGAAGACGAGGGTTCGAAGGAAAGGTGTTTTTTATTCCGGTTCCTTACGTGAGACTATTAATAAAGCACTACCATCGGCATCTGCCAGTGAGTAGACAAGCAAGTCATCCTACAGCTGCAGAAGCTTTGGGATGCTGCCCGCTGGCTAGGAGTTGAGTGTGCTCGATCAATTCTCTCTGGTAAAAATTCAGCAAAATTCAAATCTCTTATTCCCTTCCACCTATCCAATCCCGAGTTCAAGAGCACTTTTTAAAAAATGCATAGTGTGTCCAGGAAAAATTTCTGCACTGACACCTTTGGACTATAAACATGAAGCAGCTTGTATCAGGCAGGCTACCATAGCAGCTGTGTGTGTTTGCGAGCACAGCATCCCCAGCATACATACCCAGAAGACACTGTCAAAGTCTCTCAGGGAGTGGGAGGGGCTTATGATGCCCCATCCCTTAACTGAGAAACTATGGACAGTCGATAGCTTCTGGGGAGAGGAAGTTAATATTTTAAGGGTGTGGCTCTTGGGATGTAGAGTATGCTCTGTTGGATGGTCCCACACCCAGCAGTGTGTGGGCTGCACAAATGGACTTGATGAGTTATTAAAGACAAACATTATAAAAAAAAGAGAGAGAGAACATTAAGTTTAGGGGTAAGGGATGTGAGGGTGGATCTGGGAGGAGTTAAGGGGAGGACTCAGGAGTGAATGTGATCAAAATAGCAATGATGCACTTAAAATGGAAATGCACTTAACTGGAAGAACTGACAAAAATAACTGTTTAAAATGAAGGCATTCTTTGTCTCTTTCAATGCGTACTAAATCTTGGACTGTGGTAAAGGTTTTCTTTTCCTGTAGAATGTTCTAGATGTGTCAGACAGCATTCCACTGGCACTTGGCTACGTGGGTAGGTCCTTCACTCCCTTTACAGCCTTCTCATTTTGGTCCACAGTGAGCTACCATCAGAGTCTGTTTATGGTTATCAAAATCGAAAAAATGAGTAAATAAAACTCATCTTCTTGGTGCTTCTTGCATTGCTAAACCAACTTATTGTCACCGGGACATCCAAAGGCCACAGGAGAACAACATGCATAGATAGACCCACCCTGGCTCCCTTAAGCTTTCTCCTGCTCAACAACTCAGGTGCCATTGACCCTACTCTGTGTCCATTCCTTTTAGGTTTTCTAGAAGAATCTCAGCTTTCCACACAGGTTGAGGATCCCTAATACAAAATCCCAGAATTCTCTCACAATGCCCCAAGTGGAAAAGTTCACACTAAACTGTCGATTGTTAATGCTAGCGGGGAAAGAAAAGACAATTTTTAAACAAAGAGGAGGATATGAAATGGAAGTTTCTAGTTGTGTCATGTGATGCACACTTACGTGACATTTTCCTGAGGCAGACTCAGATGATGTCTTGCTGAGGTGAGAACTATGTGAGAACTATGGGAGGACACTTGATGTTTGGAGAGAATATAAATAGAACTCAGGGACAGTGACGGGGGTGCTCGTGTAGCTAGCGGTGCAAACTCTTCATTGGTCATGCGTCTTTGCTGATCTTCACTTTGTTGAGAAAAGCGTGACAGAGAACTCCTAGTCCTCGGCATTCCTGCTGACTCATGCCAATTCAGGGGAAGCCTGGCAGTTTCTACTGGATTGTGCCACCAAGACAAATGGAGATTAGAACTGCTCCCAAAGAACTTCTAAATAAGTCCACATCCCCTTGTCCTATTTACCATCTTTTCTCCCCTACCTTTGGACAGCGTGCTGGGTGGCAGGGGCAGAAGTGTTAGAGAATCCTTATTAAAGTAGGTTTTGAAAAATCTAAGCCTTTCCAGTGGGTAATGAGATCCCAGGCACTTCATAGAAGAGACACTAAGCCGGAAGGTGTGTCTTTCTGCAGCCTTAACGTGATAGGTGTGAAGTGTAATCTGGAGACATTTCTGACCTAGACTGAAATGCTCATTGTTATGAAATATAATGCAGTGGCAAGCAGGGGTAAGGGGGTACCTGATGGGCCCCTAAAAAGTGTTTCCCTAAGAAATCACACCATGTGACAAATCTGGTTTAAGGGAAGTTTATTTGGGGGAAGGGAGGGGAATGAGAGGCATACAGACAGAGCTATGAGGGCAAAGAAATAGGTACGGAGAAAGACAGAAAGAGAGAGAGAGGCCGTCTGGAATACATGGTAACAGAGAGGAGGGGGTAGAGACAGAGAGACAGAGGGAGAGAGGGATGGAGAAAGGGAGGGACAGAGGGAGGAAGGGAGGGAGGGAGGGACAGAGAAGGAGAAGGATCAAGCAGTTCTTTTTACACTTGCTGCAGGTGATGACATAAGCCACCAATCGGTCCCTGGGAGATGCCCAGTGGAATCGCCTATAAGCCAACACTCATGGCTTACAGAAACATTTGGTTTGGTCACTGCTTTCTTATCAGCCTTGGTACTTTCTTTTTCCTGTGGTGACCTAAGTGTCCCATGGCACTTGATATACCAGGATACAGAGCTTCAGAGGAAGATTTTTCTCCCTGTGAAATCCAACACAAAGTCTACCGCACCACAGGCTCTTTCCATTTTGCCTCCTTGTTACCAGATATAACGACTCTGAGACTTATTATATATTAATAAGTGCTTAGGCCATAAGCTTGGGCTTCTTTCCCGACTAGCTCGTTACTTATACAACCCGTTTAAACTATTCAGTGTCTTCCACATGGTTAGTTACCTCGCCTCAGGTTTATGAATCTCCTCAGAGTTCCAGGGCGAATCTCCCACACCTGACTCTTCCTGACTTTGCCCCCACTCTAGCTCCCCCCCCAGTCTACCCTCCTCTCTTTCCTGGATGTCCCACCTCCTATTTCTTGCCTCAGTTCATTGGCCTTAAGCTTTTCTATTAATAGGTGATGCTTCCAATATAGCAATAAGAGTCTCTCTACAGTCTACTGTTTCTTCAGTGGATGAAGGGATAGCCTCATACCAGAAACGATGCCGCCATATGTGTAGCCAATGATATCTCTGCATCGATGATAGGGCAAAACAATCTGTCTTCCTCTTTCTCACCAGTTGTCTTCTCAGACATTCAAGACACTCTCGGATGGGTATTGATGGGTTCTGAAGGCATGGGGACTTTGACACAGTGGTAACTAATATAGTGTGTGGTTTTCTTGATAGCGAAAACCACATACTTTGTGCCACAAACTGAGCTGAGTCTCTTAGTTATGTGTTAGTTACTATTCTATTGCTGTGAAGAGACATCATGACCAAGGAAACCCTTATAAAAGATTTAATTGGGGGATTTACTTCCATTTCTGAGGGTGAGTCTATGACCATCACTGTGGGGCATGTGATACAGACAGCCAGCATGGTGCCGAAGCAGTGGCTGAGAGCTTCTATCTGATCTACAAGCTGGAAGCAGAAAGAGCAGGGAGACTGGGGCTTTTGAAACCTCAAAGCCCATGACTTCCTCCAAAAAGGTCATCCCTACTAATGCGTCCTAAACAGTCTATTGACTAGAACCAAAGATTCAAGTAAATGAACCTATGGGAGCCAGCCCATTCTAGTCATCAGTTGACTATATGATTTAATCCTCAAAATCATTCAAAAATAGTAGATGCTTACTTTCCTAAGCTTACTCACTTCTCTCCCATGCTTAAATCAGAAGGAGTGATGGCTCAGTCATTAATAATGGATACCACTCTTGCAGAGGACCAGAGTTCAGTTCGCAACACACACACACACACACACACACACACACACACACACACACACACAAAATGGGTGGCACACAACCACCTGTAACTCCAGCTTCAGGGAATCCAACAGCCTCTTCTGACCTCCATGGACATCTGTATTCATGTTCACATACTCACATACACACAGAATTAAAAAATAATGAAAATAAATTTAAAACACCTTTTCTTAATGAACTCCAATTTTGCCTTAAACAACAAGTCCATAGTAGGTGGTACTTTTCAAATGGGGAAAGAGACGGGAAATTTTTCTTTGCTCTATTAGGATCGGTCACCCTTCCTGCTTTTATGAGGCACTAGTGTCTGCATTATAGGTATTTGAAGAGTTACTCCCAGCCGGGTGGTGGTGGTGAACACCTTTAATCCCAGCACTCGGGAGGCAGAGGCAGGCAGATTTCTGAGTTTGAGGCCAGCCTAGTCTACAGAGTGAGTTCCAGGATAGCCAGGGCTACACAGAGAAACCCTGTCTCGAAAAAAAAAAAATAAAAAATGAAGAGTTACTCCCTGATGACAAAAACTGCAGGTGGTGAAGGTTATCCCTTCCCTCAGCTACCTCACAGGGACACTCACACAGAATGCAGGGATGACCTGACCTGTCTGTATCATAAAGTCTGTGAAACCTCACCAAGGTGGAACAGTATTTGTCAGAGGTTAGCACAGAACTCTGACCATCCCTTGGTTCTCCTGCTGGACTCTCAGGAGTCAGATAAGTGAAAAAGCTTAGAACCCAAAGCAAGAGTTCCATAGACCAGAAATGGGATGGATGTGCTAACCAGTGAGCCAGTTGTGGCTACGCCACAGGAGTCCTGAAAGCAGGCAGGGATCCGGAGATAAATAAAGTTCTGGGGCAAGCAGTGGCTTAGAATTCTCCTTCCAGGGCAGCAAGCAGGATCCTGAGTTGAATGCAGAGATAAGGAGGGACTCATCTTATTCCTGAAAGGAAAACAAAACAGCAAACAGGGGTTTTCCTGGAGCAGAGGACAGAAAGAAACTGCTCTGGAGCTTGTCTGAGTGAGACAGGGCACCTCTCTCAGATCCGTCTCCTATCACAGTAAAGCAGCCAGCTGACAGTGTTCTGAGAATCTCCTAGAAATGAGAAACACCAGGAGAAGCAAATCTGCCATTCCAGATGGAGGAATGGTCACCTCCCTAAATCAGATTCCAAGAGACAGCTGACAAAACAGCCTATTAAAACAGGAAGTCACTGAAGACTAAATTTCGTAGATTTTTTTTTTTTTTTTTTTTTGGAAAAACCTTAAAGTGGGAGAAAAGTGCTGGGGGAAAAAAAGGATAAATGAATCATAAATTCTTACTAGAGAAAAAGATTCCATAAAGCAGAAAGAAGAAATGAAACGTGAACAAGTGGCTAGGAAAGAGAGCCAACTTCAAGCATGGAACAAAAAAATGGAGTTCTGAATGTATTCATTTGTTTGTTTATTTATTTTTGTTGTTTGTTGTGAAAGATATAGAAATTTTATGAAAAGTATAGAAAGATTTTATGACCCCTAGACCTGAGCCAAAAATGTAGGCTAGCTGGTTCACTAGTTCCACAAAGAAAGCAGAACTAAATGTGAGATTTTTCAGTCTTAGAATTCACTGCCCGGGATACATTCTGCATTCCAGGAGGAGTAGTACATTATTCTTGAGTCAGAGGACACTTGCTAGATTAGCATTCAGGAGAGGAAGGGAGAAGCTGATTAACATTCCTCAGACCTCAGGGAAGAGAACCCACCTGTGGGTGGGGAAGGCCCAAAGCACAGAGACACATTCCAGGTGAAGACCCCCAAATTCGGGAGACCCTTACTCAAGTCTCGGGAAGTCACGAACACCCACAAACTCCAAGACACCATACCTGGATGCAATCAGCAGAGGTTTATTAGGGAAGAGGGCTGGCAGCCAGAGTTCAAATTGCACACTCGCGCAGGAGTACAGTTTGACAAAGCCAGTCAGTCTGGGGAGGGTTTTTAAACCACAAACCAGGGGAGTGGGAAGGGGGTGAGGGGTTGTCAAGGATACATAGCATAAGAATAGTGAAACATTCCAGAGGAGCCCAAACCTAAATGATACAGGATCACGTGAAAATCACTCTGCACACTCATTCTTCTCAAGAATGTAGTCTTACCATGTTATTACCGAGTATTTCAGGTTAAACTATTTCTCCCTTGCTCCAGTCGCAGTCCCATCTAGGTGACTTGCATCTTTTTGTAGTCAGGAATGTGTCTTCCTGCTTTGGGCTTTTCACACCCACAGGTGGGTTCTTTTCCCTGAGGCTTGAGGAATGTAATCCAGGAAGTGTCCTCTGATTCAAGGATAATGCCCTCCACCCAGAATATCTCGGGGCAATGAAGGCCTGAAATCTTACATTCAGTTCCACCTTCTGGAGCCTGCATTCTTTTGCTCAGGGTAAAGGAAAAGCCTATATATATATTTCCTAAAATGGTCTTTATAATTTTTCACTCAACACAGGAACTAGCTGACCACAAAGAAAAATGCAAGTCATCTGGGTGGTTCCAGGAACTAGCTGACCACAAGGTGAATGGTTGAACAAGATGACATTCTTGAGAAAAATGTGTGTACAGAATGTTTTTCACATGACCGACTGAATTATGGGCTGGGACTTTCCACTATTTTATGGTATGTTCCCTTGGTTACCCCCTCACCCCCCTGATTTGTGAGGACTTTAAAAAGTTCTCCTCTCTCTGGGCCACTTTGTCAATTCCTCTGCTCCTGCGTGAGTTATGAGTTGACCAACAGCCGGCTGATTCCCAGATTAAAGCCTCTTGCTGTTTACAACTAGACCGGTGTCTTGTGAGTTATTGGGTGGCCATGACATCCCAAGACTTGGGTGAGGGTCTCCCCTCTCGGGGGTCTTTCAGTTGTTTGTAGCCCCGGCTATCTCAGAACTCACTATGTAGACTAGCGTGGCCAAGAACTCATAAGATCTACCTGCCTGTGCCTCCTGGGTGCTGGGACTAAAGGCGTGAGCCACCACTGCTCTGCTGAGTTGAGTTTTGAACATTTTAAAAAGCAGTCTAGATCATCTGCAAATGCAGCTGAGCTGAATGAAGTTGGGTGACTTGAGAAAGGAGGTAGAGGCCAATCCCTGTTTCCTACTAGAAATAAAACACCTAGCAGGTCAGGCCTTCTTTATAGTAAAAGATATTAAAACATCCTGGCACGGGGTTTCTTCCTGCCTTAGACCATATATGTTCCAAGATGATAGACATTTATAGCCTTGTATCTTTTACTCTGTCTCAGGCAGCACACTAGCTGGTCAACTGCCTACCCTGCTGCCCCGTGATGTTAGAATCTATTTTCTTACCAGTAACTCTGAGTTACTACTAACTAACTTTTACTTTTCATCTGGGTTGCTCTTAGCTCTAATTGGCCAGCCCACAAGGACACATTTTCTTTATTCCTACCCCATGGCGGTACATCTTTCTTCTCTCTCCGCCTCCCTGCTCCTTCCTCTCTCCAGCTATTAGCTGCTGACATCCTTATTCACCAACCACGATCAACTGGGGGCAGGGTCACTCAGTGTCTTAAGAGTGGTCTCTCTCTTTGAGCAAACAGTCTTAGGGACCCCAAATTAGCATTGGAATACAAACAGCATTAGGCCAATCCATTACACTTCACCTCAAGGGAAGTCCTACTGTCTGTCACTTGGGTCTGACTAGGTGCTCGGGACCTCAAGTAGCACCCTCTCTGACACAGCTTTCTAAGGGCAAGTGTGTCCTACCTTCCATACAATAACGTTTAGATGCCTGGTCATTGACTACCCGGAAGTAGAAAACGGCTTCCACCACAATGAGAATCTTAAACCAGTAACACAGAAGTGACCCTCTCCATCTGCTGTCCTCATGTTTAGAAAATAAACAGAGCATCCAGGATGTGAACGTGGGTTTGTAGCTCCGAGCAATCCAATGACCACACCCTTATGTTCTAGTGGAAACCATCGGAGAGGTAACCCAGAAGTCCTTCAAACCCAAGATAGATGGGTACAAATCTATCAGTGAAAGTGCCTCTGTGATTGTTGCCACATATTTGGAAGGAGTAAGTCCAAAAACAAAAAAGTTTGTCTGAAGAGAAAGCTTCAGGGCTGTCCTGATTAGAATATAATTTCCATGTATCCCAGTCCAGGGTTCACATGCCAGAATCTTGGTCCCTAAGGTGGTGGTGTTGACATGGTGCTAAGGGTGATGTTTTGAGAGAGGAAGTTGTGACACTGGAAACATCGTCTGCCACAGAGATTAATGGAGTTCTTGTAGGAACCTAATTAGTTCCTGCAAGTTGTCATTTAAAAAGTAAGCCTGGTGCCCGGATCTCTCTTGCTTCTTGCCTTGTTTGGGTTGTTTTCTTTGGAAGACACTCCAGCGTTGAGTAAGTTAGCATAAACCTTGACCTTACATGGCCTCAAGCTGAGCACTCACCTCCACCTCTCTCAGACACCAGACTGCAAGTCTGGTGATGAAATGATGCTTAGCCTGGTGGTACGGAAGCCCCTCACATGCATTATGTGTGTCCATTCTAACACCACTCCCCAAGATGTGCCCAGTGGGGACTTGGACGATGCTGCTGTATAAGTGAGTGTGTGTGTGTGTGTGTGTGTGTGTGTGTGTGTGTGTGTGTGTGTGTATGTGTGTGTGTGTGTGTTTATGAACTCAAGGGCATTCCCACCTGGTCTTCAACAAGATTTCCTTCTCCCTCTTAGCAGCTTTTCCCTGTCTACAAAATGCTATCCCTCCTCATAACTGTCTTAGAGGCTCTTTTTTATTTTTTTCTTCAGTTTTTCCTGTCTCTGTTATTTACTTTTGTTTTATTTCCATAGAAACTTAGCTCTGGTACATATCGGCAGGACAATCTAGTTCAACACTCTAATCTTACAGATGAGGAGACTAAGGCCCAGAGTGCAACCTACATTTTATTCCAATAAGACCTGGGTGGTGAAGAGAGGGTGGGGGGGGTGCTCACAGAATGACCTGGCTCCTGTCAGGTCACTGGCTGTGTTTCTAGACCTTGACATCAATGGAGCTTCTTGGGGTGACAAGCTCTCCCTGCACCCCAGAGTTCCCCAGAAGCCCAGCAATGCAGGGAAATATGAAAGGCTCTTTGGTTCCCCAGAAATAGGCTGTCTCTGCCTCTGACATTTTTCAGATTTTGGGTCTGGTCAAGCCCAGCATGCTTCTTTCTCAGCTTCCCAGAAGTCTTGATGTCATCCAGAATGTTCGTTCCTTCTCTCGTTCTCTCTCTCTCTCTCTCTCTCTCTCTCTCTCTCTCTCTCTCTCTCTCTCCAATTCCCCATCTTGTTGCATAGTCTTTCTTTGGCAAGCAGTCACCTGCTTATTCAGCAGCTGGGTGTCTCATTTTACCTCTCCTGGGTGTCTGATGCCACCTGGTTGTCCCTGAACAGAGATTCATGGCATGGCTGCATTTGGACCATTCCCAGTGGAATCTTGCTGCAATGTTTCTGTCTCCACAGGAACTGGGCCATGACCCATCCACACCTGCACACAACGCCTGCCAAGACATGATGTGTTGAGTAAACCATGTGCAGAGCTTAAGTCTAATGGAGACGTGGTTTTGGAGACTACTAGACATTTGTGGCCCAAGATTTTTCCCTCGAGAGGGACAAAGTAAGGCAAAAATCAAGTGGCCTTGAAACCATGGAAGATTAGTGGGGAACGGAAACCAAGAGATGATCTAGATGAGTCCAGTGGGTGTCACATTTAAGATCCATCCAAATAAAGGGTTGAGGATTTAGCTCAGTGGTAAAGCACTTAACTAACAAGTGCAAAGCCCTGGGTTCGGTCCTCAGCTCCAGAAAAACAAAAAAGATCCATCCAAATCACCTTGGGGTGGAGGTTGTTAAAAATGCAAAACCCCGTGCCCTTCCAAGAGAGATGGTAATTTATGTGGGTGTGACAAAGCTCAGGAAAATGACTTTCTGGTGGGTCCTGTGGTTCAGATTCATAGTCATCTGCCCGTGCCTCCTCACACAAAGACGGGGGCTAAGAGTGAGGCTGGAGGAACCCCCACTTGCTGGTCCTCCCTCTGCCCAGAGGATAATGGCTATGACTCCCTACCATGAAGATGGGAGCTGATAACTGTTGCTGCATTCCAACGCAGTCTGCTTCCCCTTTGTTTTCTAGGATACTTCCTGTGTGTCTCAGGTCCCCACTCAGTGAGGAGGAGGGAAAAGTACCTGAGGTAAAGGGAAGAGCATACTGGCACAGGCAAGCATGCCACAGGTCAGTGACTGTACAGATAGTGAACACGGCTTCAAGTCCTGCATAATTCTGCCATTCCTGAGACACAACATCCCCTCAAATTCTATTGATGAAGAGCCATCAGCCATCTGTCAGTCCATTAAATGTGTGTCCAGTCCTCCACCTAATAAAACACCGCATCAACATCTGTTTCAGCTGTTTTATTCTGCAGCCCAGCCAACCCCTCTCCTCCTTCCTTGTCCCTTGTCATCTGTATTTTACTCCTTGCCGTGGGATGTGACAAGATGTGGGAATAGAGATTAACCCAAAAGTTGCATTCTTGAATCTCAGACTTGCCTAATCTGTTTTGTTTCCCTTTGTTAGCATCTTCAGAGTGACCAAGGTGTCAAGCCTTCTTGTCTCAATGGCCTTTCCAGCTCTCAAAGGGGTAGCAAGGGTCCTTATGTACATGTCAGTGCCACAGTAGGCATTTGCAGATTTCTAATGGAAATGTGTTTTCAGAAGTGTCATCTTTCAGTCGGCATTTCCCTTTAAAATTAAATAGCCATTTGACTCTTCACTGCCTGGTGTGCAATTTCAAATCATTTCCTCTTGCAGGGCTTGCCAAAAAAAATCTCACAAATGAGAAGATGTTTTATAACCTCAGTAGAAGTTTTCTTACGCTCACTGACATTAATCACCAAACGCCAAGAAAGGCAAATAGATGAGACAAAGCAGGCGGCATAAATTACAGTTTTAAGGCTCCCAGATAAGAGCAAAGTCAACAGCTCTGTGTACCACCTCAAATCCCTTTTGGAACTGGATGGTGGCATAAATCTCACGTTATAAATAAATGAGACATTTCTGCACTGTGTTACACTAACACCATAAAACACACGCTACAGTTCACCCCACCCCCAAATCTACAAGCATTTGAGCCAGAACTAAAAAAATGACTCAACACACACGCACAGCTTTGTTAAGTGAAGGTGACTCTGACACAGGGATAAAGGAATCAAGGAATTCAAATGGCCTGAACACCTAAGAGCCAATTCAAAACACAGGTCCCACCGTTGGGAAAATAGCCAGGACAGGAGAGCCACTCATGTTACACTTTTAAGAATGTCATTCCTACAATGAGTTTTCTGGCTCAGAGGACACGATGGCAGAAAGTCTGCTGATCAAATGTGTGTGTATGTATGTTTGTATGTGTGCACTTACATGAGTGTGTGTGCATAAATGTGTGTATACATGTGTGTTCATACACATTGTGCATGCATGCTTGTGCATGTACATGTGTGTGTCCTAGAGACATTCAGAAGATGCTGAGTAAATGCTGTGACTGAATGTTGATATGTTTATTCCAATGGAAATTCAGAACAGATAATACATTCCCATGAATAAGAGACTTCCAAATTTTATGAGTTTGAGGCCAAATTAAATATCTTATACTTTAGCATTGACAGTGATTTTTATGGTCATTTTATAGGAGACATGTTATTTTACTCACAGAAATATGGCCTACATTTATTGGAACTAATAAAAAAATCATAATTCTGTAGATGCCACAATAGTCTAATAACCCTGGGCAAAGGAACAAGACCAGATGGCTAACATGAAATATATTGACATCAATAAATACAAAAACACAACAAGTTCACTGATGAATGAAAATTCTGTATCCTTATGTGATACACTAAATGCAAATGGCAATAGTGCTTCATAGAAAATGCCAATTCCTGAGAAGCCAGCTGTAATAGAAAAGAGATGTGACGTATGATTACTGCATTCTCGACAGGGTAAATATACCAGTGAACTCAGAAAAACAGCAGCTAGCAAGAGACAATACACTGGAAAGGAATTCATAGACCTGAAGCTAAAGCGACCAGAGACAGAACAAAAAAATGGTCATTGGTAGAAAGCTTTAAACTGACTAGCAAAGTGAAATATTCCAACACCATTCTCATACAAAGCTAAAGATTTCCAACTGTACTAAATGAGAACCCCTGGTTCTATTGTTACCACCATGCACCAGCGGATTTAAAGTCACAAGGTATGTCAGCACACATTTACGTGTGTGTATGAAGTCTGGGCAATGGCTTTGAATCTATTTCTTTTTTTAGATTTCTTTTGCTTGTGAGTTTTGCTGGCAAGTATGTATATGCACCGTGTGTGTGTGTGTGTGTGTGTGTGTGTGTGTGTGTGTGTGTGTTACTCAAAGAGATCAGAAGATGTCAGGTCATTTGAAACTGGAGCTATAGGTGATTATGAGCCACCATCTGGATGCTGAGAACCAAACCTGGATCCTCTAGAATAGCAAGAAGTGCTCGTAACTAATGAGCCTTCTCACAGCTCCCTGAATCTATTTCTTATGCAACATGCCCTGGGCTGGCTCCACTATCTGAAGAGGCAAGACCAATACTGTCTGGCTTCCTACCACACAGTACACTGCAGGGCAGCCTTGCTTAATGATTATAGTGGATGCCCTCTGGGAATAGGGAAACTACACATATCTAGGGTATTGGGGGTGACAAACGCCATGAGCCAACAAATCTGGTATTTTTGGAGACCCATAGTGTTGCCTAATACATTACAAGTGGTGTGTCCATTATTTGAATTATCTCTTCAGCGAGAAGGATCTTAAATATTTAGGAGCCAAGAAAACCAATTTTTGAGTCAAATGCCTGAAGTCTGTTTAGCACATTCTAACAGTTGGGTTTGTTGTTTTAAACAAGAGGAAAGAGAATACAGACTGGTTGTTCTGTTAGGGCAGGTTGGTACCCAGAGGAGGAAGCAAGCAAGCATAGAGGCATTATGAAGAGGCTCTCTCTATGTGACTTTAGAGAGTGGCCAGGTTGGCAAGAAGCCTGTAGATCAGGATGTAAAGAATGAAGTGCTGGGCGATGCTTGCCAGCGGATGGACCTGATAAAAGTTAGACTGCTGTAATTAGCCCATTAGTATCCTGGGAGGCAACTGGTAAACTCCTCAGGTATTTGCTTCTAATTAACCTGGCTGCTGTAGCTTCCAGCTACCTCTACAAGAGAGAGGTGGGCATTCTCTGCAACTATTTATCTGGATTTTATTTTCTAAGACAGAGTTTCTCTATATAGCCTTAGCCGTCTCCTCTGGATCTCACTCTGTAGACCAGGCTGGCCTCAAACGCACAGAGATCAGCCTGGCTCTGCCTCTTGAGTGCTGGGATTAAAGGCCTGCCCTGACACTGCCTTGTCATCTGGAAAGTTCAAGGCCATAAGAAGAAAACCAAAAACACAACTCAGAACCACAACCCTATATATATTCCTTCATCCCACCATCAAATCTGTGTCCACTCTGGAGTCTATACAAATTGAGTACAATGGGTAAGTTAATGCAAATTAGGTAACAGTAGATACTTCTAGTGGGGGCATATCAACTGTAATTGTATGGCATATGTCATTTGTTCCACTCTGACTCATAAGACAATGGAATACATGATGTAGAGTTTTTTGTTAAAATGAGTCACAAGGGCAAGCAAGGTGACTCAGCAGGTAAAGGTGCTTGTCGCATAAACCTGACTACCTGGGTCCCTGGAAGCTCACTACCTCCCAGTAAGAATACAACATTGTGAAGTCCCAGAGCACTCTGTAAGATTAACACAGTGGACTCCGAGCAAGTCGAATGGAACCTCACTAGGACACTCTTACATGGGAAAGAACCCTAGCACATTACGGGACATGACTATCAAGACCAGCAGCAGCCAGAACTGCTTCTAAAACTGATGTGTTTATAAAAAGATAAAGGGGGAGATATGTTCTATGGAGGAGTAGTCAGGTATGGAGGAAGGGGGTGCCTCTGAGGGCCCATGCTGAGGCATCCCTTCCCCCTGAGGGACCAGCCACATGACGGTATAGTATAGAATAGAGTGTATTCAGGATATGGGAAGGGGAGTTAAGAGAGTAGTAGAGGCAGAGAAAGGCAGAGGGGGAAGAGAGAGAGAGAGAGAGAGAGAGAGAGAGAGAGAGAGAGAGAGAGAGAGAAGAGAAAGAGAAGAGAAGAGAAGAGAAGAGAAGAGAAGAGAAGAGAAGAGAAGAGAAGAGAAGAGAAGAGAAGAGAAGTAGAGTAGAGGCCAGCCATGAACACGTGGAGAGTGACGGGGAAGGGAAGCAGAGAAAGAGCAAGAGAGCAAGGAGCGGGGCAAGCAGCCCCTTTTATAGTGGGCCAGGCCTACCTGGCTGTTGTCAGGTTAACTGTGGGGCAGAGCTTAGAATGCTAACAAAAACTGTTGATTCTGTCCCCTTGTTGATCGGCAGGGTTTCATTATTTGTAAGTTTTGAAGAGTTGGCAAACTGTCTTTGGCGGAATGAAAACTGTAGAAATAAAAGAGCCTCCCTAGCGCTGAGCCTGCTTAAGAACAGAGAACTGGAGTATAGATAATAGGGGTTTGAGAGCTATCTACAGTCACACCAAAGTCCATGGTAGAAGATTCCATTTATGTAAGGAAGCCTGGATGCCTTAAAAAAACAAACAAACAAAAAAAAAAACCTGAGTTACAAAACAAAAACAAAAACCAGCCGTATCCTGAAAAGCAATTTTGTTGAGTTGAAACCTCATCAAGTCAATGGAACATCCCTTACCAGGTTCAAAAAGTGAGCCTTTTATTTGCTCAATTATCCTTATAGGCTGTTCTTTAAAACTGGAAATTACAGCTTTTTCTTTTTTTTTTAACATTCAAAAAACCACTTCACTTTCAAAAGCCCTAAAATCTCTGCTTCTCCGCCTCTCATTGTGTCCCATCAGAGTGGATTCTGCATTCACTTTGCTTTTCCAAAAGCCTTGGGAAAGCAAAGGAGAAGAGGGAAGTGTACCAGCTGGCATCCTCAGTAAAAGAACTGAAGGCAGTTTGCACGGCCCTGTGTGCACCTCTGTCTCCAGAACGGCAGTACTGAGAAGTGTTCTCAGCGTCCCCGAGTAGTTGCTGATGTCCTGAGAGATGGGTGCTCGTTCACCTTGTGGCTCAGTGACCTGAACAGGACAATCCCAGGAACTGTAGGAAGGAGTAACACCAAGCATTCCAGAAGAACCAGGATGTCCAGGTTGTGGTGCTGAGTTGGACATCCTTGGGGAGACCAAGAGTGACTCTGAGTGACCTTCACGTGCAGTTCCAAAGCCAGGTCCTGGGCAGTGATCTGTCCACAGATCACAAGCTGACTCTCTGTACACCTCTTCCGGCTCCACTTTCAACAAACCTCCTGAACTCTTACTGGTGGTGGATTGCAGTAGAGCTTTGGCTTTGTGGAATGCCCACTTCCATGGGGAAGTCATTATCTTCACAGTTAAGTGTAGCCGCCAGCGGCTACAGGTAACCAGGTTCACCTGAGAGGAAGGCTGGGAATGAAAGGGGGATGGAGGGCCAGAGAAAACGTGGGGCCAAGACAATGTATTCTGATCAAGGGCCAAAGTTTAATATTTTGTTTTCACATATAAAGGGGAAGCCCCACTCCCCAGAGTCTCTGGCGGCTAGGTGAGAGGATAGCAGATAGCAGCCCTAAGGTGTCAAGGCAAGCTCAGCAGGCGGTCCATTCTTCTTAGCTCCTGTAGCAGACTGCAGGGTGCCAAGGCCAGCAATGCAATGCCTCCTAGGTCCTACTGTTGTTTGGTCTATTGTGGTAAACAGATCACAGGCCTGCTCAGGGTTGTGGAGGAGGACACAGTTAAGTGTTGTAACTCAAAAGAAAATCAGACATAAATACAGGCTGACCTCCTTCAATATCTAAAGGGAAAATCCCAGTAAGGGCAGCCCAGGCCCCAGTCACTGCTTACAGCACAAGTCAGTTAGCTGTTCTTCCTTAAAATGCAAATAATTAACCAAATAAAACTAATAGTAACCAAATACGTGAATATTCAAGTATGTACACTTGAACTGTGAACACCTGAGAACACAAGAAAGTTGGAGTGAACGGATAACTGCTTTGAACAGAAGAACTATGTGGTAACCTTGCATAAATGGCCTCCACTCCTTACAGAACAGGATCCCTGGTTGTGGCTGTTCGTCCTGAGGGCTGGGGATGTAGCTATATGCTTCCTGCTGGAGGAAATGGTCTTCTTCCCTTAAAAACACAGACTCTTATGCAGAGGAGATGGGTGTAGCTTAAGGAGGGATGGGTGCTAAGGGATTATAAGAGACTTATGGGACCTTGTCCAGGCCTTGCCTTAGAAGCCAGATGAGCTGGGTGCGTGGGTTTCCAAACTCTAGTGGAGAAACAGAGTTCTCAATGAGGAGAAAGGTCCTTTCTTTTGGTTTGGGTTGCTATGATGGAATTGCGGTTCTGATCTCCTCCGGTTAGTGCTGTGGTCCCATCCTCACCCCAATACTGATCGTCTTTAAGCTTCTGTTATGGCGGAGGCTAATCCTAAGCAGGTCAAAGGGCATCCATCCTAGACAGCTTAACGGGATGCTGATCCTGTCTTTGCGGCTCATGCTTCCTAATAATCTTCCAAGTCTGAGCAGAGCGGTAGAGGTGTAAGCAGCAGCTCACATATACCTATAAGCTGCTCGGTAGCAGACACGTATACCTGTGAGTTACCTCGCTCAGTATAATGGTCAGGATTACACAGGGCATTTGGCAGACCTTTATGGGGTCCACAGTCATATAGTTGAGTCAGAAAAGTGTTTTATACAGACACACACACACAAGCTTATGCATGCGCATATGCACACATATATGGAGAGACTGACTTTATGTTAATCATATTGGATTTTGGCAAGGAAAAGGATAAACAAGGTGAAAGAAAATCTAATCCAGACCTTTCTTGATTAAATGGCTTTTAGATGTTTGAGCTTATCATTTTATGATTTTTTTTCTTCATGAGAACTTTCAACATTTTTTCAATAAAATGTCTTGAGAGAAATTATGTTGATAAAGTAGGCAAGAATTCTACCCAGGATACCACAGTTGCCTATCAGCCTGGGGATGAGCCTGGCTTGAGAGTGTCTGCTTGTTAATAGTAGAGGAAGTTTACAATCAGAATCTTAGGGGAACTATCAACACATAAACCATAACAGTTGTACTTTTAGGAGTCAAAAGGCCGGAAGTTTTCTTGTTCATCTTCCCCGGTTTTCTCCCTTTGACACACACTCCATCCATACCCCACCCATCACCCACTGAGGACACATTGGTTTTAGACAGACTGACCTTCCGGCCTCAGTTCTCAGGGGGCCTTGTATTTTCTGGTCTCTCTTCTCGTATCGAAGGCAGCTCTGGTTACCCTGCACATGAGCGACTTCTGACAGGTTCAATACTAAGCCTTTGCTTACATCTAAAGATGTTTGAGAAGTTTAAAAGTTACCACATTTAACTCTTTAAAAAATTTTCTCCTTCCCTTTTATGAAAATGGTACTAAAATTAAATCAATGACAAGACTGTAGTAAGATTTCTTTGAAAAGGAACTAGAGTTTTCTCCTGGTTCTGTCCCTAAGGCCATGTGTTTTGTTTCTGTGTTCATATGTTAAACATCCACAGACACATCCTAGATGCAAGGCACCCAACTTAACTAAGACAGCACAGCTTGGCTAACTAACTGGAATGGCACCACCCACGATTGCCCCAGACCCAGATAATGTCAGGCCCCCATTCCTCCAGCTGTAAATGTGAGTAAAGGGTCTCCCTAAACTGCAATGCACTTGTGAGGCCAGTTGGCATAAGACATAAGAAAGCAACCATTCTAAATTTTGGGGAGGGGTGGGGAAGATGGGAATCGGGGTGGCAAGCAGGGAGGAGGGAAAAGCCTGACATCTAGTGGCCAGTGTGACATCTGCACCTCAAGGGACTGGATTGCCTTAGAGGTTCCCAGACTGGGATCACATCCATAAAGGTCTGAGTGCAGATTCCTCTTCTAGTCATTCACCACTGTGGGTCCAGCTGAGCCCATGAAATATTTGCTTTTAAGACAACCCCAACATTATTGACTCAAGATGTCCTCTGAGCTGTGTCCCTTTGGAAGCTCCAGGAAAGAACATGTTTTCTTAGCCCTTCCAGCTTCTGAAGGCTTCCATTGTCTCTCTGGCTTCTCTGATGTTGACTCTCCAGACTCAGGAGAGACTCAGGCTACATTAAGACCAACTGCATAATCCAAAATCAAATCCCAGTCTCACTCATTAACATGTCACATCTGCAAGGGCTTCTTTGCCATGTGTCCTGGTTTATCTGTGACTTAAGAATTCATTTGTTCAAAGAATGATGTTCAATATGGTGGCAATGAGAAGCAGAGGGCCTCTACCAGGTAAGGCCCAGCACACGGCGCTCAGATGAGTGGGAGTATGGCTTCAGAAGCATTTCTTCTCATGAGACTACGGTTAGTTCTCAGAGCCTAGGACTACAAGCCTGTACCTATCCCATCTAGTCTCTCTGGCTTGGCATATCCTCTACCATGGAACTTGACCAAAGCTTGTCCTCTAAATCCATAAACTAAATAATCTTCTGTTCTTTATAAAGTTAGCCTTATTCTGATGTTTTGCTGTTGAATAAAGAATGAGTAGCTTTGTCACATAAGGTCACATATCTACTTTATATCACAAGCATCTTTGGGACATCATTATTCTACCTAAGGCATCATCTCACTAGACCTGGGGGATTATGGCAGGTGTGTAGGAGAGACATTTAATTTGCTAAATTATTATATAATATTTCCTATTATATAATATTTCCGGTAGGAAAAGCCTATGGAAAGTGAAGAAGGTAGGTCAGTCACAGAGAGATTTCCCCAAATGAAGAGAAATTTACAAGAACATTCCGAACTGAAGCAAAGCATATTTGTGGCAATAAAGAAAAAGTGATCCGAGCCAGAAACAAACACACAGTTTCAATGCGGACATCAAAAATACAGACTAGACAAACAGTAGTCTCCAGTGAATGACACTGGGAGAACTGGGTGTCCTGGTGCACATGAATGGAATTGCACTCTTCGCTCACATCAGCAAAAATCAGTTCAGACTGAATTAGAGGATACAGCATAAGACAAGAAACTATGGCCGGGTGGTGGTGGCGCACGCCTTTAATCCCAGCACTTGGGAGGCAGAGGCAGGTGGATTTCAGAGTTCGAGGCCAGCCTGGTCTACAGAGTGAGTTCCAGGACAGCCAGGGCTACACAGAGAAACCCTGTCTCAAAAACCAAAAAACCAAGACAAAACAAAAAAAGAAACTATGAAACTGGAAGAAAAGCTCATGGCATTAGCCTGGGTTTTGTTAATGTGACTCCAACGGGTCAGAGAATAAAACAAAAAATGGGCAGTAAGAGCATATAAAACTAAAAAAGAAACGATTGATGAAATGAAGATATGCTCCAAGGGTTGGGGGACTATAATTATAAACTGTACATCTGGCAAGTAAATATCCAAAGTATTTAAAGCACTCAATGACACGAAAATTAAGAACATTAGTAAGAACGCGCAATCCGCTGAATAAGCATTTCCAAAAAGCTGCAAATACCACTGATCAAATAGGTCGTGGCGCTTTGAGTGAGAATGGTCCCCACAGGCTCATGTAGCTGAACACAATTCTCAGTCGGTGGCACAGTTGGGGTGTTTAGGAGGTGTGGTCTTATTGGAGGGATGATGTCACCGGAAGTTTAAAGACTCCCGCCATTTCCGGTTCTCTCTGTTTCATGCTTCCGCTAACAGATGTAAACACTCAGCTTCTTGTTCCAGGTGTTATTCCTGTCTCTTGCCGCCATGCCTCCCCACCATGATGGACTCCTACCCGTCTGGAGTGAGCCAACAAACCTTTCCTTCATTAAGTCGCCTTGCGTAAGGTGGTTTATCACATCAAGCCAGAAGGGGACAAGTACACGGGCATATGGGGAAATGTTCAGGATTACTAATTACTAGAAAAATACACATTGAATTCAGAGTGAGATCTCACTACAAAATGAGCGTTAAGTCAAGAGTAGAATAAATGGCAGCCTTTTACTGTCAGCTAGAATAAAGATTCATTCAGCTGGGCAGTGGTGGCCCACGCCTTTAATTCCAGCACTCGGGGAGGCAGAAGCAGGTGGATCTCTGAGTTCAAGGCCATCCTGGTTTACAGAGTAAGTTCCAGGACAGATACGGTTATACAGAAAAACTCTTTCTCGGGGGGGAGGGGGGGAGGGAGGGGGAAATCCAAAAAGCAAGCAAACAAACAAAACAAAAACAAAAAAACCCAACCCCCCTAAAAAGGAAAAGAAAAAGAATTCAGCCCCCCACACATTGATTCTTACAACAAAAATCTACATACAGAGTTGCCAATGAACCAGCTGTGGTGTCTTGAATATGAGCTTCCCAAAGACTTCTATGGGGATGGCTTGGTCCCCGGCTGGTGACACTATTGAAAAGTGACTGTATCATGAAGAATCTAACTTCATCAGTGACTTAAACCACTATCATACAGTATAGGGTTTTAGGATCTGAAACCTGAGTGGAGGAAGTGAGTGACTGGAGTGTCAGTTCTCTTCTGCCTCCCAGCCACCATGAGGTGGCTACACCATGTCCATCAGGATGGGCCTCATCAGAACCCAGAAACTGGAGCTAAAACCATGGCTTAAAAGGTATGAAACCAGGACATATAAGACATTTATATCAATGTGAGTAGCATCACCAAGCCCACTGTGAGAAAGTATCCCACGGAATGCTAATCACCATCTTATAGAGATATCTGTGCTCATTACAGCAAGCATGTCCATAGCCAAGCTATGGAACCAGCCAAGTGTCAAAGGACCAAACCAAAAGATGTAGTCTATATGCATAATGGAACGTCTTTTGTATTATCTCAGCTTCTCTAGAGGACAGAAGTGATAGAATGAACACACACACACACACACACACACACACACACACACACACACACGATTTATTACAGTGGCTTATGAACTGTGGTTCAGCTAGTCCAACAAGGGCTGTCCTCAACAGAAAGGCCAAGGATTTATCATTCCATAGGGGTGGATGTCTCAGCAGTCCCAATTTGTTGCTGAAATCCTAGAGGATTTCTGGAGAGCTGCTGGTCTTCAATCTATGTTGGATCCTGCAGAAGTCGGTTCTAACACCGGTGAAGGAATGCCTCAGCAACAGGACAGATGAGCCTGCCAGAGAGAGGGAGGGCAAGCAGGTGAAAAGCGCTCTTCCTCCATGTCCTTTGCTGTGGGTTACCACCAGAGGGTATGGCCCAGATTTAGGGTACATCTTCCCATTAGGGGTTGGGGATTTAGCTCAGTGGAAGAGCGCAAGGCTTTGGGTTCAATCCTCAGCTCCAGAAAAAAAGTTAGTAAGTAAGTAAGTTCTGGGGTGAGATTGAATGCACAGCACACCATTATGATGAATAACAGTGTACTGCATATTTGAAAACTGCTGAGAGATTTTAAATGCTTTCACTACAAAAAGTATGAGGTGCTAGAAATAATCCTTCCCGTGATTCAACCATTCCATAGTATTTACATACATCCAAACAACAGGTCTTGCATCATAATATACATAATGACAATTTCTTCATTATAAATGTGAAAAGGGGAAAATGTATTTTAAAGAATTTGTGGCCTTAGGGAGGAGATAATAAAACAAGAAAAACTGTTTATAATATAATTTCCTTTTGCAAAAAAAATAAATTAAAAGTTTTTAAAAATGAAGTATTTAGAAGCTGTACAGAAGCGAGGGGTAGAAGCAACCAGAAAGCCCTCATAGGCAAACAAAAGAAAACCGTGGAGAACAATTCTGAAGGCTTTATTATGGACTTGGGATTTTTTCCCAAGGGCAGCCAGGAACAACCGAAAAACTTTAAATAGAAATGCCTTCGTGAGGAAGAACGGAATCGTGACACTTGCAGGAAAATAGATGCAACTGGAAGGTACTGTGCTAAGCGAAATGAGGCAGACTCTGGCCTTCTCTTACACTCAAAGCCTACATTAGAGGCGGGGGTGGGAAGTGAAGAGACAGAGAGGAATCATGAAAGAGAATGAAGGGTAGAGATAGAAAGGCCAATGGAATACACGCCAGGGAAAACAGAAGTGGGAACTAACCAGGGAAGGGAGGAAACCAGATGGGGTGTGGGACACAAAGTAGCAGTGGGAGAGGACAATGGATGAGAATAAAATACAACAGTGTACACACACACACACACAGACACACAGGCACACATATAGACACTCACTCATAGATACAGACACACACAAACACATGCAGACACTCACATATAGGCACACAGACACA
>JANHMN010000023.1:10715003-10734752 GCA_030674055.1 Rhabdomys pumilio
AGAGAGAGAGAGAGAGAGAGAGAGAGAGAGAGAGAGAGAGAGAGAGAGAGAGCCCAGATGAATGAAATACAGTCTCTAGCTGAAAAGGAACACGCAAACCCATACATCTGAAGAGAAAGAGGAGAGAAAAACTTGATGAGCCCACTTATCAAAACCTACAATTGCAAGAGCTTATCGATCCGAGGTGACCATTTTCTTTTTAAAGGCGTTAGGGAGCATTCTGCTGCTTGGAGACACTTCAAAGGTAATCTGAATAGGAATCGATAGATATTCTCAGCCCCAAGCCTGTCCGCATGCACTCAAACGTGAATAAAGATTAAAAGGGATGCAAAAACTGCGCCTTATGCTTGCAGTGTACCACCTCGAAGTCAGACCATTTATATGAACTAGTTAATATAATCGTCACAACTCTCAAATTAAATATTCTTGGCTAAGACAGTGAGGTTAGGTAAATCGACTCTGATGACAGAAGACGGGATCGGGCTTCTGAGACTTCTACTATGCCCTGCACGGGGAACAGGTTAGAGGAATTTGAGGGGCCGCCCACAGAGGAGGTGGCTGCAGACAAGGCTACTGAGTATTTTGCTCAACTAACCAGAAGTCTGCTTCCTCCCTTTCCTCTGCAAGGGCCTGTTTTCAAACGGAGACAGATAGCGAATCCCCCTTTCAGCCACTAGAGGGCAGACGCGGTATAAAAAGTTACCCAGGCACCCAAGGTCCTGGCCTTGGCTTTGCTTTTGTAGAGGGCCATGGCCGGCTACAGCACACATCTCCAGCCCCTTCTCGGGCCACAAATCCCTCCTAGGTGCCTTCCGTTTCGTCCTTGGCATAGCCCTGTCAATTTTTTTTTTTTTTTTTTTTTAGTTCATTTCTAAACAGTCTGTATTTTACCAGGTTGCTTAGCAAATACAGAGAGATGATTTTTGGTTTTTTGCCCACAGCATTCTTAGACTGTGGAGGCTTGCTGGATTTAGAGAAGGCATCGAATCCTGGTGGCAAGTTGAGTTCATGGGGAAAGCAACATATCGCCAGAAAGTGGCACTGGGAGAAAATCTGTCTTGCAGTCTCAACCCTAACCCCAAAGAGCGGTTCAAGAACTATTAATGAAACTGAGTAAAGGCCCTTGGTCACATACTATATTACTACATAACTAAGATCAAGATTTTCCTCAAGGGGTTAACTGGGGTCACTGTTGCATTTTAAACATGAAATGGAGCTAGAGAAGTTAACTTAAAGCCCTGCCATTTTTTCAGTAATAACACTGGATGCTGGGGTAGGCATTGATTTAATTTCTGAAAACCAAGCCAAAGTCAGGCTAGACACATGGCTCTGCCAGACAAGCGCTCGCCAGACAAGCATGAGGATTTAAATTTCATCCCCAGAACCCAAAGAAAAAGTTGAGCATTTTTGGCACATGCTTTAATCCCAGAACTGAGAGAACAGAGGCAGGAGGATTCCCGGAGTTCACTGGCCAGCTTGGGTTACTTGGGTGAACTCTAAGTCAATGAGAGACCCTGTGATGGTTTATATATGCTTGGCCCAGGAAGTGTCACTATTAGAAGGTGTGGCCTTGTTGGAGTAGGCGTGTCACTGTGGGTGTGGGCTATGCCTTCATCCTAGCTGCCTGGAAGCCAATATTCTGCTAGCAGCCTTCAGATGAAGATGTAGAACTCTCAGTTCCTCCTGCACCATGTCTGCCTGGATGCTGCCATGTTCCTGCCTGGATGATAATGAACTGAAGTGAACCTCTGAACCTGTAAACCAGCCCCAATTAAATGTTTTCCTCACAAAACTTGCCTTGGTCATGGTGTCTGTTCACAGCAGTAAAACCCTAAGACAGACCCTGTCTCAAAAAAAAAAAAAAAAAAGGATGGAGCCTCCTAGGCCTCCACACACTTACAAAAGCATACCATACGCATACAAACCCCCTTCACACATCCATGTGTATACACATACACAAAAATTAAAGGCAAAAGAGATGCCACATCACACTCAGATTCTAGGGATGAAGAAATGCCCTCAGCTTCACCAAGTTTGCAGGGTTTGAGCAACTTATGAATGACAAAGGGCTGGAAGAATGCTTTGAGGCTTACCCTTAAAGAATAACGGACCCTAAGTAAGCCATTAAAATGATCCTCTCCAGTCTCACTGGTGAGATATCTATCAAGGTGCACTAAAATGTCTTAACAAGACAATGGGCAAACACTGGTCTAAAATCTCATGCCCTTAGAATTCTATAGCCCTAGGGCCAAACCTATCCCATCCACATTTCCAGACCAGCCCCCTACACCCCTGGAGCTCCATCCTTTGTGGAACCAGGTCTCGCTTTCCAATAAAGGGTGTTCTCACAGAAAAGGAGTCATTTTCTCCTATCCTTTCATCTAATAGACAGTAATTCTGTGTCATTCAAGGGGTGCTTAATAGGCACATTCTAGGAACAAGAATTGTTCTACAGGCAAGGCTTCAAAGAAAATGAAAGCCAAGCCCTATATCTTTGTGAAATTAAATAATCTATTAGAATCCTAATAAAGAGAAGAAACAAGCCCAGAAAAATCCCAGTAGGTGATGTGTCAGGTTGTACCTTATTGTGACTATAAAATCCTATAAGGTCTCCAGACAACGCAAGAGAAAAGTATTCAAATTAGGAGGCTCAAGGGGACCTTTGCAAAGGAGTTGGGATTTAACAAGCCTTCGGGAGATCAAAGGAATGTTCATAAGACAGAGAGTGACACCAGAAGAAAATACACGCATACACTCTGCAAGCATCTGTAGTTTTGTAAAATTGACCAGCGTGGCTGGAGGGTTGGGGGCGGGGAAGTGGGATTCTGTAGAGGGTAGTGGTAGGCACACTTGGCCTCCTGTGATGCCAGGAAAAGAGTGGGTACACTCGTCTTCTCAAAGAGAACACTCCGTTCTGACACACCAAGTGTTGAGTACCGTTTAAGACGTAACTTCCCTCTGGGTGAACTTGCACTAGAACCTCCTGGACTGCCGGGAATATCTCCTGATGTCCCTCAACCCGGTTCATTAAACTCTTTTATTCTGCTGCATAAAACCTTGACTAATGTCTCCTGGATGAGAACTAGTCATTTCATATTCTGTAACTAAATATATTACCCTGGCCCATCTTCCAGAGCTCACAGTCTACTCTGCCTCCTACAGCCTCAAAGTCTGCAGATCTCCCATCCTTCACTCTCAACAGACATCTTGGTATATTCTTTGTGTCATACGATGCTTGTTTAAAAATTGAACCCTTTTCATCCAATGTGGCTGCTCACTGCCTCTGGTTCTACAGGAAGGAAAATCCACAACCACCATTTGCCAGGAAACAGATCTCAGAAACATCTCCAAGGTCCAGCCTCATATTGCACAGTGTAGATGATAACTTTATGATGGAAAAATACGTGACAAAAACAAACAAGCCAAAGAAAAGTCACAAGACCATTTTTGAGCAGTAGCCCAGGAGCTCCAGGGAAGGATTCCTCTGTTCCTGGTGTCTTCTTTTGCTAGCTATGATGAGGTAACAACACTTCAAACAACATAGAATTTCCCTGTTTTCTATAGTTGTGAAGAGACCCTATGACCAAGGAAACTTACAGAATTGTTTACTGGGACTCACAGTTCTAGAGGGTTAGAGGTCATGACCATCATGACAGGGAATATGGACAGGGAGGCATGACTGGAGCAGCAGCTGAGGGCTTACACCCTTATCTACAAATAGGAGGCAGAGAGCTAACCGGAAATAGCATGGAACACACCCACCCGCAGAGACTCACCTCCTCCAACAAGGCCACACCTCCCAATTCTTCCTAACTGGTCCAACAAATAGAAAACCAAGTATTCAAACACATGGTGGGGGGAGGGGGCATTCTCATTCAAACCACCACATACATTTCAGGAAGATGCTTACTGGTTGCATTCCCTGAGTGGATGATACATCCAATTTTCCCAAGGCTACAGATGCTGATGAGACTCAGCCACACTCTCTAAGGATCTGTTCCCGTAGGGTGTTTTGTGAAGTTTCTGTCACAGCTAGGAGGCTTGACTAAAACTCAACTGACTTTAGAAATCCACCTAGGCTTAAAATCGAGACTTTCTTGGTCTGAGGTACAGCTATAGGCTGGATTATGTCATCCTCCAAACTTACACATTGACATCTTAAGATGTAATAATATCTGAGAATACGACTTCATTCAGAGAGAAGACTGCAAAGAGATGATCACAGTGAAATGAGACAATCAGGAAGGATCACGTGGAATGTAGTCAGTGTCCTTATGAAGGGAAATCATGTTTGGGTCCAGAGAGAAGGCTGGCTAGCTTTGCAATATCCCAATTTCTTACATGAGTTTTCTCTGACGCTCTCTTGTCTCCCTGCATTGTAGATAGCTCTCCCCTGGGGACACCGGGCATCAAGAACCGACTCACTTTCTCTTGTCTCTGTTAGACGAGACTCGAGCTGTATGATATTCAGCACACGCTACAGACGATCAATAAGCATGTCCAGAAACAGTAACTATTGATATCCCATCGTCATAGCCACCGTTGTCCTCCTTCACTCAAGACGTGAAGGCTTTGATCCTCCAAACCTCTAATCTTTTTCTCATAAAAACTCATTTCCCCATCCTGTCCTGAAGAAGCACTGCTCCAGAGGTTGTATTCCAGCTGTGTGCATCCCCCTGGACTCCACAGACCTGTCAGAATCGTCTCTGCTTCCACATGCGTAGTCTTCTCCTTGCTCTCTAGTTTTGACCCTTTTCACTTCCCTTCTTTGCTTTGCTGTCGGGAGTCTGTGTTTTAGCATCCTCATCCCACCAATCCCTCTCCCCTCACCTACCCACTGCACGGACCACACCTTTCCCTGACATCACCTCTACTTTCTCTGTGCTAGCACTGGAGTAGGCAAGCTCTGGGCTCAAATGTATGCGGGATATTTCTGTGTAGACTTTTTCTGATGTTTTCTTTCTGGGATGCTGCTCAAATTAGAAGATGTTTATAGAACACCTGGTTTGACCGAATGTCTAATGATTACAGAAACAAAACTAATATCCCCGTACCCTTCTAGAAGCCTTCGGTTTTGGCTGGAAGTCTATAGAAGGTATTTGGAAGAATGTCAGCTTTTAATGTGGATGAAAAGTACCAACAGGGGATTAACATATCTATCTCTTAGAGGTCTGATTATCATCTGTGTTCGTGCTCTTTGATGTGGAATTGTGACACAGAATATCGACCCGAGTCTCCAGCCTGCCTCTTGCCCTGTTTCCGATTCAAGACTGTGACCTCAGCTCTTGTCTGAGTTCCCAGCCGCCTGCCTGGCAGATGTCAGACTTGCCACTCCATAATCATGTGCACCAATTTCTTAAAACAAGCCCAGTAATCAGGGTTTGTTTTGGAGGACTCTGATTGCATTTGTCTCGAGGCGTGTCTTCAAGCAGGGTGGCCCTTTCATTTTCAGAAACATTTGTCTACGGCTGGTTGTTTTCCTCCTAGGGAAGTCAGGTGATGCAGTCGACCCATCATCCAGAGTTCTGGGAGAACTTAGAGTATTCTTTCACACTATAAATGCATGCCATCTTCACATCATCTTTTAAGTGTAATGACTGAAGAAAATAATATCAGATGCAGAGTCTACAAACACTCAGTGCCTCTTGCCAGGCACTCTGGGATTGCTGTTCAGATTAATTTTAAGCTTCCTTTCAGTGCAGTATGTGTTGAATATTAAATTTTGCTTTAAGTAAAAAACAAAACCGGTGGAAAACAGGGACATTGCTGTGGGGCGAGTGGACCGTGCCACCAGACAGAAGACCTGGCAGGGCTAAAGCAAGTTCAAAAAAAAAAAAAAAAAAAAAAAACCACCCAGGAATTCTCACAATTAAGAACAGTAGGTGTTAGGACCAGCTCCCAGCCAGAGTCTACCTGTCCCAGAACATATGACCACAACACCCCACTAGGAGGACCATGACAATTAGCCATGAAATCCTCACCTATGCAAATAAAGCATCTCTAACATCTCAGAGTGAGCCAATGGGAAGCATCTTCCCCTGGTTCCCACTCTACCCCAAAATGTTAAGGTCCTTGTAAGCTCAAGGAATAAAGTGCACAAGTTATTCCAACCAAGAATGGTCTGAGGGTGCCTGACTTATCAAGATGTAAGTAGCACTCCAGGGAAGACTTTTCTCTCCCAAAGCACTCGTCACTGGACCTCGGTTTTGCCTAGCGCCTAGCGGCTCCAGCTATGGCTTCTAGCGATGTGTCTCTATGGCTGTGTCTCATCGCTGCTGGGACTTGACGGTAGTGGAAGAGACACGGCCGCCTGTCCTTGGAGAGCAGCAACACTTTGGCCCTTCCAGCCATGTCTGAGCCCCTCAGAATCGATCATTCTGGCTGGACTAAGAATCCTGCGGCTGTGCTCTGCCTTCCCGTAGCAGCCTGCTGGCTGTACTCTGGTACACAAACTGACAACTGGCTCCAAGATGTGGGGCACAAACAGCTGGTACACCACAACTGATAACCACACGAATTTAATGCGACCTTTGATTTGACGGGAAGGGAAGCCCCCCAAATCTGGAGAGAGAGACAAACAACCCGTCCTCTGCCTGCTTGGTTCTCATTCAGCTTCTGTCCAGAGCTACTCTCTGGTGCCGGCTGAAGGTCCCTTTAGCCCTTGTCTAAAATCCTTCAGCCCATAATGGATGTTGGCAGAGACCCTCTCTCTAACTTTCCCTTAAAACAAACAAACAAACAAACAAACAAATAAAACCTGGTAACGCAGCAGTCACTTTAGTGTCACTAGGACAGCAGGCAGTTCTTAAATCTGTGTGAAGGTTTAGCATTTTGGACCTCTGTGGAAACCTTCCCCACCCCCCCCCCCCCCAAGTCAATAGGCCAAGGGAATAGTCTCATTGTACAAAAGAGTGTTTCTACTCTTCTCTGTCATGGGAAACTCAACTCATCATTTCATTTAAAAAAAAATAATCCCCTCGTTTAAAAAAAATACGTGCCCTATTAAAATCCCATGGGATAAAAATTGCCAAAAAACAAGCCTCCTTGTTTTGGAAGGAAGTCTTTCATATAGTGCCATGCATGGCCAATGGTAATACAGTCCTGACTCATAGACCAGAGTAGCTTTCATCACCAGAAGCAGGGACATCCAAGAAGAAAAACCCTCCCCTGATTTTTTTTCTGATGTTAGCTGCAATTCGGCAGTGCATAGGACCATCTAAAATAGCACAGACTGATAACACCACAGGCCCTTTGCCTCCTCAGTCAGATGAACCCAAAGATAAAAGTCCTAAAAACCACCCCATTTCAGATCTCACAACCCTTACCCAATTAATATGGGAAACAAAATCCATCTATCCACTTATAAACCCTCAGAGGAAGCATTAAACAAGCCCTTGACCCCACCTGCCTCGCCTTCCCTCACCAACTGCAGACCCTCTACAGGGTTCTATTAGAAAAGCAAATGAACTCCCGCTGGCCCCTCCTCCTACTCCACCCCCTGCTCCCTGCCAAATCTGAGAGAGATAGCTCTCCTTCCCAATCCCTGAGCCAAAAACCTACCAAAAGCACAGGCAAAACCCCACATAACTCCAAAGCCCCAACACTCAACCCTCCACCATGCAACCTCTTTGTAATCTTCAGGACTCTGTTGCAAAAGCAAACCCCGCCTCCCACTCAACTCAGGACTCCGAGAAGGAGCCAGAATCTCAAAATAGCCAGGCATTCTCTGTTGACATTAATCCCACTCATAATAGACCACTCAACTGGTAAGCCTCAGACTTAAAGAACTCAGAGGATTCTTTGTGAAATAACTCGTGTTCTTTGTTCCTGTAGACAGGGACCTTGTAAACATTTGGGGGTAGGCGCTTCCCATTGGCTCACTCTGAGATGTTAGGGATGCTTTATTTGCATGGATGAGGACTTCAGATGGCTGATTGTCGTGGTCCTCCTAGTGGGGTGTCGTGCTCACATGTTCCGGGACAGGTAGACTCTGACTGGGAGCTGGTTCTCAATTATGAGAATTCTTGGTTGGGTTTTGGTGTTTTTTGTTTTGTTTTGTTGTTTTGTTTGTTTGTTTGTTTGTTTTGTTGCTTTTTTTTTTAACTTGCTTCAACCTTGCCAGGTCTTCTGTCTGGGGGCACAGTCCACTCGCCCCACACATTGCCATAATGAGAGTGCACCAGGTGGCTTTTTGTCAACTTGAAACAAACTAGAGGCATCTGAGAATGGGGAATCTCAACTGAGAAAATAAACGCTTTCATTAGATCGGCCCATAGGCCAATCTGGAGGGCAGTTCTTGATTGATGTTTGACGTGGGAGGGCCCAGCCCATGGTGGGTGGTGCCACTCCTAGGCTGGTAGACCTGGGTTGTATAAGAAAGCAGGCTGAACAAGCCAGTAAGCAGGGTTCCTCCATGGTCTGGACTTCAGTTCCTGCCTCCCAGTTACTGCTTGAGTTCCTGACCTCGAGTTCAAGGTTGGACGATAAACTTTGAGACAAAATAAACCCTCTCCTCCCCACGTAGCTTTCGATTGTGGTCTGTCACAGCAACAGAGACATGACTAGAAAACAACAACAAGGCTCAGCTACCTGGTAGAACCAAGCACAAAGTTATCAAAAATTAGGTCCAGGCGATAGAACATGGCATTCTATCGATATTTAAGAATGACGCGTGAGGCTGTGACCCAGGACGGCAGCACCATCACCCCATAACTTCTGGCTGGAGAGATCCCCAAATATGATGAAGGGTGAAGTCAGCAGCGACTGATTCAGAAGAAACAGCTAAGAAATGACTCTTCGGAGATGTTGAACCCCCTGAGAATGAAGAACGAGTCACCACCACTCATCAGATTTATTCTCTTAAAAGAGAGAGGTCTGTAAGTGAAATTGAAATGTGTTGAACCTGAAGACAGAACATCAGAAGTTGAGAACGGTATTGAAAAACACATTTAAACTTTTGAGAAACTTTACCAACCAAATGCTATACAAAGGAAGAAAGATTTCTTGGTCGGGGGAGGGGCTTTTCACCAAGCCGTGTAAAGGCCTTATAAAATCTTCAGAAACAGGCACCCTGGAAATTTCAGTTATTTTCATCCCTTCTATTGAAAAGGCTATTTCTCTCTTCTTATATGGAAGGCTTTGATGTGTGTTCAGTAGCTTCGGGGTGCATCCAAACGCAGCATTCAGAGTAAGTGAGAAAAAAAAAATCATGCCGTGTGGAGATTGCAAGCTTCCTCCAGGAAATCTTTTGAAAATAAGCAATGAAACCACTCAGGGCTCCTGTGAACTCTCAGAGCCTCTTTCCAGGGATCGCCTGCCTACTGTCAGCCTCTGAAGTGTTAGATAGCAAAAGATGAGGAAAACAAGCAGACTGGATGTGCCTGTGACTCACTGTGACAGAATGCAGAGATGGTCTCAGGGCTAAGTGGGTGAATGTGCCTACAGGACCTTCTCGATTGAGCTTAATGGATGGACCAGTCCTCCCTCTTGGACTGGGGAAACCTAAGCTGGTCTGATGACCAACATAGCAACACACAGTAAGCTTCCTGAAATACGAACAACAGAGTATGAGACTTTCTTGCTGTGTTCTTTATTCTAGTTGGCTTTCTGTAGTGGTGATAAAGACCATGACCAAAAGCAGCTTGGGGAGGAAAGGATGTATTTTATCTTACAGCATATAGTCCACCACTGAGGGAAATGGGGGTAGGAACTGAAGCACAGACCATAGAGGAACACTGCTTAGTAGCTTGTTCCCCATGACTTGCTCAGCCTGCTTTTTTACTTATTTATTTTATGCATATGAATATTACTGTTGCTGTCCTCAGACACACCAGAAGAGGACATCAGAGCCCATTACAGATGGTTGTGAGCCACCATGTGGTTGCTGGGAATTGAACTCAGAACCTCTGGAAGAATATTCAATGCTCTTAACCTCTGAGCCATCACTCTAGCTTCCTCAACCTGCCTTTTTATACAACCCAGGATCACCTGCCCAGGGCTGGCACTGCCCACAGTAGGCTGAGCTCTCCTGTATCAAACAACAGTCAAGAAAATGCCCCACATATGCACCCCACAGGCCAATGTGATGGAGGCAATTCCTCAGATGAGGTTCTCTCCTCTCAGATGACTCTCAGCTTGCGTCAAGTTGACTTATAACTAACCAGTACGTTGGTTTATATGCCTGGGTTACCAGCTCAAGCTTTATAGGGGTAGGTTTTGCATAGGTGTATGACTTCTCCCTCGTCCTTCCTGTTTTTTTAAGTGTCCAGAAGGAAACAATAAGCCAGCAGCTGCTCAGTTAGCTGGAAAGAGCCTTTGTTTCCTCAGACAATCTTATTTCTACAGTGGCATCTTCTCCAAAGGACTTATCCACATACGTAGAGCCCAGTGTGTCCTACTATAAGGAAGCTATACTTCTCTTGGGCAAGGAAACATCTGGAACTCAAGTATAGATTGCAACTACTTACCCACTAGTTGCACGATAGTGAACTTGGCCAACAAATTATTCAGGCCAATTATGCACTATTTTTGATATTTGCATATCATATTTCACAACTTTTAACAGTAAGATTTGTTGATTTTGTTGTATTAGTAGCTGAATGCATTGGAAAAGTTAGAACCTAAAAGATACACTCTCGAGAGAGTTAACATAAATCGATGTTTTATATTCAATGTATAGCAGATTACTTCTATTCCCTATTATTTTGTTTTGGAAAAAAGAATTATCACGTTTCAACTTTTTATGTCACGGCTGGTACTCAATTACTCTTCACGCGACCATTCTTAAAAGCAACTGCAAATTTCCAAAGGGCACCGAGAAGGAAAGGGTGACGGTAGATTGTCTGGTAAAAAGATAGGACGGCATTAAGAAGCGAAAGTACCACAAGGAGGGGGAGGCTGGCGGCGAGGCGTGGACCTGTGTGAGTTAAGCCATTTCTGGGTTACTTATAATAGATGCTGGACACAATGTGAAATTCTAAGTGGTGACTTGCGATGTGTTGTTTAAAGAATAGTGAAAAACCATCTATACAGGGTACAGATGCATTTTTTTTTCAAATGCTTATGATGTACCATAGATTAAATCTATGGATGCAGCAGGCCTTGAAGATCCTGGCTGCTCTTATCCATCCTCTTATCCCAGAGGCAAAAGCCTGAGTCAACTGGACAAAGCAGATCATTCAGCACTGGGTCTCTGGGCTAGAGGCACAGCTTGCTTCGGACTCCCTGTCTGTTATGACAACCAGGAGTTTAACAAAGCCTCCACTCTGAGTCTCCTCAGTCTCTAGGAGACAGATACCAGAAAAGAGGTCTCTTGATCCTAGTGTAAGATCTAGGCTGCCGTGGATCGATCACCTTTTGCTGAAAAGCCTAGTTGAGGGTAGTGACAGTCCATGTATGCATTACTTCACAGCATTGGTTTCTACAATCCCACTGTAAGAGTATTTGATTACAAATGTGGACTCTAGATAAACATTTCTTGGAGGAAAAGTCAGACTATCCAAATAAACAATTATCACAGAAACGGCTTCTTAGAGTGCAGAAAGGTTCTATGCAAGCTCTTAGCCTGGTGACTCTCATAGGATGCTCTGCTAAGTTGGAACGACGCTGCCTTCCACTTGAAAGGTGATTGAGGCTGGCCCTGAGCTCGTGTCCCCACCTCTCCAGTGCTAAGAATTTAGGTGGACCTGTCTCGCAAATACAAGGTTTTATTTTCTTAATCTCCCTCTGTTCTCATCCTATTGCTAAACCTTATCCTCAGTGTTTCCCGTGCCTCATTTTGGATTTCCTAGCCCACTGCATCCTGGGCCCTCATCCGTGAATATGCTACAGGATGCTATGCAGTCCCGTAGCTTCAGTCCCAGCTTTGTGCTGAAAGAGTAGGTACAGAGATGTGGTTGAGTGTGAACCTGGAAGTCACTAAAATATCAATCTAGTTTTGCAAATCAGAACCTCTAGACCTACCCTTTGTCCTGGGCTTCCATCAGAGGAACCCTGGGGCAGTGTCATGGGTCAGTTTTGCATCCTTCTGCCCATATACATTGTCCAAACTGTCTATCCTGTCCTCACAACACCAGACCCACATATGGGCTTCTTGGGTTTGTGCAGCCACGGTTTTCTGCTTGGTACTATGGAAACGACCCTCAGAAAAGACTTAAGAGCAGCATCCTCTCTGGTACATGGAGATGTCAGTCCTTGCTGGAGTGGGCAAGGAGCTGCCCAGTAGTTGGGAATGTTCTCGTTAGCAGCTGCCATGGCTACCTCTGATATTCAAAACCTTTCAAGTCCAGCTTGTCCCTAGCCTCTTGGCTGCAATTTCTACTGCAGCTAGCTCCCTTACCTCCTGCCTCTTTGAGCTTTGCTGTCAGTGCCAAGGTACAGGTGCCAGGTACTCTTTGAATGCCCATCTCGTGGGCTTTAGGAGACAAGTTCACAAGGGGAAAAGCAGATAGATAAAAAGCCTCTGGTTCCTGTCCCTCACTCCGATGTTGGAAGGAGGTGATGCTGACCAATGAAGCAAACGAGACAGGGTGGAATCAGGGGATAAGGTCCTCCCTCTTGTTTCTTAAGAGATGTCAAGATTCAGTGTTCTGCCTGTCCTCTCTGGAGGTGTCCCCACACCATCAAGTACCCTACATGCATCCTGATCACAGAGGGACAGTTTGTTAACTCATCCTAGTAACCTCGCTGCTGCCTCCTCTGCCTCACTCACCCGGTTCTCTCACATGAATTTCTCCACATTGTCCACCTGGACAATGGTTTGCACAAACTGTTTGACTTATGCTCTACTTTCTAGAGAAATCAGAGTAGCAGAAACCATTCATTCAAATCCAAGAGACGTTAAGGGATGCTCTCTCCATTTCCGCCAGAGCCAGCATTTTGCAAAGTGACCAGCATTTACTGTGTCTTTAAATCCTCATGCTTGACTATGTGGTAGGCATTATTTAATACTTCGAGAAGACGAGGCTCAGGGAAACTCAAATCATTGGCTCAAGATGCTACAGCAAGGGGCTAGCAAGATGGTTCAGTGGATAAAGGTGCTGCTGACAAGCCAGGGACCTGAGTACACTCCCTGGCACCCACATGATGGACAGCCAGAACAAACTCCTGCAAGTTGTCCTCTGATACAAACACACACACACACACACACACACACACACACACACACAGGTGCACATGCCTTACTTGAAAGGAGTGAGCATCTTAATGTTTCTTGTTCTTTTCGGCATCAACACATGGGGCTTAGGGCGCCCATGAGGGCTCCACATGATTCAATTTTCAGAAAAGTTGGGGTGACTCATAAGGAACATTAAAGTAATCTAAGCAGAACCTGATAACCTCTTAAAAAGACAGAATGAGCAGATGGCTAAGCTGCCCTCTTCTGTGTCATCGATTGCGTCTCTGTCTATGGTCACATTGCCGAGTCAACTGGAGGTCAGCATAAAGACGACAGAGAAACCCATGCCAGTGGGACAACCAGGGTGATCTTGAGTGAGATCACTTGACCACTGGACTTTTGCCTCTTCACAGCATCTGGATCCCTCCGTTCTCCCCCACAAAGATCTTTTGGAACAAAAAAATTAAAAAGTTTGAGCTTGAAAGTTCATTTTGAAACTGAGTAAAAGATCTTGCCTGCCAGGTGCTGACAAGGACATGTGCTCCTTGTACCGTACTGGGTGTAACTGGCAGGGTTTTAGGAGACGCCACAGGTTTGGACCAAGATCCACTTTGGAAAACTGGAGGCTGAGTTCAGACTCTGTCATCCTGTCGTCTCGTGCCCCTCCCCCATCCCATCTTGTCCCATCCCCCCATCCCATCTTGTCCCATCCTGTCCCCTGTCCCACCCTGCCCCAGCTTAGATGCTGCCTCTCCTGGTCCTGGATGATGCAGCGAAGCTTTTCACTCTGTGTCATTATGTGAGGGAGACCTGCTCACACAATGAAAAGATCCAGCTGTTGGTGGGGTGAATCATCCTCCCTTGGCACAACATCAAAGATAAAGCGGTGAAACAGCCCTTCCTATCATTATTAACCCAGGTGTACACAGCTGGAAAATCAGGTGGGCTTGTGAATTTATGGAGAAAGTGTGACTATTTTATCACCTGCCTTGGGGCTTGAGATATATCCCAGAAGCCTCTAGGGACTGCAGGTGCCGCTTGTGGTCTGGTCCCGTGAGCATCCTTGCCAGCAGACTGCACTCTGGGATACCTCTCCCTTCTCATGCACTGTTTAACTGCCTAGCTGCCAAATACGCCACCATTGCCCCCACAGGAAATCTCTTGAAATATGGGATTCTCTCATATTCTGATGCACCCTCCTTCTGAAAGCTTAAAACAAGACTGCTTGACTGGTCTTGACAGGAACTCACCGGGAAGGAAGGTGAGCAGGGTGGTCCTCAGTCAAGTCCTGTCCCTGATGTTGCCCATCGGACTGTATTTTGAGGATCAAGGACTCAAAGGATTGGTTCGCTTTCCTTGAGAACATTTTGAGGCTCATTCGGACCCTATGAACATCTGCCCCTTGCAAATTTCTGGATGTTTTTCTGAGGAACTTCATGGAGATTATTAGTTGGATAGGGCTGAAGTTAAAGATAGGGCATTATATTTTTGTTCTTGTCGTGGGCAACATTGTTTTAACCGTTAGCCCCAACACACACACACACACACACACACACACACACACACACAAAGCACTAATGGCTTTCTCTCAAAATTATATACAATAGGCTTTTCCAGCACTGCTCGACTAAATCCACTTATCCCGAGACCATCGGCCTCATTTCAATTGGTCTCAAGTTGGCTATTTTCCATAGGATAGTTGCCAAGACTAGATGGGATAATATTTAAATATTAAAGCACAAAAATGGAAGCCCTGTGAGTGTATATTTAAACCCCATATTCGACGGAGCAGAATGGCTTGTTATTCTGCCCCTGTTTTGTGGTTTTCATTTTCTGCTTGGGAAATTCAATCATTTTAATGTCTGAAGACGCTGCTGTGAGGTATGTGGCTGGTCCACAGCATGCTCAACCACCTAGAACAGATGGAGTGTAGACGGCTTCTGCTTTTCTGTGTGCTTTAGGAATGATTCACCTGTATACGCTTTTATGTAGGAGTCAAAGATGTTTGCTATGTACAAAACCAAGTCCTATTTGGGAAAAATAAACATGTTGTATATAAACTATACTACCAGCTATGGGACTTACTCCTTAAAATTTGCCTTGGAAAATAATGTACCTACGTCAAATCTTACCATCTACATTTTAGCAACCCTATAGCTGTATACTGTTAGAGGTATTTATCATAAAACATTTTTCTAGAATAATATCCTTAGCTTCAGGGTGTTATGATCTTAGGAGGCATTCATTATATCCTGTTAAATCAGACATATGTATGATTTATGAATGAATGTCCCATCACAGATTCATGCATTTGAATGTTTAGCCGTAGAAATTGGCACTATTAGCAGGTGTGGCCTTGTTGGAGGAAGAGGAAGTATGTCACTGTGGGCTTTGAGTTCTCCTATGCTCAAGCCATGCCCCAGTGTGGCCCACAATCTTCTTTAGCTGCCCTCAGATCAAGATGTTCAACTCTCAGCTCCTTCTCCAGCACCATGTCTGCCTGAACTCTGCCATGCTTCCTGTCATAATGGATAATGGAGTGAACCCCTAAAGCTGTAAGTCAGCCCCAGTGAAATGTTTTCCTTTCTAAGAGTTGCCACGGTCATAGTGTCTCTTTGTAGCAATAAAACCCTAACCCGGACAATATGTATTTCTAAAAAGGAACAACAGCTCAGATGAACATGAATGTCCTTGTTATCTCTTCCAAAGATGAACCATGCAGACACCTGCACATGGATTAATTCCCACCAAGAATAAAACAAAACCCAGTAGCATCCTTCTTACCACATAAGGTAGACAGATAACTGCCTCGAAGATAGGGGAAAGCTGAGACAAATGCCTCTCTGAGCCAGGCTTTTCATCAGGAGGGAGTCATTCTCCAGTCCCTTCTGTTCTGAGGGAGGACAGGGTCTACACACACACACACACACACACACACAAACCACACATACATCTGACGCCACACCACACACTAAAAAACACACAAATATACACACATACCTCACACCACCATAGCACACCCACAACACACCACACAGAAACTCACACACACACATACATACACATCATACCACACACACAACATATACAACACACACACAAACATACAGAGACATACATGTATACACCAACATACACACACACATACACTCATCCCACACAGAAATACACTCACACACATGCATATACACATACACCACACACAGACACACATGACATAGAAACATACACGCATACACAGAGACACACATGTTCACATGCATATCACACACTACAAACACACTCACACATGACACACACAAACAAATACACATGACACACACAGGACACACACAACACACACACACCCCACAAACACACAGGCTCATATGCATGCATGCCTGAGCAAAAGGGTCTGATAGTGAACCCACCTGGCTTGGGGAGCTGAGGGACTCGGTACTGGAGAACTCAAAATGAAATGCAAAGACCAGAGGTGACTGTAAAGCAGGCACCCCACCACCACACCCCAGAAACTGCACCCTCAGGTCTAGCTCAGGTCAACTGCTCGTAAGAAGGGCTTTGGATGCACATGTCTTCTGACCAGCCTGCATTGGAGAGCCTATGGGGCAGATCGAACCACCAAGATTCAGTTAGTGGTTGGCAGGGGAGGGAGTGTCACTTTGTGAGGGTGCTGCCCTCGATCCAGTAAATAACCACCCTGCTCCCACTCATGCAAACAAGTCTAGTGAAACTCCATAGATCACGCGTGAAAGGATGTGAAATAGGAGAGGACTTTCGTCATGGATAAGTGGTTCGGTGGGATGGAGAAGGTGATGAGAGGTGGGAGTAGAGGTGAAAATAAAGTTACATATCCCACTTCTTCTCTTCTTCCCTTCATTGCTTCTTTATTTCTTGGCTTCTTTTGCACGAAGAGAGTCACTCCAGGCAGAAAAATCTCATGAAAGAGGTTTACTGGAGTGTCCAGGGTGTGGAATGGACGAGTTCAGGGATAACAAGGACATTCGTGTCTAGGATGCCTTCTGCTCCTGGGAACCGAACAAAGGGGCAGTGCTTATATAGGTTTTCTGAGGGGGCGGGGCTTCTCAAGGCAGAGATTTCCAGAGTGAGGATTGATATAGGATTTCAAATCCTGAGTTTGGGGCGCTCAGGGATTGGTGGGTTTTCCTGTTCAAGAATTGGTGAGTTTTCCTCTTCAGGGATTGGTGGATTTTCCTGCTCAGGGACTGGTGGCTTTTCTTCACCGCCGCCTCCCACCCCCAACCCTTTTCCCTGCCTTAGGTCCATGGGATTAGGGTGGGAAGTCCTTTCCGGCTACAGCCTGCTTTTGCTGAGGTGCCATCTCTGTGGGGCTGCAAGGGGAGGGGGAGGGAAAGCTGGAGAGGAAGTGGACAGATCCTGTGGGACAGCTCCAGCTGAGGCGGGAAAGCCACAGGCAGCAAACTGAAGCGGTATCCTGGCACCTCCGATTTGACACGAGGCACCATTTTGGACAGCTCCAATGGGACATTTTACTGTGGTGGCCCTAGGCTGGGGCCAGAAAGAGGGGCAGCCACCGCTTTGACGGCTTTGTGGCACATTGCTCACGGATTACAGGAAGTAGAGGTGAAAATGAAATTACACATACATGCATATGAGATTGTCATAGTTTATTTTTAAAAAGAATAATAAAAATTTTTTAATTAAGTTACATTTTAAAAGAGCCCTAATAAAAAAGGATGCTACAAACCGGGGCATGGTGGTGCTTTCCTTTTCCATTCCAAAAGCAGAGACAAGTGGATCTCTGAGTTTGAGGACAGCCTGGTCTGTATAGTGAGTTCCAAAACAGCCAGGGCAGGGGGTTAGGAGTATGTTTTGCACCTTCTTTCCTAGTTTGCCCCACCTATGAGTCTGTAGGACAAGGTAAACTCAGCCATGGTGTCTTCTTCCTGATTTCCCTCTGCAGTAACCCAGGGACTCAGACTCTTTGAAGAAGAAATCTGTGTATGTCTCAACTACTTCAGTGTTCATAGCTCCTCCCACTGCAGGCCGTATCTCCCTAAATCAACCTGCCATCCCTGTGTCTCCGTGTATAACAAGTACCCCCAGTCAACGGTGCTTTAAAACTTTGTGTCACCAGCTGGCATCCCTCTAGGGTCAGATGGTGTAAGCTGAATGAGAGACCAGGCTGTTCCAACAGGTTCTCTCTCTGATATAAAGTACAACAAGCTCACAGCATCTAGGATGTACCACTAACAACCCATACACTATGGCTCTACCTAAAGGACTCCCCCATATCTGTGCAGATGGAGTCCCTTCCCAGCTATTCACTCTGGCCCCTATCTTAAAGCTACAAACAATTCGGGCAGAATAGCATACAGCTGGTGGGGAGGGCAACTGAATACTCGGAGGAGGGTCCCATACCCCTTCCTAACCAGTCCTAAGTGGTCGACCACCTACGAGCCCTGCTGTGATGATCTTTGAGGATAAGGCCCAGCTAAACTCCTATAGAAGGCAGCAGTTTGACCTGGAGGATTGCCCTGAACTATAATGAAATATTCAAAGAAGGTGAAATCCAATTCTTGCCGAACCCAAGATACTATTCTCAGAAATCCTATCATTGAAATCGAAAGGGCATGCAAATTTTATCGGATGCACAGAAGCTACACATTCTCTATTGTGCTTTCTGCTGCTGTGATAAAGCACTGACTCAAAACAAGTTGAGGAGAAGACAATTTTTTGGCTTATATCCCCAGTCACAGTCCACTGAGAGACCATTAAAACAGGAACTAAAGCAGAAGCCATGAAGGAGTGCTTCCTACTGGCTTGCTCCCCATGGCCTGCTCAGCCTGCTTTCTCATAGAACCCAGGACCACCTGCCCAGGGATGGCTCCACCCACAGTGGGCGGGGCCCTCCCCCATCAATCATTAATCAAGACTATGTCCCACAGACTTACCGTGGCCGATCTGAAGGAGGCATTGTCTCAGTTAAGGTTCCCTCTTCTCAGATGACTCTAGATTGTGTTAAGATGAAAACAAACAAACAAACAAAAAAAAAAACGAAAAAAACCAAAACCAAAAACTAACCATTATAGAGACCAAAGGCAAGCTGTAATTGTATCAAATAAACAAGTCTAAATAAAAGCCTTCAGAAACCAACTCAGTTCATTATATCGGAAATTAATTAAATGTGAAGTTGTAACAAGGAAAAAAATTCTGTTTAACTTACCAAAAATGCAGTCACTTGTGTTGGAGAAACAATTTGCACCACACGACATTAAATAAAGTGCTCAGTTTTCGTATCTGTGGAAATCTCTAGCCTTTGATACAGATTCTCTGACTTATCACACCACACCATGGCTTCTCCACACCATGGCTTCTCCGTCAGCCATGCAGAGACGAAGCAACAGACGCACATCTTTTCCATGCGGTTCTTAATATCCACTGTGTCAGCAAGGTGCAAACGGATGTTGCTTGTAGTCCCTTCTCCTAGATGCGTACTTAAAAGCTACCCAGTTGGAAATCCCCTAAAACGACAAGATGTTAGCAATAAATTAATCTCAGGATTTGGGGTGTAGAGACAGGAAGAGTCTGAGACCAACATTGGCCATGTAGCGAGTCCTACTTTAAGAAACAAAAATCAGGATTGGAGAGATGGA
>JANHMN010000023.1:10734762-10800871 GCA_030674055.1 Rhabdomys pumilio
ATTGGAGAGATGGATCAGTGGTTAGAGCACTGGCTGCTCTTTCAGAGGAGCCAGGTTCAATTCTCAGCACCTACACGGCAGATCACGACTGTCTGTACTTCCATTCCAGGGGATCCAATACCCACCTCTAGTCTCAATAGCTACTGCACCCACATAGTGAAGAGACATACATGCAGGCAAAACACTCACACACATAAAAACAAATATATTTTTAAAGAATAATTTTCGATAAATCTATATCTTATTATTGATCATCAAAAGTCCATAATTTATCTCCCCCCGCCTTACATTTATTTATTTTGTGGGTGGGAGTCCGATCTCCCCTTCCACCAAATACCCCCTGGAAACCAAACTCAAGTTTTCAGGTTAGAGACCTTTGCCTACAGATACTGAAATGTCTCCCTGGCCCGTCACTATTCAGGAAGCATTTCAAAACCAAAGCGGGTTCTTTCTACGGCTCCAATGACAAATTAAGGTGTGAGACTACAGATGCCCTCTCTTAGAAACCAAGTTTATGTGGCTCACTTACAGATCAATGGATAGAGACCAGGATCAGGATCATGGCGGCCTTAAAGCAGCCACCGGGAAGCACCCATCATTGGTATGACTGTGTAGATTGTATAGCTTTCCATAAGTCAGCTCAGGGATGGTCAGTGGGTTTCATCTAGAAGACTGACTTGCCACAACTGTGTTTCCTTTGGGGCAAGGAATGTTGACGATGTCTGAGCTGACTCTGGCTTAGTCTTGAACAGCGCCATCTAGCGTTCGAGTGGCGACACAGCTAGTCTATCCCTAAAGCCCCAATCTCAGGCAAGCAGTACTCAGTGGTCTTCACGCAAACTACAATAACCTAGAGATTCAAGCACCATTCATTCACTGTCAGAATCTCTTCAAGTGGTTTGCAAGTCACTGTCAATCACTAAACTGAAATGAAACGAAGGTAAAAGCCAGAGATACAAATTTTTGCCTGTTGGCCAGAACTCCAGCTTCCACTCTCTGAGCTAGTGTGGCCTCAAGGGGAGTGAGCTTCTAGTGTGGCCTCAAGGGGAGTGGAGGAAGTCGTTGAAGACTTTCTTAACCTCAAGGCTGGCCGGGCGGTGGTGGCTCACGCCTTTAATCCCAGCACTTGGGAGGCAGAGACAGGCGGATTTCTGAGTTCGAGGCCAGCCTGGTTTACCAAGTGAATTCCAGGACAGCCAGGGCTACACAGAGAAACCCTGTCTCGAAAAACAAAAACAACAACAACAATAACAACAACAAAAACCCCTCAAGGCTGGAGACAAGTATAGGCAAAGCGAGAGCTCGATTCACCAGAACGGGGGATCCTAAAGTGGGGGAGAGCCGTGAGCTGTAAAAAAATTGCTTTATCTTTTAAAAATATCACCCATTTCTCAAGGACAAGGCAATAGAAGAAATAAGATTCTATTATTGTAGGTTAGAGGGTTATATTTGTTCAACCATCCAAAGTCATCAGGGAAATACAAATCGACAGTGTAATGGAATGTCTCTCCATACCTGCCAGAATGGTGGTCATTCTAAAGTAAAAATAAATAAATAAATAAATAAATAAATAAATAAAATAAACAAACAAAGAACCAAAACAAACAGTGAAAAACTAGGCATGGGGGCACACGCTTTTAATCCCAGCATTTGGAAGGCAGTGACTGGTAGATCTCTGTGAGGTTCAAGTTAGTCTGGTCTACAGAGTGAGTTCCAGGTAGGCCAAGGCCACTGTCTCAAACAAACCAAAAACAATAATGGAAATATCCAGAAGAGACCGCTATTGCAACAGCACTGCAAATGGATACAACCATAACCTGAAAGGGCAAAAAAAGGAAAAACAAGAACAAAAACTAAATAATAACCACAACAACAAAACCCTGGAGGTTCTCTAGAAAAAAAGGTAAAAATATAACTACCACATGACCTAAGGGTCCCGTGTGTCAAAGAGATACCAGCAGCATCCTTCAAGAAGCAAGCTAAATGTCCATCAACCAAAGAATGGTTAACAACAATACTGACCCAATTACGACATCCATGGGAGTGGATGGCAGAAAAGGGAACTGAAAAGTGTACGGGGACATTTCTGGTTTGGAATACAAAATAAATAAATAAATAAATAAATTTTAGAAATGGGCTTTTAGCTTTCCACCACATTGTACAAATGGAACTAGGCCCTTCATCCCTTCAAAAAACATGTCATTTTACAAGGTAGTTTATGTTGAAAGCCCTTAGCAATCCACTTTAAGAAGAACGACCTTCTGTAGAAGCTAAAAGCTTCCTATTAATCATGTCGGCTTGTGACTCTTAGATGTCGTCTCCAAGCACGGTACCTCCTTTTATAGCTTCTGCCCAGAGATCCATTAAAATGACAAGCCAGGGGCCACATGGCAGGCTGGATGCACTTAAAGTGGCATTAGCCAGACAAGGAACAGGATCTCCTCCAGTCATTTGTAAAGAGGCCTCTACACCTTGTAACTGAGGGAATACTAAATGGGGTGATCTCCCACGTGGCAGAGTTCGGAGATGTAACGGTAGAAGCGATGTCACCAGCTGAATCAGGTGATTGTCAGTTGGCGTGAAAGCCTGAATGTATAGCTTTCGGGATGTGCTGCCACAGTGCCCCGATGCCAACAGCTTATCACCTCATAGATGGCATCACCCACCTCACCTCTTGAATGACAGTCAAGAGTCATTCATACTGACAATGTGCTAAGGTGGTTTGTTGACAAAGAACCATGATAACCTCTTTGGGCTGGTTTTGGAGCCAAGGCCCACTTACTACACACAGATCTTGCCGTTGTGGAGATCAAAGTCCACAGAACAAAGTTCAGAAGGGCCAGGGTGAAACCATCTTTCTTGGAGCCTTTCGTGGGACTCACTGTCTGTCTGTGACAAAAATGAGGTGGGGTAAACGGCTCTATACTTTGCATCTGCTTTGTCAGAGAATTTAAGATCAATTGAAATGAAAACTAAAGGAAACAGCCTAATGTGACTTTTGCTTTGAAATCATTTTAGAGTCACGAAAAAAAAAAAAAAAAAAAAAAAGGAAATAAAGATGAGTGTGGGAAAACCAGGCCAGTATTTTTTTTAACCTCTCTTTTGGGGCAATTTCAAAGTCATTTGTTGTCTTAGATGCTTCTCTGTTGCTGTGAAGAGACACCATGACCAAGGCAATTCTTATAAAATATTTAACTTGGGAGCTAATGGTTCCAGTGGTTTGACAGTCGCGGCAGGGAACATGGCACTGGAGCAGTAGCTAAAAGTTTACATCTTGATCCACAAGCACAAGGCAGAGGACGGAAAGAGAGAGAGGAAGCGAGAAAGAAAGAGAGAGAGACTGAGAACGCTGTGGGCCTTCGAAACCTCATAGCCCACCACTAGTGACATTGCTCCTCCAACAAGGCCACACCCCTAATCCTGAAGCAGTTTCACCGACTGAGAACCAAGTCGTCCGCTACAGGAGCCCACCGGGCCGTTGTCGTTCAAACCACAGGGCCTGTCAACTTCAGCTTCCCAACTATATCCAGATGTTGTCTTAGTAGGTGTTGCGCATAGCTCAATTATTTTTGTGACTTAGCACGTCATTGTTTTGTTGTTCTCTTATTTTTTTTGTTTTGTTTTGTTCTTTACCTAAAGCAGGTTCAGCCTTGAGCCTCAATTTGAATGTCAGAGTCCTGGAATGAGAATCTTGAACTAACGTTAAGTAATCTTTCTACTGAAAAGAGATTTTTTTTTTTTTTTGGCAAAGGCCACGTAGTGTGTTCTGCCTACTTCTGCAGTATGAATGTTCCGGTTCATATCGCTCTATTTTTTCTCCTTTCAGGGGTACCAATCACTTATTTATATGGAAAAATATACAAACTAAAATTCAATTTCCAGCTCTGGAAGGACAGATACTCATAGACTAACTACTTTAGGACAGTTCCAAGCCATTGAGAGACAATCTTAAAAACAAACAAAAAACAAACAAACAAAACCCACTGTTTTTAAATGTGGACTATGTCTGAGGAATGATGTCTGAGACTCTCCTCCAGCTTCTATATGCGTGTGAACACACATGCGTTACCACCTGAGTTCACACATACAGATACGTGCATGTGCATAACAAAAGCCTTATTTCTATGAAATTTATGGTTTAGTTCAGCACCTTCTCAAATATGCTTAATATAGCTTTCCCTGTAAAGCTATACAGACGAAAAGCACACAGTAAGTTCATATGAAATGCCTGGGAACTTAGTAAGTTGTGCCCCTGACTGAGCAATGCCGTAACAGTGTCTAGCGACTTGCATCTGATATAAAATGACACCATGAAAACTGTCATGGCTGAGAGATGACCATGGCTGTTTGGGGACAGGGATTATATGTGCTCTCAAGTTATTGTGACTCTGAGACTAAGAACCTGTGTTTTAAAGTGAAAAGAGAATGCAGGGCCACAGAAAAGATAACTGAATGGGTGGTCATGGTGAAATGGTTGATACAAAAATCTTTTAATGCTTCACAAATGGATAAAAAGTTAAATAACCAAAAACAGGGTTAAGTGGACCAAAGATTTTTTAGCAGGTATTTATTTCACCAAGTAGAATGCATGATTGGGCATTACATGTGCAGTCTCATTGGAAATGCAATTTAAGATTCTAATAAAACATTCATTTATCTCTATTCCGCATGGAAGAAAAGAAGACATTGAACAACAGTGATTCCTAAAGATGCATATTAATGAAAATTGCATGCCCTGCTAATGGGTAAAAATTAATTCAAGTGCTCTGAAAATAACCTGGCCTTATAAAGCTGCCAGGATGAGTGGACTCCATGGAGTGCCAGGCTGCTGTTGACTGTCTCATGGTGCCCTTACCCTGGTTTTCTTTGTAGAAACAGAACATTATCAAAGTCTGCCTGGAACCATGGCCAACTAGCTATGTGGGTTTCCTGCTCTCTTCATTGGGAGTTACAGGGTGCAACTAAATGGCTGTCTCAGTGACTGAAGCTAGAACAGTTGAAGCAGCTGGTTTGATTTCAGTGATGGAAGCCACGGAGTAGGGAGAGTCAGTTAGACGCAACACCTCCAGGAGGTAGACCACTAACCCTTCCTTCATACTCTGTTGCTCCTGTGTGGCCTTCCCTTTGCAGTGTGCATAGATTGTTTTGTCTGCTTCAAATGTTGCCTAATAGAAATGTAAGAAAGACCAAGGATAACCTTTCTCTGGTTTAGGCAAATCTGCATTCTGCAGATGTCAGGTGCTCTCTCACCAGCTGCCTAACTCCTCCCCAAGAAACCCTTTCTCCTTCCTCCACTCATTCATGTGGTTAAGAGAGATACTTTATGTCAATAGCCCACATGCATTTGTCCTGGTGTGGCCACATGGCCTGCTCTCTCAGTTTCTGAAGGAACACTAGCCCACTAGCGCATATGGCTCTGGCAGGCCTTACCCCTTTTCCCCAGTTCCCTCTGCCTTGCTAAAAACTGTTGGATTACATTCCTAGAGCTAGTCACCAAGGTCTATTTCCTTATTTGAACAACCCCAACTCCTGAGGACTGACTACCAAGGTCCAACTATCAAAGTCCATCACTCAAAAGTCCCCTTTGGCTCACCTAATTAACATGCCCAATTAAAATTAAATACCTCATCTGAACATGGCTTTCCCATTTTACCTTTATAAACTGCCATTTTTCTATGTGTTGTGTATGTCTGTCTCCTCTTGATCCAGAGACAGTCCTTTTTCCCACTCTGGGACAAATACCCCTTACCCCCCTCCCTTGTTCACTTCTCCTTCATCCTGCCTTTGTCCCTTGTCCCTGCTCTCTGTGCCCTGCCTTCTTGGACAAATAAATAGTGAATTTGGTCTTGGGGTGTTGAACTGACTCCCTACTGTTTCCTCTTCCTCGATTCTGCCTGGCCATTGCTGGCACTCATAATGTCCTCTTTGGGTTGCTAGACCCTTCCTGCATCTCTTTAGCAGAGTTACCCGCCTTAGGCTAGGAATCCACCTGACACTTTAACTTTACTTTCTCCTGTGGTGGTTTGAATGAGAATGGTCCTCATAGACTCAGATTTGCATGCTTAGGCCTTGTTGGAGTGGACATGACCTGGTGGGAGGAGGTTCATCACTTGGGGTGGGCTTTGAGGTTTCTCTCTCTGCTGCCTTGCGGATCCAGATGTAAAGTTCTCAGTTCTCAGAAGTAAAGCTCTACTGCTCCAGAACCATGCCTGCCTTCATCTTACCTCACTTCCTACAATGATGATAATGGACTAATAACCCCCAATACTATAAGACAGCCACTAGTTGAATGCCTTCTTTTATAAGAGTTGCTTTGGCTGTTGTGTCTCCTCACAGCAATACAGCAGTGACTAAGACATTCCCCACTTACCCACGCCACGCCTCAGTTATTACCCTTCAGCCCTCTCTGAGATCATCAGCACCTGGAAGTCAGAAACTGGTCTGCCTCCCCATATCAGATCCTGTGACCTCATTGCTTTTGGATAAACTGCAAGGAAAATTAAACTCTCTTCAAATTTTTCAGTTTAACAGCATACCCCAGGGGTGTATTTGAAGTGATAATTTTGAGTAACACAATTAAGAGATGTACACTTTACCCAATCTTGTCAAGCTATTCCAAAGAAGAGAGGTAGCTCTTATTTAGATTTTGCTTTTATCTGGATGCGTGTGCTTGCCAGCATGGATGTCAGTGCACCAAGTCTGTGCAGTGCCCAAGGAGACCAGAAGAGGGCGGCAAATCCCCTGGAGTTACAGATGTCTGTGAGCCCACATGTGGGTGCTGGGAACTGAACTCAAGTCCTCTGCAAGAGCAACCAGTTCTCGGAACCACTGTCATCTCTCCAGCTATAGAGGTGGCTTTTAAATGGAAGCTGTCAGCTAACATCTTGGACAGAAGCTTACATCTTACCATCAAACTGACACTTCATTTTAACCACCAGCCTGCAATCTAAATCCTACGTGAGATGAGGCAACTTATTCTTCCCCCAAAACTCTCTCCCTGCCACCTGGGTATCATGGTGTCTTGCTGCAGTACCCAGATTTCCTCACTGTCTCGATTTTGCCAACCCTAATGTGTGACCTATCCCTCCCCCTATCCCTTGGCAAAACTATAAGCACAACAACTGAGAATAGTTATCTCAAGGGCTGGCTGGTGTCTCTAACTGAAGCTCTCTTTTTTTTCTCAGTATCTCTTTCCATTTATCCCAGGGCTAAGTCTCACGTTTCAAGACAACAGCTATTCCTTTTATTTGCTTCTTCTTTTAAGGTATTAATATATGGGGGTATAGAGATGGCTCAGTGGTTAGGGGCACCAGCTGTTCTTGCAGAGGACCCAGGTTCAATGCTCAGCACTCACATGGAGGCTTACAACTGTCTGTAACTCCAATTCCAGGGGATCCGGCACCCTCCTCTGGCCTCCTAGGGCGCCAGGCATCCACATAGTGCAAATACATATTTCAGGAAAAACACATTACAAGTTCATTAAGTTTATCTGAGCCAATCGAGGAGATACTTGTAGACAAGAAGATGGGAGTCTGAAGAAGTTATCTTATTTCAGAGTACTTGGTCTAAAATTCCCTGAACTATACACATAAGGAGAAAAAAAATCCTACACAACACAAACATACTAGAAAGTTCTCAGGGAGTACAAAGCCCATGATGGCTAGGTGGCCATCTGTAGACTCTGTCGAATTCTAATTTCATTCAAAGATTCTGGTCACAGTTCATGTGCCCTAGATAACAGTCTTTATGCTTATTGAACAATGCCAGAAAAAAAAATGTTTGAAAACTCATTTAAAATCTGAAGATACGTTTGGCTTTATTTACGTGAAGACTTCTTTCCAGACATGTAAATACTCGGGTATAATAAAAGTTAGTCACGATAAACACCTCCAACAACTGTCAGGCTTCATCCTCATCATGGAAAACACCATCACTGATAAATCTGTAATGAACTTTAAAGTCAAATGGGCCCCAATGGCTGCCCAGGTCCTCCTGTCACCGGGTTATTGTCCTATCAGTATTTAAAATTGTTATTTCTAGACAGCATTCACAAGTGCTGTCTTCACAGAGATTGGGCCATTGTTCCCATGGGAAACAGAGTTAAGGAGAGTTAAATTCGGTCGTCATGTTTTTGCCAGCCAGCAAGTAGGTCCTCCATTTATGTCTACCTGTGCCTAAGACACCTTATTCAATAGCTATTATCAACTAACATTGAACTCTGTAGCCAAGGGCAGTGCAACTCATTCTTGGATAAAGCTTTTTATGTGTGTTTTCTCTGTCAGACACATGCCTTTCTTGTATTCAGGGGCCCTAGCACTTCAGCCCCAGGGAAGCATTTTAAACAGCAAAGTCACCACCATAATCCTCAAAAGTATAGTATTATCAAGCCTGGTATTAAAAAGAGACCACAGAAAGACCTGCCTGTCTCATGACAGCTACAGGGAGAAGGCAGGGGATGACCCCTCCTCTGCCTCAGCTGAGAACATGAACACTGAGAAGACTACCCATTTTGCAGGTCTGAGTCTGCACAGACCTTCGCATGACACGAAAGCCTTGATTTTCGAGCTTTGATTTGGGCATTACAAACTAAACTCAGCAAGTTTTTACTATTTACAAATGGCAACTGTTCTCTGTCTCAGCACTCTCATCTCACGGTCCCTCTCAAACTCATCAAACTCATGATCTCTTTTTCTTTTTTTTTTTTCTTTTTTTTTTTTTTCTTTTTGGTTTTTCCAGACAGGGTTTCTCTGTGTAGCCCTGGCTGTCCTGGAACTCACTCTGTAGACCAGGCTGGCCTCGAACTCAGAAATCCACCTGCCTCTGCCTCCCAAGTGCTGGGATTAAAGGCGTGCACCACCACTGCCCGGCCTCATGATCTATTTCAACCAGAAAATGGCAACAATCAGATGAGAGGTCTGAGTCCTACCTCCATCCCATCAGCCTTACTTCACCCATATTCCCTTCTGCCCCGGGAAATAAGTACTGAGTAGATGCTAAGTGGTTACAAATTACGAATTTATTTATAAAAACCAACAATTGAAAGGATCCAATCAGCAGTTGGTTAAATGTACACAAAATATTGTATACTTTCATTATGAACTACAGATGCATAGGATAAAGTACACCAAGTGTGTAAAATCTGGCCTCATTTTTACAAAATTAGAGAGAGAGAGGGAGAGAGAGAGAGAGAGAGAGAGAGCACAGTGACCCTGGTCAGACTGAGCATGTGGAGCATGGCTCTGACAGGCCTGCTTCTTCTCCCCATCACCTCTGCCTTGCCAAAAACCAAGGTCTCTTCCCTCATTTGGCCACCTTCTCCTCCTGAGACTGACTACCAAGGTCCAGCTATCAAAGCATTGAAGTCCAGCAATCAAAAGGCCTCCTGGCTCCCCTAATCAACATGCCCAATTAAACTTAAACACCTCTTCCTAGCACAGGGTTTCCCCTTGTACCTTTATAAAACGTCATTTGCCTGCATGCTAAGTCTGTCTCCTCTCTCTCCAGGGGCAGCCCTTTGTCTTCCTCTATCTCCTGTCTTTGTCCCTTATCACTGACCTTGGTCCGTCTGTAGCAAATAAATCTCCCTGTGCTGAGAACTTGGTAGTAGGGTGTCCTGGGCCAATATTTTTCCTTTCAATAGATTCATTTTGTGTGTTTGGTTACACGCTGAAAATTAATCAAAAGGATATGTGAAAGGTCAACCAACCCTTAACCCTGCTCTGCCTGATGTCAAAGCCTAGGGTCTTCACTGCTGTACTGAACTAAGTAGGCTGCTACTTAAAATAGAGGAAGGAGGACATGGCTCCTACTACCCTTTGGCCCAGTGGGACACAGGAAAGCTACACGTACCATCCATTGGTTTCTGGATATAATTGTACCTCCTTTATACATACACATGTTTGGTGATAGGATTGTTTGGAAGATGTATTTTAAATCCATGAGTGTTTTGCCTGCTGGTACATCTGTGCCTCATCATGTGCATGAAGTGTCTGCTACAGAGACTAGGAAATGGAGCACCTGGAATTCAAGTTTAAGATGGTTGTGAACCGCCACGTGCTGGGAACTAAACCCAGGTCCCCTGCAATACAAGCCAGTGTTCCTAGCCACTCAGATATCTCTCTAGGCCCTAATTACAGAATTTTTAAGAAAAATAAGGAGAAGTGTTATAAACCTAAGAAAATATCTGGTAAAGTCAACGCTTTATCAGCTAGGATTCCTCCCAGACTTCAGCAAAGACCCCTGGAAGCTAAGTACAACACACAATGAACAACTCTTTGATAACAAAGCTTTAAGAAGTATCTCCTGATCTGTGTGGAAGAGGAGGAAAAAGAAGAAGGAGGAGGAGGGGGAGGGGGAGGAGGAGGAGGAGGAGGAGGAGGAGGAGGAGGAGAAGAAGAAGAAGAAGAAGAAGAAGAAGAAGAAGAAGAAGAAGAAGAAGAAGAAGAAGAAGAAGAAGAAGAAGAAGAAGGCAATAGTAACAGTAGTAGCAGTAAAATGTGCCCTTTCTTAGGTGAGAAATGTGTCTGGATGGGTGGAAAGGCTCAAAGCTGGATTTTCTTGTGAACAGCTGTTCTCCTTGTCAGTTAATTCTCACCAGATGTTTGAGAGATGATCAAACTTTCTCAAACCTGCCCTAAATCCCAAGATAGTTAAGATCTATGATCAGATTCCAAGAGCATCTCTCCTACACTAGTAAAGGAGAGAGCACATTACACGACACAATTGGAAGACAGAAGTGAACCATGAAGTTTAAATGGGTCACTCTTCAGACTTCAAAGAACTGACGTTAATGGTTTGTCTTTAGGCACCGCAGTGGTGGTGAGTGGGGAGAGGCGGTGGGTCCTATTGCCTTTTGTGGCAGATGGAGTGGTTGGGGCTCCTCTGATTGACAGGCAGTATCCATGTACAGAACTGAGAAGTCAAGGCCAGAGACTGAGAGCTGTTTCTAGAGCATAGCCCTCTATCATGCTTGGTTGGGGTAATGTCCGTCCCGGCCTCTTATGAGTGGAACCCTAGAATAGTCCCAAGCATGACCCACCTCCCTTCTTGTTTTCCCTAATCTCATGTCACTGCACACTCAATTCTAGGACCCTTCCTCAATGCCCCACAAGCTTCACACTACTCAAAGATAAGCAAGATTCTTCCTTGGTAGCACGGATGTAGAGTGTCATGGCTACCTGCTCAATAATTATTCCTTAAATTGTACAGATAACTTTGTGTTCTTCAGTCTTATATCTTTTAGAAAGTAAAAGCAAAGTTATACTATGAGAAAAAAATTGAATTTTTCTTGCCTAAATTTATTGCAAGGTTGGGGGATGGGGGGCTTTCCTCTTCTGCCCATCCACCCAGCCCACAACCCAGCCCATGCAGATATCGGTTCTTAAATCTTGAGAGCCACTTGGGTCAATAATGTCTGAGAACCTAGTCTTTGGTATAAGTGTGAGCATTAAAGAATACTGAAAATCATTTATCAAGAATTTACAGGAGAATAACGGAAATAGCATTTAAAACAAGCAACATGTTTTGACATGAAAACTGTACCTAAGTGGCTTGCCCACTTAAAGTAGCCTCCCAGCCCCCAACCCATTTTTCTAGGCTGGAACCAAGAAACCTTAAGGCTTGTGACCTCTGACCCTGAGGACAGCTTCAATTGCTTCAGGCAGACCTGCCTCTTAACTGCCACAGAATACTGAGAAAGTTCTTAACTGCCACCAACAGCAAATCCAGTCAGATCTCTTTTCAAACCTGAGGAAGCAAGGACCCTGGAGGTGTCCTTAGAAGCCAGAGTGTGTTCAGACATTTCTGCTATACCATGTGATCCTGAAGGAAAACAGACGGAAGTAGGAGGATGAGGAGGAGTCCTTAGGGAAAATTGCTGTCAATAAAGAAATTTAGCCAGTCAAATGTGATGGAGCATCAATGCTTGTCCGCCAAGCAGCGGGACTGTGGAGCTCAGAGGGAAGCTGGGCAGAACATGGCTACTGCAGCTGTGCCTGCTGCCTCTCTCAGACCAGAGGAGGAATGTGTTCAGAAAGGAGAGGGTTGGGATATAATGGGACAAACGTGTCACATATGTAACTCCGAATATGGAGCAGTGATGCAGTCAAGTGGAGGTGGGAACAGGGTGTGGCTGACGCAGTGGGTGGTTTGGGTGTGTGTAGGGCAGGGGCATCGAGGAGGACCTAGTGGCTCTGGAGCTCACTGCCTTTATAATCCCCATCCCACAACCACTGTCATGCGGCTGCCCCTGGAAGCAGACTGTTTACACTGGCTGGTAAATGAACATGGGCTATGCACTAGACATTGTGTCCTGGGGGGCTGGCTGGTATGAATTTGGAATTCTTCTGAGGGATTGATGGTGCCATAGTCAGGGTGAAGAAAGGAATCACCCTGGCCCAGGCTGGCTCCTCTCACGTCTCATAGATCTTTTCTCTAACAGATCTGCTCTTCACTGGGACTCCTCTTTCAACTCTGGGCCCTTTCTGAGAAAGGGGTGAGGAAAGAGTGGGGGTCTGCAAACACTCACTCAGACTCAGCAGATATTCAAGGGAGGGTGCAGGCTCCCATCCATGAACAGATGGATGGCAGGAGGGCCCACCCCAGGGACAGATGGACAGCAGGAAGACCCACCCTATATCTTTCTTCATAACTAGATGAGCCCATTCCTGTCAGTGTGCTTTCAAAAGAAAATTACAGTATCAAAATATTTAATTGTTTATCGAATCTATAATTTCTGCTATAGGAAAAATCAAGTGCCTTCAAACTTTGATGCTATGAAAGTTATTAAAGGTCAGAGGTGCTGGGCACAGCCTCCTGGAGCTGCTGGGAGAACAGACTCTAAGTGGAATGTCTTTGGGGTTAATTTATACTTCAGAACCCTCTTCTCACCTCCATTATGCTGAGGTTTGCAAGGGCTGTTGTAGGCTGCCCTCTGGCTGCCTGGCCCCAGCCAGTTTGCATTCCCTTAGGTGATTGCACCTTTCTGTGCTCTAGTCCCTTACAGATCCTAGCCAAAGTAGTTAGTGGCAAACACGTTTTTTTTTCCACTTCTGTGCCCGTGATTTCTGCAGAGGATATCTTCAAGGCCAGTCCTAAGATATCCTAGGACATGGCTCATCACTTTGTTTCTTAACGCACCCAATGCAGCATCCTGATACTTAATCCATTGTTGGGACTGGGCTAAGTCTTGGCTGGAATACTGGCCAAGGCTAGCAGAAGCAGTCTGTTTTCACTCACTGTCCAGGCTCTGTGGGGCCCATCTGGGGCTACGGAAGCACAGGTCTGCATTGAAGCAATCTTATGGGATTGGACCATTAGCCGGGCTAGCCACTCTGGATGCAGAGGCTCAGGCTGGTTGGTATTCTGTCAGAAGCACCTAGTGTTGCTGAGTTTGGAGCAGTATGCCATCTTTAGTTGATTGGAAATCTGTTGAAACAGACTAGGGACAGAAAGGAAAGTTAACAAGTTTAGGGGAGCGGGTGGGGCATGCCAGCCATACTCTGTAGGGACTGAGAGATGCTGAGAGAACCTGGCTGCCACATCCGCTTTGATATGTTAAATAGGTACCTCAGCTAGCCATTTGTCCCAGGTTTGATACTGACCATCAGTGCCAGCAGGACCCTGATTTTAAAAGGGGTTATCATAGTAGGAAAGTTCTAGAAAGTGGTATGGATGTTGAACTCCTGAGCTGGTTGCAATGAGAAATATATGTTGACACATTGTCTAGTGACTGGCACGAAGTTTGGAAACTCTGGTTCCTATAAGTTTCCCATATTGGAGTTTTGCTCTTCTGGTGAAGGACTGGTGACACGGTGACATTAAGGGTCTGGGTATTGTTTTCATGTCATCTGTTGGATGAGTTTGGCCACACCATTAGCCCCCTAACTTTGGTCCTTTATCCAGATATGGGAGACTGGGGAACACATAATATAGGGGGTGATTTCTGAGAACTCTGGATCTTCAGACTTAGAGGTAGAAACTTAAGGGACAAGTAAGGTGCTGAGCATGGTCGATGGAGGCTCTGTGCTGATTTTGAGTCCTGCTCTCGGGTGAGCCTGAGAAAGCCCTTAACAGTGACAGTGATGTCTTCTGGCGTCTCCTGACTTTGGAAGCTCTGTAGGTCATTTGCTTCCAAGATATTCAAGACATGCCACCCACCTCCAACAAAAGAGGGCCCCAATGGACACCATTTCTCCACATCTGCCTTCTGTATCATCCCCTCACAGGATGAGAAGACCAAAGCTTCGACTGTGAAGCGGGGCACTGAAACTCTGTCCATCTAGAACATCGTACAATGAGCTATTGGGTTTTTTTTGTTGTTGTTGTTTGTTTGTTTGTTTAAAAAAAACCAACTAGGCATAAAATTTTTGATTCTTCACAGTCTGGCCCAAGCTTTCTCTTCTCTGACGCGGCCTCCTCTCCCTCTTCTCCATTTCATTCCTCTAATCATTCAAGGTGCATCTAAACCAGAGGACCAGACTAAGCATGCTTCTCTGCTTTGGACTGCAGTACAGTCCCTAGTCTGTCTCTCCTCTGGCCAATACTTCTGCCTTATAGGCAGGTCCCTGCCAGAACTAGCTAATATTAACTACTTTGTGGTCCTCCCAGCATGCTCTTACTTCAAAGATGCCTGCCTTGCCCCACCCCACCAAATTCTCTCCATTTCTCAAAAGACCACTCACGGCTTAACCTTCATTTTCCCAGCTCTCGTAGCTTTTAAAGTGATAGGGAATGGTCCTCGTATTCCGCATCCCCTGTGTTGCCTGACAATGCACACACAGGAAGACAAACAGTACCTGTTGAATACGATGTAGGGAATATATACCGTGAAACAGACCGTCTGAAGACACTTCAGCCTTAACTTTTCTTACTAACCCTGACTGATGCATGTCTCCCTCAGCCATGTTCTGACTGACATCTCCTTCAACCATGCTATTTTAATCTTTGTGTCCTTAACTGCCTTTGCATGCATGTCACCTAACTAATATCAGTTGTGTTACTGCATGTCCAAATCCTAAACTAAAGTCAGATGGTGTCACCCTCTTTCTTCGGATTACAGAGAAAAAGAATACCCTGGGCCACACCTAAAACAGGGAGGTCAAGAGCTACAATTTGTATAGTGAATCTTTAGACAAACTGTTTTTCAGAGTTTAAAGCATAGTTTTTTGACCCCCACACCAAGATTAAGAGAGTAGATATTTCAATACAGATTTGTTGTCCTGGATACCTCCTAGGTGCCAAATTGTACAAGTCTTGATTCATCTATGTTGGGGGGGGGGGAAAGGAGATCTGATTCTAGAGTGATTTCCCCCAAGGAACAAAGGCTGAGCAGGATTTTATTATAGGTAATTGAGAATGCTCTTTAAAGAGGAGGGAGTGCTACAGGTGGCATTATAGGCTGATTTTTACCAGCAATTCCCAGGCCAGCTAATAAAATTTATGTATCACAAGTAATGTACTTCAGAACACAAACAGGCAGTATAGACTGCCTCCCATAGGCTGCGAAATTACAGGTGGGTTGGAGGAACAGCCTTCAAATTAAGGCTGCTCTAATGTAGTCAGAGGAAGACCTTTCACCCCAAACTATAAAATTCTAAGGCAGTCATTAACATTGTACTGGAGTGACGTTCTCATATTCTCTGCTAACTTGTCAAGCAAAGTTGGAGAAGGATGTACAAGCCATCTGACTTAGGACTAAGTTCACCCTGTTGAGAAAAGCAAAATTTTCAAAAGCCAAAATGGACCATCAATTATCAATATATCAATATATACCAGTGTTTGCTTTCCTTAAGCTAATTAAAGCCCATTGCTTCACAGATAGATGTGGAGGGGGCCAGCCATATCTCAATTTCATCCTAGAACAAGTACTAGAAAACGTAGAGAGGCTGAGGTGGGATGGTTTGACACTAAAGTCCGAATCTGCTGGGTATGGCTTATCAAAAAGCCTTTTGATTGATCTTCCCTGTCCTCTATTTGGTATGTGTTTTCTAAACACGTGACTACTGAAGAATAGTAAAGATTCCATCCCCTCCTTTGCTATCCAAAGTCTCTCCCAGCTCCCTCTGTCCTCCACAGAGCAGATCAAAATCTTGTCAGTCCTGAAAACCTGACCATGTCCTACACTCCCCAACCCCAGCGTCCCCTGCTTAGAAACACTCAAAGGTCCTCCATTGCTCCTAGGATGAAGTCCAAATTCCTCATTTTGGCTTACCAGTCCCTGCAGTCTCTAGTCCTAGAGTGTCCTTCTCTGATTTATTTAGCCCTCCCCCACCTACCAGCATCAACTGCTGTTCAGTTATATTAGAGATTTCTCAGTCCGCTTGAATGCTCTCTCGTCTCTGCCTTTTCCGTTCCCATATCCTCCTTTTGACTCAAGCTACAAAGCGTGTGTGTGTGTGTGTGTGTGTGTGTGTGTGTGTGTGTGTCTGCATGAATACATGTTAGAATGAGGTCTTTGGGTGGGACCGGGTGAGATTTAACTGACTACCCCATCCCTATACCACAGCATAAACTGTTGAGGGTAGGGGGTGTTTTGACCTCCCCTGAGCGATGGAAGGAGAAAAACTGATTTCAAATTAAAGGCCAGCTCTCCCGGGGAGATGGCTCTGTCCACTAAGGATAAACGTGTGGTCTCTTCATCTGTCTGTTTGATTTGGCTTGGTCTCAACAAAGCAAAGGATCACACTGACACAGTCACATTGACAAGATGCATAATTCACCAAAAGAGATGACTTGGTTGTTGCATTTTGTAAATTTCATAAATAAAATAATGTAGGAAAACGAGGAACCACAATTCACTCTACTGACTTGTGATAAATGTGACAATTTCCATGGGCACTTGGGAAAAGAATCATTGGGCTTCTGTGACTGCTCAGTAAGATAATTTTGCATTCCAATGCGCTATCTCTCTACCCTGTAGCTTTTATTTCTACTATTAAGAGCCTGGCCCACATATATAGTTAAAATCTAAAATTTTCATTGGCTTCATTACTTTTAAATATCTGGTTAATAACCTGGATTCATTTTTAAGCTCTTTTAATACCAAAAGCATCTTCCTAAATAACTCCTATTCAATCCACCAAGAATCCCAAAGCTTGGCTCCTTGCAAGCACCCTTGAGCACCTGCACTTCTCTGGGTGACTGATTAATAAATGTGCCCAGGGCGTAACTGAGTGAGTGTCCCGATATTTGCTGGCTCTTCGAAAGCCTTCAGTTTCTTTTTCTTTTTTTTTTTTTTAACTGAAAGCTCTTCCTAGTCATTTTGCGTGGCGTTCTCCTCACTTGTCCTCCTCCAGAGGCTCTTGCCCCCTTCCCCCTCCCCAGCCCTATCACTGACATTTATTTTCACTTTTTATATGCAGCCTTTTTATGGCTTCACTTTTATCGGTGTCACATCTTCCCACGTATCTTGCCGTTTTCGGTGATGAGGGTGACTCTTGATGCTTCGTGCTTCTCAGGTTTCTTGACACACAGTCTGGAGACTGTCCTATGCAGATAGGACAAGAAGAGTGAAGGGGTTTGTGACATTTAAGTCCAAAAGATAACTGCTTATAGAATTCCCAGAGCCGAGACATAGGTATAATTAAGTTAGGATCCAAACAGAACTTAGCCAGCATTCCTAGGTTTGCAAACGGCTTAAAATCCCCTAGAGCTGATTTCAGTCAGTAAATTGACTGATGGTACCAGACACTAGGCAGGGTCTTGCGTGGCCCAAAGAGATGACCCCCCATCCCTTTTGTCTTCCTGAAAAGCCTTACTCGGACTGGCAGGGAGACACAGGCCTTTGCGCCGCCTCCCACCATCTCAAAGCATTCATGGAGGCAGTACAACAATGTCCAATTCACAAGCGACTTGGAGAATTTCTCGAGATGCGTTCATGCTAAATAACCCAAACAACAATTTTATAATGACTTGAGAACAGGTTCGAAATGAAACTGAAATAAACTCAAGCATTCATTCAGGAAGGGACAAGAATCCTTCCTGAACACGGTGTAGAAAAACACATCCAATCTACCTAGAGACAGGTTACCCAGCACAGCCTTGAAAGTGCAGTGCAAGGAATTATGGGAAAGAGCCTAGAGGCACAAGGAGAAAAATCAAATGGATTAAAACAAAAAAAACAAAAACAAAAAAAAAAAATTGGGACTAGGTAACTGGGACCAAGTTAGTGGGAAGGGAGTGTCAGCATGGCCACTCCTCCCTCTGTCCTAGGAAGGAGCAGCAGGCAGTCTGTCAAGGGGTGGGATTGGGTACTCACTCAATACCCTCTGTGAGGGGCGGGGCATGGGGACGCAGGTGGGCTGGGATGAAGGTGCCTTCGCCTCAGCTCTAGGTTCATTGTGCTACTGGAAAGTTGCACACTGCCAGATGGAAGTCCTTTAAAGGAGCAATGCTAGATAATTTACAAGCTGTGTGGAAAAAAGGCAAGCCCTGTTCTTATCACAGGACCTCTTGTCAGGCAGGGAAGGAGGGGGCGGGGTGGAAAAGGAGGATGGGAGATGAGTGGAACCCTTAAGCAGCTCCTTCCTTGGGACTTACTAATGTCCTTTCTTTGACCTCAGCAGTTATACACAAGTGCTAAGTGTCAGACACAACACACAGACACGCACACAAAAGAAAAAAAAAACGCATTCCGCCTTCCATGGATTCGAATTCTCTGTTTTCTCCATACTCCCGTTTATTTTACAACGTTAAAAAAAAAAGTTTTTTGAAAAGGAGACAGCACAAGGGTGTAAAAGAAAGGCCCTTCCTCCTTCCGTGTGTCTAAAAGGACTTAACATAGCAGAAATGGAAACAAAGGACATTGGATGTTAAGTTCTTGTCCTAAACTGACAATCTACAACAGTCCTGTGAGGGAGACCATGCGGTGTCCGGACACAAATGGAAAAAAATGTGTCAGCAGGCAAAGGCAGCTGTCCTGTGTCCTGAAGCCTTGAGAGGCGGGACTTAAGGTCTGGGACCTTAGGGCCTTGAGGGACCCTAAGCCTGCCCATTGCAGCAGTGCTCATGGGGCCCTCTGAAGTCAGCTCACAGCTGGCTGGGATGCCTACAGGCACTCATAACTCCCTGGGGATGAATATTGACATTTCCTCGTAGGAATTATGAGTGGAAGGCTGGCTTGAAGGCATGCATTCAAAGAATGCACTGGCTAGAACTGGAGGCCAACCAGGATCATAAAAGCATGCAAAGAGTATTTCAGTTTCGCTTAACTGTTTCTACAGGGTTGGGTAGGGTGAAAACACATTGTTGGATTCACTATCGAACATATGTTTTAACTGGAAGAGTAACAAGGGTTTCGAGTGGTTTTTATTTTGGTTGAAGGGTGCATCAGTATATATGAATATAGAGTTCCCTCTTCCTGGGTGGCTTTCTGTCTCCACATGAGATATATCTGCCAATACTCTGAAGTCCCTGTGTGAGTGTCCATCTGTCCCGTGAGAAGCAGTAACTTGGACAGACAATGAGTCTGAAGACCTTGGAGACTAACAGCTGATCTGATTCAGGTTCTCCTATTCTGAACGTTTGATTCTATCTGTGCACATGGGCTTAAAGAGCCTGAACCATTTTGCTCTACAGGCAAGAGTGAGCTAGTCATCCATGGGGTAGTGGGTAGGGTCCTGGACACAAGGAGCATGAGTGGTATAGATGTGCCAAGTCCGTGAGCATTATGGGAATTGTTGCCCCAAATATCCCTTATGCTCATAACCCTGGTACTCTCAGGCAATCTTCCAGGCTTCTGGAAAAAAATGATTGGTGCTCAGGCCTGGGAACAGGGTCAGTAGTAACTGGACTATAGGAGAAACTGTATATATTTTCCTTCAATGTTCATTAAATGTTTGTCTTTTTCTTTTTTTTTAAATCTGCGGCATTGTTCCCATAATGTGCTTCCAACGTAATCCTGGTTGTCAGATCCTAGTGGGAATTCATAGGATCAGGCAGGAGGGTGAGAGGCCCTGGGAAAGCCAAAAATGGCCAGCTAGTGCGATTTTCATGCCAGCGTGTGTCCTGTTTAGCCCTTTGTGTTGCATCGAACGAAACTCCTAGCTCAGGGAAAGGTCGCCAGCGCGTCTGTTTTCCAACCTTCAATTTCTGAAGGCCAGACTTGAACGGAATTGTTTTCAAGGACTGAATTTGCTGCCAAAAGCTTACACTGAAGTCCTGGAAGTGAGGCCTGCCTCCACCTGTCAATGGAGGGTGTAGCTGTTCTCTCTCTCTCTCTCATATGCCCTGCTTGCCAAGATTTCTTCTTTAACCTTCAGAGAAGTAGATGCCTATTTATCAGTAGGCCTTGGCCCAATCCACTCGTATCTCTGGTTGTCACCAGAGAAAGTGCAGACACGCTCATATTATGGAATAGTTACAAAACCAGCCTGAAATCACAATAAAATGATGAAGCTTCTGAAACGGGAGTTGGTGCTTTGGGCTGGCATCCAGTGGGATGTGGAAGAGAGAACAATATGGATTCACTGTGTGACGTGAAGCTATGTCTCTCTAGTCCCAGTCTCTGGGATGAGCTGTGGGGGGAGATTCTCTGACCACAGTGTTCACAGGAAGAGTCACTGAAGGTGCCACAGAGACAGATTATGACACTAGGAGCCACAGGCTCATTCTACCTGGTGCTATGTCCCAGCACCGACACCAGTGGCGAACCTCCTGGGCCATTTACACCTCAGACCAATCCCATGCGGAAGGTTTGATACCTAGACCTACCTCATAGCGTTGTTGTGAAGATTAAATGGGTTAGCTCATCTGAGGTCTCTAGGTGGTGCCTGGCATAAAGTGTACACTCAGTGAATGCTGGCCAGCAGCAGGAGGAGGTGGGTCCGCCCAAGACAAGATGAAGGATGGCAGTGAGGGGAGGTAGGGATGTGCTGAGCAAAAATGGCCATCCTCTGCAGGCATCTCAGCCTGGCTCTGGGGAGAAGCCATGCTTTCTCAAAGCTCTTTGATTCTATTTACTTGCCTGCCTTAGCCTTATCATCGGGGTTCTAAATCCACGCCATGTCTCTAGAGTTCTCAAGGGAGATGGGGACCTGTTTCCCCAGGCCCAGACCCATTATACCCATCCTCTTTAAGGTTTGGAGATTCCAGAGCCACCTCTCCCTGATGAACAAACCAGACATCAGTCTGGAAGGGGGCTTGAAGGCAGCCAGGCTGGGTGCTGTCAGCCACCACTGTGTTCTCTCTCACTCAGAGGATGGCACCTCGGAGCTCATCCTTACACGAGTGAATTCCTAAGGATGAAATCCCAAACCCAGCTGTTTCACTGGATCCTTACATGTTCTCCTCAGACTAGGATCATGAGGTTCTGACTCAGCCTTAACCACTAAGCCATTGAAATTCAATGTACGGGGGTCACTGCCAAGCCTCCTCGCTTAGCAAGTTACTGCAGAAATACAGACACAGCCAAGGGCCGAGTGATAGGTTGCCACTAGCTAGCTGTAGCGTTTAAGCCTGCCCCCAAAGCACTAGGGGAAAAAAAAAGTTGATAAAATGTGGCCAACAAAGGCAAAGGGCAGAAAGGAGACAGGTGACAGTCTGTAAGATAGCCAGTAAAGGCAAAGGGGAAACATAAAAAAAGATACTGGGACTTTTGAACTTCAAAAACCTAAAGACGTTCTAGGACTTATGGCTGCCTTTAGCATGGAAGATTCAGGAGTAAAGTTGATAAGCTGGAGGCAGGTGGTCTGCTCCATTGCTGTAGTCACAGTGATAACAAAAGACTTTCTCCGTTGGGGTTGAATGAGAGGGGAAGAGACTGAGAGATGACCTACATATGCCGTGTTCCAGGTCAAGTCCAGCGAGGTTGGCGAAGGACCGGACAGAGGTGTTACTTCCCATAAGAATCCGTAAGGAAGTAAAAGACTTAAAGACAAAGAAAGCTAGATAGACGGAGAACAGGAGTATCCATAAAGAAATGTCCTTAGGCAACCCTCAGAAATGTCTGCACAGCTCAGATTCGGTCAGAATTGGAAACTGGTTCTTGTGCTATGTGCCTTAGACACTGACAATCAATGGAACTGAAAGGTCACTGTGCAGTGGGACACAGAGACATATATGCCTGAGGCACCTTGGGATAGCCAGCTGTGGGCCAATGCAACAATGGGCACCACAGTGGACACTGTACTAATAGCTGCTGCAGGCAACTGATTGGCTTCAACGGCTCTTCAGGATCCCATTGGAAAGGAGATCCAGAAGAAAGGAGATGAGTCCCTGATTTGGTTAAAAATTTTCCACTACCCTCTCAAATGGATAGTTCACAAGATAAAGTGAGCTTGATGTTTGAAAACATTTCTGGGATCTGTGAGCCCCGAGACACTCGCGTGTCTTGCGTGCACACCTGACGTTGTGCAAACTCTGAACGGCAGGAGGAGAATTCTGTATGCAGATCCATGCTGAAGACAGCATCTCCAATCAGATGCTTAATGGAGATGGTGGAAGGGGTCACAGAATTTGAGAATTGGCTCTTCTAATTACTTTTGCCTTCACATTTAGTGTGTGGCTGCCCACAGTACGGTGAGACAGAGGAGGGGAAAGCAGAAGAGACTCCTCACAAGCACGCTCCACATTTCCCATGGGATCTGGGTAGGGGTTGCAGAAGTAGATAAATGTTCCCAAAGTCTCCCGAAGCGAGATTTGGCATTCTGGAAGGAAAGGGTGATGTAAGGAGTCTGTTGCTCAGAGGGTTATGTTGCAGAGGACAGTGGTAGATATTCTGGTGATCAGCAGGAAACCAAGAGACCCAGACCCTAGTGGGTCACAGCTTTACATACCTGATGCCCAGTCTACCATGCTGCCTTAACAGCAAGTACTGAAAGGGCCAAGCCATACTCACAAGCTTGGACAGAACTGAGCAAAACTCAAGGTGAGCAACACGGCTCACCAGACACCTCTTTTTTTGAATGCTGGAAAATAGCTGTCGCCCCCACTTTCTGGCATTTATATCACCTCTAAAAGGAAAAGCAGGTGAAAGAAGAGAATGAAAAAAAAAAGGCAGTGATGCACTTTTTAATTTGACAATGATTGGGAAAATAGTGTTCAGTATGACTGGACAAATGACAAAGAAGAAGAAAGAGGAGGAGGAAGAGAAGGAAGAGAACGAGGTGGAGGAAGAAAGAAGGAAGGAGAAGGTGTTGGGTGCCGACTTTTAACAGAAAGCGGCTTGCATACTCAACAAGAAGGAAAGAAAAAAGAAAAAGGAAGAAAGACAAAGACAAAGAAAAACAGACTAGGTTTCAGGTTTCAGTGTACGGAGACAGGAAAGGTTGAGACAAGGTTACTATTTGAAAATAATGCCATTTGTTCTCACTTAAGTTCACACTGGCTTGGGAGGTTTGTAACTCGTGGTGAAGGCAATGATGACAGCAACAAGCACTATAGACTTGGAATCTGCGTGCGTGCGCGAGGGTGGGTCCTGTCAGAGTCCACTTGGGAAGGGGGAACCACTACCCTTCCACTCAAAAGCCTCTTTGCAGATGCACTTTGACCTTTGAAAAGTTGCAAAAGTAGAAGTAAAAGTAGGCCATGGGTGTTGGCTTTTCAGTCACAGGAGCCACAAAGAAAGCTTCTTCACTGTCGATGTCATAAGAATCCCCAAGGAGGAAGAGGAGACAGAGAAATTAGGAAGCCCAGAGCAAGAGCACTTGCCATTTACTACTTGACTAAAGAAAGCTCAAAGAGTTCAAAAGAGTTTTCTGGCATCTAGACTAGCACACTCATAGGGTGCCATCCAAGAAAAAAAAGGGGCTGCTGGTGATAGGAAACCGAGGCTTTGCTCACTATGAGGCCCCTGGGGGACGCTTGGATAGTTCTGCTAGCTAGGAATCCAGAGCAGAAATCTATGTCCTTTTTTTTTTAAAGTAACATATATTTAGGAGCCATCAACATACAGATGGTAGTGGAAGTCATGCTACACACGAGACTGCCAACCGACAAACTATAAAGCTGAAAGACATAAAGGGGCTGAGGGACAGACGTTGGGACGGGAAGACAGTGTGCAGGACACACGAAGAGCTTTTGGTTACAAGCGATGAGCAGCCGGAGGCTGAAAAACCGACCAGGAGATGTAAAAGGTATAAGGAAATGAACGGAGGGTCTGGAGAAACAGAAAACTGATTTGCATTCCCAGAGGAAGCCCTCCAGCCGAAAGCTGGCAGCTGGCATCACAAGCCCCGAGTGGTACCACTCTGCACTTCTCTCTTCTGGGGCTGCATAAGTCTCAGTAGAGATCAAGGTAGCTGGAGACCACCTCACTGAACCGCGCAGCAAGAGGTCTTTTTTTTTTTTTATCTTCTGATATTCTACTGAGTTAGCTAGGGATGGGACTGCCTTCAGAAAGGGACAGAATTGCAAAGTGTATGTGATGGCAACTCCAGGCTCTGGATGCATCCCTAGGGCAAGCAATACTCCTGGAAGATTTCCATCTTTACAGGAACGTCTCTGAGCCACAGATGCTAAGATCTCTTAGTAGAGTCTCCAAAGTGTGGAGAAATATGCGTATTCTAGATCCAGAAGCAGGCCACGGAGAGCTGAGAGTTAAGCAGTATTCTTTGCTCTCTCTCCCTGGAACTGGGTTAGGCTCCTCCCTTTTAGACCCCCCTCGAAGGATAGATCTATGCCCTTCGAACGGTCCCATAACCACTCTTTGCCAGTCTCAGAGAACACACGGCGCTAACTTCATTTTGGTTTCTAGACCTATGTCAATTTCACCCCATGACATGGACCACTGGAGAATGTTGGAAAGCTGTCCTTCAGTTGAAAGTGGGGAATGGGAGTGGGGGGAGACTGCCCCCTGTGCAGTCGTCCATAGGGATTGTGTGTTCCAGTAGTCTCTCTCAAGACCTCGGTCCTGATACTGTCCTTAGCCTGACACAGATTGCAGACACTGAAGACCTCAAGCCAAAAGCTCAGCCTTCTGCTATTCCTGACATCTCCATCCCTTCCCTTTGCCCTGTGAGCCTGGGATTTGGTATGTCTCTCATCAAGTTTTAGAATGCTCGCAGATCTACAGGCTGTATCTGACTGCACTCAGACCCAATAAGACTCTACCCGATAAGAGTGGAAACTGTCCAATCAAACTCATAAAAACGAGTCTCCTTGTCCTATAGCCCTACTCACTTAGAGCCTCGACCTTGTTCCTCTCGAGGTTTTTGTGACGCACTAAACCCAGCATGTTCCTCCTTTGCAGCGTCTAACATCTTATCCATTTACCAAATACTTTTTGCTAGGTGCTGAGGTTATAATGAGCAAAGCATAATCTTCGGTCTCACAATGCAGACATGTCTGAGACTAGACATAAGGATAGGATGACACAGTGCTGGAAACCACCCCCCACCCCACCCTCAGTAACACCACCTGCCATGTCCTCACCAGCCGCCAAACGCTGCACGGGTCCACTGTCACCACACGTCTAATCTCTTCCTATGCACATGCACTGCCCCTTAAAACCCCTTAAAAACACCAGCGCTTTTCCAGCCTGCTCCTTTTCCTCCGTCCATGCTCAGGGGCAGCCTTTGTATCATCCCTCCCCTAATCAAGTGCTCATGTGAGGTCTGTGGCGTTCTTGCATTCCTTGGCCCTATTGCCAAGGTACTCTTTGACAGGAAACCCTAACAACATAGCTAAGCCGATGGGAGAGAGAAATCTTTCACTGGAAGAAAAGCGGAACTCAGAAGAGACTGTGTTAAGCAAAAACAAGCCACACACAAAAAGACAAGTATCATGTATTTCATCTCATTCACAGAAATGAAAATTAAAGCGATAAAAGTCCAGTGTGCTTTCTGGGAACTAGGGAAGGGGCCTGGGGGAGGGGGTGAGGAGGAGTGGGGAGGGGGAGAGGGAGAGAGAAGAGGGCAGAGAAGTATGAAAGGCAAGACTCAGAAGCTCCTTCCTATTCAGAGAGGTGAAAGAAATAGCAGGTCCCACGTTCTGACTCACATTAGGATATTAAAGAGAATCTTAAAGTGGCATGTTTCAGACTGGTACGGTGTACAAGAACATAGATTTAAATTTTGAAGACGCTTTGGAGTTTGCAATTGAAAACATTTCATTAGGGGAAAAAAAAAAAGCAAAGCAACCAACAAGCGTTCCACTCACCTACGTTACTTTGTGGATTCGAACAGCATCCCTTTCTGAGAGTCTTCTCACCCTAAACTACAGACAATCAAAGATAGTGATCTCTCAAATGTCCAAAAATATTCGGGGGAAACGATCACAAAATACTTAAGCCGAAATAAGTAGGGAAGAGAAATAAACAATTCTCTTTTTTTAGCCTAACAATGGAAACAGACCAGTGTGAACCTCAACAACCAAGACTACGGCACTGCCCACCTCTCCCTCACCACTCCCCTTTTACAAGGAGTTGTGGGAAGGATGAGTGCGGCAGGGAAGCTCCATGGATACCCCACATCCATCGGAGAGGATATTTGTTCATTGCTATGGAGGGAAGAGAAGTGATGGGTGGAAAGGGGGTGACTTAGGAGGCATGGTGCAGCGAGAGGAAGTGATAGGGAGAGACCGTGCTGGTAAAGGATGAGTTTGAGGGAAGGGTGCCTGTGGACACAAGACAGGGCTAAGGAGGCAGCAGTCACCATGAGAGTGTGGACTGAGCGGGTCCAGATGGAGGAGGAGATTGATGGTAGCTGTAAACACTGCCATGAAATAACTCGTCGCTTACGTGGCTGGTTCTGATGGGCATTTCAGGCATGCTGCTCTGAACAACACACACGAATATAATCTTCAAAGTCAACGCCGGCTATCCTTCGATCTGGACCACAGATAAGAGCATCACTCTGCAGGGATGACTGATTTCTTAGAAGTGGAAAAAAATGTTCATACATATCCTAAACAATGACAAGTCTTTTAAACCAGAAAGCAAATACTTTTAAGTGAAGAATTATCACAAAACACGAAAAACAGAAGCCGTTGACCTGTGCTTAAGTTTGAAACACAAATTATTCTACTTCTAAAGCAAGGAAATAAAAAGCTACTCACCTCATTAAAACGCAGGCACCCTCAATGACAGCACAGTTTCTTTTTGAGATGAATGAAAACTCATATCCCCAGCTAGCTCCTAAGACAGGTTAGCTGTGGTTCCTTGGGCTTCGGACAGCAGATTGTTCTCCCACAGCCTTTCTGTGGCCAAAGGAAAAGGAGCTATTTCTTAGGTTTTGCAAGACTTTGCCAGAATCAACCTCACAAGGTCTCTCCTATCAACCACACGGGGTTGATAGAGTCTCCCAGAATACTGTTTTGAATAGAGTCAAACTCAATAAATATAAATGAATGAGTAAGAAATTAAGCATTATGAAACTTCCAGTTTCTGCAGACTGGTAACCCAGTACTGCCAGGGGCGCTGAATGGAAAGAGAATACAGTTTAACCTAACCCTCTGGAGGCTGGTGCCATTGCTTGTGTGTTTTAAGTGTCTTCCACATCATGTCTTTTCCTCTGTCTCTTGCCACCCCCATTTCATTCATTCAACAAGCACACATTGAGAAACTTTAGGACATGCACCTGTGCGGGACGGGCTGCATCCGGCTCTCCTCTCGTAGAGATGGCCTTCTGATGGCAAAGGGTTGAAAGCACACAGCCATGTTTTGACAGTTTTAAAAGACTTTGTAAAGAAGTAAATGTTCTTGTGCCCAAGGGGTAAGCTAATATGACAGCCATGAGCACTGGGGGGAACTTCAGATGCCACAGTGGAGGAGGGCTTCTCTAAGGACGTAGGATCTTCCTTCTGCCTACTATCAAAATGAGAACAGTAGGCTTTTTTTTTTCCGAGAATAGCATCCAGAAAGATGTGTTTCAAGCTGGGAACTCTCAGCAGAGGTAGCAAAGAAGAAAGCTGGCCCCGGCCCCGGTGAGAAGCCCTCTTGCTGCTGGTTACTTCCAAGTAATGAACCTTTAACACTTGGGAATTGTGGAGGGAAAAATGAGGCCCAAATGAATGCAGACGATTCCTTCAGGGGAGGAAACCAAAAAATGAAGATTTGATTGCCACAGTTAATGTGAATTCTTAGCAAAATACAAGACTGACCTACAAGAGTCTGGTGCGTGTATGCTCAAAAAATCCCTTCTCCAGCCCAGTGCACTGGCTGTGGACTCCTTCAACACAAATACCTCTGCTACGGATGCTCAGAGAAGATGTCTTTAGGCCCAAACCCGGGTTCATCACCTGGTCCTCATTCACCCTACATTTAGTGTATCCACACTCTACTCACTCATCTGTTAAGTTCACAGAACCTTGCTTAGCACAAACTGTGGTCGGGGGAGTGCCTGCTCTGGATAACAGGGTGTGGTCACACATGCCTTGACTTTCCATTAGAAATGTGTTTCGGGGACTGCATCTGAGCTAGTTACATGCATGTGAACACAGCGCTCAGCAACTCAGCCTCACATCTGTAAAATGGAGATGATAGCACACATTTGGCATTAAACTAGATGTGGAAGGAAGGAGAGATGGAGAGGGAGAAGATAGGGAGAGAAGACTTGCCATTGACCTCATGGGGGGAGGGGAGGGGATAGAATTCAGACACCCTGCCACTTGATACTTCAAGGACTTCACTATGGTGTGAGGAAACGGAACTGATTCCAGTGAGTAGTTACCATTTACTGAGTGCTTATAATGTGCCAGGTACTGTTTTAAAATGTACATATATATACGTTTCCTTCTTGAGTTTAGACATATCTCAATGCCTGAAGAGATGCACCAGGGGGTGGAATAGACAGAGTAGCAGGGAGAAAAGATGCCCCAAGCTTCGAGACACTCAACTCTGATGCAGCAGGGCTGGGGGACATGCCACACCATTCACGAGGCATCTCACACAATGTTAGGGGCTTGGACTTTATCCTCTAAGCAATGGGGAGTCTCACAAGGAAGCAGTGGGATGGAACCCACACTTTAGAGGGCCCACTGTAAATGGGAAATGGGTGTGGAAAGGATGGTCAGGCTTAGGGCGGTGAGCGAGCGAGAAGGCCAATCTCCCACTTCTGAGCCCTGACATGTGCCAAGTGGACACGGGACAATGGCTAAGAATATGGATGGGTTCTGTGACTCATTGAGAAGAACTGGGGAGATGTAGCACTTGCTAACGTGCAGGGAAGGGGACCAGTACCCGTGTTCCTGATTCAGTTGTGGGAAGACAGGTCCTAGATCCTGGGCAGAAAATGGAGAGAAATACTGGCTTCCAGCTCTCAGAAACAGCAGGCTGCCTCTGCCTTAAGGTTAAGGGGCCCCTATCCCTCCCTTTTTTTTTTTTTGTAACTTCCTTTCATAATGAAAATATTAAAGCACCTAGAACTTAAAATGTGCATAAAACATGCCTGTCACCTGGATTTAGTGGCTAAACAGTTTGCCATATCTGCTTCATAAATATGTATCATATATTTATGTAGTTATACAGTCTCTTATTTGGGTTTTTATTCTTGTCAAATAATTACATCGTTTCCCTGCCCTTGAACACAGCATGTACTGTGAAAATGCATCCAAGTCATGACAATGCCATTGTTAGGTCTCCAAATCAAAGATTGCTCCACACATCTGTTAATTAGTTCTTGCTACAATTTCCCTAGTAAACCCTAGAATTTTGCTGTTATTTAAACACACACCCACGTGCACGGGCGCAAACGAGCACGCGAGTGCACACACAAAAACTGGATTCCAGTAATAACACCATTTTGGTTTTGTTGTGTCTTTTATGTCTTTTTAAGATGCACAGCAGTGCTCCCCGTATGGTGTGTGTGTGTGTGTGTGTGTGTGTGTGTGTGTGTGTGTGTGTGTGTGGTCTCTAATAAAACAAGCCACGTAGCTAGTCAAATGTCTGCTACTTGCATATTCCAATCACCCTGAAAGAAATTCCTGCTTCCCTCTGCATTCCATTACGATGGAATTTAGTCCTAAAATCTTGGCCAAATTTGTGTCTGAGCTCTGGGGCAGGGTATGCCATTGGTGATCACGTCATATAATGCCCTGCCCATGCTAAGTCTTGGGTTTCAGATCATCCTTCTATTCTGTCACAAACTGTCACCAGACAGATTATCTGGGTCCTGGAACAGAATAGTCAGCTTTGCTCCAGAAAGCATGGACGTCCCCCAAACGCTAATGGTTCCTGTCAGAAAGACACACTATTAAACTTAAGCCCCCTACCCTTGAACCAGTCATAGTCAGCTAGTCAAATGTGTGACACTCCAAGCATCCATACGTATGACTAAAGTAAACTGAAAAATAAATGTCAACATTTCTGCTCAGTAAAGGCTAACAGAGACAAAAAAATAAAAAGGAAGACAGTGTCCTTCGAAAAAGCAGCTCATGTGACAGCTGAGATTCTGTTAAGAATGCTTGATCTGAGGGTCTCACCTTGGTCTGAAATCTAGACTGTCCCAGTCTTAAACTTAATCCAAGGGAACAATTATTTCCACTGTGTGTGAGCCTGTGTTAAGAAAGGTGGGATTAAAAGTGGTCTTCCTCTCTGAAATCATTTCGGAGTCATAAACAAAATAGCCTAAAATATATTTCGGTTTTAACATTAGACTAATAGAATCTTCTAGATTTTTCCTAACATTGCACAATTCTTGACTCTATTAAAAACAAAACAAAAAACAAAAAAGTAAATAAATAAAAACGTACGAAAAGGAAAAGAAAAAAAAAAAGAATCTCTCAGAGCCCATCTAACAAACACGCCTAGCTAGTAAATATTCACGTTGTTGGGACCAAACCCTGGCAATTTGAACAGATTACTACCTTCACCTCCAATCTGAGGTTGAGTGGTTAAACTAGTTTGTGCCAGTTTTCAACACATTGGCATGCAGCCCAAAAAGCTTTACTTTGTGAACATCAAAATGTTGCTTTTAAAAGACAAGCATTCCATTTCCCCCAGACCATGCAGACAAACAGCGGGTACATGGGGTGAAGAAAACGGACCCATGGACTCAACAGATGTTAGCCTCTTGTATGCCTTGCAACGGGCTTTCCCGTAAGGACTGGGGACAGCTTTAAGAATTAATCTCTACTTAATTAAAAACTGGGGGGGGGGTTGTTTGTTCGTTTTCGTATTTCACATATTTTCCAGTATTGTTGACCAACCATTATTCGGAGGAGAGGTTGAAAAAGGCGGGGCGGTTTTCCTGTCATAGGACCTTTTGCAGCAGACGCCCCACCGCCGTGACGTCATATTTACTTTTTGCTCTTAAGTTCTCTGCGTTGGGAAGAACTCTTCCTGAGAAATTAAAAACTTCCGGTCTCACAAGCCTTTGAAACAGGTTCAAGTACTTGCTGCCGGGAGACGATACATATACCACTAGTCTAAGTCTTTGTTTAAGGATTCATTGAGCACCTGGCTGCTTACCAATTTCTGTGCATCTCATTGGGCCTTGCTGAAGCATTCTCGGTTAAGAATTTATTCGGCATCTTCCAAATTAACCCTTCAGAAAGAAAACAAAAACAAAAAGGAAAGAAAAAGAAACTCAGGTTGTCCGATGGAAGTCCAGCTTTTTGTTTCCTGCAGGAGTGATTCGTGCTAGCTGATATCGCAGTGGCTCTCCATAGGACATCTGAGAACCTGTCGGCCCTTGAGCCACTTTCTCAGTCCTAGATGACTGGACATTGAGTTGAGCACAGACTAAGTAACTGGGTGTATGAATCCATTACACAGAAGAAGGCAAGGAAGCAATGCAGGACAAAGCAAACAAGCCTTGTGTGGTGGAGCAGAGGAGGTCCTCAGATGTTTTTTAATCAAAAGTGATGACCCCGGATTCTGCTGTATTTACAGTCACTAAACTAAGATGCAGGCTCCAGGGCTCAGCTTTGAGTTTCTTAAACAGTAGGCCAAACCTCCTGGTTTCCCCCTGCCTTCTCACCAGTTCTGTGAACGGTCACCAGTAGAGCAGCCAAAGACCTGAGGAGGGCCCAGGGTGTGACCCAGAAACCAGCTCAAACCTTCTTTCTCAACGGAGGCTCCTTGTGTCTTACAAAGAGCATTCTCTGTTTTAATGCGTTTGAAAGAGGCAGGTGCTTGAAGCCGTTAATTTCTTCAGCTCCTGGTTCTGCCACAGTAGAGGCTGTGTTCTAACCAAATCTGCAATTGCCCTACGAGCAAAAGACTGTTCCGTTGAGACCAGCCTCCCTGGCAACAAACTGAATTCAGTAAATCCACTAGCCACTCAGAGTCCATTCCCCAAGTCCTAGGCGAGCTATCATTACACCCATTTCATAAAACTCTCAGGTCCCTAGATCACGTGCATGGCCCCAGGAGCCATCTGAACTCTGCCATTAGTTTGAAAGCTAGTTTCTTGAGTTCCATCTCTTCTGTGCAAGCCTGCGCCTCCTGATCCTCTGAGAGACAGCTTGTTAGTGGGGTCTCTCCTTCAGATGTCTTAGCACTAGGTGATAGCTTTGGCCTGTCTGAAACAAATCCAGGAAAGGGTCCCAAGGTACCACATCCATGGAAGAAAGACTCATGGATTCAACTATTTCCTTTGCAAAGACTTCATCAAATTCCTTCTTTTACAACTTTCCGAGGACAAGAGCAGAGGCGGCCAGACTTTTGTCGGAGTTATCTTCAACTACTTCATCCTCATCAATTTTTCTGTCTTCAACCTCCTGCTACTTCTCAGAAGCTGCATCCAGATCTGGCTCTGATATCCCCTAACTGTGAGCTGCAAGGACGGCCATTGCCCAATCTGACCCCGACACTCATTTTTATCTGACAAAAGCCTCCATAGTGTTCTCCTACAGATGAGGTGGCCTCCCAATTAATTGCAAGAGAATAGTAGATGTGGACACTTCTCGGGCTTCACAATAGAATGTCAATCCTATCTCTGCTTCCTTTGGCTTCTAGCACACATAATTGTATATTTAGCCTCGCGGAGTAGGCAGCAAGCCACAGCCTCATAGTGGCTCTAGGCTAGCCACGACCATAAGAAGCACCACTCACAGATTCAATATAGAGACTATGGTGGAAGACAGCTTTTCTCAATTTAGCTGTGCAATGTGTTTTAATTTACAAACAGATTCCCTGGGCCCCTTGGGAGTCCTGAGTTTGGATATGGAGAGCTGGAGAAGGAAGTTGTGGCCTCTGGAACCACTAGCTGAGGAATACCTCACCTCTGTGCCCATCTTCAGTTCTGAGTTCTTATGATGGGGTAACGGTGGAGGGGGTCTGTGGCTCATTTACTTTTTTTTTCTTCTCACACTCCCACCCCTCAGCTGCAAGAAGACAAGGTTACACAGTGAGGCTTTTCTGGGTATGCAAGAAAGGCCCTGAAGTCATGCCTTCTTCTGATCTTCTGTGAAGATGCTAGACCTACTAAAAAAAAAAAACAAAAAACAAACAAACAAAAACAACCTTCTTTATCCAAGAGAGAAGATGACAGGGAAAGCGCACTCAGCATCTCGCTCGAGAGCTATGACAGGACCAGCAGTCATGGGTCCTACCATAGCAGGGAACTTAACCAAACTACATGGCACTTGACTGAGAGGGGGAAGGGTCCTCAGGCCAGGAGAGGCTTCTGGTATAAGCTGGACTGTGGATTCCAGCCATGGCAAAGGCTCATGGACCCAGAAGGCACGTACCAGTCAGGGTTCAGTCATGGCGGCAGAGACAAAAGGAGACAGATGTGTGCAGATTTTAAGCGCTCATAATATTGTGCCAATCTGCCCCTGCAAAGCCATCTCTGCAGTAATGCTGGAGGCCAGAACTCGCACTTGGATAGTCTGGAAAGGACATGAGCAGAATGGAACTTCACAAGCAACAGGCAAGGCAGGCACCACAGCCCCATAGCCAGGCTGATGCATTTCAGTTCATTTTCTCTGACTTTGGTAACGGGGATGTCCTGTCAAAGCCAGGATTCTTTCTGTGTCAGAAACTGAACACAGACAGACCTAACAGGAGCCTCAGAGAAAACAAGGGAGGGTTAAGGGGAAAGGGGGGAGCTGTCACCGGTCAAGTTGTTGCTTCCCGCACCAAGGTAGTGGATCAACGGATTAGAGACACTGTGTATGAGTTGAGTCTATAGCTCAAATGCAGAGCACTTGCCAAGAAACAATGTGTATATGTTACAAAACACCACTGTCCGCTCTATCCTCTGACCCTCAAAAAAGAACATCCCTCTATGGCGAGCAACAACAGGAAATCCAGGAGAATATGTATAGTCTTGCCTGATAAGTGAGCACACTGCAAAGCCATTAAAAGGAAAACTGGCTGTCTGGTGTAGATGACATAAAGGACCATTGCATTTCAAAGACAATGCTTGCCACTAGCTCCCACCACCAAACATTGAATCTTGCCAAAAAAAAAAAAAAAAAAAAAAAAAAAAGGTTACCTATGACTTGACTTTTGGCTACTTTGGAGGTTATTCTTTCACCCTTTCTCCAGCCCTCCTCTTCTACCCTTACACACACACACACACACACACACACACACACACACACACACACTAGATAGGAGAGAAAAAAAACGAAGGGGAAAGGGGGCGTTATCATTAGACTACTTCCTGTTGATTAGGGGTACCGGATTCTTTGGGGCAAATTTGACCTTCGCTGCCGTTGGGATATCTAATTTCTTCTTTTAATCTTTTTGCGAAAGAATACTTGACAAACCACAGCAAACCACAGCCAACCACCAAGCAACCAACCACCAGCAGCAGTACCTTCAGAGTTCTCACATTTACATATCCCTGAAAAGTCCCCAGAATCCCAAATGTCTCACATTTGCAGAAACCACACATCTGCAGCTGGCAAAACCAGACCCCTGCTAGAGCTCAAGGCAAATCACAGTCAGCTGCTGCAAAGCAGCCCAGTATCCCACACTTGGGATTAAAACGAAAGCATTCTTATATTTCTGTGTTTTGAAAGAAACCAAAACTCTCACTACAGTTACCCTAGGGACATTTGGTAGAAAATGTCGATAAAGATGACTGTTAAATGTTTTCCAGTCTGCTCCACGATGTCGCTATCAGTCCCCACTTAATGCACTTTTTATTACTGATCATTAGAAGACATAATATAGACTCCACTGCTATACAAATTCTTCACTATTGTCAAAACCATGAGGAGGTTTTCTGTCCCTTTATAAGGTCTATGTAAGAGAGCAAGGTCACAATGTCCCAAGGATGACATTCTACCTACAAGCTGAGGTAGGAAAGGAGTGCTGCCTGTTTTGGTTTGGAAACTATTTCAGAGGATTTCTAAGAAGTTTCCTGATATTTGACTTAGAAGTTCTAACATAAACCATGATATGGCCTTTCCTGTATATTCATAATGATATCCATGATGGTTTTGGTACAGCTCAACTTCTTTCTTAACCAAGACCCACATTACTGCAGACTCGCAGATTTGCTAGCATCTGGGTCTCTTGGCCTAGTCTGCTCCAAAAAGTCTGTACCCAAGTCTTCTTTGTCTCACACACACATAGCTTCCAAAAAAAAAAAAAAAAAAAAACCCAAAAAACAAAAGACAAAAAAAAAAAAAGCAAAAGAAAAACCCAAACCCTTTAAACAAATGACAGAAACAGAATCTTCTAGAACACTCATCTGAAGTTAGAAGACATCACTAAGCCAAGTTCTATGACCTACTAGAAAATGGTTTAATCCATATTCAACTCTACCACCATCCATTCCTCAGAGCACCTAAAAGTAGCAAGTTTGTGCTCCTTCCTTGGCTGTCACCCATCATGTCTCACTGTGCACGGGGCCGCTTTTCCTATGACCTGACAGTGGTTTACTATAATTGTCTGAGGACAAGACAGAAATCCATTCCGGTTATGGATTGTACAAAGAATCAAACCAAGTGTGCCGTGCCAATCCATGCTTGGGTCTTGTATTCTTGTGTCCTTTCAGGGGACAAGTTGGTCAGGCGGAGACACACAAAGACCTATCCGAGGCTGGGCCTCAGTAACAGTAATCCTGCTATTGACTAACCAAACTGTGTGGTTTTGAGCAAGTCACTGACGCTGTTGGGCAATATCTTCACCTGCAAAAGGGATAGCAATCTGTATCCCCGGATAAGGGTGAATCTCGAAGAAAGTTGGAATAGTGAGTCTGGAGAGATGGCTCAGTTGTTAAAAGCCCTGGCTGCTCTTCCAGAGGACTTAAGTTCAGTTCCCAGCACCTACATTGGGTGGCTCACGACTGCCTGTAACTACAGCTTCAGGAGATCCAACACCCACTTCTGGCCTTATATGAGGCACCTGAACTCAACGTGCAAATACCCACATATATACACACATACATTGAAAGAGTAAGAAAAATAAATCCTCAAGGGAAAAAAAAAGAAAGTGGGTACTTTATAATTTATTATGAAGGATGCTGATGCAAGTACATATGTTTTGTGTTACAAATAGCACTCTTTCTAGAGCGTGCTGGTCAGGTGCCGTTCTCTATAAAACATGCATACATGTCAATGATGCTTCCATGTTACATAGCATATTTAGTGATGCTATACTTTAATGGTGTCCAAAGTCATAATCAAATAATACGTCAGGGAAAGTGATCAATATGCAGTCCGGGGGCTAAAAAAGCAAAGCTACGATGATCATTTCCTTCAGGAAAAAAAAATACATATCCACTGCCCAGAAATGGGGTACTCCCTTGAGTGATTAATATTCTTCATGAGCCTTCCAAGTTGCCTTGGAGGAGATCGTTGTCCCTCATCTGCACTTTGTATAGTTTGTCTGTGAAGATGACTGAGGCACAGAAGTCACCAGAAGAGGGATTCCAGGTGGAGAAGGAACCAAGAGAGCTTAGGCTGAGAGCTATCCTGAGACTCCAAATTGTTTTCCCCATTGGGTCCTGAGGATCTGGATCTCCTAAAGTAACCCCAGAGACTTGCTACAAATTCTTAATGACATTACCTCAAACCCTTCCCTGTGGAAAGAGCAAAATAGAGAATGAGTCCCGCCCACTGGGAGGAGAGATGTAAATTTGAAAGTCACCTGACCTCCAGATTCCACACTCATACATCTGGAGTAGCCAGAGAAAAGAGAATGTCCAAAACAAGAACACATCAAGAGTAAAACATTTTTTTCAGTAAAAATAGTGCCTCTTAATATTGAAGACACAGATTCAGCCTTACGGTGCAGCTTAGGACTACAGAGACGTACCCCTGTGAGGGTGGCTGGTTTTGCCCCCGTTTTGCTAAGATTAAGAATGAACATGATGGTCTGATTTATAAGCCGAATTGTAGCTTGAATCAAGACTAGAGAGAGAGCAGTGTAGAAAAATGAATATAGGCCAAACACATCACTAAATATTCAAATTTCACCTTTTAGAAATGTAAGCACTTATATGGCTTAGATTACTCTGTATGCACCAGTCCCAGTCCTTTTTTTTTTTTTTTTTTTTTTATCTAGCTAGCTAGGACATGACATACAGTCCAAAACCTCCACTTCACATGGAAATCATCGGTTGTTTTGTTAGTTTTTAGAAGCCTTTGTGGTTTAGGGGTCCCGAGAGTCAGGAAAAGACAGGTGTTGATGTACAGGCTGTCCTCCCAAAGGATCAGGTGTGTGTTTGAGAAGGGATTTCTAGGGAATCTATTGGTCCGTTTGTGTCTAGTACTGATCCCAGATAGGTAAGACACTCAGATTTCATAACCCTGTCTAAATAGTTGAAGTTAACCAGACAGACCGAGAGCATGAACACAGACGGAAGCTATCTGAAGGAAGGGGATGGATCGACGAGCGGGGTCAGGTGGTGAGGGTAAATTTGAGCAAAGTACACTGATATATATGTATGAAAATGTCATAATGGGACCCATTATTTAGTATGCTAACTAAAAACAAATTTGGTTTTTAAAAGACTAGTGCAAAATATTCACTTAAAACAGAACAGATGCCTCTGTCTCAGTCCTAACAGTACTTCACAGTAAAGATGGCAACCAGGTCTTCTGAAGGACCAGACATCCCGGGGAACAGAACTACCCTTCTGTAAGGGCAACGAGAGAGGCCCCACAGCTGTGCCCTGAGTCACTTCAGAGCATGTCATCAAGAGTTAAGCTTACTCTAGAATTTCTCCAGTTCGTCATAGTGAAGTCATCACCACACCACACCACACCACCCCCATGGGCCTGGGTCTCCCATTGTCTTCCTTGACATTCTTTTGTCCTAAGGATTAGTGCCCAACGTCCTTCCTTGCTTAGCTCTAGAGTGCCCCATCCCTGGAGCTCTCCAGCGGTTAAGCCCAGTGGCTCAAATCAGCCTCAGTGGTGACACTATCTCAGCCTCTGCCCCTAACCCTAGTCCCGCCAGCCTCCTTTATCACAAGACCTGGAAAGCTCTCTTTTTGAAAATATCTCAAAGGTTGAATGTCCTGGGTCTGATAACCTAAGAAAAATCTATTTAAATAAGAAAAAAAATGCTGGCCATATTGATTCCTGTGATAGCTGTATTTAAGAAAGGAGAGTCAAGGACAGTGAATGAGAATCCTTTATGTTCGAGTGTACAAAGGACCAGGTCTGTCGACTCAGCATTGTTAACATACCCCTGAGAAAGATCTCTAGAGAACTGCCAGTAAGTTTCCTCCCAAAACACAGTGTGCAAATGAACAAATGGTCTTCGAATGCCCAGTGGTGTTTTACATGATTGACCATTAACAGGTTTTTTTATTAGCTCCTGGAGGACAACGTTTCTGTTGGAATTAGCTTTCCCCCTTCTCTCTCTGGCCTGCTTGCTCTAGGTTCTCTCTCGGGTGGCAGGGCTTGTTCCCACCCCTAACTCTCCCCCTTCCTTCCCTTGATGCTCAGTGACTGGTGGTGTTGGAACAGAACACAGCAGGTTTCCAGAACCAGGTGTGAAGAGCCAGCGTCCAGCCGGGGAGAGCTTCCAGATAGCATGCTTAACAATGGCAACATAAGAGTTGGACTTGGCCGTTGGGACCATGAGTAAAGCACCTTGAACTGAATTCCCATTTGCAGAAACAATACTCACTGGTGAAGAAGCCGTGATTGGACAAAAGGGACGTCGACTTTGCTGAAAAATTTGACTTGAAACTTTTGGAAGTAGCTTGGTAATTAATAAACTTGTGCATGAATCAAATCCAGTGATCCAGACAAAAGGTCTATGTAGTAGCTGCCCCAAGACCCCATAAGTCTCAGCAGCTTGAGGCCACAGGCATCTCTTCCTATCTTACACTGGGGTCCCAAGAAGCTTGACAGATGTCCTACCGCAGAGTCACACCACTGAGGCTCCTCTTAGCATGTAGCCCATCCATCTCAGAAGACATTGGAATCTTCTACTGTTACTTTTTAGACAAAGGAAGAAACAGAATAGAAGAGAGGGATGGGTACAGGAGGAGTTAGGTAGGGTGGGGCACACACAGCACCTCCACTTGCCTCTGCCTAGTTGTTACTGGGTCGTATTCCAAGAGCGCTCTCATCAAAGAGGCTTTTGGGAAATGTGGGTTCTGTTTCCTTCTGTGATTTTTCTGTTGTTTTTCGTTGTTGGGTTTTGTTGTTTTATTGGTTTATTTGTTTTTGAGACAGGGTCCCACTCTGTACCACAAGCTAGCCTGAAACTCACTATATATAGACCAGGCTGGCCTCAAACTCTTGAGAGATCCTCTGACCTAGGATTCCTAAATGCTGGGATTACAGAAAAAAGTGTTTCAAATGAGCTCTTATGAAGTAACACCCCTTGGTTACTACTTTCTCTGAGCCCTTCTGCCACACAGCTCTGTCCCTCCTTTGTTTATTGGGTTCACAATAGACAGAAAAGGGTGGGATGGTAAAAGTTTGTTTTCTCGTTTTGTATTGTTGAGAGCCAGCCTCTCTGTAACTCTTTATTTCTTCCTGTTTATCCATGTCCCCACCTCCAACCCAATGACGCAGAATGGGATTTCTGCCTCATTGCTCGAGTTCTGCCTGAAAGAAATGATTATGAAATCAGAGGAAATAAAGAGCAAGATGAGGAAGAAGGCCAATGAAGAGCACCCCTCTGAGGCTCCTCGTGGGCCGTTGTTCACATGGGGAAGGCTGGGGAGCTCTTGCCACCTTGGGTGTCTGGATATGGCTCCCTCGTTTCCACGTTTTCATAGTTCTCAATAAAAGCCAGGAGCTCAGATGTTTACTGGGAAATTGAGAATTTTGAAAAGTTGGCCCAAGCAACATTTCAACCAAGAATCTCACCTTTGCCTCTCTTTAGTTTGTATGGTGATCTAGAATGTCACAGTCGGGTATCCCGGCAAAGAAGACAGTAGCAGTTGTTAGAATTTTTTAATTAGCCAGTATCTCAGAATAACATGGGACCCTGAACTTGTGAACTCTCAGGGAAGAGCCCCAAGGCTGTCACTTCCTGACTCAGTTTCCCAGCTGTGCGTGTGTTGATAAGAGAAGCACTCCTGCCTGGCACGTCCTGACTTCTCAGTTTCCCAAGAAATACAATCAAGGACTTCCCACCTAAGAAGCCCTCATTCCCCTGCCTCCCTCCCAGCCTGGAGCTTTCGTCTTTATAAACCTGTGTATTTAGACTTTCAGGGCTCTTTCTCCTTCCCTTTTGCAGAGGAGGAACGGAACGAGACCGAGTCCCACTGCTGGTTCCTAGTAAAAACCTCTTGCTTTGATTGTATCAAGTACCGACTTCTGTGGTCATTTGGGGTGAGCACCGGTTCCTGAGACTTGAACCGGGGGTCTCAGCCTTTTCTGGCCCTTACAGCAGTCAGACATTTTTTGCACAGCTGCTATGGGAAACAGGGAGAGGAACAATCCCACAAGGTGAGACCTCCAGGCAGGGTCAGGAGCCCAGGCGATACTTACGGGCTTCCAAGAGTAGGTAAAGGCAATACAGAGGATATAGGGATTAGACTGGGAATGGATGTGAAGGCTTCTTCCTCGGGGTGACCTTTCTCCTGCCATTGCCTCCGGCTGTGGTGCTGTCAAACTCTAAACCACATTTAGATTTAGTGCTCCCATGTTTATGCTGTGCAACAATAACAACAACAACAACAACAACAACAATAACAACAACAGTTTCCGTCTCAGAAAGCTCGTCTACTTCGAGAAGAGCACTGTACATAAACTTGGTAACAATGTACTTCTGTAAGAGATATCTCCTGCATGAAGATACGTGGGCCTGCAATTCGTAATGTCACATACCCCTCCTCATGTTTTAACTCCCCACCAATTGCCTTCTAGATTTAAAAATACACTACCTAATTTTAGTTACAGACTTAGGCAAGAAAATAATTGATAGACATGATTGCACAAGTCCCGTTCAGTGACAGAAACAGCCACTTAATGCTTTTGTTACACTCAGCCAGCTATTGTAGACATTGGAAATCAGTCTTGGGAATAAGTATAACCTTATATAATGTGACAGAGAACACACAGTGTGATAGTTTGCAAATCTTTTTCTCATTAACAAAAAGATACATGGAGATTTTTAGAAGCCTATATTAAATAATGAGAGGGTTTTTTTCCCCCAGATAATGTTGTATGTGCAGTTTTACTTTAATTCACAATTCAACTAAGAAAGAAATCTAGGGTAAAGAGATATGTAGTGGATGGGTTGAGTTTTTATCCTGATGTCCTGGGTCCAAAGCTCCTTTTGGATGCAGCGGGACACCTCTCAGAGCTCTTCACTGTCAGAGGGCTTCCTTGGATCCCTGTCTTGAGAATTTCCAAGTATGTTTTTCCTTCGCGTTCAATAACTACTTTCCTCTTCCCACATAGGAAAAATGAGACAAAAAAAATGACTGCTTTGATACTGATCTGGGAAACACCCGATTACCCTCCAAAGTAGATTGGGTGACTTTAGTGCCTGCCCCGGGGCATTATCTCTGCACCTTAGCTGTGTGTGCCTTACACACGTCTTACACTGCTTGAAATTAAGAAGAAAAACTTGAGATGACTCGGCCCCAAACGAAGAGCAGAACAGCTGGACGCATTAACTAGATGGTGCTTGCTATAGCAAGAAGTGTGCTAGGCTCCCAATACCCTCGCTTTGAAACCAGACGCTGGGAATCCTTGCGCAAGCTGTTTCTTGGGCTCCAAGTAGCTTTTAAAGAATAAGGATTTTGACTACGTTAGTTTGCCAGGTAGCTGGGCAAATTCCATGAGAGGAGGTAAGACCCTTGCAGAAACAAGGGAACAATGGGCTTGGTCATTCACCCAACTCTTTCAGCCACCCAAAGAGTGCTATTTCACATGTGGCTTTCCAAAAACTACCATTCTAATTTTGGCCCTTCATCTTGTAATTGTGGGCAGCCATCTATTATTTTGAAATGCAATGTATTTGTATATGGTTTCATTAAACATAATGTTAAAAAAAAAAAAAGGAAAATTGCCTCCTATCAGGTCTGAAAAGGGATTTCCAGCAGAGACAGCGAAAGCACATGCCACAGTACAACGTTTAAAACTGATTTAAATTAGATGCACTGCACCAGGTATAAAATTCTCAAGATAACAGGAAAAACGTAAAAGCCTTTAACAGCATTGCTGCGAGCTCACAGATTATTAGTATATGCTCGGTTAGAAATCTAAACAGGTGTAGACACTGTATGTGTGTGTGTGGGGGGGTGAGGGGGGCCACGATTACTTACTGGGCCAAGATCACCTGATATGGCCACAAGGAAATCAGGGCAGTTGAAGGTTCCATAGCAAGACTGAGGCTGTGACAGTTTTATCGAGAGCAGACATTTTATCCCTTTATCAGAAACAGAAGATATTGGCAGTTGCCAGGGACAATACAGTTGTGGTTGCCAGGACACAATGATGTTTGCAAGTTATACATGGCACACAAGATTAATGTCCAACACCAATTGGCCTGTTGAGCTCCCACATTTCCTTGACTTCTGCGGGAGCATTCAGAGAAACTAATGGGCCTGTATGCCTCACTGCCTGAGGGCTGCATTAGTCTCTCAGGAACTGGAAGGCGAGTTGTGCCTCAGGAGCCTTGGGCTCTTCCCTGAAACACTTAGGATGCTTGCCTCTTGAAGCAGCCAGGCCAAGCCGACTCCAAACTTCCCCGCATAAATATACCCACACAGACGGATGAGCACACACATATATTCACAGGCATTTTCGTGTGCACGCACACACACGCACCCTGTTGAAACGGCCTAAAAGCAACAACAGCCTGGTAACAATAAGCACACTGGCGCCCAAACTAGGTTTCTATGCATCCTTCTCCATCACAAAGTACTGCACACACACACAAATATCTGGTCTAGAAATATCTCTAGAAATATCCTTTAGAAATATCTGGTTTTGTGGCTGAGTTAGGAAAAGCACATCCTGGGGGGGTCGGAGGGAGAGTGTTATAGAAGGTAAGAAATTGCTCCAAAATTTAGGAGGGCAAAAATTTTGAACAATCATTTAAAATGAGTGAGCATGCAGCTGGGTAACAAACAGACCATCTTAACTGTGGCAGGATGCTGTGCCATGTGGCCCGAAAAGCTGGTATTTGGAGATGCAGTCTGACTTCTCATCTGTCTATACAGACAAGTATGGGTTCTTTGAGTTTATTTCCTTCTGTTCTCAATGCACACACGTGCACAAACCCACACACACACACACACACACACACACACACACACACGTTATAAATAAAATAACCATTTTAACACTAACATAGGAAACAATGGTCAAATATATTAATTCTTAACAAAGCCTGTCTGCTACACTTTGAGACCAACACACCTCAGAGATGTCCCCTCTCCTGGTGGCAAACACTTTACTAGAGACAAACAAATCTATCACCTTGGAGACTTCCCGAACAGAAGTCTGTCACATGTGTGAAATCTTTTCACTTGCACTAAAAGACCCGGTGGGTGTGTCTGGCAAAATTCTCTTGCTCAGTTGGCCAAGAGCCTCCGGGTCAGAGGTTCACGGGGCATGCGCATCTGAGAGCCTCCTTCCAGAGCTCATGCTGCACAAGCCCCGACTGAGTCTCACCGAAAGTAATACTTGAATTAAAAATTGATCTCAAAATAATGACAAATATCCTGTACCTACCCCCTAATACTCTTGTTTGTTAGACAGGCAGACACACACATACGTGCACACGTGCGTGCACACATTCCCTCAGTATGGTCCACTTCCACTCCCTATAAATACTAGTGAAGACTTCGTAGGTGTGGGCTGGAAGCAAAACAGCCGAAGCCATCTGTTTGGTTCGTTTCAAGAAGCTTTCTTTGTTTAGAATCAAAGCAATTCTTACAATGACTTCGGATTGAATTCTTGACTTGGAGCAGTTCACCTGGTTTCCTGGTTACAATCTGGGCTGGGGTCCCTATCCGTTCTTATTTTCTTAAGTTATGAAGTGGGCGCCTTTGTGCAGTGGGGGGAGGATTGGAGCTCGTTCCACTAGCTAGATTATGTTCCCCCTCTTGGTGCTTGTCGGCTCTGCTGGGAATGTGTTAAGAGTCCAGGAAATGTCTCTGGCGGCGCCTCCTCTCTGATAGATGCCTCATCTCTTCCCCATTGTTGGGCTGGATACTAGACCGATCTTCTCTATCCCTCCGCTTTCCTGGCATATACCAGATACAGGATGGTGACCATCCAGGAATTTCTTCTGCTGAGTGCATTTTGAAGTTTCTTCACCTTGCTAATGCTAACTAACAAGTAGGGAACTGTACCTTTTGAAAATGTCAAAACCGATTGAGCTTTCGACAGCTTCTTTGTCTTTGAGGTGTCTACACAGAATGGAATTACAAGCCAGGGAATGAAATGGAAAGCCACGGGTCTATACTAAGATGAATAAATTAGGAGATGGTGGAAAGCCCTGTCCCTTCAAGACAGAATTAACTGGTGTGCGTAACCAGCAGACATACATTGGAAGGAAGAAAGCATAACAGAAACAAGCAGTTCCCAGAGGATTTGTCAACTGACGAGAAGCAGTAAAGGCAGAGAGAAGAAAACACCCTCAGAAAATGCCCCACAAAATGCTGGTGGATGACTTTATGTGAGAGGAAGCTGGAGGTGGTGGACAGACTTACTTGCCTGGCTGACCACAAGACTTTGAAAGAATTGTGTGTCACCACAAGCCCTCCCACAGGGAACCAGCGTCCTTTCCACATTATTTCTACCAAAAACATGTGGTCTGGAGCTGGTTACGGGGAAAAGGTAAGGGCAACCTAGAACGGTGAGTGTAGCCTAGAGATACTATGTCCGTTCAGCTCATCTGAGACTCAGGGACAGGAACAGGTGGGTGAACGGAGGCTGATGAGATAAGAAAGTGAAATACAATGTATCCTCTTAGAATCTTGGCCCAGAAAAGAAAAATGAGACCCTCGCTATACAGTAAGAAAGATGCAATGGAGCTGTGGTCTGAAGGAGTGTTAAATCAGGTGTGTTGACTGCTGGAGCCTCACAAATTTACATAGTTATAATGTAACACAGTCTTTGTTTGAAAAAAAAGAGCTCCCCTGAGAAATTTATTTCTCAGACTTCTGGAGACTTAAAAAAATAAAAAAGTCCACGACCAAGGTTCTGGCATCTGACAAGGGCATTTCTTAATGCATCATCCCATAGCTAAAGGCAAGAGGGTAGGGACCAGGCTCATCTTTTGTAGGGGTAGAAAATTCCAGAATAAGGACCTCACTCCTGTGACAATTGCATTTGTCTGTTCCAGGGGGCACAGCCATCCCCACTGAATCCCTCCCCCCTTGTCTTCACCTACCAGGACAGCTTGACTGGGGATTTGACTTCCAACACTTAAAAATTGGGGGATACATTTAAGCCCGGCATTCCCTATCCTGAGGCATCTGAAGGAAAGACTGAGGGCATCTTTGTTCAATTCTTGAAACCTTTCAGTAGGGTCAGAAGGTCCAAACCAGAAATGAGTCTAGTCCCACAGAATACTACAAGCAGCTGACCTCTGAACTGGGACTATTACACATGGCCCATTCAATTCTCCTTTAATTTGCTAGACATATAGCAGATATTTTTAAAACCCCACATTTTCTAAAGGCTTTTTGATATCACATACAGAAAAACAGAATTTCATTTCTTACTTGGAGATGCACATTAATTAAGATGTCAAACAATCCCAGCACCCAGGAGTTATGCTTTAGGTGGGTTGCCCGATGAGCATGTTTTTTTGTTTTTTTTTTTTGTTGTTGTTGTTTTGTTTTGTTTTTGTTGTTGTTGTTGTTGTTTTCCATGATTGTGGCTTGTATGGACCACTTCCGCCTACCCTTGAACTTCATGTAAATGGAGGCAAACTGTTACCTCCTCGGGGTCTTGTCTTCTCTTGCTCAGCTGCGAGAACTATTCACTCCTGCTATCCAGCCACTAGTTATTCCCTTGTAAGGGCTGTAATATGTGCTGCCCAATGGCTGTGGCACAAAGCACCCATTCTTTTGGAGTGAAGTTGGGGTTCCATTCAGCTGGGGCTGTTTAACGAAGCCCCTTGTAGCCCCTGGGACACCCCCACTTTAAGGCACTAGGCTAAGAAGTCTCAGAGATGTAGTGAAGACCGGGGCTCAGAAAACTTTCTGTAAAGAAAGCGATAGCAAACACTTGAGGCTCTGCAAACGAGAGTGTTCTATCTTGACAAGTCACGAGCAACACACAGGCTAACGGGCGTACCGATGTAATAAAACTTTATTTACAAAAGCAATTTTGTCTACAAAATCCAGATACTGGTGTAGGTATTTGGTTTGCTTTCTCAGAGTGTGCAAAATGGTTTTCCAGAGAGATTGTTCCCTTAATGTACTAAGTGATACACTGCGAAAACCAGGTAGTCAATCCACGGCTTTACTCACACTTAGAAGGGCCTGTCTTTTTGTTTTAGCCGTTGTTCTGGTTGTGGTTTTAACTTGTGATCCCATGATACTCATGGTACCAAGCGCTTACAATCTATATGTTAGCCTTTTAAATATTCTCCCTTAAAATATGCTGATGGAAGTCTCTGGGTGCATTGCCGACAGATTGAACTCATCTCCCGTTTGCAGGAGACATCCCGGTCATGAATCTGTATTGTAGATTGCCACAGATTCATTATGATCCGGCAACTTCTGGGGATGGAGTGTCAAAGAGCAGCTTAGCCAGGTCTTCTGTATGAGGGTCTATGACGAAGCCGCACTCAGGCCGGTGACTAGGAGTAAAGTCCCCTATATGGCTCAAAGGGAAAAGAAGGGCCTATTTGCATTCCCACGTGGCTCATGACAGCCTTCGGTTCCTTGAGAGATGTCAGTTCATTCACCCCAATGTCTTGTGGTTCTGAAGATTATCCTTAATGTCTTACTATATGGGGTTGTAACAGGGCACAACTGACTCCATGACGGAAGTGCCATTCAGTCTGTAAAACTCAGCAGGCAGACAGCCCCACCTGCCAAAACTAAACAAAGGCCTGATCTATCCAAGTCCATATAGTTCTGGGAAAGTCGCTAAATTCACTAACCTTGGTTTTTGGCTTCTGTAGTTCTGCTTCTGGCTAACTGTTCTTGTTAACTGATGTATGTCAGCTCAGGACATGTGTTCTGTGATTTAAAGCTCACCCTGACAAAGGTTCAAGGCTACACTGGGATCCCAGACATACAGTGCATTCATCAGCCGGCTAATAAAGACTTTCTACTGGCTTAAACCCATGTTCAAGCAGTCTTCTCTGGCTGATGAATAGTAGCCCACAACAGGGTTTCTCATTATGACCATTTGTCCAAGCTAGCCAATGGAAAGACTCTCTTCTTTTGAGGTGTTTCATGATTCTTTCTTCCAAGATTGGAACATTTCATCCTGCAGGGAAACTCATTAAATAATTCAAAATAGCCCCAGGAAGCCTTTGAAACTGGCTACATTTACTATGCTCCCTGCCCCACCCAAGAAAATATAATAGGTAAAGATTGCTGGGCGTCACTCCCTGACAACAAACCCAGCTGCCTTCAAGGAGCGGAGAGCAGCCGAAGAGGTTCAAACCAACTGATCCACTGAGAGAAGACGCTCTCCAAGGTGCTGAGCTGCCTGGCTGAGCTGCCTGCAGGCTATTCAGTGAGCTCCGGTTTTGTCGGCTTTGGTGATGTCTTTGAGTCATTTCTGCTCCTGTGAATGACCCGTGACCCACATTTCTGTAAGTTAACCCAATAAAACTCATTGGTTCACCAAGTTGGACTTTGGTGTGACCCATACTTTGGTCTGTCGTGGTTTCTCTATCTGCTATTTGGGGTGAGTAGATGTGTGTGAGTGTGTGTGTCTCGGAGAAAAGTCTATCCCACAACAGATATTACAATCACTTGGTAAACACACACGCGTGCACACATGCACACACACTGATTGTCTGGAGTAGTTGTTTGATGTTGCTGGGATTGGAAATCGAGGCCTGCACAACCTAGGCCAGTGCTGGACCGGGAAGCACCGTCCTCTGCCCTCTCCTGGGAGTCTGATTGCAGACATATCTATAGATCAATATGAGATCATTACAGTCCAAACAGCACTACTCTGGTACCTGAAGTTACAAATGAACTTTTTTATTCTTTCCAGATATTCCTGAACAGCATTTTATGATTTCCAGCACTGGGGCCTTGCAATTATTTCATTGACTTATTTCTAGGTTTTCAAGCTTAATATTAAGTTTTACTTGAATGTTTCCAGCTTTATTAATGTCTGCTTAACAAAAATTATATAAACTCGTGGTGTACACATGTTTTTGTGTATGTGTATATTCTGAAATGTTTACCACAATGAAGCCAAACAGTATATCCACTCTGTATATAATTAATAATGATAGACTAAATACCTATTCTCTTGGCGTTGTGGAGCTTTAATATGTGCAGATGCTCAAAGTGAGGCTGCAAAGAGCTGAGCTCATCTTTGCAGGAAAGACCTGCCTCTTCGACCCACCGAGTTGCTAATCTACCACAGTGATAATCAAGTCGTGAGCTCAGTCCATTCCCTATCTGGTCACGTCCCAGCAGACCGAGCCAGCCAGCACAGAGCTCTTAGGAGCCTTCTAGAAGGATCTCCTGAGCTCAGCTCTATAGGAATATTTTCTTTGTTATCTTACAACTCTAGGCATGGGCTTTGAATCTGACGGGCTGTTTGCCTTTGAGTCTGTTACCAAAGAACCTCTCTAGTTATGTACGTTATGATACATAATAACGTATTATTATTGATGGAGATGGTTTTGTAATCCTCTATTTCTATAATTTGCACATTAATTTTATTAATACCATGGAATGACTCCTTTAAACTAATGTCCATATCTTCCATCAATTTAAGCGGAATCTAAATTTCTTTTTTAAAAATGACTTATTGCTCGTATGTATGTGTGTGTACCACACGCATGCCCAGTGCCCAGGAAGGTCAGAGGAGTGTGTCATACTCCTGGAACTGGAGCTACCATGCAGGAGCTGGGAATAAACCCCAGATCCTCTGCAAGAATAAGTACTCTTAACCACTGAGACATCTCTCCAGGCCTTCTCTTCATTTTTTTATTAAAATTAATTTATGTGAGTACACTGTCACCCTCTTCAGAAGAGAGCATCGAATCCCATTACAGATGGTTGTGAGCCACCATGTGGTTGCTGGGAATTGAACTCAAGACCTCTGGAAGAGCAGTCAGTGCTCTTAACCACTGAGCCATCTCTCCAGCCCCTCTTTTCATTTTTAACTCAAAAAATATCACGCCATAATGTGTGATTGGGTGTGTGCACACACTTGTGTGTATGTACATGCTTGTGTATGTGCACACGCACATGGAAGACCGAGGTTGATGTCAAATGACTTCCTTTGTTGTTGGGAGCCGACTCCTAACAGAAAGCAACTATCATCCTCGAAGCCACCTCGAACCATATACCCTGACAAGAGACTTGTTTTCAACAGCCTACAATAGCTGAGCACACTCTAATAAGTATCTTGTTTTTCCCACATATCTTGTTTTGCTGTTTAGTGCCCCCAGCTGCAAGGCACACGAAGTATCCACGCCTGCAAGGCACGTGGCAAAGCATATAAATACCCCAGATTTCCCTTCAATAAACAAGACTCGAGACTTGATCAGAACCTGTCTTGTCTCCATTCTTTGCATCTCTTCCCCTTCATACCCACTCTCTCTTGCTAGACCCTGACCTGTGGACCAGAACAGCAGCTTGGGCCTGGACACTTTGTCATTATCCACTTTATTTTTTTATTAAGATTTATTTTGTATGTATATGAGTAAGTACACTGTAACTGTCTTCAGACACACCAGATGAGGGCATCAGATCCCATTACAGATGGTCGTGAGCCACCATGTGGTGGCTGGACCTCTGGAAGAGCAGTCAGTCCTCTTAATGGCTAAACCATCTCTCCAGCCCCTCCACCTTGTTGTTGAGGCAGAATCTCTCACTAAACCCAGAGCCTGATACACACAGTTGTCTTGAGTGTGCAACAAGAGTCAAATGCAGTCCTCTGGCTTGTGTGGCCAGCATCTTGCCAACCGAACCATCTCCCCAGCCCCAGTACACGATGTTCTGAAATGTGTACATAGAATGCACCCTTGGTAAAGGTCATTGTAGACTCACGTGTTTTCTCATGCATTTCTCCGTGCACACACAGTGATTCTCAACCCTCGGGTCTCGACCATCAGAAAACACGTATTGCCGATGCTTGTAGGAACCCCCAACCATAAACATGTGTTTGTTCCTACTTCATAACTAATTGTGCTTGTGAGCAAAGCCTTAGTTCCTAAGACCATCGAAAATACATGTTTTCCCAACAGTTGAGACCCACAGGTTGAGAAAAGTGGACTTAATATATCCAAAGAAGCTCTAGTCTTCTACAAATAGACTCATCATTCATTCATCATCTATAATCAACCCATTTGCAACAGAGCAGTAGTAATTTTTATTAACGATTAGTTCTCCGAGAACTTTGCTTCATCCCTCCCTCACCCCATAAAACACATCCTCTGATAAACCTTACTATTCTCTTGATTTTTATGGTTCCCGCTCTTTTCAACTCTACATCCGAGCTCCTGCAGCATCTTTTTTAAAGTTTTTTTATTGGATATTTTATTTACATTTCAGATGTAATCCCTTTTCCCCTCCACCAAGGAACCTCCCATCCCATCTCCCCTCCTCCTGCTTCTATGAGGATATGCCCCCACCCACTCTCACCATGTGAGTGGGGACCCACAATTTCCCCCACACTGGAGCATCCAGCCTTCACTGGGCCAAGGACTTCCTCACCCACCTATGCCTGACAAGGCCATCCTCCCCTACATATATGGCTGGAGTCAAGGGTCCCTCCCTATGTGCTCCCAGGCTAGTGGTTTAGACCCTGGGAGCTCTGGTTGGTTGGTGTTGTTGCTCTCCCCATGGGGCCGCAAACCCTTTCAGCTCCTCAGTCTTCTCTCTCACTCCTCCGTTGGGAACCCCGTGATCAGCTCAATGGCTAGCTGTGAGCATCCGCCTCCTACAACATCTTTCTATCCCTTGCTTAGCTTGTGCAACAGAATGCTGTGTGCATCAATGCAAGTCAGAATGCTGTGTGCATCGATGCAAGTCAGAATTCTGTGTGCATCAATGCAAGTCAGAATCGCATGGTTTTATTTATTTATTGTAATTGAATGGTCTCTCCTGCATTTAGACTGCGTTTCTTTCATCCATCCACCAGCTGACAGACACTCGGGACGGTCCCACTTCCCTGTACTGTAAAACAGTGCTACAGTGAATTTGAGGCTGCAGCTGCATCTCCATCAGGTTGGCTTTGTATCCACCACATCTATGCTCGGCAGATCATGTGGTCAGTCTTAACTTCCAGAAGCCACTAGAGAAATCTTCTTGACGAATGTATTCTTTCTTGTGTGTTCCTCCGTACAGTGTACAAAGCCTACATTTTTCACCCTGTCCTCACTGGGACTTGGTATCCTTGGGTGAATGTGTGTTCTGTACCCATGTGTGGATCGGGAACTCACACTTATGACTTCATTCGGAGGCCAAGCATTGGCAACAGGTGTTTTCCTCTGTCTCTCTCATCTACCTTTTTAAAAAACTGATTTGACTCAACTAGCCAACAAGACCCTTGGATATGTCTTGTCTCTGCCCCTCGAGGCATTTGGGTTGTAAACATGAGCCATCTAGTTTTCCCATAGGCCCACATGTTTACAAAACAAGTCCTTGATCTCTGTGCCACACCCTGCCTACCACAGCCACATATGAACTGTTGTGTCCACGGTTACCAAATGCAAATACAATTGAGACCAGACCAGGTCTTACCATACTGCTCCAACTAGCCTGACAATCACTATACAATCCAGGATGGCCTTGAACTCCTCGTCGTCTCCCCCACCCGTCTCCAGTGACTTTTTAAAAGTAACGATAATAACAGGGCAGATAAAATGTATAAATAGAATATGTGACAGCTGAAGCTCAGAAAGTGGAAGGTAACAAATGGAGTGATTGTTACGAGATTGTTGCGTTGGTCATGAAGAGGCGAAGCATCAATTTGTTTTATGGTAATGAGTGAATACTGCATACAACTGCTAGAATAATCATGGGAAATGAAATAAAAGAGAGCCAGAAGCCGGGCGAGGAGCGCAGGTGGAATGTTAAAACACTTTACTAACACAAGAGAAATAATCAGGACCAGAAGCGACAAAGAGAAGCGAGAGCCAAACTGAATGGTATCAGGAATTAACCTTAAATGCAACTCGACTAAAAATGTCTGTTCAAACAAAAGCTGGGCCAGCAAGACGGCTCAGCAGGTAAAAGTGCTTGCCAGGCAAGACTGGTGACCTGAATCTGATACTCATAGCCCATGTGATAAAGGAAGCAGAACCTGAGTCCACAAAGTTGTCCTCTGACTTCCATGTGTGCTCCATGGCGTGTGCGCCCTCTCCCCAGTGCACAACACATACATATACGCCATCGTCATCGTCATCAGCAAAATATAGATGAAAATTAGGTAATACAGGACTACACCTAAACTCACTAAACGCTGCTGAAGCGAGGGACAGCTGAGGGTAGGGGCCCCTTGTAAGGAACGAGACAACTCATTCTAAGCACATAGAACCAAGAAACCTAAAATCTCCTTTACTGTGTTAAAAAAAAAAATCAACAAATTCTGGGCAAAAACATTTTTAAGAGAAGAACGCTTTATATCCATAAGAGGGACAATTCAATTGGAAGACACACCTGCTCTAATTTTCAATGCAACCTACTATGGATTCAAAAACCTTTAAAGGTTAACAGCCTTGAAAAATGGGCATATTTCAATGAGTAATGAGTTGAGTTCTAGCAGTTCAGTCAAAAAGGCAATAAAACTTTACTACCTTGTTAAGGTTTACAAAACACTCCACTCGACCACAGCATAGTACAAGCTCTCTTCAGAAGGAGAAAAAAAAAATTTTTAATGTAAAGTACAACAGACCATACCTTAAGGAAGAGAAATGTGACTTACGATTTTCTTAGAAAACCCTAGGCCAAGGTTTCCTCAGCGGTGATTTCTACCCAGCATGTGAGAACAAGGTATTACGTAACAGTCCACGCTGCAGAAACGTATCTAGAGCACAGTAAAGGGAAAACATTTTCCAAATTCATTATGCAGCCAGAATTTCTCTAATACCAAATTCAGAAAAAAAAAAAAGATTAAACAAAAACAAGCACATCACAGATAAATACGTCTCATGGATGTAATGACAAGAGAGCCTATGTAAAATGAAATCCAACAAGGAGACAGTAAAATAGACCACAGGAGAATGGGGAATAGTAACTCATGGCCACGGGGTTTACCACAGAAGCACAAGGCCGATGGGGTATTAGACACCCAACTCATTACCGCAGCCAAGGAATAAAGGCAAAAGCTTACACGACAGTGTCAGGAACTTCTAGAAAAAAAGGAAGGGGCAGCTAATAGACTGTGGTGATTTGAATAAGAACGGTCCCCCTACAGCTCTTAAACCTGAATGCTTAGTCACCAGGGCATGATCTTGGGGTTGTTTTTTCTTCAAAGAAAGGGACATGAAATCAGTGAGTGGGAAAGGACGCTGTGGATCTGGGAGGAGCCCCGAAGTGAATATGATCAAAATGTACTATATGAAACTCTCAAAGAACTAATAAAAAGTAATTTAAAAGAAAACAATCGTCCCAGAAAAGTAAAAACAGAAGTTACATTCTTTGATGCAGCCGTGTTGCTGGGACAGCATAACCCGGTGCAGTCCTTATTTCCCATGCTGCAGTATTGAGACTTTTGCTCCTGGGCTCTAGACGTGGCGTGTATATTACCACAACTGAGTCAACACCATCAGCAGATTCCAGTCAGCAGATTCCAGTCAGCAGATTCCAGTCAGCAGATTCCAGTCAGGGCAAAAAGGCACAGATGTAAGATGATATTAAAAGTTAAACAAAAAAAAAAAAAGTCAAACTTTGATCACAGGTGACTGTACCGACTCTACACAGAGGAAATTGGAAGAGTTATTTGTGAACTTCCTAAGAACACCAAGGATGACATAAACCATGTCTCCACCCACCAGCAGTAAACAAGTAGAAACAACATGATTTGCTCTGGCCTCAAAACCAGAAAGACACAGGGTAGTGAGATAGCTCATCAAGGAAAGTGCTCGGCTCGAAAGCATGAAGCCCTGGGTCTGGACCCTGAAGCCATGTAAACATACTGGGCATACTGGCCCATGCTTATAATCCCAGTACTGGGGAGAAAAAGCCTGAGAGACCAAATCTTTTGGGTTCAGACTCCATCTTAGAGAAACTGACATAAATAAGGCTGAACTCGAGTAAACTAACAAGCACCTAGCACCAGTTTCCAGTTTACCCCCCAACAAGACCTGCATCTAGCACCAAGATTGGCCATCAGAGAGGGCAGAACACAAAGGTCACATTGTGTTACCATTACCCCTAAAACTCAGTGTATTCTATGGTTTTGTTCATTGCTTCTGTGGCTTGCCATAATCTTTCTGTCCCCTTGTGGTAGCCACATGCACTAGCTCTCTTCACAGTTCCACCCAAAGCGTTTCCATCCACCTATGTGGGCTGACATTTTCCTCATGCACTTTGGCCCCTTGATTCTACGTACTGCAAATAAGTATGGGTGAGGTAACAGCCATGTTTGCTTGTCTTCTGTTTGTTTACTTTAAGTTGTAGAACTAACACAGCTGTTAGATCAACCAAAACCGCTGGCTTCTGAGTCAACATGGCAAAGCAACTGAAAACTCCCGACCTAGGAGCTGAACAAACATTTGCAGTAGTGCCGAGGGAGTGTAGGTGACTCCTGACACATCTGTGTGGCTTCTGCATTCCTCTAACACAGTAGCCCTCCAAAGGGATGTCAATGGATACATCGAGCAAACACATTCAGCTGTTAAAACAGTAACAACAGTCTCAGGCCGGGTGTCTAGGGGGAGAAACAAGATGGACTGAGAATATCGTCTCAGTCTTAGACCCGTCCTCCACCAACCGCGTCCATGCATCTGGAAGCTGCATTTGCTCTGTTGTTGACAAAAGCCAGCAGACAGACAGATCTGATTCCCCTGAACCAGCGAGCAGGCGTCAGGAGAACATTTGGAATGAAGTGGTCTTGTTGAACTTGGTTGCATTTCCCCCAAAGATGCCATTCCACGGGACTGAACGATTTCCTGGTTCCTAGTGTTTGCCTACTTCACTGTTCTGTGTGTAGTTGCACAGACTTGAATCTGTGTTGATATCTGTGGTGCACAGACTTGAATCTCTGTGGAGACTGACGAAGTTAGGCGCATTTGCCCACTATTTACAGTCTGTCTTTTGGCAATTGCCAGTATTTGATACCTTGACTGTGTTTTCTTCATGGCTTGCAGGAATTTTATGCATGTTCTGGGCATGAGCTTGGGTTTATTCGCTGTTGATCTCTTTCTTTCATTAAAATGTTTATGTGTATGCGTGTGTGAATGTGTTTGTGTTTGTATGTGTGAGTTTGTGTGTTTGTATGTGTGTTTGTGTGTGTGGTTTATGAGTGTGTGAGTTTGTGCATTTGTGTGTTAGAGTTTGGGTGTATGTAAGGTGTTTGTACATTTGTGTATGTGTTTGTGTGAGCATGAATTTTTGACTGTGTGTGTGAGAGAGTGTGTCTTTGTGTCTTTATGTGTATTTGTATGAGCATGTGTGTGGGTTTGTGTGTGTGTTTGTATGTGAGTTTGTATGTGTGTATTTGTATGAGTGAGTGTGAGGTTTTGTGCGTGTTTGTGTGTGTGCTTATGTGTGTGTGTTTGTGTCTTTGTGTGTATTTGTATGAGTATATATGAGCTTGTGTGTTTGCATGTGTTTGTGTGTGTTTGCGTGTGTGAGTCTGTGTATTAGTGTTTGTGAATTTGGGTGTATGTAGGGTGTTTGTACACTTGTATATATGTTTGCATGAGTCTGTGTCTGTGTTTGTGTGTTTGTGTGAGTTTGTATGTGAGTGTGTGCTTGTGTGCATGTGTGTGAGTATATGAGTTTGTGTGTATTTGTATGAGTGTGTGGGGGAGTGTTTGTATGCTTGTATTTGCATGTGTTTGTGTGTCTGAGTGTGTGTTTGAATGTATATGAAAATAGCCAAGGCATCCAGGAAAGGGTGTAGTTTCTCCAAGTGATTTTAAAATTATTTTTCCTGTTTTCCTTTATATATATTCTGTTATATAAATTTTTCTTTTTCATGGTGGGCATGTACTTTTATAATCAGAAGGAGAAAAAAAAGGTGTTTGTCTCAGTTCAGGCTATTACAGTGAAGCACCACAGGCCACCGGCACAAACACAGAGGCGGCTTACAGTTGCAGATCTGAGGGGTCCAGGCTGAGCGTGCAGAGGGCTCTCTTCCAGACTGCACACTGCTGAGCCTTTGGTGAGATGAGAGCTACAGTCCTCAAAGACCCCTCTTATAAAGGCTCAAATGTTGTTCCTGTAGAATCTACCTTCAAGACCTAATTATCTCCCAAAGGTAAGTATAATTCATACTTTGCCTTACAACAGCACACTGGCCGCTAAGCTTTTGGCGTGTGCATTCTGAACGAGCACTAACATTCTGTCCACAGCACAGCTTCTTGTTTGTTTAAAACAGAAGGCACACTAGGTCTAGAAGAAATAATTAACATTCTTTTTTTTTTTTAAGATTAATTATTTTTTAATGTCTGTCTGTGCGTGTGCCGCATGCATGCAGTTCCTGCAGTGGCCAGAAGAGGGCATCGGATTCCCTTGGATCTGGAGTTACAGATGGTTGTGAGCGACCACATGGGCTCTGGGAACCAAACCTGGGTCCTTAACAAGAGCAGCCAGTTCTCCTAACTGCTGAGCCATCTCTCCAGCTCCAAATACCTTTCTTAAAATGAATGCATGGGATCCTGGGGATACAGCTCAGTGGCAGACACTTGTTTAGTGTGCAGAAGGCCTCAGAACTGAAATAAAATGACTGGGTGAATAAAACATTGTAGACTTAGATTTTTTTTAAAGCTACTTTTAATAAGGTTTCTCAAACACTTTGACCCCTCTTCTTGCCCACCATTCAAAGGTAGGGGAGAAAAGATAGGTAATAGGACAAGAGGATGTGGGCCTGTTTAGAAGTAGTTCTTTGGGGGCGATTCCAATCTCCGTTGTCAGGATGCCAGCAGTCCAGTTCAAAAGTGTCACCAAACATGAATCAGCAACAGTGACACAATCCAACGGAAACTGCCAGGCTTCCACTGAATCAGCACGAGTCAGGGAGAGTGACCAGGACCAGCCAGGAAGCCAGAAGAAGTTCTCTGCTGTGCCTCCCTCAACAAAGTGAAGACCAGGGAAGATGCAAGGCCAGACATGCAAGTGCCCCATCACTGTCCGTTGAGTCCCATTTGTACTCACTCCAAACATCACGTGTCCTCCCACGGGTCTTGCCTAGTAAGACATGACGTGAGTCTGCATCACATGACACAACCAGAAACTTCCACTTTTAAAACAGATAGCCTGAGATCTTGAACTATGTGTTGGTCTCATTATCAAAATAACTAAAGGAGTGGGTAACATAGTGTATCTTATGGCAAGTTAGGGAGCTTTTTTCGCCGTTAGGCCTAACTACCGAGTGAGGTTTCAGGAGGAAGTGATTTGGAAATAGTCCGAGACAAGAGAACATATAAACCTATTTATTTGACATTTTTGAAATAGTAATTGCAAACTGACTATTTTAACATAAATTCCCTAAAAACATGTGAGAAGAAGGAGCAGAAAGAGGGAAACAACCATTATCCCCCTTTGTGTTTGAACCGACTCTCCAGCAAAAGACGATGTCTTGTTAAACCACTCAGATGCTGTGTGTTCAGCATCTTCCATTGGTTGGCCACCTTTCTCTTTAGTCCCAGTGAATGGCGGCTTTCTGCTTGCTAACTCTAGACAAGCAAGTCACTACATGTATCAGTATATGTCTGTACTGATACATCAGGACCACGACTCACCCTCTGACAACTGGCTTTCACATCTTCCCAAAAGCACTTTGACCTCAAAATAGTTACTGAGATTCTGTTCACTTGTTCAATTGGCTGGTTGGTTTTGGGGTTTTTGGCAGATGCTGACAGAAATTTCTTAGCTGGATTTCTGTTATTTTGCAGAATTCTTTTAGTAATTAGATTAGGTGTGTTTGGGTTAAGTGCACAGCAAGTGTTGTGGGACCAGTGCACCTGTGCCAGGAAGTCAAGTAATCCCTTTGATACTGATGTTAGTAACTAAGAGACTTGTGCTGGGGGCTGGACAGATAGCTCAGTGGGTAAGAGCACTCATTGCTCTTGCAGAGAACCTGGGTTCAGTTCCCAGAACCCACATGACAGCTCTCAACCATCTATGACTTCAATTCCAGATGTCTAATACCCTCTTCTGGCCTCCAGGGGGCACCAGGCACATATATAATACACCAACATGCAGTCAAAGCACATATATATATATATATATATATATATATATATATATACATGTATATGCATATATATACACATACATATACACACATATATATACACACATATACATATAAAATAAATGTATAAAATATGAAATAATCATATTTCATATATACATATATGTATATATACATATTTCATATATATATATATATATATGAAATTAAAAGATAAACATGAGACCTATACTCAACATTACAAGATCACAGTCCGGGTCCTCAAGAGGAGTGGTTGTTTTTAACCCTCTTAAGGTGTTGTGACTCTTTAATATAGTTCCTCATGTTATAGTGACCCCCAACAATAAAATTATTGTTGTTGCTACTTCTTAACTATAACTTTGCCACTTTATGAATTTTAATGTAAATGTTTGTGTTTTCTGATGGTCTTAAGTGACCCCTAGAAAAGGGTTGTTTGACTCCCCTCCCAAAGGGGTCACGACACACAGATTGAGAACCTCTACTGTATGTTGAGAGCCGCACTGCCAAAAGCCTTGGGGGCTAAATTGTTAGAGCTCGCACTGCCCCAAGCTGCTCCGGTCCGAGAGTTGGGGTTCAGCAAGAAAGAGAGTGAGGAAGGACACAAAGAATGGAGACCAGACAGAGTGTGATTCAATCCCATTTATTCTTCAGTCTCTTCTTCTCTCCAAGTCCCTAGTTCTAGTCCCAAGTTCCAAGCTTCTAGTTCCTAGTACCAAGTCTCAGGTCCTAATTCCTAGTTCCAGCTGTAATAAGTGTCAAGTCCTAATCCCAGTTCTAAGTTGCTAGTCCCTTTCCCAGTTCCAAGTGCTTTTCCCAGTTCCTTTCCAAGTGCTCTCTAGTCCAAGTGTCTAGTTCCTAGTTGCTTTCTTCTTTCTGCCTCTCGCCTTTTATATGTCTCACCTCTAAGTCACGCCTTTAAGTCTCACCTTCAAGTCACGCCCTTAAGTCTTGTCTCTAAATCACACCTTTAAGTCTCACACACCCAAGGGAAAATCCTGGGTATCTAAAACAAGATGTTATCAGAGTGTGCTCAGCTGCTGTAGGCTGTTGTAAACAAGTCTCTTGTCAGGGTATATGGCTCAAGATGGCTGCAAGGATGATAGCCAACTTCTGTCTGCTCCCCACAACTGTAGACCTGCAAGAGGCTTAGTGATGCTTAGAAGAATATTCTTCCGGAGCTGCACTTGCCTGTGCATTGCATTCTGAACTCGGTGCTGAAGATCTAGACTCTCCAGCATCACCCTACTGGAGAGAGGGGTCACCTCTCTCCCATCCAAATCTCACCATGTTCAGACAGCCATCTCTATATTCAGGCTGTGAATCTGCAGATTCAACCAACCCTGTGTTAATAGCATTCAAAACATTGCATCTATACTGAATATATTTTTTTCTTGTCAGTTTTCCCTACACAATATAGAATAGCTATTTGCATTCCAGACATGATTTAAAGCCCTAGGGAGGACTGGAATAGATAACACACAAACGCTGTACGCAGCATGTTTTACTGGGGACTTGGGCTTTGACGGGCTTTGGCTCCCTTGAGGGAAGCATCCTTCACAGATGCTGAATAGTGATCGGGTGGCTTTAAAGTGGACAAATCCCTGGGACAAAGCAATGGATCTGCTCCAAATCTTGTTATTGGTAATGGAAAATGAATGATTAGATATATACCAAATGACATAAAATACCACCAGTGACCTCACGGAACAGTGGTGCCAATAAAATCCTTTCCAAAAAAAATCAATAATAATAACCTCCTGTAGATACATGAGATTGAATAAAACAGCACTCAGTGCACTCCCTGAATGGCATCGCCAATAAAATACTTGCTTACATTCAATTATCTTCAAAAAATCCAATAAATATGGTGAGCCAATTCAGAATTGTCACATTTTGTACATTTAAAGCCTCCAAGTTAGGTGAAGATGTACAAAACCTTAATTTATCTAAAAGTATGATAACACAATTTAATACGTACTTTTCAAGAATTTTATGCATTGGACTGAGAATATAGCTCAATGGTAGGTCACTTGCCTAACATACACGAAGCCCTACGTTCAGTCTCACTCACACACACACAAACATACATGTGGGGAGAGGGAGGGTAAGTTGTTTAAGAAAGGAGTTCTGAAGGTCTGATGCTGGGGGATTACTTCCTTAGCAGATTTACTGAGTGAGCACAAGGACCCTCAGATTCCCCAGAATGCATTCAGATCCTCAGAACACATGTGAAAGCTGAGCAGTACATTAGCTAGCATTCTCTCACATAACAGAACTGACAGCATGAACAAAAAGTGAAAGTGGATTTATTAGCATGGCTTACACACTGTGGTCCAGCTACTCCGACAATGGCTATCCCTTAAAGAAAATGATAAGACTCTAGAAGTTGTTCAGTCCACCAGGCTGGATGTCTCAGCTGGTTGTCAGTCTACATTGGAATCCCAAAGAAGGCAGTTCTAATACAGGCAAAGGGATGCCTCCCCAGAAGGCAGATGAACTTGCCAGCATGAGTGGGGGCAAGCAGGCAAAGAGCAAAAGCTCCCTTTTCCTGTGCCCTTTGATGTGAACTGCCACCAGAAGGTGTAGCCCAGAGTTAAGGCAAATCTATCCAGCTCAAACATCTAATCAAGAAAATTCTACAGACAACCAGATGCTTGGGTTTGAACTGATTCCAGATATAGTCAAGTTGGCAACCAAGATTCACCATTACAGACAGCATGCATGGAAACACCTGTGATCCCAGCACTTGGGAGGCAGAGACGGACAATTCCTGAAGCAAACAGGCTAGCTATGGCAGCCAGAATTAGCAGGTTCCAGATTCAGCCAGAGACCCTGGCTCAATGTATGAAGTGAAGCACAGTCATAGAAGACACACATCAACTGCATGCCTCCACACGCATCCACACACATGTACATGCACATTCATACCCATACATGTGTGCACCCCCACACATGCCCCTATACGCAAATATAATATAAAATGAATTTGAGTAATGACTCAAATGTTCTGACCCTAAAAGAAAATTACTATGCAGTTTTGTTTTGTTTTGTTTTGTTTTGTTTTGTTTTGTTTTGTTTTATGACTGACAGTGGGTATTGGGTGACTATGGTAATTTGCCCTGGATAGATTAAAGCAGTAATTCAGCAATTTTAGTTAATTTTTCATCATAAATTTTATGACAATATGAACTGTTAAACTGTAACTTGCAAAATGTTAAAAATATGATTATCATATAAATAGATGTTAAATATCACGCAAATAGATGAGCCAGCGGTTTCAGATAACCCATTAAAGAGGGCCTCAGAAGGAGGCAAGAGAGTTTAAAAGATGTGAGAAAAGAAGATTGTGTGTGGTCCAAGGAAAAGAATCACAAAATACAGTCACTACACTGGAAGCCAAATCAATATCTCACTCTGCAAGGAACTCATGAACCGTATGTAGGGTTCTCTGCTCCCTCAGTGAAGGAAAGTCAGCCCACTTTATTGCTTTCTGCAACGTGGCATCTATATTTAGAGATATTTTAAGCAAGGGTGCCCCAATCACACCTAGCAGAAGGTTACAGGATCCTCTCTTTGACTGACAAGTTTGGAGTAATTCTCCTTAGTAAAACTTATAATGAGACATTTTTAATACACATATTTTAAAGATTCGTTTATTTATTTTATGTGTATGAGTGCTCTCTCTGCATGCACACATGCATGCCAGAAGAGGGCGTCAGATTTCCCTATAGATGGTTGTGAGCCACCATGTGGGTGCTAGGAATTGAACTCAGGACCTCTGGAAGAGCAGTCAGTACTCTTAACTGCTGAACCATCTTTCCAGCCCATAATAAGACATTTTAAATGTGGACTTAGAAAGCCAAGAAGAGAAATATCACCTCTCAAAGTTCTTAAGAGTCTGCACAAACAGTTATGCTGTTGACATATGTATGTGGTTCATTCTTAGCTATTTAAAAAAAATCTTTGTGAGTTACTTTGCCTGCTGTGTATTTTCTAAGACTGTAAATAATTGAATTCAGAAAACGTGGCAAGTTGGATTAACTAATCCACAGTTCTTACTCAGACTCCATTCCTTGTCCCAATGGTGTGTTTTATCCGAATAATACGAAGCCTGGCTTTTTGTGAGTCTGTGTATTCGAACTCAGATCCTCACACATGTATGCCAAGTGCTTTTACCCACTGAGCCATCTTCCCAGAACCTTAATGTCAAAGCTGAGTGAATAGTTCTCTTCATAAGCCCCAGCACCACAGTCTGCTATAGCCAATGTGCCCTTACATCAGTAAACCTTACTAAAACAACCAAGACTTCATCACAAACAACTTTAAAGATCCAAAACAGATTCAGGCATAATGTGAATAGGGTGTTGTTGTTGTTGTTGTTGTTTCACCTTTTCTAATTTATTTTAGCTATTTGTGTTTAATATACAGTCTTCGGTTTCTGTTCTGAGAAGGATGATATCAACTTTACAGCTAAAGTGACTTCAAAATATGTAAAATATATTTTATAATATCTTTAAATACAAAGGTGAGCTGGGAATAAACACACACAGGTTGTACTGAACATGAGAGCGAATGACATCAGTGGAACGGTGATGGTTGTCTTCATGCCGAAGGGTTCAGACCAATTGGAGAAGCCTCAAGTTGGTTACCATGAATCCTAGAAGACACAGGAGACGCGTCCCAGGCCTTGCCAAGGTTAGTCAATGTAATAAAAGACTTCCTCCAATAACTCGGGACCACAGGGGCTATAGTCTCAGCGTAAAGGAGACACTCCTTTATCCCTAAGGAAAATTGCCTGTCGAATAATGTTGCAGAAGGGAGAAGTATTGGGTAGAAGGTTAGAAGGCTTGAAGGTCATTGGAGATGGACCCCAGGTTTAAAAATCCACAGCCTATAAAACCAGGAACCAACTGGAGAGCTGTGACCTCACCAGGTCTGATTTGTAATTGTCTGAACTGCTCAGAAAGTGATGAGATTACTATCCAGCTGGAGGCTTTGCAGCACAGAGCAAATACACACCTTGTTCACTCTCTTAAGGATCGATCCAAACAGGCTTATCTATCATGGGGGGTGGGGCAGGAAAACACCCTTCAGGGAAATCTATAGACTCTGAAAACCGTATAAAACCTACAGAAGATGTCAGTAGGCATATCTCTTTGGGCTTTTTTTGCTTTCCTATTCAGAGAGTGCCCTACACAGTGATCTCTCTGTCCCTCGAGATTGTGCTGTATGGCAGTGGTTCTTTTGGTCGCTGTTCACCCTTGCCCGTGAGCTCTTGGAAGGCATCTGTGTGTATGTATCAGTGTGTGTATCTGTGTGTGTTTTTATCTGTATGTCTATGTGTGTATCTCTTTGTATGCTTGTGTTTGTGTGCATGTGTGTGTCTGTGTGTGTCTCAGTGTGTATCTGTGTGTGTGTGTGTTTTCCCATGCAGACATAGGTAAAGGCTGATGCCTGAATGTCTTCCTAGATTGTCAAGCCTAGGGTTGGGGGCAGTCCCACTGTGAGGTGATGTAAGCTTTTAAGGTAGGTCCTAAGTCTCTGGAGGGTGGAAAGGGGTGCCTCTGAAGGGGATCATGGGACTCTCATTCCTTTTTCTGTTTGTCTTCTGGACATAGGAGGAGCCCATCTTCCCTATGGGCTCTCCCCATGATACTCTGCCTTCCTGCAAACCCTCAGCAAAGGGACAATTGATCAACTGATCACTGGCTGAAACTGCCACATCTGTAAAGCAAGACCCCTCCCCGCTGAAACTGCCACATCTGTAAAACAAGACCCCTCCCCGCTTGATCCAGGCAGACTTATTTAATCTGATGCAGGATTCTCCATTACCCATAAAAGACGGGCTAGTTCCTTTGGATAAAGAAACAAACAAAATAGAAACCAAAAAGAAACCCCCTGGGCTGGGATGGAGAAATGAGTCAGCAGTCAAGAGCACTTGCTGGTTTTGGTGCCCAACACCGATGTTGTGACTTGCAACTGTCTATAGTCCCAGTTTCAGGAGCATCCAGTGCCTTCTTCTGGCCTCTAGAGGGGCAGGCATGTGGAACATACAGATCTGCAGGCAAACATATGTACACATAAAATAAATATCTTTTAAAATGCATTTGGTCCAGGTGTAGTGTATACACCTTAGCTCTGGCACTCCGAAACTGGAGGCAGTAGGATCTCAAGTGTAAGGGTGACAAGGCTCCATAGTGAGACCATCTCAAAAACAAGCAGAAACACTGAGTGCATTTGTCTCTTTGCCCCTTCAAAGTACAAATAAAGGGTTTTGCACTGTGTGATGGTTTGTATATGCCAGGGAATAGCACTATTAGAAGGCGTGGCCCTGTTGGAGTAGGTGTGGCCTTGTTGGAGTGGGTGTGTCACTGTGGGTGTGGGCTATCAGACCCACTTCCTAGCTGCCTGGAGGTCAGTCTTAGAGACAATCAGATGGAGATGTTGACCTCTCAGCTCCTCCTGTACCATGTCTGCCTGGATGCTGCCATGTTCCCAACTTGATGATAGTGAACTGAACCTCTGAACCTGTAAACCAGCCCCAATTAAATGTCCTTATAAGGATTCTCTTGGTCATGCTGTCTGTTCACAGCAGTAAAACCCTAACTAAGACACCTGGAGTCAAATGAAAGCAGTAAGATCATTTTCCCATTCAGAATTCTATGTTTCCCTCCCAGAGAGCACTCATCAGTCCTGCGAAGGTGTGTGAGTCGTTCATGGCACATAGAATAAATATAGAACTAGTTAGTTCACCCTTTGCTGAACATTCCTGGTCTAAGAATCTCTGAAGGAATTACTTTTGAATACAGCCTGAGGATCCAAGGTAGTTGAAGGAGGAAGGCAGGCCGTGCTGTGTCTGTGGACAACTCGACAGTTCGGCACATTCCCCCTAAATTGGGAGAGGTTGCTACTGCATTTATTTATGTCTGTGCCAGCAGTGACAAATACAGCTGTCAACACTATCTTCATGTGTTACATCATTGTGACAAGGCTTTAACCAATGAAGAGGCGTCAAAGTCTCACAGTGTGTCCCTGTGAGCCCACTACCCGTGCAGACACAGCAGGAGTTGTCTTCTCCACTCACACATAGATCTCCATGGAGACGAGGCTGACTGGCACATTCATCAAAGTTGAGTCCACAGGGGTCTCCAGGTAATCCGGGTAAATGTAATTTCTTTTAAAATGAACCTTGAGATGGCAAGATCATCCCAAATTATCTACTTTGGCCCAATGAAATTATAAGGTACCTTATAAAAGAGCAAAAGTTGAGGTTTTGAGTGGATTCTATCCATTGCCCTTACCACCTCCCTCCTCCCCAGGTGGTCTCCCTCCTCCCCAGGTGGTCCCCCTC
>JANHMN010000023.1:10800881-10817943 GCA_030674055.1 Rhabdomys pumilio
GGTGGTCCCCCTCCTCCCCAGGTGGTCTCCCTCCTCCCCAGGTGGTCCCCCTCCTCCTCCTCTCATTTCTTGTATTTTTAAAAAGTCAGGATTTCACATATGAGAGAAAGCACTGTCATTTTCCTTCATTTCCTACATCACCTTTCCTGGCTGCAGCTCCACCCTCCCATAAGTCCTCTCCCCCCGGAAACATCTGCTTTTCTACCTTCTGCTCTGTGTGTGTGCGTGTGCGTGTGCGTGCGTGTGCGTGTGCGTGTGCGTGTGCGTGTGCATGTGTGTGTGTGTGTTTAGAGTCCCACATATGGGAGAAAACAAATATTTGTCTTTCTGGTTTATTTTGCTTGACATAATGTTCTCAAGTGCAAAGTGTTTCGCATGACACCGGCTCCTTCTTCTCTGTGGCTGAGCCAAACTCTAGCAAGTGCACATACAATGCTTTCGTTCCTTTGTCTTTTGATGGACAGTAGAATGATTCCATGTCTTGCCTGGTGTAAGTGTAAATAGTGCCATAACCAACACAGGAGTGTAGTTATCTCTATGGTGTGCTTTCTTGGACTCCTGATATATACCAAGAAATGGCTAGATCATGCAATAGTTATATTTTCTGGCTTTTTTTTTTAATTGAGAACCCTCTGTGATCATTTCTGTGGTGGCTGGAACTAATTTATCCATCCCCACAAACATCATAACACCCCTCCAACTCTTGCCAACATATATTATTGGTTATTTACTTAATGATATCCACTCTGCCTAGGGTGAAACGGACTCTCCAGGTAGTATTTCCAAACAGAACCGGGCCTTAAAGATTCCTGGAAATGTGTGTGAAACAGAAATAAGCTTGCTGAGAAGCCTTCCCCTGCTCCACCAAACATGGTGATAGCCAAATAACCAAATAATAGAGAGTTCTCAAGAAAGTTTTGCTCTAAACGTACAATGGCATATGAGATGTGGGTTTTATTACAGAATATCTAACAACGTGCGTGTCCTTGATATATTAAGGGAAGAAAGCAAGTTACAAAGCCTATGAAGGCTTTGGCTTGAGAGCATTCCAACCAAACTTAGCTTATCAAGAAAGTTATAAATCTCCCCCTAAAGAGCCTTTGCGTATCGTTTCAGCCTAGACCACTTCCTCGACCACTCCACATGCCGGTCTGTTTTCCTAAAAGTCTCAAACCAAGCCACAGTCCTTATTAGAGTTTGAAATTATATATTTTACTATGAATCGGGTTTTAATTATCATTTATGCTCAAGATTATAAATTCAACAAAAGCGGGAACTGTGCCTGCTTTTGCTCACATTCCACCTCTAGGATCAAAGAGATAGAAAATACTTAATAAATATTTATTAAGCTAACTGGGCTACAGTTAACTTTTGTATCCATGAAATATTGCTGTCTTAAAACTGTCTTGTGGTTGCCTTTCCTTATGCCTTTGAGCCTGTGACTGAAAGTCAAATGTATTTCAGATTGATTCAATTCGATGACAAAATTGTACATGTTGATAAAGCGGGTGATTCATCCTAATTAGAGAATCTTGAAGTCTTGAAATTAAGGAGTTTTCGTAATTCGGTACAGATGTGGTACCCGATGGGGATACTTAACAACGAGAGGTAGGGATGGTGTAGACAGTAGACTTGTGGATGCTTCTTGTGATAACAAAACTGGCACCCAGAGACACGCGAAGTGGGGCGCCTGAGAATGCATGGGGAGATCAGAACAAAAACCTGGAGAATTCATTCTACCTCAGTACAGGAAGGTGCAGGAAAACAGACCACTGTAGGTGTGGGACTAAGAGCAATTCTAGGCTTAGGCACATCCTCAGATGTCCAGTAATAGTGTGCAAAGACGCCAGAACGCTACACGGCAGTTCTTCATTTTAACTTCCATCGCTAAAAAGGGAATTTTGTTTTATAAAGAAAGTTTGCCTCGGGGAAGTGGGAATTGGCTTCGTGCTGGGCATAACCCCAGTGCCTGGCACAGTTCATTTGTCAATCAAGCAGAGGAAGAAACAGATATGTCATCGCTAGACTCATCCAAGTTACTCACTTGACAACATCTGGAAATACTAAACCGAGGAAGGTTCCTGGACGTAAGGTGGATGCTGCTTCCCCTCCATCTAAAACGAAACCATGTGTTCATCTTTGAAACCTGTGAGCTCTTCCCTATATGATTTCAGTGCCCAATAAACACTTATCAAAAACAACTTGGGGAAGCAAAGCGTTTATTTGGTTTATACTTCCACATCCCAATCCATCTTTGGAGGGAAGCCAGGGCAGAAACTGAGGCAGAAACCACGAAGGAATGCTGTTCACTGGCTCGTTCCCCATGGCTCACCCAAACTGCTTTCTTACACCACTCAGGATAACCTTCCCAGGGGCTGCTCCATCCAGACTGGTCCGGACTCTCCAACATCAAGCATTAATGAGGAGACTGTCCTACAGACGTGCCTACAAGTCACTGCAATGGAGGCAAGCTTTCTCAGTTGGGGTTCACTCTTTCCAGATTACCTTAGTTTGTAACATGTATATAAAAAGTATTTGTGCATTCATTTATACCGTATTTTTCCTTATTCTTTGAAAATAGACATTTTTTCTCATAACATACCCTGATTAGAGTCTTCCATCCTTCTCCTCCGAGTCCCTCCCCATATCCTCTCCCTTTCTGTCTCTCTTTAGAAAACAAACAGGCTTCTACAAGATTGTGATGATATGATATGATATGATATGATATGATATGATATGATATGATATGATGTTAACGCATCAAAATATGACAACACAAACAGAAGAAAAAGAGACCAAAAAAAGTTACAAGAAAGTAGACAAGAGGCTACTGGTTTGCACTCAGGAATCTCATCAAAACACTAATCTGGAAGCCATAATATAGATATAAAATAAAATTAAGATTAAAAATACAATAAATTTTAGAAAGAAAGAAAGAAAGAAAGAAAGAAAGAAAGGAAGGAAGGAAGAAAAAGCCCTGACGTGACGTTATGAGACAAGGAAGCTCTGAAATCCATTGACTGTTTTCTGTTGGCCATCCATTGCTGGTCGGTCGACCTACCCCTAAGAGTAGCTACTTTCCTAGTAGGACATCCTCGGAGAAACCTAAATTTTCATTTGCAGGTGTAATCAACTGGAGATTGCTTCTGGGTCAGGGATGGGGCACATGTCCACTCGCCCGTTCAGCTCTAAGGATCCATCGGATGCAGCCCTGTGCACACTGCGTGCACACCACATGCACACTGACTCAGTCTCTGTGAGCTCATCTGAGCATCAATCCTGTTGATTTAGAGGCCACGTTTTCTTGGTGCCCTCCATCCCCTTTGGCTCTTACACTCTTTCTGTCTCTTCTTCCTCAGGGTTCAGGGAACCCTGAAGGGAATGATTCAATGGAGACAACTCATTTAGGGCTGAGTGTTCCAAGGTCTCTCATTCCCTGTACAACATCTGCCTGTGGGATATTTGTTTGTTTGTTTGTTTGTTTGTTTTAATTTTTTCGAGACAGGGTTTCTCTGTGTAGTCCTGGCTGTCCTGGAACTCACTCTGTAGACCAGGCTGTCTAACTCAGAAATCCACCTGCCTCTGTCTCCCAAGTGTTGGGATTAAAGGCGTGTGCCACCACTGCCCAGTGGGATATTTGTTCCCATCTGCTGCAGAAGGAAGCTTCCGTGATGATGGCTGGGAAAAGGTACTGATTTAGGAATATAGCAGAATGTCATGAGGAGTCATTTGTTGCTATGGTCTGTTTGTTTGTTTGTTTGTTTCCGACTGTAGTATTTGGCTTTATCCTCAGTTCCTAGGCTTTCTTCTCTCAGGTTCTTAGTCACCCAGACAGTTTCTTGTCTGGATTCCACCTCATGCTATGAACCTTGAGTAAAATCAGTTATTGGTTGGCTACTCCTACAAGCTTTGTGCCACTCTTGCTCTAGCATAACTGGCAAGCAGGATGCCATTGTAGATCAAAGGGTTTGTGGCTGGCTTGGTGTTTATGTTTACAGTTTGTCTGGATGGAGAGATGGGTATTGGTATCAGTGTGTGAGGGTCACTACGTAAGCTGTACTAGTGTTTCTTTTATGAATTTGGATGCCCTTCTGTCTGGTGCATAGATGTTAAGAATTGCAATGTCCTCTTGGCAGATGTTCCTCTTTGATGAGTGTGTAGGGTCCTTCCTGTCTCTTCTGATCCGTTTGAAGTCTCTTTTGTCAGACATTGAAATGGCTACACCAGACTGCTTCTTTGGTCCATCTGCTTGGGATATCTTTTTCCATCCTTTTACTTGGGATATCTTTTTAACATCCTTTTACGAGTTAATGTCGATCCTTGATGCTAAGGTATGTTTCTTAACTAGCTTCATGGAGGCTGGATCCTGTTTTCCAACCATTCTGTAATCTCTGTCTATATTGGGGAATTGAGACCGTTAATGTTGAGAGATATCAATGAACAGTGTTTGTTGATGCCTGTTGTTGTTGTTGTGGTGTGGTGGTGGTGGTGGTGGTGGTGGTGGTGGTGGTGGTGGTGGTGGTGGTGAGGTGTGTGTGTGTATGTGTGTGTGTGTGTGTGTGTGTGTGTCCCTTTTTTGATTTTTCTGGTCTGGGCTTATTTATCCTTGTGTTTTCTTGGGAGGGGTTAACCTCTTTAGGTTGGAGATCTTCTAGCACCTTTGTTGGATTGGATTTGTAGATAGATATTGCTTAAATTTGGTTTTATCATGAAATGTTTTACTTTTTGGTCTATTGTAATTAGGGGAAGGTAATAGTTTTGCTGGGTATAATAGTCTTTCTGGCATCTATGGTCTCTTAGAGTCTGTAGAATATCTGTCCAGGTCCTTCTGGCTTTTAGAATCTCTATTGAGAAGTCAAGCACAAATCTGAAAGGTCTGCCTTTATATGTTTTATTTTGTTTAGTACATTTAGTGTTTTGATTATTATATGCTGAGGGGACTCTCTTTTCTGGTCCAGTCTAATGGTGTTCTATATGCTTCTTGTACTTTGATAGGTATCTCCTTCTTTAGGTTAGAATTTTTTCTTCTATGACTTTGTTGAAAATATTTCTGTGCCTTTGACCTAGGTTGTTTAAAAAAAAATCTGTTTTTTCCTTCCCAGCCTCTGCTTCCAAAATGATGACTCTGAGACTGATTATATATTAATAAATGCCTAGGCCACAAGCTTTGACTCAATCTCTGGCTAGCTCATAATTTATTTAACTCATTCAAACTATTTTATTTCATCCACATGGTTGGTTACCTCTTTTTCAGTTCCAACCTTTCTCTTCCTTCACATCTGTCCCAGCATCTCTTCTGGCGGCTTTCCCTGCAGCTCCTTTTATTCTCTATTTCCCAGAATCCTCTCTTCCTGCCAGTGTCCCACCTCCTATTTCCTGCTTCAGCTCATTGACCATAGGCTTTTTTATTGACAGATGATGCTTATGAGAGAGTCTCTCTTCTCCTTCCTCTATTCCTATTATCCTTAGATTTTGTCTTTTCATAGTGTCCCAGAGTTCTTGGATATTTTATGCCAGGAGATTTTGGGGTTTTATGTGGTTTTTTTTGTTTTGTTTTGTTTTGTTTTGTTGTTTTTGTTTTTGTTTTTTTTTTATTTATTTAACATTTTCTTTGACTAAGAACTGGGGTGGTCTGAATGGGAAATGCCCCCCATCCCGGGCTTGTCCCAGGTTGGTAGCACTGTTTGCTGAGGTGGTAGAACCTTGCTGGAGAATGTATGTCACTGGTAGCAGGCTTCGTACATTTATTTACCTCTTCCCGTCCACTCTCTTCTCATCTGCTCTTCTAAAGATATGGTCTCTCAGCTCTGCTCTGGCCCCTGCTGCCATGTCTCCCTCACAACTATGGCCCCTCCCTTTGGAGCCATATACCCAAATAAACTCTTTTTTTCTATAAGTCACTTTTGGCTGTGGGGTTTTATCACGGCCACAGAAAAGTAAGCAATGTACCTGCTAACCTGTTTGTCAACCAGCAATGGCGGTGCCTCTGAGTCCCTTTACGTCTCAGGACTTGGCTTTTCTCCTCCTCCTTCCCTGCAGGCGGTCACTACCTTAAACTCTGTGTTTATGGTTTCTTTTCTTTTTAATTAACATTTTTTTTTTTTTTTTAGATTTTTTCGAGACAGGGTTTCTCCGTGTAGTCCTGGCTGTCCTGGAACTCACTCTGTAGACCAGGCTGGCCTCAAACTTAGAAATCCACCTGCCTCTGCCTCCCAAGTGCTGGGATTAAAGGTGTACGCCACCACTGCCTGGCTTAATTAACATTTTTAAAGGTATGTGTGTCCTGCTATGTTCTCTTTTACTGTTTTTGTGACTTCAGATTATATCACTGAGATCCTATGTGAGTCTTAACTCTGATGGTTTGACTTACATTGTAATGTCTCCTGGACCTGTAGGTCACTCACATGACCTACTGCACATGCAGATGTCATAGGTATCCCATGCTTTATTTGCTCATTCTTTAAACAATAGACACATAGGCTAGATACAGCTTCCGGCTTGAGACTGGCAAATACCCACTGTGGCAGCTGGGGTGTGCTTCCTGGTGGACAGATGTGAGGTCACTCAGGCACACAACAGAGCAACACTGAGAAGAGGGACAAATACGTTCACCACTGCCAGCATCTTTTCTACCACGGCACTATGTATGTTCAATATTCTCAGCGGCTTGTCTCTTCCTTTCCTAATCTGCCAGCATGTATTAGTCCTAAAACTCACTCAATAAATAATCACCGTTTGCTTAATAAGCTCTTGTCTGTGGGGCTACCATATGGCTAACTTGTGGTCTCTACCTTATCTTCCCATAGGCTAGCAGTTATAACTAGATATACACTCAGTCTGGGAAGTCTACATGTTCTCGGTGAACTGCAGGAGGAATTAGACACACATACTCTGGAGCCAAAATGCCTGTTTAAAAATCTTGCTCTGGGACTGGAGAGGTGGTTCAGTGGTCAAAAGCACTGGCTGCTCTCACAGAGGACCCAGGTTCAGTTCCCAGCAACCACATAGCAGCTTGCAAACACCCATGACTCCAGTTCCAGGAGATCCAATGTTCTCTTCCGGCCTCCTCAGGCACAAGGAACACATGTAGTACACAAACACACCTACAGGCAAAACACTCAGACACATACAATAAAAATCCGTCAAAACCTACCAACTTCTGCCACTTGCCAGACATGGACCCTTGGGCTGCTGACTGCACGTCCGTGAGTCTCAGCTAAGATATGCATGATACAAGCAGTTCATTTATTGTAACCCGAGAAGCTGCTTTCAGATCACACATTACCAAATTAAACTCACCAGAGACGTGTCTCAAACGTGATAGGCATGAACAGCTGTACCTATCCACGTGCTCACCACAGTAAGTCTTCCTGTATCTGCCTCTATTCTTCGCTTAAAGAAGATTCTCCCAAGCAGTCAGAGACCTGCAAACACAGAGCTACGACTAACATGGCCAGCTCCATTCACTAACATGGCCAAGGCAGACAACGTTACTCTCTGCTGGAACACTGTCATCACAGGAACAGTCTCCAGAACTTTCCATCATGAAAGCCAAACTCCACACGCCTCATGTTCCATCTTTTGTCTCAAGCCACCTTTCTTTCCTTAACTGTGAACAAGCTCAGAACTCTCCATGTGTGCATATGTTTGTGTGTCTGTGTGTGAGAGGCACAGAGAGACAGACAGACAGACAGACAGACAGACAGACAGACAGACAGACAGAGTGTTCTATGTATGAGAGGGAACCCTGTGAGAGAATTCTGTGTACCCATGTGTGTGTGTGTGTGTGTGTGTGTGTGTGTGTGTGTGTGTGTGGAGAGAGAGAGAGAGAGAAAGAGAGAGAGAGAGAGAGAGAGAGAGAGAGAGAGAGAGAGAGAGATGTTTACCACAGTCATCATCTTCAACTTGCACTTGTTCCTCAACCTGTCTCACTGTCTGGGAATGGGAATGATTCCCAAGCCACTGAATCACGTAGTCCCTTCTGTCGTCTCCTAATGGACCTCTTGGCAGCTGAAATCGAATGAAACATTTGCTTCTTGAAATTCTTCCCCCGGCTTCCCTTACCACACATAGCCTGACATGCAGCTCACACTGCGCACACACACACACACACACACACACACACACACATCCTGACTGGTCCCCTTCACAGGCTGTCTCTTTCTCCTTCTCACTTTCTCCCTGGCTCATCCTACCCACTCCTGAGAGGATGGACCCTTTCAAATGCTCATGGGCAAGCTGGAGCGATAGCTCAGTGGTCAAGAGCACTGGCTGCTCTTCCAGATGACCTGAGTTCAGTTCCCGGCATGCATGTCTTGAGGCTCACAAGTGTCTGTCATCCTAGCTCCAGGAGATCTGACACCTTTGGCTCATGAAGAAGAGCACAACACCCGTGTGCCCATAACCCCATGCAAACACACACCTCTACATAGAACTTAAAAACAGTAAGTGTTTAAAACACTCATTATTTTCAGTATTAAACCTCTGACTTCACTGAAGCCCAGACTTCCATATCCAGCTGCTTGCTGGCCATCTTCTGAGTTTCACGTCTCGGCAATAATGATGGCTGAGGCACCTACTCACTTTCATGTTGGGGGCCTGCACCCTGGCCAGTCCCTCTGGACTATAAGACCCTCCACAGCCACTAGCTAAATTTCAGCTTCCTTGATCTTCCAACTCTTTGTTCTCACCCTCTTCTCACACAGGCCCTCTCTCTAGCCCCTCTCTGCAAAGAACCTCTAAGCCTCACCCAGCCCTGTTTAGTCCTGGCACCAGGACTATGCTCCTAAGGCCTCTACAGGAAGATTATATCAGAAGCCAGCTTTTTGTTGATGTACCTTATTCCTGGTCATCCCCTTCCCCTCCTCTCCCCTCCCCTGCTTGAAATATCCATGTCTTTAAAGAGACAACAGGGGCCAAAGCATACCAGAAACAAAGCCTTTATTTTATTCTATAGAAAGGAGGAGAACACATTTTGCAGGTGACTTGTTTAGAGGGCTCGGGGACATAATAAATAGCACCTTTTCAGGCCTGTCATTCAAAGACGGCAGGAACAAAGCTCCTTTGTAAGTCTGCTATAGTGTACTTAATGATACATTGATTGATCTTTCCTCCACAGAAATGACACGTTTACGAACAGAGGCACCACAAATATTCTTACAAATGTCTACTGTGTTGTGAATCTCTGAGGTTCTCTATACACATCAATAACTGTGATGGACACAACGTACTAAATGTCGTCGATCAATCAGGGCACGCAGAGAACACTGGCATCTATACATCTGCATAGAATCGTCTGTTACTCAGGCTGCTGAGCGGTTATGTTTCCGAGCGTCTCGACAAAGGTTATTTTTGTGTCTCAACTTCTGATTTAGCTGTAAGATGTAAAAAAAAATCCTACAGTCAGGTGATGTGCTGGGTCATGAGAAATGACTTAAAAATAAGAATGACCTACCAGATAATTCCATACATAAATCCTTGGTGCTAAATCCTTAGGATAAAAATATCCACTGGCAAAGAAATCCTTGCTTAAAGGGGAAAAGAACAGCATGTACCCTGAAAAATCCAGGCTCAAAATTAAGTTTTTTTGCTTTTATTGTTTTTTTTCTAAAGATATCAATTCTCAGTTGGTGTTCAAATAAAGCCTGTCATTTGCTATATATCAAACACAATGCCTTTATAAACTGTGGTTTTTTTTAACTCTCTTTGCTTTTTCCTAAGACGCTTAGTTTACACTGTTTTACTGCTCTGCCAGTGTCTCCAATTTCTCAGCGCCTGTCCTGCATGTCCCTCTCCACCCCACATCTAGGCTCAACCAATAGATAAAATGCAAGGTCAGAAGTGAGCTGGAGACATTGTATTCATGGTGAGGCTCCTGTAGTTCCAAAAGGGAAACATATTTAAACAAATATCTAAAAATACCAGCAAGGGATCCTGGAAGGAAAAGAGGGCACAGGTCTTAACAGAGAAGAAAGGTTGAACAGGTCTTCCTTCTTCATGTTTAGACGCGCTAGCTTCTGTCCTACCAAATGAAACTACCTCTGTTCTCTGGCTGGTAACATGAGCAGAGGTGGAAGGAGTGGGCTGAGAAATTCCCTGTACTGTACTGGGGTAGTAGCCAGGTCCCCTGGGGGTATCACTGCAAGGTCAAGTATTGTGATAGCAATGACCACACCCATGGTTTTATCAGCAACGATGCTGGAACCATCAGCAGGACACCCAGAAACGGTTATCATCCTTCTCACGTACTTGACTGTCCTCGGTCCAGTTTCTGGCTGAACCACAAAATCAGTTTTCACAGACTGTATTCCACCAGAGACTAGAAGTAGCAGGCCACACACCAGTCCTGGTGCTTGTTAATTTCAGAAAAGGATGATAAATATTATTGCATGAATTTGGACATGAGTCAAAAATAAGCTACATAGGAATATACATTGTTAAAAAAATAATCACACAGGTATTTTTGATGATGTGGCTTGAAAGGCTATAGGGGTTTAGAAACCTTATAAGTAAGGTTAATGAAGCATGTGCAAAGACCTTAATATAGCAAAACCATCAACAAAATCACCATCTTACTTTAAACATTAACACACAGTACTCTTTTTTATATTAATACTGAATTATTAAATTACGACATAATAAAAGGTGTGATTGGAAAATGAGGGTTGCGTTAAAACACGTTCAGATTTCATTCTTTAAAAACCCAGAGAAATTGCCAAGACCCATGCTGTCCACTCATGAGGGGCCATGCTGTCGCTGCCAGAAGCAAGTTACAATGTAACACCCAGAGGAAAGCAAGAGTAACAGGCCAGCTCTAGATGCAGCTCACAGCTCCAGACTCCCATCCCCACTGCTGACACAGAAGAGACCGGTGAACCCAACATCCTAATTTCTGGTGACACTCTGTCCTTCTGCACCAGAGGACTCTGGGGAGACTGGCAGGGAGCAGAGGCTTCACCAGATGGCCTTGAGTCCCTGTTTTGGGGTGCAACCAGCTGAATAGGGAAAAGAACAACCGTGATTGCAAAGCTGGGGGGTGTTCATATTGAATTTTACCAATATAAGTTTTACCAATCAGCCTCAGGACCTCACTCCTACTGAGTGCCTGGGAACCAATAGGACCAATTAAAGCTGTGGCTCTCAGCCTTCCCAATGAAGCAACCCTTTAATACAGTTCCTTTGTGTTGTGGTAACCCACAACCATAAAACTATTTCCCTGCTACTTCATAACTGTAATTTTTCTACAGTTATGAGTTGCAATGTAAATAACTAATATGCAGGGTACCTGACATGTGACCACTGCCATTACCAGGGGGTCGAGACTCACAGGTTGAGAACCACTGGTTTAAAGGTTCATTCCTTTGGCAATATCCACATCAAAAGACTCAATGTTTATGTGGAATGATAGCCAGTCATGTTCTTGTATTACAGTCCCTGTTACAATAGGGAAAAAAAAAACAGAAAAGGACTTCAGGTACCATTTATTTCCTCTGACAGTCGAAAAGCTGTTGTGTCACAGCTCATGGTGGGCTAAAATAGGCACAGTAATTGCTGTCTTACAATTATGACATCAATCAAAACAAGCGATTTCCCCAGTTTCCCTTATGAGTCTACCCCAACCCAAAAAATATACTTCCGTGAGGGCTGGGAAGTGTCCATTTCATATGGCATACACGAGCAGCTGGATGCTCAGCAGACAGGGTGAATCTCTTGTTGTACACGTGTGTCCCGGACTCTCGTTTATAATTCTTCTCTTGGGTCCTTCTGTGTCTCCTGCGTGGCTTGGTCTTCCTCAGCAGGTGCCAGCCACGTGAGATACACCTTTACCGGGTCAATGTGCCAGTGTTTGTGAAATGATATTGGAATCTGATGGGAGAGGTAGTCCTTGGGGTAATCTACTGGCCGAGCCTGCGCAAAAAAAACCAGAGAGTTACGGTTTCCTGGTGATTAAGAATGTTCGGGTCATTCCTCCTGCTGATGGGAACAAATACAGAGACCCACAACTGGACAACTCAGAGGGACCTTGGAACACCCAGACCCAAATGTGATGTCTCCATCAAATCTCTCCCTCTGGGCTCAAAGAGCTCTGCAGAAAGAGGGTAGAAAGATTTTAAGAGCCTGTGGGGATGAAGACACTAGGGAAACATACCCAGTAGGACTTGACGCACTTAGATAAACTCATGGAGCATGCGCAGGGCCTGCACAGGTCTAAGCCAGACGGGGTCCCAGTGCTGAGAGAGGAAGTGGACACGAGGTCCTATCCCTAACCCAGAAGTTATCTCCAGTTGATAACTGCTCGCAGTGGAAGAACTAGTTTTCTCCAAAGAAGTCTCACTAGGTATGCAAACCATACCCAAGGGCAGGCAGGCTCTGTGCTCAGCAGTAGATGGCCAATACGAAATGAACTCACTGCTATTTTTAGATAGGGGTGTGTGTGTGTGTGTGTGTGTGTGTTTTGTTTTACTTGTTTTGGTCTCAAAGCTTTCTCTGGGCTTTTTTCTATAAACATTGTTCCCTATTTTGTGTTTTTTATGGGATTTCTGTGTGTTCCAATGTGCGAATCATTGTGTGTTTCTTGTGCTTTTTATTTGGTCCCCATCCCATCCGATTTTGGTTTGCTTGTTTTTACTTTATTTTATCTTATTTCTTTTGGTTTTAGATCCCTGTTTGGTTTCTGATGAGAGAAAAAAAAAAAGGGGGTGGGGATGTGTGGAGAGAAGGTGGAGAGAACATGGGAGGAATTGGGCGAGGTGAACTGTACTCAGAATATATTGTATAATAAAAACAACTATTTTCAATTAAAAAATGATTGCCTCAGCAGGTAAAAGTGCTCCATGCCAAGCCTGAGGGCCTGGCTTCACCCTGAAGCCCATATGCTGCTTTAAACAGTTGCTAGGGGCCTTAATTCTTGCCTGTAGTTTACATGTGGGTTCAGATAGCAAGCTTTTGTGAAGTGGGGGACCCCAGGCAGGTCATCTCCCCCTCCTCTCAGCCTCATGTTGCAGGCCTTTTGGCATTAGGTGCTGTTTAGGCCTGGGCTCAGCTGCCTCTGACTCCTTCCTGACCCATCTTCATCCCCTCTACTTTACCTGAGGGAGAATACAGCCTCCCAACCCCCACCAAGAAAAGAACGGGGCTCTGCACACGGAGCACCGCCGGTGCTGAACCACTAACCTACTTTACTCTCTCATGTTTCGTGTGTATGTCAGGCTGTGGGGACACAATAGATCTAGGAAGCTGCCCTTGTCCTCAAAGAGCACACAGCCTGGTGGCATGCAGCAAAGTCACATCTAACCATCACATGCTCACCGGGGCATCTCTTACTCACCCACACAATAAGTAAAGGCAAATCTTAAATTATTATCTCAGAATAACATTTTGTTTTGTTTCGATTTTTGAGACAGGATCTCTCTACATAGCCCAGGCTGACCTGGAACTTCCTATGTAGACCAGGATGGCCTTGGATTCTGAGATCTGCCTGCCTCTGCTTCCTGTGATTTAAAATGCCCACCATAACAACCGACCCAAGATAAACATTGATCCATATTGCCATCACTTTGCTTTAATATTTGATAGTGACTATGGCAACCTAAAGTGGGAAGGGATGCATTTTCAACTACTTTCCCTCAAGCCCCATGCTCACTGCCCTTGGATTTCTCTGGATTAATTTCTCAAATGCTTTACATCCTATCCTGTGCTCCACACTTGGTGTCCCTGAGTCTGTTTAAGCACCGTGATAAACATAAATGGTTTCCTCTGTGGGTACACTGATCTAGTGGAGACAAGGCTCATTCTTGTTTGCTTCATATCAACACTAATACCGATGTGGGCTGACATTTGTATGTTTTCATCCCGTCTTCCCCAAGCCAAGTCCTCTCTTATGAACAAAGCTTTTATTTATTCTACTGAGGCACACACAGGTAAAAATGATATACTCTGTAACCGAGCTAAAGGGGCGGGGAACAGGTAGGATGGCAGACACTTTGGACATGAAGGACTTGTGTTCATATTCAAAAAGTATACATAGCAGGGAGATTTTTGGAAATTAATGCTTCTAAGTTTATCATTAGTTTTTATTTGATGTCCAGAGTCCCAGAACCATTATTTATTTTTACAAATTCTTGTCGGGTTTAATATCTGTATTTTATGCAGAGAGTTCACTGAACATTGCATATTACCATATCCATTAGTGAAATATGGTTTTGGAACGGGTGATCTAGGTCTATGATTTTACAGTGACCTAGCCTGACAGGAACAGGAAGCCTGGCCAGCGTGGCCTCTGAGGATGCTCTGAGTCCCTCTCTCTCTCTCTCTTACATATTGGGTATCTGAGGCCTGGGGACCCTGTCTCAGATTCTCTCAGCACAAACAGCATGGAGATCTGGGTTGAGACATGACAGGTGTCAAGTTCTCTTCAAATCTGATCACACTCTAAAAGATGCTAAAAAGAGCAGCCACAGCAGGGTAGGTTGGGGGCGCACGCTCTAAACCCTCTGTGACATCCCAAAGGGTTCAGATTTACGGTGTGAATCAGAGAAATCAAGAGTTTTTAAAGCATAAGGAACAACATATAACTCTGGAAATAATTGTTTCTGAATTATCTTCAAAAGATGTTCACTCCAGGATTACATTATCTTTCCGTCTTCCTAGGAGGAAGGAGCTGCTATAGACAAATCTAATTAATCTTCCTAAGTTACTTCCCTTATACACAAGCAGCTTGCATTATTTTTCCGTGAGTGAAATGTGGAGACATAGAGTCCGAGAGGCAGGAACAGAGAGTAATTCACTTTTTGAGCTATCATAAAGATAGCGTGAGACACAGGCTCAAAGGGGAAAGACATCTCAAGGTCTGGATGCATATGTGCCTTTTAGCAGGGGCCACAAGTGAGGGCTCCCATGAATTCCTCTCAGAAAGCTCTATTCTTAGCCCCCCCACCCCCTCCCCGCCCCCGCACATTCCTGGACACAGGCGTGAGTTCTGTCTTTATTGCCAATGCTTACGCGTTCTTTGCTTTGTTCAAGTTATTCCTCTTTAGAGAGATTCTGCCATGCTCAGTTTTCTATATTGCTAGGATTTGCTACTTATTGAGAAAGAAACAAAGAAAGGAAGGAAGGAAAGAAGGAAGGAGGGAGGGAGGGAAGGAGGGAAGGAAGGAAGGAAGGAAGGAAGGAAGGAAGGAAGGAAGGAAAGAAGGAAGGAAGGAAGAGAGGAAGCTAGCTCAGAAAGAGAGGCTGGAGAGATGGCTCAGTGGTTAGAGCACTGCCTGCTCTTCCAGAGGACCCAGGTTCAGTTCCCAGTACCCACATGGCAGCCCACAACCATCCATTACTCCAGTTTTCTGACCTCTGTGGGCACCAGGCATGCATGTGATACACATACATACAAGCAGACAAAACACTCACACGGGTAAAAATAAATAAACAAACAACATTCCCCATGGACCCTGTCAGCATCTTCCTTAAGATTTCCAAAATATGAGAGGAGAAAGAAATAGACTCCCCAAGTGAGGAGGACTCCCCACCTGAGACAGGAAGAGAGACGTTTCTCACCTGATGGAAGAGGGGGCTGTGTGTCACGGGGATCCCCAACCCACTGAAGCACATGCCCAGGACCATGTCGTCTGGAGCTCCATTGCTGTAACACCGGCAGTTACTCACGAGAAGTCTCCGGATGGCTTCCCTGCTGAAGACCATGCTGGCAGACGCAGACAGAAACAGGGATTAGAGCCATGGAGCCTGTTTAACCTAATGGAGAACTTCGGTTTAGAGGCTGAACTCCCGAGAATGGTGATGACGGAAACGCTTCCACTGACTATTGGAGAGGGAAGTTTTGTATGCTGTGAAAGCAAAATCGCCTTAAGAGACGTTTACCTCCCTAGTAGACACTTCTGTATGTATATCCTGTAAACAGACACTATGTGATGCTATTTTTCTAACGTCACCATGTTTTCATCAACTTGACACTAGGATTGTCCGGAAAGGGGGAACCTCACTTGAGAAAATGCCTCTGTTAGTTTGGCCCAGAGGCAAGTCTATGGGCCATTTTCCCGATTAATAACTGATATGGGGCTGGGCAGTGGTGGCGCACGCCTTTAATCCCAGCACTTGGGAGGCGGAGGCAGGTGGATTTCTGAGTTCGAGGCCAGCCTGGTCTACAGAGTGAGTTCCAGGACAGCCAGGACTACATAGAGAAACCTTGTCTCAAAAAAACCTGAAAAAAAAAAAAACTGATATGGGAGGTCCAGCCCACTGTGGAGAGTAACGCTCCTGGACATGTGGTCCTGAGTTGTATAAGAAGGCAGGCATGGGGAACAAGCCAGTAAATGGCACTTCTCCATGGTCTCTGCTTCATCTCTTGCCCTGACTTGCCTTCACGATGGACTGCAAGGTATCAGATGAAATAAACCCTTTTCTCTCAAATTTACTTTGCGTCATGGTTAAAACGTGTGTCATGTTTAATCACAGCAACAGAAAATAATGCAGGGTGGACAGTGACCTGTCTTTTTCTGGTTTGTTTTGTTTAAGGCAGGGTTTGTCTGTGGAGCCCTGGCTGTCCCGGAACTCACTCTGTAGGCTGGCCTCAAACTCAGAGATCCACCTGCCTCTGCCTCCTGAGTGCTGGGATTAAAAGCATGGGCCACCACAGCCCGGCTCATAACCCGACTTCGACACTACTATGACACCATTTGATCTGCTGTGTGGTACTTCCTGGTGCGGTCTCAGCCCACTCTGGTCTTTCTATGCTCCCCCCAGCATCGCAGATAGCAACATTTCTTTCATACCACCTTCTTGGCTTCCCTTGACAGCTGGGTTCTGGATCCACATGACAACAGGGGACCCAAGTCTGAGGGGAGGACTGTTTGCTCCTGCCCCTGCTGGTCTGTGCGGCAGAGGGAGGGGGCGGGGCTAGACACATATTCTTACATCCTGCTGTCCCTAGGTGTGCCTTGACTGGAGTATCTGAGCATCCAGACTCTGCAGCAGCGGTGGGAATTGAACTTAGGTCCTCTGGAAGAGCAGCCAGTGCTCTTTATCACTGAGCCACCTCTCCAGCCCCTAACCC
>JANHMN010000023.1:10817953-10867713 GCA_030674055.1 Rhabdomys pumilio
TTGACTCTTAAGCCAAATCATTGGAAACTCCCTGGACAAAGTACACAATGTTTTCTGTACCTTTTATCAAAGGCCTCCTGAAGGAATCAACTCATGAAGATCACTTCTACATCTTAGTGAAGGAACTTCTAAAAACCCAACCTTGCGTGACTCTCGTCAGCTACATGGAAATTAAACATCAGTGCTTACATATTTTTTATTGACTTCCTCTCTCTATACCCTGAAAAGCAATGAGTCCCTCAGCTACAAAGTGGGGCCGTGATGAGAAACAGGACACAGGTGCTGTCTACAAATAATTCATAGCTTAAGCGGGAAGCCACCAAGTAAATAGGCAATCAGACGGTAACAGGTTGCATAAAGTACCGTGCAAGCAAGCACATTAAAAGAGCATCCAACCTTGACTGCAGAAGCTGCGTGGGGCTGCTGGCAAACAGGTCTAGTGAATGACAGCCACCTACCACAAGTCTACAGGGATATCGGGAGACATAGGATGCTGGAAAGGAGAACAATGCTTAACGGAGGCCAAGTTCAGAGAAAAGAAGAAACAATGTGTTTCTGGGCAATAGCAACAAGTTCAGCATGGATTCATTAGAATGAAAACGCAGACAGATGACGCCTGAAGGACTGAAGGGCACACGCCAAAATCACCAGGGGCCTTATGAACCCAGATATCACGGGACATGGAGGAAGCAAGTTAGTACTGGTCAGGAAGCTTCCTTTCTGCTGGCTACCAGGTTATTAGAAAGAAAAAAGCTGTCCCTCACCCCCTCCTGTTTTCTGTGTTAGCATGGTTTCTCTCTCCCTCATGGCAGCACTTCTGCCTTGATGTCATCCTCCTGTGATGTCGCCAGAAGGCTGCCACCAAGGCTGAGCACAAGTAAGGGCCATGTTTTTGGACGTCTAAAACTGTCAGCTAGAGAAACCTCTTCGCATTAAAAATTACCCAGGCTCAAGCATTTTGTTATAGTGATAAACAAAACCGACTAAGACAGAGCCATTCCAAACCAAGGTTTCATAAAATAGGAATGAAACACCCTAACCCTTCAAAAGCTTATAAACTCTATATAACACTGCCTGGCACACAGTGACCATAACTGTCTGTGGCTGATATCCAGTTAATACCTGCCTCAACACCCACTAGTAAAGGCTGCAGCAATAACAGAGGAAATTAACTGCTCAATTGATTTACCCATAAAAAATCAAATTAAAATCTTTCCCCATAGAGTCCAGGCAGGTGCTTCATTTAAAATGATTGATTTTTTTAACTCTTATTTAAAAACCTATAAATCCTATACAAATATTACTTAATTGCCTAATCTAAGATTCTATACTCTTCTTTCATCAAATATGATTTATTAAGCACCAGATAATTTAAAATCTTAATGACTTTTTTTCTGAAACTGAAATCCATAAGCATTTTCTTCCATCAACACGTACTTTGACCTAAATTTTGCATTATTTCTTCAAAGAATAAAATAATCTTTACAACGAGTTCTGTTCACGTTTCCAAAATGTAATATTTACTTTTCTGTAACAGAAGCAAAACCACCGTCTAAAGAGAATCCATGTGCCGGAACAGACAGACCTCAGAACAAAGACCATTTCTGCCTGTGCAGAAAGACAAGTCTTTCAAAGTACAAGTAGTTCTTTCTGGACTCAACTGAAGAATATTTACTGTTTGTATTCTTTCCATCGTCCCGGGAAGTGACACACTATCAAAACTATTTCCAGCTAGGCATGGTGGCACACCTCCCAATGCCAGCATCACTCTGAGGCAGGGGGAGGAGGAGCTCCAGGCCAGCTGGAGGTCAGCTCGTCTCAGACGGAGACATTCCATAGCATTTATGCTACAAGATGTATTAGAAGTGACCAGGAACTGATTTAAGGTTTGCAGGAGCTCAGGCACAGATGGCACGCCCTGCCCTTGTTACATTGTATCTAAAAGCCTTGAGCACCTGCAGGGGTCCCTGGACTCGGAACCCTTAAGGGATAAATAGAGATACAGAGAAGAGAAGAGATGGCTGCGTCCATCTGCTCGCTCACTCACCCGCCTCCTCCTGTGACGTAGCTGTAGCCACCTGTGCCCAGGCCGTAGCCATACCGCTCACCCAGAAACACCGGGTCGTTGGAGTCATAGCAGCTAAGCAGGTGTCGGAGCCTGGAGATGCTAAGACGCAAAGAGGAGGCTTGTTTAGTTCTGACATGCCTTCTGAACAAAGTATTTAGAGGTGAAATTCAAGTGTAGAATAAAAGGATTATAAAAATACTCAAAATATGAGCACATTATATTAGAAGAGAGAAATCAGAGATGTCCTGCCGGGCCCGTGGGCCTCCCTGGAGACAGCAGGTGGCAGGTGAGTGACTGAAGGTGGCCAGATTGCTGTAACTCTCTCTACTAAGTAAGCGTTGCCCAAACCTCACCTCTCCTCAAATAGACTAGGGTTGTGTTAACATTTATTAGACACAAAAGAGCTTCTGGAAGGATAAGTGGGCTGGGGGGAGGGGGTGTTCTTTTGTCAGGGTGGGGTTAGCAGGTGGGAAGAGACCTAATCCAGAAAGGTGTCCCCACAAATCCTCAGAGTAAGCCCAGCCATATCTAGAGAGGGAGGGAAAATAGGAGAGAGACAGTGGGGCAAGGGAGAGAGCAGGGGAGAGAGAAAGAGAGACAGATAAAGGCTGAAGACTGAGAAGGGGGAGGGGAAGAAGAGAAAAGATAACACTTAGACGTCTTACAGAGGCAGTGGAGATTTCCAGGACACCCACCAACACGCCTTAGCTTCCCCTGTTAACTCTGACCAGGGATCCTTCAAATAATTTTTTAATGACCCATAACTTTGGGTTGAAATCTTAAAGGACTAAGCTTCAAGGAGCCTCTGAGACTAGTGAGCTCATGGGCGGGCGTCACAGACTCTGAGCAGAACACAGTTGCTGCTAATTGACGGGAGCAGCAGGTGTCCCAAGACACTCACTGTCCTCTGCTTGGGGAGAGTGGAGGTGACATGGAAGAAGCCTGTAAGCATACCAGAAGGATCTAGCTTTCCTGGCTCCTACCTAAAAAAAGAGTGAAGCTGGGAGCTGGGGGGGTGGGGACAGCTTTACTGTATAAGGACAAGAAAAAAGCAGCCACAACCCCTCCCTACAAGCCCGTGCTCCGGAGTCTCAGAAGTTTACAGCCTGTTACCAGTTGTAGGACTGTAAATAGGTTTAGAATGTCTGGAGGCCAAGGCCTTTGCCGAGGCTGGCAGTTTCTGAGTGAGCATAAAACACGATCCCTCCGCCGTGTTCTGCTGTTGTTGGCATGGAGGTTAAACATTCTAAGGACCTGACTTGGAATCTGTCTTCAAGGAGCCGTCTGAGGACTTCCTCTGCACGGAGAGAATGACTGCATTTGATGATGGAGGGGTAATGCTTGAAGATCTAAGGAAACTGAACTTTGGTGTGGAAAGACCAAAATCCCCCATACTTTCTAGGGCAAAACAAGTCTACTTCTTGAGCTTAAAAAAATCAAAAACAAAAAAGCAAAAAACAGACCAGGGCTAAAGGTTGATCAGGACGGAGCACTAGCTGGTTCAATTCCCAGGACCCACAAGGCAGCTCACAACCATCTCACAACCATTCAGCGCCCTCTTCTGGCCTCTCCAGGCACTGCATGCATGTGGTGCACATACACGCAAGCAAAACACTCATAGGCTTAAAATATTTTTAAATCTTAAAATTAAAAGAAATGTAGAGAGAATTGTTTTTCTGTTCTTCCTACATATTGTGAAATTGTCAATTCCACCTACAACATTCAGCATTTTAAGGTTAAAGTAATTTAAGATTCCTCTGGGCTTCTTATACCATGAGTCTCATTTTCAACATACTGTTGAGAGGCTCAGGGACCACAAATGGAGTCTGATAATTATCACCCACTTCGCATTCACTAAAGAGTAGGAATGTGGGTGAGTCGGATAGATTTCAACTCCATCTAAGGCGATTTGGCCCAGGAAAAGCATTTCACTTAACAATCTGTTCCCATTTCAGGCACTTCTGAGCCTCAGGCATGTTGGGAAAAAAGCACGTCCGTGCTCTCTAACAAGGACCGCCAGAGCTGGGTATGTACAGCTTGACATTGCTGGCAGATTTCACCAGCAGAACACCAACCTTTCAAGGCCAGGAGATGCTGTGTCCTGGCCTATTATGGTATTGTATTTTATAATTATAGAAAGGGTACAAACATGGGATGAAAGCCCAGCTGCCCTTTCCCCAGATCAACCAATTATTCCCATTTACTCTGCAGCCTTATTTCCAGGCTCTCTTCTGTGTATATAAAAAACAAATGCATAATAAGGATATTTTTTCATCCTCCTGAAAAAACGCATACACTATATCCTTTCCCAACCATCCCTAAGGGCAGAAACATCCTCAGCTTCAGGAAATTTAACACTGACACGGTAGGTTTCTCATCAGCCATTCTGCTCCTACACATTTAACCAAGAGAAAGGAAAGCAAGATGTCTACACTGAGACTTCTCAGCAGCTAAGAGCACCAGCTGCTCTTACAGAGGACCAGGATTCAGTTCCCAGCACCCATACAGCAGCTCATGAACATCTCTAACTCCAGGTCCAGATCTGTTGCCCCCTTCTGGTCTTCATGAGCACTGCACCCACATGGTGCACATACATAGATAGAAGCAAAATATATAAAACAAGATAAAGAAATCTTTAAAAATATGTAGTAGCCTCAATTATAATAACTTGAAATCAAAACACTAAAACAATATACTTAAGTGGGCTACTAATTCTAAATTTTATGAATTGATGTAATAATGTCAGTTACAGCACCTCCTGCCCTGACCTTGTGTTTTTCTGTGGCTAGTAATTATTACCTTATCTTTGAATTCCCAAACTTCTCTTCTGCAACGTCTGATTTGCTGTTAATCCTGCTCAAAAGGCTTTTAAAATCCCTGATAATAGAGTTTTCATGTCTATAAGATTATTTCAGACATAGTATACCTTCCATAAATCCCCTCTGAAAATATGATAGAGTTATGATTACTTAAAAACAGAATAATACACCATACACACCATACACACACACACACACACACACACACACACACATATATATATATATATATAGAGAGAGAGAGAGAGAGAGAGAGAGAGAGAGAGAGACAGAGAGAGACAGAGAGAAAGAGAGAGAGAGAGAGAAAGACTAATGGTCATACTACCAATACTGTACAACGTCACTGAGTTATGGTGTCTCAGTCTGCCCAGTGGGAACAGATACCATGCCCAGTCCCAAAGAGTATCCACTGTCATTCCCTCTGATCATTTTGGTGGGATCTGTTCCAGCAGCATGGAGAAGCATCTACTGTTCTGAATACTTAATACTAGGGTTGTAGTTTGGAAGTCTGTCTGTCTGTTGTTGTTTGTTTGTTGTTTGAGACAGGATTTCTCTGTGTAGCCCTGGCTGTCCTGGAACTCACTCTGTAGACCAGGCTGGCCTTGAACTTAGAAGTCCACCTGCCTCTGCCCCCCCCCCCCCCGCCCCCCCCCCCCCCCCCAATGCTGGGATTAAGGGTGTGCACCACCACCGCCCAACATGTCTGTCTGTTTTCTATTTGTGTCCTACAACAGCCTTGGTCTCCGGAGACTCTCAGCCCCATCTCTTTAACACAAACTGTATAGGTTCCAGCCAGTCCTTCATAAGCGATGGCTTGGTGTAGGCAGAAGGCAGTCAGCAGGGCGGTGACCTGCTTCGTGCTGCCAGATGTTCAGCATCTCAGGACCACCCTATCCCTGCCACTCTGCTGTCACCAGAAGCAGACATAGGTGTCATCAGTCAGTCCCAGGACAAGAGGAACCTACCTGATTAATGTGTCATCGTCCACAATGACTAACCATGCGATTTTGTCGTGGCTGTGATTCAAAAATTTTTCCAAAATGGCAAAGGTTTTTCCACAATGACCTAGGGAAGGTGAGGAGAAACTGTCAATGTATTATTTGCTCTAAAATACATAGCATTCATTTAATTTTTTTTTCAGTCTTAAAGCGGCAGAAGAGCCTGAAGGTTGACATGCACAGTAATAATGGAAATTGTTCTAGAAACTAACCTCCCACTATTCCCGAGTAAACAGCAATAAGCTCTTTCCTCCCTAAGTTGCTTTTGGCCATGATGTTTTATCACAGCAGTAGAAACTGTAAGTAAGACAATGTCTACAGGCCCGACACTTGGGCGGATGTAGGAGGATCATGAACTCAAGGCCAGAACAGTGGCTTGAAGGCCAGACTGGGCTCCGCGAACTCTTTCTCAAAAGCAAACCAAACTGAAAATGTTTTTCACTAGTGAACAACCTGACCGACTCCCAACAAATCCTAACCAGAATATGATCACTTATAACACTGCTTACTGTGCACCGGAGGGCTGCAGAATGCGCCGGGCCCTCAGAGAGACTCAAAGAATGAACTGCACCACGGACTAGGAAGGATGCAAACCTTGTTGTGAGAAGCTGACAAAGTAACTTGGCGCCTCCCATTCCAGCCAAGAGGAACTGTGGGGAGCTGGAAAACCCTGCCGATCAGCTATCTCGTACCTGTGCGTGCTGGGGTGCAGCCCATCCCTCCTAAATTGCAGAGCATCTGTCTGTAACCCAAAGTCCCACGTGAGAGCCGGTATCTATCTACATACACGTAAAGATGCTCAGAGGAAGAGAGAGAAAGAAAAAAGAAACCGAAAATAAGAAATCCTACTACTTAGATTTCAGTTTATCCTGACTCGTGCATTTACAGTATGGGGATTTTTGAATCAAGGGAGAATTAAGGACTCACCCCTGTCCGTATTGGGAATTCCCAAATCCACGGTAGGGATGGTGGTTTCTGCATAGTCACTGTAGTATTCGATAAGGCTGGCCTGCGCCGCCCATGTCTTCTTTACAATGGGTACTGAACACAGGACAGAGGGGAACACGATCATAGCCATGGGCAAAAAAAAGAAACAAAATATCAAATCAGCAGCACGACCCCACAGAGAAGCAACATTCTTTCTCAATGCCCCAAGCCTCGGTGCTTGCACCCGAGGGAGCACCAGTGCCCTCTGCTGGTGAGCGGAGGGCTGAGCACTCTAGTTGAAGGGCTCCTGGCGTGCACATCCCACTTCACCGCCATGTAATAAGACACTGGTCAGATAACACTGCTTTGTTTAGACAAACTGTGAATCGTGTCTCTTCTTCCCAAAGGTTAGTTCATTTTAATTCTCCCATAAATAGACTCTAAAGATATTATTTGGAAGCTGGAGAGATGGCTCGGTGATTAAGGGCACTGGCTGCTCTTATAGAGAGGCCCCAAGTTCAAGTCCCAGCACCCACATGGTGACTCAGAACTATCTGCAGCTCTGCTTACAGGGGATCTGATGCCCTCTTTTGGCCTCCTCGGGCACTGGGTGTACATGTGGTACACATACTACATACAGGCAAAACACTCATATACATAAAGTTAAATTAAATAAATTTAAAATGTATTGTGTGTATATGTGTGCATGCATATGTGTATGTGTGTATGCATGTGTGTGAGTGTATACACGTGTCAGCAGAGGCAAGAGGAGCGCTTGGGCAAGGCCTCTCACTGAGCCTGGAGCACACGCTATTCAGTCAGGCCACACATTCAAACATATGAGCCAGTGGGGGACACTGCACACCCAAACTTTCCACCATGGAGAAAAACCATAGTGAAGTTTCTTCTCTCAAGGAAGTGTCCGTCCCACTGAGGCATTTTAAATGGGAGTGGAGTAAAAGTTTATTTTTTAAAAATTATTATTCAAAAAGAAGAAGGGCTCCTAGCTGCACAGGGAGCATAAATCTTCTTAGGGCTTTCTAGAGTCAGTGAGACCCCTCACTGTAAGAGACAACAGAGTAACCCATTTTTACCCCTGAGAGTTCACCTGCAAACCTGTCTCCTGTTACAAGGGACATCGGAACAATTCATGAATGTTCAGTCCATCAGATGTGAATGGGCCATGAAGTCAAGAGTGAAGGGTTGTTTGGATTCTGAGGAATTTGCTATTATCAGCTGGCAAATGGACCTTTTTCTCCAGGCTCTGGTCGGAGACCAAAAAAGGGCAGTTGACTGGTGTTTGTGTTCCCCCGAGAGTGTTAGGGACGCACACGTGTCCCAGTTACTCATCTTTTGCTAAGTGGCCCTAAGCTTGCAAAGTATCCCTCCTGTCTGATCAAAAACAGCATCTGGGACACGTTCTGCCATTCAACAGCCAGGTAGGGCAGCACGTGGCTCCCTCAGTCAATTAATACTTAATCACCTCATCTGACTAGTGCGGCCGGAAGCAGGTCGGGTTGTCGCCGTACCTCAGCCTCTTTCATCAGAGATGGCAGCTACCACACAGTCTAATTGCCTCCCTGGACACAATCACAACAGTAAAGACAGCTAATAGATTTTGTCTTTTTTTTTTAAATCTGGAAGCAAGAGTATTGTTTGTTTTAAGAGCCAAATGAAGCTATGAAAAAAAACTAATGGCTGAGGAAGTCTCACTTAATCTTTTTAATTAGAGGGAGCCCACAGAAGAACATCACATCCTATCTAATGTGATGGACGAAAGCTGCCCGCCCTGGGAATGTGAGACTCGCAGAGGCGCCATGGAGCAACGAAAAGAAAACACTTAAGGGTTTCTGACAGCTCACATCGCACAGTGCAGACCCTGGGACCCAAGAGGAAGTCACTGAGATGCATTTTAAAAATCAGGGGTCTTTTCCCTACTCACATTTTCAAATGGTGTCAATATATATTACTTCCAGGAGCCTATGAAAAAAATTAAATTCTTTTCGCTACGTTCTGAGAATTTTCTAATCTGTTTCTGTCAGAATCCAGGCAAATTCGGTTAGCAGCGTTGCTCTTTCGTGGTTAGGGATATAAGTAAAAAATTTTAAGATATTCAGACTTGGTCTTGTTATCAATCCATTGTGGTGACATAAAATATGAATTCCGCATGCATTAATCCTTGTCACTCTGTCTCTCTTCTTCCACAGAGGTGACGGGAGGTCATGAACCAGGTAACGGCAAGGCCCACTCTCAGTTTTTCAAAAATATACTTTCTTGTCTGTTTTATTTTTCTTCCCCTTCATTGCCATTTGACCTTTGTTCTTTCAAGGTCTTCTACCCCAGAGAACAGGAAAAAAAAGGAACACCAGTCCCTATCCGGGTATTCTGTTCCAACAGTAACTCGATCTGCCTAGGCTCCACCCAGTGTGTGTTACTGTCTCACACAGGCTTCGGTTCCTTGCTTCCTCATTGCTTCTGAAGAGCAAAAATCTACCTGTGCAGCTCCTGTCCAACTTCCAACTGACCTTGAGTACGGCCAGGCATCAACATGAATAGAGAAGACAATTTATCAACTGAGGTCTGAAATACATCCAAGTATAGTCAGGTTAGAGCAGAGAGCCCCAGTCCGGCCTCCTGGATCAAAGGACTAGCCCTGGAGGCTCCCTAAGGGAAAGCTACTACCTCTTAGCCACAGGAATGGCGCATACCAGGGGCGGGAGAGAAGGCTCAGGGTGGGGGTGGTTAGGGGTGCTATAGCTCTTGTTGCTCTTGCCTGTGTTCAGCTCCCAGCACCCACACAGCAGCTTACAATCATCCTAACTCCAGTTACAGGGAACCTGATGCCCTCTTCTGACCTCCACAAGCACCAGGCATGTGCTCGGTCCACAAACAAATGCCCCTACACGTAAAATAAGTAAATCGTGGATTCTACCTCTGGATGGAGACATGCCATTGTCTCCTCTGATTGGACAGGTACAGACCAACCCCCAGGAAGGTCGATTCACTCTTTCCCAGAATTCCTGTCCCATGCCCCATGCCTCCCTAGAAGTTTCTGCTGGGTCTGTCCATCCTCAAAAAAGTGTGACTTATCCTTATCTACTATTCTCCTTTTTCCAGATGCTGGCCGGAGCCCAAGTATGCTTTCTCTGGGACTCTGGATTTCTCTGGCTTTTCCTAAGGCCCCCACTCCCTGTGTCTCCATGCCTGCCCAACTCAAACCCATAGCCTCATTCATGTGGGCCATATCCCACATCTGGGCAGCTGTCAAGACTTAGGGTTTCCCCTGCTTTGGAGTGTTTCTTTTCAACTCTAATTAAATTGTCTTGGAGTTTCTATTTAAGTCTGTTCTTAATTTATTTTTTTTATTATTTTTAATGAGACTAAGAATCCCAAGAGGTGACTCTGATTACCCTGATAACATTCGGTGATTGTAGCAAGGCTCTCCACATGTCAGGTAACAAGAGGCCATGGAATGTGGGTCTGCTGGGTATTGTTCTCCCCAGTGCTCTCTATAAAATCAAAGGGATCACAGTACTGCCATAGCATGAGGAATGGTCCAGCTATGATTAGATTGGCTGTTTACACACAGACACACACGCACACACACACAATGGCACATGGCACTGTCAGCCACTAATAGGATAACTGATCAGTTTTCTTAAGTTATTTTATTATTTTTCATTTGTGTATGTGTGTCTGTGTGTGCGCGCACACACACATGTGGGTAAGTGTACATGAGAGCCAGAGGTGTCAGATCCCCTGGAGCTGGAGTTATAGGTGATTGTGAACTGACTGACATAGGAGCTGGGAGCCAAACACAAGTCTTCTGGGAGAGAAGTGCGTGTTTCTAAACCCTGAGTCATCTCCCCCGTCCTAGACTAGAGTTTCAAAGGAGTCTGTGCAGAGTCCAGTGGGCAGGCAGGCTTTGTGTCCACCCAGCAAAAGGGGGAACCAATCTGAAAAGCAGCCGTCTTCACAGATGAGTGCAGGGAAGTTTAAAGCTATGCTGCAGAAACCCACATTTGAAGGCTTCAGACCCCCTTAGGTCTCAAGTCTCTGTCACCTCAGATCTGAGAAGAATGCCTGAGATCCTGTGACTTTAAAAAATGTTTAAACTCTGAATTCAACTATAAAAGCATTTCATAGATATCTCTTTTTAAACTTTCATCTTAAACTTAAAGAAATAAAAAAAAAAAAGAACCAAATTATTCAATATTCCTTGGTCAACATGAACAGACATTTCTGTAGACTGTGAAAAATGCCGCAAGTTGAACCTTTAATTTTTCATTTCGTTGTCATCTGAAAATTGCATTCCTCCTAATACCTACATTATTTACATCAATATTGCAAAAAATAATCACTACTCTGAGCACAATTTCAGGATCAAATAAATCAATATAAATTTTTTTCCTACAAAGGAAAAAAAAAAAAAGAAAATCTAGGGTATTTTCCTACCACCTTTTTTCAAAACATTTAAAGATTTATTTTTACTATATGCCTGTGCATGGTGTGTGTGTGTGCAGTGCCCATGGAGGCCAGAAGAGGGCACCAGAACCCTCTGGAACTGGAGTTACACAGTTGTGAGCCACTAGGTGGGTGTTGAAGACTGAATGGAGGTCCTCTGCAACAGCGGCCAATGCCCTTAGTCTCTTCCAGCCCCTCAAAGATATTTTCCAAAATCACCCCCAAAAAAGCCCTGCCTGATATTAAATTTAGGTTAAATTTATGATAAATAAAAATCTTATTTAAACGCCTTCATTGACTCTTAACTGTGGGTCCCCTTGTATAATAAATATATAGATTTAGTCAGTCAGATTTAATAGGATGTGGGATTTGACATGACCAATCCGGGCAAACCTAGCAACATATGATTAACTCACTCTTATTTACTGGGTTTTAATTGTTGGATGATGTCATAGGTGACCCTATAAATTCAAATTGGAATAGTCTTTTGTTTTAAAATATCTTCTCCCTTAAAATATAACCTATTCAGACTGTGCTACTACATAAGATACACACACAAATCTCTCGGCACCCTAATCCCAGGACTGTGCCAGCTGCGTTAGGAAGCTCTCTATGTTCAGGCCACGCCCTGTGAGATCAGTCTTCACAAGGAGAAACAGAAGTGCTCAAATGAAATCATACAAAAGAATGTCCGACTCTAAGCATCAGCAAAGTGCTGATTCAAATGAGACAGGAGAAGAGGAATTGTGCCCATTTACAGTAGGATGGGCCTTTTCTTTTAACATTATCCCTATACCTAACAAACTTCTATAATGAGACACCAGAAATCTGCACCCCAGCATTTCTGGTAAGTCAGGCCACTGTCTCTAAGGTGACTTTTTCCTCTTTTCCAATACAAACATTTGATGAGCAAACCTGTGACTCTTTATTAAAAAGTACCAATGTGCGCACAGGACATAAATATAAAAAGGGATTGTCTTTGTTGGTATTGCATTTCCTTGGAAGCCTCTCTGGTGGTTTCTGTAACAGCAGGACCCTTTACAGAACAGACTTTTACCCGCACGCCGTCTCCGAGACTGCCACAGCTGAGTCTACCATTTTCAATTTAAGGCACTGATCTCAACAGTGTTCGGAAGAGCTATGACCACTCACGCTTCAGGACAAAATTGCCTCTCCTAAGTGATCTCGGGGATTGGAGTGGCCCAGCGAGGAGCCCTGATCAAACAGCCTCTTTCCCTTAGGCTTCCAGCAGCATTATCTCTTGTCTTGAATTTACACCTGGCTTGCACTGTTTCAAAAGACATTTGGGATCTCAAAATGTCAAGGAAAGTGAAAAGCCCCAAACATACTTCTGTCAGCATGAAATTTCTTGCATGTTTTTACTGCAACAAAAATCTCCTCCTTCTTTACTGGTATTCCCTAAAAAGTGGGAGTAGGGAAGAGAAAGAAAAAAAAAACTGTTACATACATTTGCAGCATTACCCAGACTTCATGAACGCAGTAGATCTTAAATATAAAATGAATCAATGCCATAGATATCTATTTCCACGGTAGTTTTAGGGAAGAGAGAGGACTTGTGGGAAAACTGACAGTGTAGGCTCTGGAGTCGGGCAGCACGGAATCTGCCTCCCAGCTCGGCCCTGGACCTACATGAGTCCAGCCCTGAACCTATCCCCCTCCCACGCCTAAACTTGCATCCCAGATCAGCCTTGGACTTGAATCCTAGCTTAGCCCTGTACCTGTACCTCAGGTAAGTCCTGGACCTGCATGGCAGCTCAGCCCTGCACTCATACCCCGGCTCAGCAGTTACAGACTGTGAGCCATACTAACAAGTCTCTTACACTCTCTGGGCTCCCCGATCACTGAGCGATCAGGACGGACAGTCGCCAGAAGGCTGCTGTTGTTGCTAACTTACTAAGTACGTGGTGGGTAACTAACAAATGTGAGTTACTGTCTATTCATGTTTTGAGCTAGTGGAGACTTTGACAAAGGGAGAAGAACAGAAGATGACTTCATGCAAGCGGGAGATGTCTGCTTCTCTGGGTCTGGCCACACGTGGAGCTGGAAGTCATGCATGGCTCCTTACTGTCTACTTGAATCTAGGCCACGGATATTCTGCCTTCTGCTTCAAACCCTTGGTGGGAGGAAGCTCACACAGGTTGAAGGAGTCACAGAGAGATTTGATGTCGATGTATACCTTCAGCTCCTCCCTGGGGGCAGCTCTGACCCCACTTACTGGTTATACGTTTTGCCGACTTTACACAAACTAGAGTCACTTGGGAAGGCGGCCTCTCAATTGATCGTTTGCTTCCATCAGCCTGGCCTGTGGGACACTCTCTCCATTAAACACTGATGTAGGACTCAGCCCACTGTGGGTGGCATCACTCCTGGGCAAGTGGCCCTGGTTTGTACTTAAAAGCTGGCTAAGAAAGCCATGGAGAGCAAGCCAGTAAGCAGTGTTCCTTCAGTCTCTGCTTCAGTGCCTGCCTCCAGTGCCTGCCCTGACTTCCTTCCGTGGTGGACTGTGATGGGGATGGGGAAGCCAAATAAACCCTTCTCTCCCCCACTTTCCTTTGGTCAGTTTGTCACAGCAACAATAAGCAAACTACAACACCCCTTCTTTATGTCTTCTTATATGACTGTAGTAAGAGTCACGGTGACGCCACTGGGGTTGGTTCATATTGATGTACTTATTACTCAAGATACCAAGAGCATTGCAAAGCAAATAGGTTTTAGGTCTAGAAAGACTGGTTGTCCACTGGGAACTACAAATATTACAAGTCCCCTCTATTGTCACACTATGTGACAATATGTGTGTGTGTGTGTGTGTGCAATGTTTGTATGCAGTGTATGTGTGTGCAGTGTGTACATGTGCATGCAGTGTATTGTGTACAGTATGTGCAATATATGTGTGTGCAATGTGTGTATGCAGTATGTGTGTGTGTATATAGTATGTTTGTATCTGTGCAATGTGTGTTTAAGACGGCACACACAATAACTGACCTGAGAACAACACACACTATATCAAGTTGTAGAATGTATTTACTTAATGAGGAGAAAAAGAAAACAAAACCCCAGAGGTCAATGATTTAGCACGTTTCAGGGTCATAGTGGGACTCGAACATAGATCTGCCATGAAGACTTAGTGTCTGTCCCGGGAGAATCTGAACTGTGCCAGGTGAGACCAAAAGCAAGATCACCTGCTGAGAGGGGGGGGCGCAGGCACATGGGCAGGCCTCGTGTGTCACAGGAAATGGCTGCACTGGCCTTTCTAAGAGTGGAACCGAATTTCTATCACCTCAGGCCGCTCCTTCAGTGGACCTAGGCAGAACTTCCCTTCCCTGGCTTCCTAATCTGGAAAGGCCACAGCTAAGTAGTGACAACTGCGGTCTTCCTTTGGATTTCCAGAACAACTGGTGACCCTCAAGTGAAGCCAGAATGTGCGGATTACTTTACTTCCTTATTCCTTAAATGCAAAGCATATATAAAAGACTGTGATACGGTTGTGAGCAGCCGCAGGAGAGTACTGTCAATGTGGTGCTGGAGGGGGGTAGGGGGAGAGGGAGGGAAGAGGGAGGGAGGGGGGAGGGAGCGAGGGAGGGGGATTCAGAGAGAGGGAAGGGAAGGGATTGAGGGAAGGGGAAAGGGAGGAGGAGGAAGGGAAGGAGGAGGGATAGAGGGAAGGGGACTTGGAAGGAGAAGGGAGGGAAGATGGGAGGTAGGGAAGGACAGAAAGAAAAGAGCAGAGGGGGAAAGACAGGAAGAAGGGTAAAGGCCAGAGGGGCAGGCCTTACATGACAAAGGCCCTACTCAGTGCACATACTCTTTCTGCCTACTGCACCCCTCCTTCCCTGCCCACAAACCCTGTCACACACACCCCGGCGTTCCCTGAGACAGTCTCTTTAGGAGACAACGCTTTCTGCTCCTGGTGCACCACACTAACCCTCCCACGACCCACTTGTTCCCTCCAGCTCTTCTCTCCCGGGCACTGGCTTCTGAGTGGTGAGCAGACTCGGGTCCAGGAACACTGACTCTCTGTGCATCCCTCATCTAAATACGGAAGACGGGAATAGCAACAGTACTTACCTAGAAGGCATAAGGCATATGGCTGCGGCCTGGCTTGGAGCAAAAGCTGGTTTATGTTTAAATACATGAATTACCAGGATAATGCTATGTCCACAACAAGCAAATGTTATGCACACAATATGCATATCCTCCTCTGGCCCAGGAGGAAGATGTTCTCACTTACACAGAGCGGCAGGAAAGAATGGAACGTGGTGACACAACGGGGGTCCACGTCTTCCGTACAAAACTCAGGCACAGGGGTGAGGGCCGGTCCTCCACCTTTGTCCCAGATGTAGAGGGCAATCTAGCTCAAGACAAGAGAGCAGTGGAGAGGACAGAGCTAAGTGAAAGCCACAGATGTAAAAATGTCCCAGGGGGCAGTGGGACACGCGTCCTAGAAAGAGCATTAGGTTGAACCCTCTCAATATATTAATATTCAACAGAAACTTTCTTCATTTTTTTTAAAATGGTAATATGACATAGATTGATCTGATGCTTTATACGTTATAAACAGTTAACTATGAATCAATATTCATACATGCAAACAAAAAATCCCAGCGATGACAAACAAACAAACAACACTAAAGTGCTTTGAGAAAATGCACAGAAAGTAACACAAGGAATGGGACTTCAGCTCCATTCCCAGAGTCACCAGCTGTGACCTGGAAACACTGTGTTGGTTTGAATGAGAACGGTCCACACAGGCTCCTAGGTCTGGGTGCTGCTCCCTACTTGGTAGAACTGCTGAAGAAGGATTAGGAGGCGTGGCCTTGCTGGAGACAAGCCCCCGGAGTCTGCCTGTCTCTGTCTCTCAGCACTGGGACTGAGTGACTGACCAGGCTTTTCCTGTGAGTGCAGGATCTGAACTCAGACCCTCACACTAACACAGTTGCCACTTGCCCAGCCTGAAAAAACAAAATGTATTTTTTTAAAGTAAGTTGAAGTTCAAAAAAAAAAGGTTTAAATTATCTGCAATAGAGAAACTCTCACAGATAATTATGACACATGTCCAAAATGTTCACAGAGACAATCATTATCACAGTGAGAAACCAGGAGCCAAGCAGGCACTCACAATCAAGAGAGAATTATAATTAATACAAGAGACCACTATTTGAGCTAGAGAGGTGACTCGGCAGCTATGACCACTTCTGCTCTGGCAGAGGACTGGGGGTCAGTTTCCATCACCCAACAGTGACTTAGAACTACCTGTAGCTCCGTTCCAGGGGATCTAATGCCCCCTTCTGGCCACTGTAAGTACTGCACATACACAGTTATATATGCATACACACAGGCAAACACTCATACATATAAAAGAAAAATAAATCAATCCTAAGCTTCTGGGAAGGATACAGGCAGAGAAACACTCATCCTCCCTGAGGGCCGTGGTCGGGGTGGTCACTAGGAATTTAACCATGCTCCAGTGAGTATATGGCAACACAAACGCACTTGTTTTTTCCAGTTTTTTTTTGGGGGGGTGGGAGGTATAGAAGTGGGGGTAGGGAGGGGAGCAGACATGGGAAGATTTGGAGGTGAGTATGATCAGGTGCATAATATAAGATTCCCAAATAATCAATTAAAATTTCATTTTGGCATGCTTTTAAACACTCACCTCCAGACCCATCTACCTATCCAACAGTGGGGAGAACATGAAGGAATGTGGGGAAAGGCACTATTATGGGATATAAAATATAAGACACAAATCTGCATCAAAACACATGACTATTTTTGTTTCTTACAGAGACAGCGGCAATAGTCAGGACAGTTCTAACAACCACTGAGTTCAACTTAGCGACTCCTTGATCACCAGACCTAATCAATCAACCATGACCTACCTCGTGCTTTAAGTCAATTGTGAAGTCGGACTTCAGCGGCTCACTCTTTAATCTCTTGGTAAGCCTGGAAAACAGAGACATCCCTTTCTTTTGTTTGCTTTTAGAGCAAAAGGATTGTCAAACAATAACAACAGATTCGTGAAAATTTCTAATAACTGAACAAAATATAAATTTTAAGATAAAAGTATGTGGCTTGGAAGGAAAACAAAAAGATTTTTCCCATGGTTCCTTTCTCACACAGAAGAAAGCCTCGCACTCCTGGAGTCTTAAGCCCCACGTGCTCCCTGGAGCACACCCTCCCACACACGCCTCAGCCAGTCCTCTATGCCAAGCTTTTGTTTCAAGACCAAGCCGAGGAACCTTCCCTAGAAAGCTGTTCTTCACTAACCCGTCAGAACAGACACATCAAAAGAGAAAGAGTCCTGTGAAAATTAGACCAAGAGCAAGCCTAAATGAATTCCCTACCCCACCACTCCTGTGCCTTCTGTCTGTCTCTAACAAAGGGCTTATTCTACATTTACTCAACATTGTGTAGGAGTGGAATGGAGAATGTCTTGTCTTAACCAATTTTTAAAATTCTTATTTATTTTATTTATATGAACACTTGGCCTGCATGTGAGCCACTTGCATGCAGTGCCCATAGAGGCCAGAAGAGGGCGTTGAATCCCTTGGACCTGGACTTGTACATGGTTACAAAATGTCTTGTGGGTGCTGGGAACCAAATCAGGGTTTGGGAAGAATTTACTGACCCAGAATAGCATTCAAAATCATAAACAAATGTTATCAACCTATTCACAAGCTGCTTCCAACCTTCATGGTGAAGAGCTGTTCTCTTTAAGGTTGCTTTCTAACTATTGGCTGCTTTCAGCGAGTGATCACTACAGTTCCCGTGTGCACACACACACACAAACACACACACACAGAGGGAGAGATTTAATAATAATTGTTTAACAAATCTTGCCACCAACATTTGCTATACTAGATGGGGTTTATTATCTTTTTTTTTTTAATTCCTTATCTACATGGGGGGAGGAACAAAACATAGTCTAAAAGGCCAGATTTTGAATTTGTTACTATGGCAAAGTCCACATTTAAAAAAAAAAAAACTTGGTGGGTTTTACAGGCAGAAAGAAAACAGTGGGAGGGAGGAAAGAGGGAGAGAAGGAGGGAGGGAGGGGAAAGACCCTGATTACTGACTAAAGCTCTCATTTGTTGGTCGCTACTCAGTGTGGTAAGGAGCAGATGTCACTGGATGCCAAGGTCACCGGGCGCTATCTTTCCAGCTTTACAGGGGACATGCTCGAAGCTTTCTGAACTCCACGGCCCTATGTTCAGGAGCCACAGTTCACTACAGCGTCTGATGAATATCTGTGGTGCTTACATCTCTGTGTTGACTATAGTCAACTCCTCTTAGGAGGAGGGGAGGTCAGTAGACATCATTCAGGGGTTTGTAACTTGACAAAAGATGTCCGGAGAGCTGTGCATTCTTCAGAGGTCACAGAGAAGAGGTGTTAGCACTAAACAAGAGGGTGGCCTGTACCAGCTACTGAAACTGCAAATTCCTTTATCTTGACATTTCCCAGGCTCCAAACTCTCAGGCACATACCTTCCTTGCTTATAAATGAGCCGGCTTGCAGTATTTTGTTATAGCAGGCCAGACTAAGACATCTACACACCCAGCTACCACAAGGAAACCCTCAGGTTCTCTCCTATCTCAGCAGAAACCATGCTTAAGCTGGGCTGAGGAGATGGGAGATGCTATGGAAACTACATCGGCTGCCTCCATCATCAACAGATGACTTCAATGGGTTCCATATACCCACAGGCACACATGTGCACACACACAAGCACACACTCATACACACACAGTAGATACATGCAAAACCTTTTTAAAAGCATAAATAATTGAGACCCAGGCCATGAGAGGGAGCCCACCCCTGACACTGCCCAGAGGGTCAGGAGTCAAATCCTGGATATCCCAGAGACCCAGGATAGAACAAAACACAAACAGAAAAAAAAAATAAAGTCAATGAAATAACTCCTAATGATTGGTGTCTGGCCCGACTGTCATCAGAGAGGCTTCACCTAGCAACTGATAGAAACAGATACAGAGATTCACAGCCAAACGTGAGGTAGAGCTTTAGGAATCCCAGGGAAGAGAGGGAGGAAGGATTGTAAGGGCCAGAGGGGTCAAGGACACCATTAAAAAACAACAACAACAACAACAATAAACACAGAATCAACTAACCTGAGCCCACAGGGGCTCACAGAGACTGAACCACCAACCAGGGAGTATGCATGGGTCTGACCTAGGCCCTCCGCACACTAGAACATGTTAGAACGAGGCAAAACATCTGACAAAGAGCTGAGGGGGACAAGAGCCAGGCCAAGTGGGGCTCCTGAACTGGGAGACCAATGTGAAACATCCCATCAGGTTATCAAACTTACAGAAAATACTGTAAAATTCAGCACATTTAATTTTAGAGTCAAACCAGCAAAAAGCCTGCATGTTTTAATGAGACAAGAGGCTCTAAGGACAGGCTTAGTTATATCAGTTTCGCCTAAAAACTGTAAATTTGCTGTGTATTGCTAGTCTTTTCTTAAGATTTTATTTTATGTATGTGAGCACACTGTAGCTGTCCTCAGACACACCAGAAGAGGGCACCAGGTCCCATTACGGATGGTTGTGAGTCACCATGTGGTTGCTGGGAATTGAACTCAGGACCTCTGGAAGAGCAGTCAATGCTCTTAACCACTGAGCCATCTCTCCAGCTCTTCTTGTGGGACTCCTAACAGTGGGAGCAGGGGCTGTCTCTGACTCTGTTGCCTACCTTTGGGACCCTTTCCCCTTACTGGGCTGCCTTGTGTAGCCTTAATAGGAGAGGAGGTGCCTAGTCTCACTGCAACTTGATATGGCATGGCTGGTTGGTATCCATGGAGACCTATCCTTTTCTTAAGAGATATGGGGGTAGGGGGACTGGGAAGACAAGAGGTAGAAGAAACTGCAATGAGTGTTTTATTTTAAATTTTAAACACCATAATAAAAATAAGCTTTGCAAATAAAAACTCATAATTATGTACTGTAATAATTTCAAAATGCTTAAAAGAAAGGAGTTTGGATGCTCTCACCACAAATGATAATCATGTTTGAGAAGACAAATGCCCAGGCTGGTGAGATGGCTCAGTGGTTAAGAGCATTGACTATTCTTCTGGAGGTCATGAGTTCAAATCCCAGCAACCATATGGTGGCTCACAGCCATCTGTAATGGGATCCGATGCCCTCTTATGGGGTGTCTGAAGACAGCTACAGTGTACTTACATACAATAATAAAATAAATTAAAAAGGCCGGAGCAAGAGGGACAAGGGAATGGGAAAAATAAAAAAATAAAAATATAAAAAACAAAAAAAATTTTAAAAAAAGATAAGACAAATGTGCACTTCCTGGTTTATACATTTCTTTGCACTTTAAGTGTGTGGGCATTTGTGTGCATTGATGTGGACACACTGTGTGTCTGCAGTGAGAGCCCGCAGAGGCCAGAAGATGACATTGGATCCCCAGGAACTGGAGTTAGAGATGGTTGTGAGCCTCCACATGGATGCTGGCCATCAAACCTAGATCCTTTGTAAGAACAACCAGTGTTCTCAACCTCCAAGGCCTCTCCCCAGCCTCTGCATACCCTGACTGAAACAGTGCACAGCCTTACATGCACTGAAACACCTTGTGGTACCCACTAGAGTGTGTGACATTATGCATCACTTAGAAACTAAATTTAATTTAAAAGCTTTAGGCCAAGAGCTTATCTTGTGGGAAGTTCAAAAAGTTCCTAGAATTTCCCAGAAGACCCCCAAAAGACAGAGAAACATGGCGCCAGATAATGTCTGCTCTTCACCACAGTGGACAGTGACCAACAAACTCCAACTTAAAATTGTGCAGGCTGGGTAATCGCTCTGCCACTGAGCTATGTCCCTGAGGCAGCTGTGCCATCGATTCTGGGACAGAGCATAGTCACAGTGTGCGAAACTACCACACGAGACCCGAGGCACGCAGGTGTTTAGGACAGCTGTGAATTCACATGGCGTGTGCCTGTCCACCTCAGCCCACCTCTGATGATACAAAGGCCACAGACATCTTCCAGCCTTCCATCTTCCAAAGACAAAAAGGTGCACAATTAAGGCAAGCTAACAAAAACCTGAAGACAACATATTTCTCCTCAGCTCAACTAGGTCAGCTTCACTCTCTCCTTACAGCTGTGAGCGCCCTGATGCAGCTATGCACAGGACAGACCTCACTGACTGCCCAGAGAGCCTTCAGGAGCGGCCTGAGCCTGGCACACTGCATCTGCTCATACATTCCCTTAATTAGCCTCCTCTCCAATCCCCACAAGTCACATGATTCCTCCACGTTCTCTCACCCTTTGGTCCCCTCCCTTAGTCTGATGACTTATTAGTCAGTTCACTTTGCCAGAAACTCCTAGGAAGTAGAAAGAGCTCTGTCTATAGGGCTTTGTAAGGGCCGGTGCTGAGGTAAAAGCATCCTGTCTGGCTCTCTGTCACTTTTTCCCATTCCTTCAGACCACCTCTGGCTGAAGACACATCAGAGAACCAATGAGACATCAGTTTCCAAAATCAGTGAAATATCACACTCTCCCCAAAACGTCTACTGAATTCTTACTTGTTCACAAGCGGGATGCTGAGAGCCCAGCCAGCTGCGAAGTCGGGATATTTAAAGGCTGTCGGGTTCTCGGAGAAGGCGTAATGGTGGATGATTGTTGATTCTTCGTCGTACAGTGCTTTTCCTAAAAACCATTCCTGTTAGACAAAAAGACAAAACATAATTCCCGAAAAGCCACTTAGTTGTAAAGCCAAAGGCAAAGTTGCACAGCAGCAGAATTAGCCAACTAAGTATCTTGGGAGATAAAGTTAACATAAGTTATGTTTCTGTAGAATCCAAATAAAATATAATTAACATCAATATGACAATAAATCTATCACAATCTTTATAGCTAAGAAGTAATTCAAGATCGGATCGATGGTGTGAACACAATACTTGCTATCACTATACCATAATATAAGAATTTGTTTTCATTTTCAAAACCCTGTTATTGCCTAAATTTTTGTATGTGCAGATAGATGTGTGCCATAAACATAAGAATTTTTCTTAATTTTAAATTGTGTGTGTGTGTGTGTGTGTGTGTGTGTGTGTGTGTGTGTAGACAGTTGTGGGCTCTAGCATTCAAACTTAGATAATCAGGCTTGGCTACAGGTGCCTTTACCCCTTTCTCCAGTCTGAGGGGTATTTTTATAGAATACTCCATATAAGAATATTAAGACGAAGGAAACCACTGAGTTTCTTATAAAAGACTTACTTATTTATATTTTATGTGAATAAGGTTTTTGCCTGCATGTCTGTCTATGCACCACATGCATGCAGTGGCTAAAAGAAAGCATCAGATCTCCTGGAATCGGAGTTACAGATACCTGTGAGCCACCACGTGGATGCCAAGGTTCAAACATAGGTCCTTTGTCAGAACAGTCTTAACCCCTGAGCCATCTCTCAGCTCCAACCACAGAGGTTTAAAATAAATCTCTTTGAAAAGTTCCTTCCAGAGTTACATTCATCCACTCATTCATCCATTCGCTCAATATTTATTTATCAAGAGCCTACAATGTTCAGGGATGCAGCTTGTACAATTGAGGGGTGGGGACAGAAACTAAAGGAGGTGCGGCAACCGACCGGGGTTGGGGGTTGAGGGAGCCTGCCCTGGAAAGAAAAACCTCTTAAGACAAACAACAGCGGTGAGATACTATCAAGAAGCTCACGGTGAGGGGAATAAAACCGAATCTGAGGAAGAACAGAAAATGCAGTTAGTGCACTGAAGTCCCCGGAATGGAGAAACTAAAATCATCAACGATAAGGAAGTCCCGTGTCTGGCACACAGTAGGTGCAGGGGAACCTGATAGGAAAAGAGGCAAATGGACCAGATGGGGCTTCTCGTACGAGAGGAATATTATCTGTGTTCAAAGTGCAATGGAAAACACCCAGCCACCACAGGACGGCCTGGCTCAGACCTCCACAGCCACCGAGATAAAGCAAACGCAAGAAAAACACAGAACGGCTGCTGGAAGGTGTCAGGAAACAACAGCGGAAGGAGGGACCGGAAGAGCTGATCCCCGACCCGGAAGCACCATTCTTCCAACCTCCCTCCCCATCCCTTCTCACGGAGCTTTCAGCACCTGAACCTTCTGGGCCGACACTGTTTGACGCAAAACATATCATCATATTTTATCTCCTAATTACAGTGTCCAGCTATTATAAAGCACATAGGACTGCTTATTGATATTTTTATTGAGGTCATAAACTATCTTTAGGAAAGACTCAATGGAGACTCTGTGGAAAGAGCCATACATCTTCCTCCATAACTAATGGCTTTCTTAGTGGCTCTGCAAAAAGAACAATATGAGAGATAAAACTGGTAAAATAACCAGTGATATTCTACGAGGACTACTCGTAACCAGCACCATGCCTCATTGCTATTAAAAATAAATCAAAGTTAGCATGCCTTATCAGCTGTCCAGATGTTAAAGGCATATTATGGGGTGGAAAAGCTCAAACAAGATATAGGAGATTTACACAAACCAGTTAAGAAGGCATTTGAACCGCGATCAATTCCTTCAGTAACTATTAAACTTATACATTTAAAACACTGAACAAGGACCTAAGTTTGCATTTGCACAGATGCTTAGGAGACGGTGAGGACGGTGTCAGAATCAAAATCCCCAGTTAGTTCCCATGCATGGCACAGTTATTATTTCAGTGTGGCTTCTTTGTGTCAGCAATGACCTTCTTTTCCTCCTAAGATTTCAAACAGTAGAGGGGGGAAAAAAAAGCCCCACTGGTTTGAACTGATCTCAATATTATGTAATCTGTATTCCGTCATGCTACTTTCAAAGGAAATAAAACATCTCGGATTTTATTTTCTCCATACAGCAGAGTTCAGAAAGGAAAGGCAAACGTCTCCTTTTGCCTCCAATCTGAACTTGCTTCTCACGAACTCCCTCTGAACTTCTCCATTTATCATCCCGACTTCCTTAAAGAGTCACTGTGAGTCACCATCTGCCCTGCAGAATTAGAACCACGGGTAATGACACAAGAGTCTCCAGGTGGCGTGGACGCTGGGAAAGAGGTCGCAACCCCAACATTCAAAAGAAAAAGAAGATTTAGGGGTCTCCCACAAGTCAGAAGGAAATGTGAATGTCTCACCAATGGTTCACACAAAACACAGCAGCAACAAGTTCCATCGCTGGTCCTGGCACCGTCTGGGAGGGCTGGGGGGACGTGTTTGTAGCCCTTCTCCTACCTAAGGGGTGTCCCATCCAGTTACGTCTGTGGCTTCTCAGAAGTCAATGGAAAGAAGCCACAATGAACGTTTCCAGCGCTTAACACTATCAAGACCAGTGGGTTTATTACAGCGGTGGACCACGCCGCTTACAAACGCAGTCCACGGCTGAGTGGTGTTTCTGCACCAGCACCGTGGCCTGTATTCCACAGACATTAGTTACATATGCATACATATATGCATGCAAAACCGGTGGTGGCACACGCCTTTAATCCCAGCACTTGGGAGGCAGAGGCAGGCGGATTTCTGAGTTCGAGGCCAGCCTGGTCTACTGAGTGAGTTCCAGGACAGCCAGGGCTACACAGAGAAACCCTGTCTCGAAAACCCAAAAAAAAAAAAAAAAAAAAAAAACCATCACCACATATAAGATAAAACACAAATAAATAAGAATATTTCTGTGTATCATATATGTGTCTTTTTCTGATGAGGAAAAACAGCCAATTTAATTTTATTCCTGTAGAAAATTAGTCAATGATTCTACAAAGGTGCTGCTGCTGATGATGATGGTGATGATGATGATGGTGTCATTGCTTTTGTTATGGTTTTCACTTCCTTACATTGTCAACACAAATAAATACACTTTGTTTTTTTCACAGAGAATGGCTTGTTTTATATTCTCTGTAAGCTGTCAACCTCAGAAAATTTTACCACAATGATTTCCAAGCTCAAGCTACCATTTCAAAAAAATCTCTTAATGAAAATTACGTTTTCTCTGTATCATTGTCCCAGGAGTCAAAGCATGGTTTTGAAGTTGTACGCACCTTAGATGGGTCATATCGTCTGAGCGTTTCTAGGAGTCTGGGGATTTGGATTCTCGTCTCTTCTTCACAGAAGAAAATCCACGCTGAATTCTTGCTGTATGTTACAGAAAAGCTGATAGGAAGAAATGGGTTATGGCACGCAGATTCACGGTACACAGTCTATGTAAGGCAGGAGAGGAGTTTGCAGTAAGGTTTAAGCCAGTATCTAGGAGATGGTGGGTGGTAAGAAGGCAAGGTGTCTGCTGTGCACACGTCACATATTACTGCTGTGTATCTCAGCTTCAACTGAGAAGAGAGCCAGGGACTACCAGTCTCTAGACTGTGGGAGTTCTCATAATTCATTCTGCCCATAATAACAACAGTTTAGAAGAACAATTTAAATGTAAGTTTGAAGCATTTTGTCATTTAAGAAAGAAACACATTTAAAAAGTAAAAAACTTTGAGGATGGAGTGATAGCTCAGTGGTTAGAGCACTGGCTGCTCTTGCAGAGGACCCAGGTTCAATGCCCAGCACCCGCATAGCAGCTCACAACCATCCAGTTCCAGGGGATTCCACGCCCTCTTCTGGCTTCTGTAGGTACTGCATGCAAGTAGTGCACATATACACAAGCAGGCAAACATTCATACCTATAAACTAAATCATTTTTTAAAGAAAGTAAGCAAAACTAATTATAATTAAGAATCAGTCATGAAAAAAAATCTAGTTCATACAGTAATCACAAAATATAAAACTCAAATTTAATCCATTTACCATCTCAAGAAACACACAACCTCTTAATAATTTGAAAAACCTTTCTAAGAAGTACCAGAGTGTGGGGGCCCAAATGCCAATGATTGACACAGTTGAGTCAAAGGTACCTACTGTGGTAACAAGGGAAGGATGGTCCAAGCACCTTCCTGCTTCGCCAACTGATGGAGAAGGAGGACTCTGGGGACATCCTGAAAATATAACAGCCAAAGAGAAAAAGTAAAAATAAAAGCACCTCCAAAAAATTGCAAAAGGCAATGCTATCTGACATGCTATCCTTTGCACTGTTGCTAGCACTGCTGTGCTTCGCAGGCTGCCCCGAGGCCACTGCACTCAAGTTTCTCAGCAAAACTCAACCAACTCCCCCCACCCCACCGCCACAAATGTCCATGGCCTAGGTGGGGAACTAATTTGGAGATTTGCAAATGTAATCAGGGAGGGAAGACCATGGGGTTGCTTATCAGGAATAACTCAAGAACACAAACAAAACTTGTACAGACCCGTAGTAAGCAAAATGTGTTCTGTAAAACCCTGTTGTCTGAACAATATTCCATCTATCTCGTGTGCCAAATTTTTGTTTACAGTATCCAAAAATATCTGTAAAAACGTTTTGTACCATAGAAACAACACCCTAAGTCTAGGTCCTAGAAATATCGTCCTTACTCAGGCAATAGGAATGGCTTCCTGAAAGGTCTATCAACTGATAAACACAGAAGAAATCAAAAGAGCCTTAAAATGAAGCACCACAGATACAGAAATACACACAAATAAAGACAGAACACAGTGATCTCAAGGCTGCGCATATTAGCTTCAAAGTTCACTGCTATTTGCTATATTTCAAGTTGTTGGGAGAGCCAAAAGTCAGAGTTTCACATCTCATATACTTGAGCCTTTTCCCTCCAACAAACATTTTTGTGTCTCCTATTGTGCATTAACTAGAAAATGAATCCATAGTGGCTGTTAACAAAGAACTCAACGATGAATTCCTAAACATCTGAGACGTTCACCATAACATCACAAACACACACTACATTTGAGATCCAGGGTCCCAAGATAATTCCAATTCCACACCACTATTCCAGTGTATATACATTTATTATTGACTATAGGTGGGTTTAATACAAATTGTTTCTGCTGGATGGATATCAATTTTCCCTCATTTCCTTCTTCTATGTGGTATTTGTTCCAATTTTATGTACAAATTCGTAAATCAATAGTTAGATCAGACAAACAATGTGACATGCTCAGAATGAAGCCAGCCTAAAGGCTGAATTAAGTTACCTAAAATAGAACAAGATCAATAATTCAGAGCCTTTCTACTGTTGCTTCTGAATCATGCACAAATTTTTATCCCCTTTTAAAATTTGCAATGTATACATATAAGCATATATATTCATGAATGATTATGTAAGAGCAAAAACATGTATAAACTAATGATATTAATATTTGCATAATACAGAAATAATTATATTTGAATGTCAATGTGAACTAAGAAGATGTATAGCAAACACTGTTAAAATCTTGAGATAGAAAGCAAGTGCTAATGAGTCACCAAGCAGCCATTAAAATCATGATTAAAAAGTACTATCCCAGTGGAAACGCCTTTGTGTCAAATGGGGAAACTGGACTGATTCCTATGATAAAGCTGTAGCAGGATACTTATTCTGCTAATTGTATTTGCAGTGGAGCTCAGTGATTAGGCAGTGGAAGAGGAGGTGGAGCTGGGAGAGAAAAAGAGGAAGGGGAGGGGAGAAAAGAGGAAGGGGAGGAGAAGAGGGAGGCTATCAACCATAGAGAACCACAGATGGGTCGAAAGCTGTCCCAGGTAGCAACTTTTATCAAAAGGTTAGATATTGGGTAACAACTCTAATTGTATGGGCATCTTGTTGACTGAGCATTTCTAAATATATAAATCCTTTACATAATCATTAAACTTTAAGAGTCTCATTTCTATCGGGTATTTTGAGGATGGCAGATATTGCCTGGGGTTCAGCTGAGCTCTGTGGATGCAGCGTGGGGGATGGTGTCTCATGGGTGCCGGGGCCTGCGCATCTAGCTAGCCGGAGCTCGGGTCAGAGCCAAGGAACAGCAGGAACATGGTGGCTGCCTGGGAACAAGGCAGACTGGGTACTGTTTTCTAAATATCTCCCCCTACATAAAGCAACTTCTTATGTAAGCAAAAACCTGAAGCAAACAGAAAGTGACAAAGTTCATTTTGCAATGTCAGAATGATGAGGTGCATGCTTCAAAAGGCCTTCAGTGAAGTTAAAATAGGGTGATACTGTTTTTCTTTTAAATTGAGGGCAGTCTTCCTCTTCGTTACTGTGATAAGACCATGGCCAAGGCAACTTACAAAAGAAAATGCTTTTGCTTATTGTACCCAGTATACACGTCTGTAGGTTAAACCCCCACTCCTGGTACCAACTTCTATCTTTGTTGCTTTTCTATTATTTAAGACATTATAACCAAGGTTACTTATAGAATAGAGTATTTATTTGGGGCTTACAAGTATCAGAGGGTCCACAACAACCATGGTGGGGAGCATGACAGGGCACATGCAGGCCTGACAGCAGGACAGTAGTTGAGAGTTCACATCTTTAAGACAACCACAGGGCAGAAAACCCTAATTGGGAATGAAGTGGGCTTTTGAATCCTCAAGGCACCCTCAGTGACAAACCAACATGCCTCTTAATTCTTCCCTAACAGTTCCACCAACTGGGGACCAAGTATTCAAACATGAGCCCCTGGGGGTCATTTTCATTCAAACCAACACAAGAGGAGTGGAATACGCCACAAATTTTTACTTGTGAATCCATATTCCACATCACAGTTGTGGGACATGTTCAACAGGTAGCACCAGGCTTCCATGCCAACAGCAAGAACACATTGCCTAGACACCGGTTTATGAATGACTTCTACCACAATACAAATACAAGAAGAGTTTAGTCAGCACAAAGAAAGGAGTCAAATCCTCTTCTGAAATAGATTCTATGGACTAACAGGAGACTAAACCTACTCCTGACTTCACTGCTTTTCATTCACTAAATTGTTTGGCATGTCTCCTATCTTCTACTGTGACCATAAGAAGGGCCAGGCTTCTGTCTTTGTTTCATGCTTCTGTATCTCTAAGTATTCAATCTCCATGTATCTTGTTGGTTATAGTCCCTATTCAGTGTACTCAAAAATGACAAGCAGGCTCCAGCTGCTACACTCAGAAACCTAGTCTTCACTGATGGTAGAGCAAGCCGATTTCATCTTAATTATAAAGAAATGTTAATCTAGTCTAGCCAAAATGCCTAAGAGCTTTTATTCTCACCACACACTCAGATGTATACCACGTCTAAATTATTAAAAGTTGCAATAAGGGCTGGAGAGAGGGCTCAGTGGGCAAAGGCGATTGCTGTTGAAATCTGACAACAAGAGTTCAATCCCCAGAACCCACATAAAGGTAGAAGGAGAGTACCGACTCCACAGAGTTGTTCTCTGACCTCCATAGGCACGCGCACACACACACACACACACACACACACACACACACACACACACAATGCAGGCACAGTTATAATAAATAAAATGAGTTGTTTTAAAAGGCCACAGTAAGATATTCTATCAAATTATTTATGTTTAATCCATCACCACAAGATTTAAAGGTGCTATGTCACCGGCTCTGTGACACCTTTACACACAAACAGATGTATGGGGTTCTGTGGTTGTTGCTGCTTTTAAAGTTTTTGTTGTTGTTGTTGTTTTGTTTTTTGTTTTTTTGTTTTTTTGAGACAGGGTTTCTTGGTGTAGCCTTAACTGTGCTGGAACTTGCTCTGTAGACCAGGCTGGCTTCCAACTCACAAAGATCCACCTGCCTCTGCCTCCTGAGTGCTGGGATTAAACATGTGCACCACCACTACCTGGTAAAACAAATACTTTTAGTAAGTCATTGGAAAGAGGTTTTTGTTGTTGTTTTGTTTTGTTTTCCATAGATGCTGCTGCTGAGGGGAGGACTGCTCACCTAGCAGAACGAAGGCCCTGGATTTGTTCCCCAGCACTGAAAAGTAAGAAAAGGGAAGGAAAAAAACAAAAAGAGATTCCAGGGAGATGGCTTAGTGGATCAGGTGCTCACAAGCATGCATGAGAACCTGAGCTTGGTCCCCAACATACATATAAAAGTCCAGCATGGTGAGGCACACCTTTCCCCAACAAGACGGACAACAGAGACAGGAGGACCACTGGGGTTTTCTGCCTCGCCAGCCAGCAGAAGAAACAGCAAGCTCCAGGTTCATGCACACACAGAGAAAATCCATTGTTGACAGCTACTGGTGATTTATGCCTGTAATCCTAGCTCATAAAAAGTTGAAGCAGGAGGATTGCTACCAATTCAAGCCTGGCCTACACAGTGAGTACCAAGCCTGTGAGAAGATAGGCGGGGAAAAAGAAAAGGAAGAGGAGGAGAAGGAAGAGGAAGAAGAGGAGGAGGAAGAGAGGAGGAAGAAGAAGAGGAGGAGGAAGAGGAGGAGGAGGAAGAAGAGGAGGAGAAGGAAGAGGAGGAGGAGGAAGAGAAGGGAAAAAGAGAGAAGGAAAAAGTACAACTAAAGAAAAATATATTTAAAAAAGAGAGAAAGAGAAAGGAAAGAGGGAAAGAGAATTTCCAAATACAAAATCAAGAAGAAAAGGAAGATGCTGTATTGACTTTACAAAGGGATGGATATTCTGAGGACAGACAGTAGAGGCTCTCCCACAATCTACTGATACCTGGGCCCTGGCTGAGCCACCGTTTCAAATCTAACAGGCTACATGCAAACGTGGGCAGATAGGGAGACAGTGCCACAACAGAAGCATGAGGGGACTAGGAACGCAGCTGATCAAATGTGGGTAAGTGAAAGGGGACCCCAAAGGTTGATCACAGTACTCTTAACCTGCCAATGTGACCCCGGTGTTTGAATCAAAGCCCACTCCTGCCGCCCTATCCTCTCCAGAATTCCATCATCTCTTTTGAAGACGGCCCCCTGGGTTTTGCATCAGGGCTTCCTTTGAACTCTTTTGTTGCAAGGCTCACAGTCAAGGCAGCTAATGATTACTGAAAGCAAACAAATGTAAAGCCAGCTAGCTAACTCACGTGGGTCCCAGCACGTGTACATATTCCGTGGGCTTCATTTGGAAAGGGGTGTTGCTGCAGTGTCACAGCTGACAAACCGACTTAGTCATCTGTTTGGTTTGGGTTCGTGGTGCTGGGGTCTCTGCCTATGCTGAGAACACACAGTACCACTGAGCTACACCTCCAGCCTGAGGCTACTCACGTCAGCACAGAGGAGAGCCATGAAGACGTGATGTCTAGAGATACTAACAGGACAAATGAAGAAGCTGACATAGGAACACACACCAAAGTAGTGAATATTTAAATTACTGTAAATAATTTCAACCATTTCACAAATTTAGCTTTGCACCACTTCCGTCCTTCTGCCTCTGTCTGGAAAAAAAGTGCAGTGATTTAATTCAATTTCACCTCTCCTTTCAAAAGCCTACTTTATATGTATACATGCATGTATGCATGTGTGCCACATGCTTGCAAACGCCTTCAGAGGCCAGAAGAGGGTGCTGGATCTCTGGAACTGGAGTTACAGATGGTTGTGAGCCCCCCCACCCCCATGGGGCTGCTGGAAACTGAACCTGGATCCTCTGTAAGAGGAGCCAGTGCTCTAACCACTGAGCCATCTCTCCAGCCCCTGGTCTCTCTTTGTCCATAGATATTTCTCAGCCATTGTAATTTGCCCTCACCTTCATCTTCTAAATTAGGCTCTGAAGAGCAAGACTTTATGGTCTCCTCACCCCCCCACTCTGCAGACCCACACCACGTGCTAGATCAGACAGCAACATCAAGATGCTTACAGACTGAATTGAACTGTCAGGCCAACAAGTAAACCATTATGAAAATCCATACTAAGTGTGGTAGGACCTAGGAGGTAGAGGCAGGTGGAGCTCTGTGGTAAGTTCAAGGCCAGTCTGGTCTACAGAGAGAGTTCCAGGATAGCCAGGGCTACATAGAGAAAGCCTGTCTTGAAAAGAAAAGCCAAAGGGGGGAAAAAAATCACATCTGCTTATTATTATAACTCCTTCTGCAAGAGATAAGTACTTATTGTCATAATAGGGCTGTATGATATGCTTCTTGGAACATATATGAGACAGATTTATAACCTTTAAAATACAGGATTCATTTATAGGTTAGACTATTATGAGTGACATTATATTAATAGTCTTTCCAAGAACCCAAGTATGTGTATGTGTGTGCATATATATTATATATACATACTCCATATACCTGTCTTAATCGTTAACTGTTTTTCTCAAAAGAAAATGTATTCCAGCATTATAAATTTTATTTATAAGCCATGTACTTTGAACTAAACTACTAAATATAATTTTATAGCACATATATATTTTAACTAATCATTTTCTCATAAAAGCAGTAAACCCTGGAGTTTAAAGACCTGATTTCTGGAGGCCAAATATTCCCATCTGAATCTTAGCTTTTTTTTTTTTTTTTCTTCCCTGAGCCATGTGACCTTCAGTACAGTCTCTGAACTAGCTGTGGGCCTGTTAGTTCCTGTGATGAGCTAACACAAGAGCCAGGGGGAATAAGTCAGTTACCGCATGCCAAGCACTTAATAACTATTAGCATTATTGTTGGGTCTATTTTGGGCATCTATGCACCAGGTATGACGGTTTGAATGAGATGAGAATGCTCCCTGTGGGCTTGGACCTAACACTTGGTTCCCAGTTGTTGGCGGTGATGTTCTGAGACTTCTCGCTTGGCCTTGTAGTAGGAAGTACACCACTGCCGGCCAGCTCTGGGGTTTCAAAATCTCTATCCATTCCCAGTGCTCTCTTGCCCTCTCACCTCTCTACCTCTCCCCCCCTCTTTTCCTCTATCCATCCTCCCTTCCCTCCTCCCTCCCTCATCCCCTCCTCCCTCCTCTCTTTTGTACTTATATTTCAAGACGTGAGCTCTCAGCCTGCTGCTTGCCACCTGCTGCCATGCAGTCTCACCAACATGGACTTGACCCCTCCAGAACCATATGCCCATAAGATCCCTTTCTTTCATAAGATGCTTTGGTCGTAGTGTTTTACCACAGCACAGGATGGTCACAAATACACACTAGGTCTGACTACAGGAATATAACCAAGGGCCGCAAAGAGAGCAACAGAGCCCCCGTCCACTTGAGTCTCAAATTTCCAGTTAGAGTCAGGCCACCCACAAATGGATCTATAGGAGAACAGCAAGGACCTGTGCTATGAAAGCATAATGCCAAAGTACAGGGACGGCCCGAGAGGCCGCTGCTCACTAATGAACACAGAATCACAGACCTGCCTGTGGGTGCCTCTGGCCTAGTTCCGCTAGAGATGGTACAGGCAAACCGCTCGCCTCTTTGCAAAATGTGATGGGCCTGGGGTGAAACGAGCTCATGCCTGCAAACACAGCATGGCACAGTGCACCACAAGGCCTCAGAATAAAAATGACGGTGATGTGCACCCAGTAAAAGTCACCCATGATTCCAACCAAGTTCCCAACTGTCACCACCCCAAGCCCTGTCCCTATGCACTAGACGTCTCTCGCTGGTCCCTTACACACCACTTTCCCAAACACAGCTCAGCCCCTTAGCTCAGAGCAGCACATCTTTCTTTTCTTCATTCACCGAAACCTCATCTACTGCTTCCATCCACAGGGGTCCAGCAAACTTGCAATCCCGAGGTGTCCTTCAAATGCTGTAACTTTCACATGTCTTTGTAGATGTGCTTAGAACTGTCCTCGCCTGTGTTCTCAGGGTGTTGTTTGTGTAGACCCACAAAGCAATTTGCCCACACAGAAGCACATGTGCCCCCTCAGTACAACAGGCCCCCTGACACAGAGCAGGGCGCCACACCCAGTGATGGGCAACCCGGAGAGGCTCCCCCTGCCGACAGCACCGCATCATCTGCATGTGCACACTTGCATGGATTGACTCTTAGCTTGGTCCCCTGTCTCCACTGACACTCACACCGACTGTAATGGTTTGTATATGCTTGGCCCAGGGAACGGCACTCTTAGAAGGTGTGTCCTTGTTGTTGAAGTAGGTGTGTCACTGTGGGTGTGGTCTTAAGACCCTCACCCTAGCTGCCTGGAAGTCAGTCTTCCACTAGCAGCCTTCACATGAAGATGTAGAACTCTCAGCTCCTCCTGCACCATGCCTGCCTGGATGCTGCCATGTTCCCGCCTTGATGATAATGGACTGAACCTCTGAGTCTGTAAGCCAGCCCCAGTTAAATGTTGTCCTTTATAAGAGTTGCCTTGGTCACGGTGTCTGCTCACAGCAGTAAAACCCTAACTAAAACACTGACGTTGACTCTAGAGAACAGAGCCCTAAAGCAACCTGCTTTCTCAGGTTCCTGACTCCAAACTCTACATGACAGCACCCCACTGACCATGCTGGATCACGAGGCATCTTCTACCCTTGGGAAAATGGAGCATCTGCCACCTGCTTCCTTCACGACCTTTCTCATTAGCTTCAGCTGCCAATTTGACATAGCCTAGAGTCCCCTGGGGGTGGGGGTGGGGGTGGGGGTGGGGGTGGGGGTGGGGGTGGGGGGCGGGGGTGGGGGCAGGGGGACTCTCAATGAAGGAATCCCCAAGATCAGACTGTCCTATGATCTTGTCTGTAAGACACTGTCTTGATAAATGATTGATGTGGGAAAAGCCAGTCCACCGTGGGTGGCAACAACCCTAGGCAGGTGGGTTCGGGTTGTATAAGAAACAGAGTGCATGAGCCAGACATCGAGCCAGCAGAAAGTATTCCTTCACAGGTTCTCCTTCAAGTTCCTGCTTACAAGTTCCTGCCTTGACATCCCTCAGTGATGGACTGTGAAATATAAGCCACGGAAACCCTGTCTTCTCCTAAGCTGTTTTTGGTCACAGTGCTTAATCACAGCAATAGAAGACAAATAAGAACGATGACCAAGCCCTAGGTTTCTCCAGACTTCCACAGGGCAGTTTAGGGCTGCAAATACTTCCAATGCTGCCAAATATGCACAAGATGGCTTCTCAGGCATGCAAGTCCTCCCCCCTCCCCCCTATCCCCCGCCTTGAGTCACAACGTCCTATTTCCTGTGCTGCATAGAACACACTAGGTAAAGGCATTTATGTAAGAGATGTTTCTGAGCTGCTGAGATGGCTCAGAAGGTAGAGGCACTTGAGGCAGGCTTCATGAGCTGACTTCAATCCTCGGGACCCACGTGGCGGACGGAGAGAACAGTTGCCTGCTGAGATCCGTGTGCACCGTGCACATGGCACAGCAGGAACGCGTCAGACACAAACACAAAAATGTAAACAAAGGGTGGCTCTAAGAACTCTAGTTGTGTATGAAAAAGAAATGGTTGCTTTGGCGGAAGAATTTATATTTTAAAAAAAAAAAATCCTATTTTCTCCTGGAATGTTTTGCCCAGGTACTTGCAAAAAAATGAATACTTATTAATAATAATATTTATTATATATTATATTATAATGCATTACATATTATATTATAATATTGTTATATATTACAACACATTATTATTAACCTATTATTATGGGCAAAAATAAATATTTATTAATAGATACTCCATAAAGTGAATAATAATACGTATGCAGTAAACGAATGGGCGGATAATTTCTTTCTCAACAACAGTGTAATAAAATCTCCTGTTTCATAAAAAAAAGATCTTATATGATGAATGTCTTATTAAATCTGCCACTCTCTACCCAGAAGAAAGGGTTTTGAGTAATTAGGCATCGACCTGTTTTCATCTCAAAAGGAAAGTATCGTGCTAACATCAAAAAGCAGATGAAAGCCAGGGATGGTGGTCCACGTGCTCTGGAGGCAAAGGCGGGTAGATCTCTGAGTTTGAAATCTACATAGTGAGTTCCAGGCCAGCCAGGGCTACACAGTAAGACTGTGTCAAAAATAAATAACTAAAACCAAACCCTTAGGGAATAAAACGGCACGGCTGATTCTCAACCCTAACCTTCTAATGAAGTGCCTCACACTGTCTCCCTGTCAATAAAATAAATTTCTAAAATTAGGACGTGTGAGGCCATCTTTCTCCAGCTTCTTGGAGCCAGACTGTGCCAGCTTGCCCGGCTTGTTTTATGGAGATGGGGTTGTTTTAATCTAATGAGCCAAGGCCTGACTAACTCCGCTCCAGAAAAAAAAGAAAAAAATGGCAATTTCCAAAATTTTCTGTGAACAGGCAAAGGAATAATTTATTGGTAAGGCTAGGGCTCTGCCAGGTTTTTAAATAAGGCTTAGAGTCTCCCCACAACAGAAGGCAATGGACTCAGAAGCTGTATGAGTGGATAGGAACGAGGGGAAGGGGCTCACTGTGACTGAGAGCAGAATCATCCATCCCTGACCCAGAAGTATCTCTCAGTAGCAGGTGTGTTCCCTATTGGTGGGTTGCCTGGAGAAACAGAAGTCTATCTTGTCCATGGGTCAGCTGGCTCTTCAGTCTGCAGCAGCATTCTAAGCTTCACCCTCTGCTCCTCCCCAGCCCCGCCCTGACTGCCTAAGGTAACTTCCTTGACCCATCTACTAAGACCGTTTCCTTGTGCTAAACGTAATGAATATTCTCATCGCAGCCTCTACAGAAGGTGCCTGGACCCTTGCTTGACTGGAAAATACTAAACATGAAGTCATGGAGCGTTATGGCCCCTTTTCTCTTGTTCTTTCCCCTTCATCTTATAGTGAAACCCCTTCAGTTTCCATCATTTTAGGCAGGACAGCTGGTAACTGGATTCCACGTTCCGGAAAGTTAAAAAAAAAGGGGGGGGGCTGGGTGGTGGTGGCGCACGCCTTTAATCCCAGCACTTGGGAGGCAGAGACAGGCAGATTTTTGAGTTCTAGGCCAGCCTGGTCTACAGAGTGAGTTCCAGGACAGCCAGGGCTACACAGAGAAACCCTGTCTCGGGAAAAAAAAAAAAAAAAAAAGGGACTCAGATAACAACCTTTCTTTGTATCCCAACAAAGCCGTAACAAACAAGAAAAGAATGCTCACTCAAGTAATCCCTTTGAGAAGGAATTGTGCCAGGTTCAAAACACAAATGTCAAATCGTAACTGGCAGCCAGATGCTATGGACCAAACAGGCATTTAAACAGAAATCAACTCAGGTGCCTGGTTGACTAGGAAAGCTGCCTGCACACGATTCACTAGGGCCCTTCCTTCAGGTAACTCTTCACCTTCACATGTACACTTCTCCATGGGGGGGGGGCAGGAGAGGGAGGGGGAGGGAGGGAAAGGGGGGAGGGAAGGAGGGAAGGAAAGAAGGAAAGGGAGGAAGAGAGAGAGGGAGGGAGAACAGGCAGGCAAGCAAGCTAGCTAGCTATAGAAGAAATGGCATTCCTTCAAAATCTGCTTTCTTGTATGTCCCTCAAATTTAGGGACCTCACATTTCATACCTGTCACTCCAACATTCCTCTCCCTCCAGCCTAACCTAAAAGGGTCCTACCGAGTTCACCCCCGGCACTTGCTTGCTGTACCCCATAAGGGTGTCTGTTCAACTTCCAGAGTACACCTACCTTTCTGAGAATTCCTGTTGTTGCCTTCCAGAACCCTGTTCTAAACCCACACCCTCCAGATGGTTTTTCCCTCTTTTTGCAACCTAATTTCACAAACATCTCAGCCCTCCCTCATCTCCAGCCTCACAGGCAAAACTGGTACAATACCAACTCACTTTCCACATAGGGCGGGGCTTCTTAAATGGCCTTACACGGACGTCGAGGTTTTCACAAGCCTTTGGGTTGTCTAAAATCTCCTTTTCATATAAACAGTCTGGTCTAATAAAGCTACAGAATCCGGCTGCAGGGGTACAGTAACATTTATATCCTGAACGTCCAGTCTCCAGCTAATGACTGTCACACACAGTATCAAACAGTTACCATCTGCTTTTAAGTAATTAAAAAAACTAGGTTATCCCTTTTCTAGGTTCCTCTGTGACCCTTCATACCAGGGCAAGCTACAACAGCAGTCAACATATAAAATAACACTTGGTAAAAACCTGATGATTCACTGATTAGGAAAAAAATGATGCTAAAAATTAGAAAATTCAAAGTGACTATTAACTGCGCCGTCAAGTTTCAGTACAAGCGGGAATGTTCTAGAACACAAGAAAAATGGTTTCACTCCTCCCGCAGCCACTCGGAGCGCACTACTAAATTTCATGCCGTGTCTTACTCAGACATGAAAAAATGTTTGTGCTTTTAATAAGGCCGAGTTTCAGCACCTTGAAGCAAAACAGGCCCAGGTAATGCTGAGAGCAGCTAGAAGAAGCCGCTAATCACAGAACCGCTTCCATTTTTTGCGCCTTGATTTTTTTGGCAGGCTTCAGAGAAGCGTGCAACCTGACAGGGGTAATGAATAAATAAACAGCAGTTTCTGGGAAGCTGCTACTGTGGGAGGCACAGCTATATTAAGCGATCAGATAAATATTCAAATGATAAAAGCTAACTGCTGATTGTCCCTCATGGGGCAACTTTTAGAAACGCTCTCAGAAGGCGAATCTACAGACAGAGCACCGAGGGCCCCTTATCTGTGGTCCTTGCGAGCGCCCACCACAGTTCCAGCGAGACTGACAGCTTTTCCCTCTTCCGCTATCACAGCTCCGAGGCAGGCTGAGCTGCCAACGCGGTTCCAAAAGTATGTCAATTCCTTGAAACAGTTTGATTCCAACCAGGGAGCGTCCCTGCTTTACAAGGCGAGGTTTCCTTGCTTAGTTGGTACATCTCAGCTATTAATTCCCAGACGATCACCTCCTCTGGTGCTCCTAGAGTCCCAAGGCAAAGTATCTCGTCCCTGCCCGCCCCTCGAGAACTGTCTACTATTTTTAAATCTCTGTGCCACTCATGGAATTAAACCAAAGTTGTAATCCCGTATGAGAGATAAAAAGCTACATAAAGAGAAAAAGATCCAGGACCAAGCATAACTGCAAATTCTGCAATCTTCTGATTGACAAAGCCTTGTTAATCCACATTTGAACCTGCCTGAGGCATACTGCACACTCCAGCGCTCCACCGCAAATTAAGTCTGAGCGGTACAGATCTGTTATCCCTACTACAGCATTCACAGCCGAGCCCCAGCGGGGAAGAAATGTCAGGGTAACAGTAACAGTTGATCTTATAGGCAGAAGAGGGGGGGTGTCTCTTTATCACTTTAGACTCTATTTACTATCACAGAAATTAAACTCTAGGGCCCCCGGGGGCACTTCTTAACTATGCCTCTTTAAATGTAAAAGCAATATCGCCACCTAGTGGCCATCGGGCTCCTAACTCACTGAGGATGTAAATGGAAAAAAAAAAAACAGTAAAAATTAAATATAAACTTTAGAACTAAAGAGAAGCAAAGGGGCTAGAGGAGCCAAACACTTCAGACAAAAGGAGCCACTTCTAAATGTTAAATGCGGAGACAGTGCATGGATGAATACACAGTCTCTAATATTGTATTTGGCATTCCACACAGGTACCAGGGGTCAGGGACTGAGCATGGGACAGACACACACCGTGGCAAGAGGTGCCATGAAGCGGCCTTGGTGGAATGAATGCCAGTCAGAACTCCAGGGATAAGATGTCTACAAATGATGATTTTGTTCATTACACTAGACTGAAGTCACTAACTTGAACAAAAAATACTTAGAGCCACGGGGTTTTGTTTTGGTTTGTTTTCATTTTATTTTTATGTATGTGTGTGGTCTGCCTGCCTGTATATCTATGAATCACATACATGCAGTGCCCACAGAGGCCAGAAGTACGTGTCGAATCCCCTGAGAATGGAGTTACAGATGGTTATGAGTCTCTACGGAGGTCCTAGAAACCAAACTCAGGTTCTCTGGAAGAGCAGCCAGTGCTCTTAACCTTTGAGCTATCTCTCCAGCTCCTGGCTATTCTTTTTTAAATAAAGCAAGTTTTAAAACATAGTTAAGTGAAGTAAGCCAGTCCCAAAAGGATGGTTACTCTAAGAATCGTCCTCCTCCCCCAATCTAGGTTATCCATAGCAGTCACTTACAGAGACTGGAAGTTACATGAGGGTTACTTGGGGCTACAGAAAAGGAGGAGCATGGAGCTGTTTAGAAGCTCACAGTATTAGTTTTATTAAATAAAAGGGCTGTGGAGATGTACAAGAATATACCTGATGTGCCTAAACTGTGCCCTTGAGATATTCATCTGTGGGCTAGAGAGATGGCTCAGCAACTAAGAGCACTGGCTCTTCTTGCAGAAGACCAGGGTTCAGTTCCTACATGAGGGCTCACAACCATCACAGCTCCAGTTTCAGGGGATCTGATACCTTCTTCTGGCCTCTGCATTGTGTACATGTGGTACACAGACAAAAATACTCATACATATAAAATTAAATAAACTAATCTTTTTTCACTTGCTTCTAAAATAAGAGAAACATCTATTACAAAAGGGAAAAAAGCTGCTCAGAAAAAAAAGAATGAATTTGGGGGACTCAGGGTAAGTCACACAAACAGCTTGGTTCTGAGTGATCAGAAATTAATGGAGTGTGTGTGTGTGTGTGTGTGTGTGTGTGTGTGTGTGTGTGCATATATATGTATATGCATGCAGAATTTTTCATATATCTGTGTGTATGCATGTATATATATATATGCACATATATTTGCATCTAGCACTTTTCGTGTGTGTGTGTGTGTGTGTGTGTGTGTGTGTGTGTGTGTGTGTCTGGTCTCTGCCTTCAACATCTGTAATGGAGAAAGATAAATGGCTAATGAGTAATAACACAAAATAAGCAAAATAAATACGACAGGTTAATGCATGATATAGAAGCGAAGGCTTGAACAAGATACAACAGGTTTGTATAAGATGTAACAGATTTGAACATGATACAGAAGTGGGGCCAGGAAAGAGTGGCTTACAACCATGGGTCAAGTTGGTACAGAGAGCCCAAGTACAGTGATACCTGCCTGTAATCACCGGACATACAGCACTCACCCCTTACACCATCCATGTGTGCACAAAAATGGGTATGTGCAGACTCGTGCAGTTACCCTCAGGGACCATAGAGGGCATCAGATCCCCTGGAGCTGGAGCTGTATAAAAGTGCTTATCATTCAAGCAGAAAGAACTGACTTCAGATCCATAGCAGCCAAGTAAAGGCTGGTCATGGCAGAATGCATCTAAAACCCCGGTGCTGAGAAGAAGACTAGGAATGGGTGGATCCTGAGCTCAGCAGCCAGCCAGGTTAGCCTTCTCTCCAGGCCACTGAGAGATCCTGTCACAAAAGAAGGAAAGAAAGGAAGAAGAGAGAGGGAAGAGAGAAGAAGAGAGGGTGGGAAGGAGGGAGGGCAGGAGGAAGAAGGGAGGACAGATTGCCTAAGAACTATACCAAGGTTGTCCTTTAGCCAAACACATGCACAGGCCCAAATGTACACTCAGGCACACACAGAAACACACATACAAACATATCTACAGATACCTATACATACATACACATGTATACACAAACACATATACACACAAATATATATACACATATACATGTTTACATGCATACACAATATATGTACACACCTATAGACACCTATATACACACAAACATATATATGCACACATATATACACACACATATATTCACATACACCCATACGTATGCGCATATACACACATATACACATGCATGCACATACACACAGGAACTGTAGCACGTATGTGTCCAGTATGCAAGAGGCTAGTGCTCAATTCCCAGAAATAACACAAAACTACTAGAGACATTAAGGGGCAAACAGTCTCCATTCCTGATCACAACTGCTGTGTCTGGCTTTGGTGGGAGCCTGGAGCCACCCTCCCCCAGAGCCTAGAATCAATGCTAAGAATCCATCAACCAAAGCCCCAAAAGAAGCAGGCACAGCCAGTCAAACAGCACCTTCAGTGTGTATGCATGTGTACGCATATATGTGTGTGTATATATATATGCATGCAACATTTTCATCTATGTGTGTATGCATGTATACATATATATGCTCATATACTTGCATGCAACACTTTTCATGTGTGTGTGTGTGTGTGTGTGTGTGTGTGTGTGTGTAGTTCATTTTATTTCTATTGCTTCCCATCAACAGGTACCCAGATATCTCATTATCACTGAGCCAAGTTCCAGGAGCCCCACCCTGATCCAAAGATTCAGGGGGACTGCCAGATGCACACACACACACACACACACACACACACACACACACCAGGACATGGAGAGAAAGATTAAAGGGTGGGAGTGAACATACAGAAGAAAAACTATGGAGTAAATTCAATCACACAGGCCTGGTTGGCACAGGGTATCATCCATATTGTTGACAAGAATGGTAGTACAGTTATCATAGGAACACACGAAACTGCCTCTATGAGATAGAAGGTATTCCTAGAAGCAGGACACAGGCAAGAACACATGGAAAAGTGTGCTCGTGGTTCCCACGGGAGTAAGTGACCCAGTCTCATGTGTCTGAGGTCATCACTAACTATGTTTCAGGAAGGTCTGCCTGCAGGAGTTCATGCAGTTCATGCTTGCCTGAACCCAAGAGAGAGATTATTCGGGCCACTGGGGTTCCCTCCTCCCGGTGGCATCCTGTAGTGCACCGAAAGAGCGCCTCTAGTGGAACAAACAGAGATAAGCAAAAGAGAACACCGGTCCTCAGATTCGCTGTCTCGAGAGCCAAGGCAACTGGTGTAAAAAGGATCGTGTGCGTGCGTGTGCACATGCGTGCATGTGAGTGTCTGGGTCTCATAAAGAAGAAATATCTCTCAGCCATGTTGATGCACACCTTTAATTCCAGCATTCAGGAAGCAGAGGCATGGGGATCTCTCTGTAGGCCAGCTTGGTCTATCTATATAACAAGTCCCACGCCAGCCTGGGCTACAGAGTGAGACCCTGTCTCAAAGGAAGAAGGAGGAGGAGAAATAGGAAGAGGAAAAGAAGAAGGAAGAAGGAAGGAGAAGGGGAGGAGATGGAAGATGGGAGAAGAAACAGGAGAGGAGGAAGAGAAATGGGGAAGGAGGCAGGGGAAAGAGGAGGAGAGAAAGCATCTATGGACAGATAGCAGATCCCTTATCTGCAGCCTCAACTCCCCAAGGGCAACTGTGATTGAAAATATCCTACATAACTGTCAGCTTTAAAACCACGTGCTATTCTGAGACATACGATAAAGTATTGGGCTTCTCAATTCCCTGCCAGGACACTCATCAGGCCTTGGTCCAGCATAACCTCACAGTCAACGCCCATCCACTGGTGACTGACAGCCATGTCAGGTACAGGGCTGACACCTGTCACACTACAGTGCCTGCTTCAGGCGTCTCCTGGTTCACATCCAAAGCATGGTGGCAATGGGCTGACATGACAATATACTGTTCTAATTACTCAGCTTTTAGATTCTGGTAATCTCAGTGTGATTGATTAATGAATTAATTTTGTCTTCTGTAGTAGAGGTATGTGTGCACGGGGAAAACACTGCATGTAGAATCCAGGTTCGTTTGTGGCTTCAGAGACCCACTAGGAGATTGGAACTATGTCCTCATCAAATAAAGAGAATGGCTTATAGTATAAGAAGCCAGAGCATCCTCATTCAAAACACCTGCATTATTCAGATCACCCCGAGATGAGTTCACACCTCCTTCAGATGCCATTAACATGGAGTTATATGTGTTTCTTTTTTTTCTCTCCATAACCCTTCCAGGATATTACACTATAAATCATACCGAAGGTTCAATTAGCTGTACCCAATTAAAAAGAAAAACATGGATTAAGAAACTCGTGGAGGGTGTACTGCACTAAGACTAATGAGAATGTTATTTCGACATGAAAACCGCCTCAGAATGTGTTGCCGAAAGTTTGCATGCTAATTATCCCTACTTCTTTTAAAATATCACTTCTTCCATTTTATTCTAACAGTCATGACAGAGCCACGGTAGCCCTACACAGTTACATAACTCATAATTAAATATATATGTACCATAAGAGAACATTTTCAGCAATAGTTAACATTAAGTAAGCATAGTGAGTCCCAAGAGTTATTCTCACCTAAATAAAATTTATTTTCTATAGATCCAGTAAAACATAAATATCTCAATATATACGTAATTAGCCTTGCATACCTCTGGGCGGCTCTACGTACCTGTGTCAGATTTGCAGCCTGTTTTAAGATGTTTCTCTTCAACTGTTCTGCTCTCCTGGCGTGAAAAGAATTACTTTGACTCTGGATGACAAACACAATTTCTTTTAAGTCTAAAACAAACAAAGAAAAAGTTCTTGGGTTTTTTTTTAACAGTGATTAAAATAAATTTGAACATCAACATCAGACCACAGTTATAAACCAAAAATTCAAGCAATAGACCCTAAAGGGAAAAGTCTACACTTTTAGAAATGTTATGTGTGTGGGTATTTTGCCTGCATGTGTATATATGCACCACATGTGTGCAGTACCCACAGAAGCCAGAAGGGGATGTCAGAGCCCCTGGAACTAGAGCTACAACAGCTGTGAGCCACCATGTGGGTGCTGAGAACTAAGCCCAGGTCCTCTACAAGAACAGCCAGTGTTCTTAGCCACTGAGCCATTTTCCCAACCCTGGAATTGCTTTATTTATATAACTCTAGAGCCAAAATCTTTTCTACCTTTAAAGCCATGTCCAACACTTCCTTCTTAGAGGTGTTATGCAAACAAGCTCACCACACTAGACAAAACCTTTGATAACAAACTATAGGTCTCCTTCCATCTGCAAAATAAACCACCAGGCCATCCAGTAACCTTCCAGCAGGCCGAACATAATCATACACTGTGCTCTGGTGTGAACTGTGCCTGCCGCCAAAGATATATGCTGAACTGTAGCCCTCAGAACATGATCCTGTTTAGAACTCGGTCTTCCAGAGTCATCAGGTTAACCTGGGGTCATTACAAAGGCTCCTATCCCAGTATGACTAGTGTCCTTATAGGGGAGGGGGAACTGGACACTCAAATACACAGGGCAAAGACGGGATGAAACACAGGAAAAGCCTGGAGAAAATCCACCATCACCACCACCACCACCATCCCACCACCACCCAACCCTGCATCCTTCAGGAGTCAACCCATGGATTTTAGCCTTCACCATGGATTTTAGCCTCCAAAATTCTGAGAGCGTGAACCATTTTATTACATGATAAAAGCTTGGCACAATCAATGCACATGAAGGAAATGTTTCCTTTGGCTCAAGTGCTGGTGGTCCTGACACATGCTCACTTAGCCCCACCATCTTCCACATGTGTGGTGGAAGGCAACGCGGTATCTATTGTGGTTAGAATTTGAAACATCCCTCACAGGCTCATTCTGAAAGCTTGGTCCCAGCAGCCATTGCTATTGTGGGCCGCTGTGGGACCTTTCACATCCTGTTGGGCCTGGTTGCAGAAGTAGGTCAAAGAGGCCTTTGACAATTATCCTTGCTTGACTCCTGGCTCCTAGCTCACATTCTGCTTCCTGATTGGCTATGATGTGAGGCGACTGACTCTGCGTAGTCCCACCTCAAAGGACACCCTCAGCCTTCCCCACCTGACTGACTGAAATGCTAGAAAACCAGGAGCCCAGATTCTCTTTCCTTCTATAAACTGTTTCTGCTAAGGACTGGGGGAGGGGGGACCCCCTCAGGGCACAGAAGCAACAACACAGGGCCTATTCACCTCACTGAAGCCTAGGCACAAAGATGGCTCCCTTCAAGGACATGGCTCCACTCACTTAGCTTCTCCCTTCTTCAAGGCTTCACCATTTCCTGACAGTGCTGCAGACTGGTGACCAAGCCTTTGATAGACAGATTTTAAGAAAACATTCAATAACTAAACTACTTGAATATGCAATATTTCAAAAATGTTCCAGATGGCCTTTTACAGTGACACGGTCCACGTCCCATGAGGTCACAGGATTTTCAAATAAGCAAGGCAATAATCCCCACCCAGCTTCGCAAGGCACTAGCCAGGATTGTGGGTTATCTCAGGAAAACAGCCAGAGCTATCCCACAGAAGCACAGGCTATCAGCAAGGATTGCAGAGAAGACAGTGTCCCACAGCACGCCGAGTCCAGGACAGCCAGCCTTTCACAACAGCAAGCTCAGGGCAAACCTCCAACCACCCGGGGAAGACCCCTCCCCCCTCAAAACCCATGTGGCTGTTGCTCGGGTCACTGTCAGGAGAAACACATCAGGCCTCCTCAGATCTGAAGCTGGAATAAAGAAACACACAGAACCAGGGTACAGCGAGATGTCATCTGCGACCTCCAGCCAGGTTTAGAGCACATCGAAGTGGGGTCCTTCCTGCCACCAGAAACCCGATTCTCTAGCATTTCAGACCAAGGATGCTAATTTGATTTTCATTGCATTCTACTGTGCTTTATTGTTCCATTCATTTCTTCCCTTGTTCTAATATTCACACAACTGATAGTTCCACGGGGAGCCATCTAGGTCCTAAAAATAATCAGAAATGCTCTTTGACTAAATAAAATTCAATAAATATTTTTAAAAAGAAATTCTGGGCAACCTACCGAATATGACCTAGTTCCTTTTCTTGTCTATATGAATAGGAACAGCCCATGTATATGTTCTATTCTAAGCTGGCTTCTGGCTCCGTACACTGAGCACAGGGATAAGGTTAAAAGGCACTCTTCTTTCTTAAGCAAACATTATCTTTGATCTGCCTGTAATATAACTATAAAAAACAGCAGTTCTCAAGCCTTCCTAATGCTGTGACCCTTTAATACAGGTCCTCATGCTATGGTGACCCCAACCATAGAATTATTTCATTGCTACTTCATAACTGTAATGTTGCTACTGTTATGAATCATAATATCTGATAGGCAAGATATCTGATATATTGCCCCTGTGAAAGGGTCATTTGACCCCCCAAAGGGGTAGCAACCTACAGGTTGCAAAACACTCATATAAACTAACACATCAAAGGCCCAATAATAAAAATGGCTTTTTGTTAAGCATGGAATAGGAACTAGAGAGATGGCTCAGTGGTTAAGAGCACTTGTCACTCTTGCAGAGGACCTGGGTTCAGTTCCCAGCACCCACATGAAAGCTCAGAGCCACCTATTACTCCAATTCTGAGGAATCTGATGCCCTCTTCTGGCCTCTGTGGGTACTGCACACACAAGGTGCACAGACATACATGTAGTCAAAACACTCATACACGTAAATGATTTTAAAATATTAAAAACAAAGAAATGGAATAAATAAGCTTAGGGGGATTTGTTTCCAATTTTTAATTAAATTGAAGATGCATTTTCTAGTGACATACACCCCACCCTCTCAGTCATCCTTAAGAAAGCATGTGGAAAGGAAAACTGGAAGCAACCTGACTATCCACCAGCAACACATGTAAATCAGAATGTTCCACAGCAGTGGAAATCAACTAGCATGGACTAATTAGCTATCACTAATTAATTAAAACAGTAACTAAGACTACATGTATAAATCTACATATTCTATATTAATCTCATGGGTAGAATGTTATTATACTGCCAAAATACAAAACAAAGAAGGAAAATCTGTATGTCGGTAACTCACAAAGTATAAGCAGAAACATACATCCCATAGATAATACTGTTCGATATGACCCTATTGCTGTGATAAACACCATGACCAAAACCAACTTGTGAAAGAAAGAGTTTATTTGGCTTACAGGTTACAAGCTATCTTCCAGGAAAGCCAAGGCAAGAACTCAGGGCAGGAACTGATGCAGAGACCATGGCGGGACACTGCTTAGTAGTTTGCTCTCCCTAGCTTGCTCAGGCTGGTTTCTTATACAGCCCTAGTCATGACATCGCCCACAGTGGGCCAGGCCCTTCTCCAAGAAAATGGTCCATTGACATTCTCACAAGCCAAATCTGATTAAAGACAGTTCTTCAGCTGATGCTCCCTCTCTAGGTATCTCTAGTTTGTATACAATTTACAATAAAAGTTCCCCGGTTACACACTACATACATGTCACTTAAAAGCTTAAAAGACTCCATGAGTGACAAACATAACTGGGGATAAGGCATAAAAAGCTTTCAGTTCTCTGAGTAATGTTTTACTTCTTAACCTGGATGCTGGATATCCAGGCATTCTTTACATTAGTTCTTATAGCATCTCATAAGTCCAATTTATTTCCTAATAGATTCTGTACTACAATAATCCATCTGTCAAAAGGTTAATCCTGTGCTCACCACCGTCGGCAGCCCTGCTGCCTCTACCAGCTCAGCAAAGCTGCCATTGTTCTTCCTTCCCGGACAACAGATCCTCCTCACAAGAAAAAGACTATTCTAGAAAAACAAAAGCAAACTCTTCCTTTTCAGGCCATCTCAGTCCTGTGAGTCGTGTTTGCCCTTGACTTTTTCAGATGGCTGAGATCATACTGGCCCTTCCTTTTCCGTGGACTATAATAATGTTTGCTACACACCCCGTCTGCATATTGAGTAACTTGCTGAGTCAGGTGCACAGAAGCAGCAGGGGAAACATCAGAGCCCAGGGCAGAGCCAAGGCCTGGCTGGGACCACAGAACTGGGTGGAGAGCCAGAGTCGCTCATGGGTGATATGGAAGCACAGAAGACAGTGGGGCCAGGTCACAGAGGGACCTACTGCATTCCTTCATACAGGCTGCAGTTTCCTACACAGTTGTACACAGAGGACAGTAGCCAAGGAAGAAAGGGGGTTACTATAAAGCCCACAGTCAGCCCTATCTCTGCAGCATCCGCATACCCGGAGGAGTCCAGAAACACGCTCTAAAAAGATTTCCGGTGCCCAGGTGATGAAGTTAGAGGGTGGGCGGGCTCAGCCAAGTCAGATCATGAAGGATTTATACACATGCTAAGATGCCAGGACTATGAACTAACTGACTTCAAACTGGAAAAGGCATCAGGAGCCAAGTGGAAACTGGGGCGTCAATGCCTTCCCAGAGGAGAGGAACCTGTCCTGGGGACAGATGTATATGGGAGAGTTATCTGGGACATGAGGGGGTGGGGTGGATAATGAGTGAGAGATTACCCACTCCAGGAAAAGAACCAGATTGATCTAGTTTTTTGCCTGGTACGAGTGCACACACTTACGGTCCTGCTGTTCTTCACATCTGAAATAAGAAAAGTTTTCGACCTATAACCTGAGCGCTCCCTCGGAGAGTCAGGCTCTAGCTGAGTCCAGAGCCCAGCACTGATCTCCATAGCCTTCTCTGGCATGCCATGCAGCCAGCCACCTGACCTTGCTGCCCCCGATGACAGAGCTGTATGAGGTGAGTCTCCTCTTTCCTGCATGCTTTCACTGCCATTTTCTCGCTACAGTTTGCTATCCGCAATGTGTCCATGACACTAAATGATAGGCAGGCAGCGTTTCTCCTCCTGGAACAAGCAATAATGGATGGCCCAGAAAATACTTTATACAGATCAAAAGCCAAGAGCGTGTTCTCCCAAGTTCTACATGACGGCGAGCTTTAGGCTAGCCAAAACCAACAAAATATTAAGTATAACCAAAGAGGAAAATCCACTCACTAGAATACAACTTACAACAAAGACACACACACACATTCCTTGCTGGGTCTGAGTGGTGGTGGTGCATATTTTTAATTCCAGCACTCGGGAGGCAGAAACAGGTGGATCTTTGTGTGTTCGAGGTCAGCCAGAACTCCATAGAGA